>OU342509.1:1877500-2502500 GCA_910589525.2 Ennomos quercinarius
TCAGTCAAATGGGCGCTGTGTTTGCTAAAAGCTTGCTAAAGGTCCTAAAGATAGCAATAAGCTTATCACTCGAGCTTAATTTTGATTAGTAGAATTACACCTTCTTAGTTTTACGATATTTGCAACCTGGTCAAATGCCTGTCTCTATTCGCTCATTTTGAGCTGGTATATCCCAGTAAAGTCTGGCAATGGCTAATGCCGCAGTTACATTAAATATTCAGTCGCCTAGTTAGGATTCGGGAAAGGAAGCTTACTTGCTACCAAAGATTATAAAGCCCGACCCAGTTGCCTAATTAGGAACCGATTTATGAAGCATTTAGTCATCACTAAATGTTATTGCGCCTTCCTAAATCGGTTCCATATTAAGCAACTACCTGAGTAGCTTCCTTTTCCTTTCGCGAATCCTAACTAGGTGACTGAATTTAGTGTAACGTAATTGCTGCAAAAGCCTGGCAATGGCTAAGCTCGATACCAGAAATCGGTTTTCTCTGCGACCAAAACAAGAACTAACTAAAATGTCACAATTAAAAGGTAGGTAGTTTAGTTAGTCATACTAGACTCTGCACGATTTCCTAGTATATCGATATCAGTCTCTACAATACTCTTTTACATTTGACTTAGATATTCTACTTCTCTTGAACTTGAAAACTACATTAAACTCGTCATCAACGGATGACTCAAAAGGTGTCATGGCCATTGTCATAAAGGTCATTTTCGAAATGACAACTGGAAGTGCTAACCAAACGCAAGGATAACGAAAATGTTATTTACAATAATTTATTTTAATATTTTTAAATACCTTAGCTAATTTTGACTTGTAAAAGTGCTAATAATAGCCTATTTCCAATAACACAAAAATACATTCATATTTTATAAACGGTTACACAAAAAAATTTTTTTTTGATATTTGGTATTTACCTACGCAACTATGCATTGTTTAATTAGGTACGCAAATAGAACAGAGCTAATGTAAACTTCTAAAATAGATACATCAAAGTTTCATAACACGCCCTTCGCCCTTGCTCGGCGAACGGAAAGTAAAAGTTGTGGTACATAACTATAGGTGCTCGCTCGCTCACTGTTCAAGTGTTCAGCTCACTGCACCGACAGAATTCTAGGAAACACGGCGCAGTCGTTGTTGCGTAGATATGCTTTTGTAGCTGTAGCTAATGTATTATAATTATTATTAGAGGTTGTCGTACCTGGCTGGAGAAAGCGCGGCAGAGTTTGACGTTTGTATTCTTTATTAGAATTATTAAACATGGCGTCGTATTAGCCAATGAGGAGTTTTATTTTAAAAAAACACTAGTTCCGCTTCTTTTCTAGATGGCGCTGTAAGTAAGTAGTTTAAACCTTACAAACCACAGAGTAGTTTAAACATAAGAAAATGCTTAGACTACCTACAAAGAAATGTCAAATTCAGTTGAGTGGACCACGAGTACATTGCCTGTAGTATCTCCTAAGTAGTCTGTGGTGCATTCTTATTAAGTAAATTGAAGTACAAGTAGATCTCACTGATCACTGCAACTGTTATGGGCGGCCGTATCACTTAACATCAGGTGAACGACTTGCTCGTCACGTCATTCAATCACATTTAAAAAAAAAAAAAAAAAAAAAAAAAAAAAAAAAAAAAAAAAAAAAAAAGATCTGCGAGATAGATAAACGTTAATATTATGATCCAAAATAAAGCCGAGGTAACTCGCAACGAAACTAAATAAAAACGAAAGAGTTTAAAGTTGTCAGACACATTTCCTCTAACCTGTGGTCTATGCTTGAAACAGTGACAGTGACAGCTTTTAGTAAAACCACAACTGGCGCCATCTATTGGGTCATGCATAAAATACAATTTCTTTTTTTTAATAAAACGGCTCATTACAGATTAGAAAAAAAAACAATTGCTGTGTAGCCAATAGCCACTAATCACAGAACTCCCTAATATTTATTCAATGTCCAATGAATGATTTTTTTTCTTTTGTTTTGGCTCCACACATTGTGTATTTAGCCAGTGTCAAGTATTGTAATTATTCAACGTGTTTAGAATATTTCACGTAAAGTCAAGCGTCAGTCACAGTCTGGGTCAGTCATAGTCCAGTCTAAGTCAGGTGGTCACAGTCCAGTCTAAGTCATGCCCTAGTAAAGTAGTGGCAACCTTACTAGAAGCTTCTATGGAGTTTTGGAAGCAACACGAAAAATCACGTTTCACCACATTATATCACTTGCCTACACACTATGCTCGTAATTCAGCACTTAATGCGTAAAACGCCACCAATTTTAAACATTAAAACTGCAATAAGCACAAGTTTTGAAAAATAATACAATGCGATGACGTGAACTTTTCCGCGTTCCCGCCAAAAAACCCGAATGATACTTTGATTAGTTTGATTTTTTTTCGAATTAGGCATGTGCGGCAGACAATAAACAGCTTTACTTTACTAAAACGTTACTTATACTCAAATGTTTAAATTGCACTCAACAACAAATACTAAAAACCGGCCAAGTGCAAGTTGGACTTGTGATAAGGGTGCCATCTATTATTTATTTATGGAGCAATTTTATTTGGTCTTATCATGGTCTTATCACAAATGTAAATATAGAGATATGTACATAGTGTTTGAGTGTGCGGAACCCTCGGTACGCGGATCAGGGGGGTCTAGATCAGATCCCTTTCCATTAGCGATAACTCGAAATGTATGGGAACAAAGAAGAAGCCCCTGGATTTATAGTCAATGTATGGGAATGACATTACCCTGCAGAAAAGCGATTTCCGCGGGTAATGTGATTCCCATACATTTTGGAGTTAGCGGTTGGCTAGACCCCCAGACCCGCGCTCCGATTTTTTTAAATGTAAACTTGTCTGGTATTTGTCGTTATTATATTATTTTTCTACTTTGAGGGTTAACAATCGTGGTCTTTGAAGTCAAAACCTCGGTCTATTTCAAGTCTACTAGCAAATGCCTTCCTTCCTCCCTCTCCACATTGTTTCGGTTTATGTCCACCTTTAAACTTTGTCATTTTAGAGTCCATTGAGCACGGTATCGCTGATTACGGGACTTTGTCTTTGACTTTGGCTACCACGCTGTCACTTCTCCCGCGTCGTCGGATCCAATCAGAGGTGGTGGTTTAAAGGTTTTCGATTTACAAAACTCCAGCACGGGAAGACCATGAGCTGTGGAAATCGACATCAAAGGTCAAACGCTTTCTCGACAGAAAATAATTATTTCGATTTTTAGGGTTTCGTACCCAAAGGGTAAAACGGACCCTATTACCAAGGCTCCGCTCACCGGTCTTATGAATCACCCCGTCGTCGCCGCCCAAGACACGTCTTGAGCGATCCGGATGATCCTATAGCAGCCGTTGTGTCGGCTGCGCTAGGATCACCGGATCAGTCTAGCCCTCCTGGCTCAGGTACCGCTTTCGGCACCGGTATAGGTTACCAGCGTAACACAATCAGACACCGACCCCGCCGGCGAGGTCGACGTACCCCCCGTAGGTTAGCTAGAACGGTCGCGACTTTCCATAGGGTCCACTCTTCCAGTGGACGTAGCCTTCTCGATCCTCTTATCCCGGCAACGGCCCAAGCCGAGGCTCGCACCCCAGGGGTGCCCTTGTGCTAGTTGTCTCCCACTTTTAACGGTTGGGCGCCTTAAGCGCCTGCCCTCCTGCCCGGTGACGCTGTAAAGGTCGGTAGAGACCAACAGCATTAGCCCGTTCAAAAAAAAAAAAAAAAAACCGGTCTTATGAACCGTGATAGTTAGACATTTATTTTGAAGTTTTCACAGATGATGTATTTCTGTTGCCGCTATAACAACAAATAAGTACTAAAAAACAGAATAAAGTAGATATTTAAGGGGGCTCCCATACAAGAAACGTGATTTTTTTTGCTCGTTTTTATAAATAATGGTAGTGGTAACCTTCGTGCGCGAGTCCGACTCGCACTTGGCCGGTTTTGATAGCTCATGTATAACTGTGCGTGGTAGAAAGTTCTCAAATATTTAAAACTAATACCTACCTAACAGAGTCGCGTGCATTAACATTTAACGTGGCACCGTTAACGAAAACGGCACAAAAATAACAGTGATTGGAAATGAATGTATTATACGGATATTTTCTGCTGTTTTAAAGTCAATGTTCCAATTTATTTATAAATTGATATAAAAAACAGGCTGTGCTAATCTTTAAACTATAACGGTTAGCTACTTCGGTACTACTAAATGTTACTAGCTACACTACAACACTACCTACTACAGAGAACATTTGGACTGTATACTGACCGCGCTGACGCCCTGAAATAAAGAACGCCAGTCAAACAAAGAACGTCAGTCAAACAAAATGCTCCAGCTCCTTCGTAGTACCCCTAGACTGGACTGATTGGAACATTTTGTTCTTATATTATTTTGTACTTGATAATTTAGATGTTGCAAGCATAATTTTATCCACGACTGCAAAAATAATGAAATGCTTTTCGGCTTTTGCGGCAGCTTTTGAAATAGGGTAAACGTCACAGTACTTGACAGTTTTAGGCTAGGTAATTAAAACGTGTCCACTTGTCAGTTCGGAAAAAGGAAAAACTCCGACACGTCAAGCCGTCTTCTGATTGGTGACAGGACTGACAGGCGCAGGGTGAACGACACCGTTGTTGACACGCGGCAATCGTAAAAAAGAAATTCTGGAAAAATACAGCTAGTCGAATTAAAATTCGGAATAAAGTAAATAAAATGTTTTCGTAAATTAGATTGAGTGACGTAGTCTGACTTGTCTTTCGTCTCCCAAGGATTAATGATAGAACAGTTCAATTTATCATCAAGAAATAAGCAAAATATTCATTCATAAATCACAACCCAATGTTTTGCTTTGTATGCGATGCTACAGCTTTTTACCTAATTCTGGAACTAAACTGCATCAATAAATATAAATTATATTCAATGTAAATGTATATTGCGTAATGCTTGTTTTAATTCGTCCATAATTCAATTAAATTCGGCCGCACAGCGTTCGCTCTAAATTACTGGGCTATTTGTCACTGCCTCCGCCCGCCGCGTGCTGGAAACAGCGCGCGTAATCATTGAAGCTCTTTTTCCATTTTTAATTTAATATGTACAGTACCTACTTATCTGTGATCTCATTAAACAAAATGCGAATTTTTTGCATACATCTTTGTTTTGAGACTTAATTTGAAACCGGATTGTCTGGTTTTACCTACAGTGTGTTCGTGTGAAGTTTCACAAAAGAAACTCGATTGTGCTAAAAGCAATGTGTGAATGATTTATTGACGGTAGACGTATATTCACAGAGTTTTGGGCATACTTAGCACTCAAGTTCTGATTAGCGTAAACATCAAATAAGAAGGTTCGACCTACGAAGTGTACTAATGCAGAAAGCAAGGTGCTTGCTGCATTAGTTCGTAGTTTGTTAGTGTGTGCCCGTACTCCGTAGGCAAAAAAAACAAAAACTGAGACTAGCAGCTGCATTTTGCACCGCCTAGCCTGCCCCTTCTCACAGCAGGCCGTGCGAACATAACATAATATCTGTTTTGAACGTTTCTCGGAACACTGCACTTGTGTCCGACTGCGCTGCGCCCGATGTGTACAAAAATAAAAATACAATGAATGCTTTCTCGATGACAACTCGTAGTCTAACAAACTAACCTACAAACGGATGTCGCTCAAAGTTCTAGCCTACTATCTACTGTTTAAAGTCGACTTTTGATTATTTTATCGCGCGGGATACGTCGTTTCTCGCTGCACGTCGGATGCGTCACGGAATGGCGGCGGGTGGCGCGCGGGTCATCGTGCTAAGCGCTACACACATACATAATATACACTGCGTATATACGTATACGTACAGACTTGTTTGATCCGATCTGTACGAAGCTATAGGTATATATATTTTTACGTTACGCTGTTACCAGCCGGCTGTTAGCGCTCGAAGGTCACTCGTCTCCGAGTTGTTTGAGCTCGTAAGAGAAACTCGAGTGGTTTTTGCTACTTTATTTTCTGTAAAGTTGGTAATGTTTGACTTGTCGAGTGGATTTCTTAACGTTGCTTTCGTAAAATGTTACGGATGCATTTAGTTGGTAGGTAGGTATTGGTACACGTAGGTAGGTAAAATGCTTACTGCTTAGTCGTTAGTTTAAACTGAATATTAGTGGTAGGCAATAAACTTTTTTCCGTTGTTGTTACAATATAACCTACATAAATATCTAGATGACTTAACAATAAAACACATGTGTAGGTACTTAGGTAGGCAGTTAGCAGTTACGTAGCGAATTATATTTATATCATAGGGGTGTTGTTACGGTTAGGCCCGGCCCGGAAGTTTCGCCCGAATATCGATTTTGTGCCAATAAATGCCCGTGACACACTTTCACGTCGAGTCACGAGGAAACAACAGTTTCAATTTATAACAATGGGACATGTTCAATCCGATTTGCGGTTTAATTAATATTTCAAATAATTTGCTACCTCAAATGCATTTGTTGATGTATTATATGATTTCATTGTATAATTTATCGAATGTTTGTTTAATTAGTCTGAAAGATGTGAAACTTTTTAATGTTGGTAACTGGAACGTTCACCCTAAGGCTCAACTCAGACAGAGCAGCAAAATGCTCGAGCAGTTTTGAAGTGTTATATGAATATCAACCTTAATCTATTTAGACAAAGCTGAAAATAGTATGCAACATTAAAATAGGTAAGATTTTAATGTTGCATACTGTTTTCATCTTTGTCTAAATGAAATAAAGTTTATATTCCAATAGCACTTAAAAACTGCTCGAGCATTTTGCCGCTCTATGTGAATTGACCCTAAGTCCCTAACGTTTGCAGACCAAGTTCCAAGTTGACAGACAACTGTTAAACTTGAAAATGATGGGTCAATAATATTATAGTCTTCGTTATTCTTAGCTACATTAAGTAGGTACTACCTGACCTAGTACATAGTACCACAGAATACAAAATAATACCTATATATTGCTAATGTATCATGTAGATTGTAGGTAGTCGTTTTAAATATTTTTCTTTGAACTCGCAACAAGTTTGCAACAGCCGTAATTACGCAATCATTGCTGTCAAACATCATTTTGGCAGAGCAGACAGTGATCGAGCGCTAGATCACCGTCTGTCGGACAATCTATGAACTAAAAAGTGCATTATTTTGTTTCCATCTATTGCTGTTCTGTTGCTAGTGGCGTTAGTCTTAGTATCAAAGGCCAAAGCGCATTCAGCGACAGGTGAGCAACAGGCGGGCGATTTATGATTTCCAGTGACATCTTGCGATCGATTACTCAGGTTGGGTTTTTGATCAGTAGACAAACCAATAACCAATAGTTAAAATCTCTAACTGACCATTGATTAGAATTTGTTAGAACTACCGATCAACAAACCCACCCTAAGTGTTTGCTGTCACTTTGCTACTGCTGTTGCTTTGCTATTGCTGTTGTAACTTTTACATAATACGGCTGCGGGACCATACGGGTAACAAGACCGACAATGTATTGTGTTTTAATCTAAACTTTTTAACGCCGGGTGTGGAGATGAGCATCGCATAGGTTATCGTCAGTGCTCATTCCAGTATCCACACAATGACTAGGCAATTAATAATTATGCGTCTCTCACCATATTTCTCAGGCTTCACTAATTAACTGCCGCTGCGGCACTTTATTATTCCGTTACATCATTAAATTTATAACCTGTGACTCAGACCTAGTACCTACTACTACTGTGTGTATTATAATAGGCAAAGAAATTAACTGTTCTAATGTTTTGAACATTATTATTTAAAACTAGATGGGTACAAGACTTACCTTCGACTTTGTGCATATTTGAGTTCTTCAAATTTTAGCAACCAGCGGGATTTCAAATAAGTAAAGAACTATATATCTTTATAGATATATCTCAAGTGTGGTTTACACAAGGAAAAATTCTAGGCCTCTGGTTTACACTTTAAAATCATTTCCATGATAGTTGGTGCATTTGTTCTGTTATTCGGCGGCGTTGACACTAAATCACTTTCCTTCTACCTTTTTTGTGTTTTTTTTTACCTATTCTAAATTTTTTCCAACGAACATTTTATACTGTCACTCTCTATCTCACATCATCCAAGGTATTTTGATCTTATTGAATTGTGATCAAAATAGTGAGGCAAAAAGTAAATTTTTGATAATCATTTAATTTCTTTTTACCACAAAATTGACAATATATATCCGAAACTACCACGGTGGTACGGTACTGGCTACCTTACCACACGCGTTTACACGTGTCGGCTATCAACGGAGGAGCGCACGCGCAGCCCGCATGACCTTGTGTTACAACTTTACAAGTGTGTTATTTACTGCCGGCTTCGGGAGCCCCACAACACTGGGAGCGCGAGACAAGTTGACAAGTCTGCTAGATGTCGTTATTTTTTTCGTTCACGCCATTAATTTCGAGTCTCTATGTGTCTCTAGATCCTTTACCATTTATTGATAATGCTGGAAAGTGGAAAGTGGAAAACAACTCGAGAGTTTTTTAGAATTGGACACTTCATTTTTTCTAGAGGTACAAAGATAGACTTAGGGCGGGTTTTTTAATGGGTAATGGGGCGTTTCACACCGTGTGTGGTTCACACCGCGGTGTGAATCGCCCAAGTGCTCGAAATGTATAGGCTCTTTCGGACCGCGTTGTGAATCGCCCTCTGCTATTATAACACTTGGGCGATTCGGACCGCGGTGTGAACCGCCCATGTATTTTTGAACCATTTGTACAAATCTTTAACATTTGACCATTGGTTATTTGTTAGCATTTTTAACCATTGGTTACATTAACTACAGATCAAAAACCCAGCGGTAATGAAAGTACTCTAGGCTACGATTTTAGTTCTGTGGGTACAAAACAAATGTATGTAAAACAAACCTAAAAAATTAAATAAATTGAGTAAAAAAAGTAATTAGCAAAAAAATTGGCCGCTAGAATTTGTGAAAATACTTTTCAACCGACTTCAAAAAGGAGGATCTCAATTCAGGTTATTTTCTGAGTACCCGGATCCCCGGGGCCCCCAGTCCCCAAAAAGTACCATCAGCAGATGAAATGTTAAATTCAGTTGCATTTTTTTGTTTGTTGCCTTTAATTAACGGATTTTGAAATTTGTTTTTTTGAAAAATTTCATAAAAAATCGTTCAGTACTTTGGTTTTTAAATCCGAATAGTTGGAAAAAATATACACATTATGAGCCAAGTACTTCTCAATACTTTTTAAAAGGATATTATCGTTTTTTCGAAGCAAAGTCCACCTGTCTTACCCGATGTTATCTGATTCACCTTTTAGTTAGTCACTGTAACAAGAACAATATCAATGGGTAACGTTGGATGTTGTGTGAATCAGCAGGGTGCTAGATCCCAGCGTTCTTGTCTTCGTATTCAGGTACTTGAATATCGGATTAAATAGGGCTCCGTCTCGTAACTCGCAACTAGTTTGCAACAGCCGTATATTTCGCAATAATTGCTGTCAAACATCACTTTGGCAGAGTAGAAAGTGATCGAGCGCTAAAACACCGTCTGTCGGACAACGATGAACTAAAAAGGGCATTGTTTTGTTTCCATCTATTGCTGTCCTGTTGCTAGTGGCACTAGTATCAAATGCCACAGTGCATTCAGCGACAGGCGAGCAACAGGCGGGCGACTGCGACCGATTGCTAAAAGTGTTTGATGTCGCTTTGCTACTGCTGTTGCTTTGCTACTGCTGTTGTAACTTTTACATAATACGGCTGCCGAACTCGTTTAAGATCGTTGTTGTCCGTCTGTCAAGACGATTTTTCTAGCTAACAGTTTTTTTGTGAAACTTGTTAGGTACGTAAACAAATGCCAATTCTTATGTGACTGTATGAAAAGTTGGATTCATGAGAAACCCTTTATTGACACAAATATTACTACTATTACTACTAAATGACATTTTTTACTTTATTGCAAATTTTGACCATTGGTTAGAATTTGACAGCATTTCTAACCATTGGTTACCTTAACTTCGGATCATTGCTCCTACTGATGTTATTATTATCTAAGACAAAATAATAAAGAAGACAAATTCGCACAATAAATGTATTTTATGAAAGTGTGATAATCGTTTTTTTATGGAACTACAAGGCTGTTTCAATTAATTACGTTACGAGCGCACAGGAATGTAATGAGGTCATTATGCGGGCCATGTATTTTTTTCTATGTTTGATTTTGTACTTTAGCCTTCGTCCAAGACTTTAGTTAATGGTTTGATTGGAACTTTAAGCCAGCTATAGGAGTAAAATTGTGATGACGGCATAGTCTTGCGAGCAATAGAAATACTGTGAAATTGAATGAAGCTGAGCAGAAAACTATTTTTGTTAAAAGATTAAGCAAATGAGGACCTACAACCTACAACGCAACTCACTCGCACGATTCGATTTATTTGATTTTAAAAATCCTATTCTTTGTGTACAAAGTTGTAAAGTTTTATTCAATACATCAAGCGTAGAGCTTGCACAGCGTACTGTCGACAGCCGTCAATTTATTCGGAGTGCCAACTTTGAACCACTGTATTTTACGACTGCATAAATTTTAGATTGTAACGTAACCTGTAATAAAAATGTCGTTTTTTTTCTAATAACACGGTAACGTTTCTAGCAAAACGCTGCCCAAGTATAGGTTGTTCCAGAGAATTAACTTTAATACAGTGTCAACTTTGTCAGCCCTTTGATTATGTTTAAATTGCTGGTTGCATATTCGCCGGATGTTAAAGTAGTTTTTTTAAACTGTCAGATTATTTTGACTGTCGCCTTTACATAGTATCCGTAATTCCATATACATAAATGTTTTATGATGTTTTAGGTACTTTGCTTCATGCTCTCACATCGTCGATTCGCCACTACCATTAACTCGAATGACGTTTGAAACTTGGACAAAAAAGCCCATCTCCAATTGTTTTTTTTTTATTAAGTTTCACTCTCCACGCAAGTGACATAGATCTAAGTTATTAGTTTTAGACGTATAGTATACTTTTTTTTCAACGCTAAATCAAATTATTTGTTAAGGTACATACGTATTTGGGTATTTTCATTGACTATAAATCCAGGGTATTTTATTGTAAGCATTGAGGTAGGACATAAAACATGAGCATAATTATTATAATTAAATGAATGGAAGGCACATTGAGCTCGGTATCACAAAATAAATTAATAAAATACATCAAGGCCGGGACTTTACTATTTACACTTATTTATTTAATCATTGTTTTTTGTAATTTTTAATAAGTAGGTATAGAATTTTTGCGACTGATGGACAATCGTGGACTATTTCCATGCATAGCGATTAGCGAACTGTGAGATGTAATTTGATCGATGGCTTGTAGCTCCGAATGAGGCTTCTTCAAATTCTATAACCCTTGCAAGACATCCATCTAAGATGCATGCCTACAGGTATTGAAATAAAAACTGGCGGACATCCGTTCTGAAAACACCATGTTGGCTGTTGAGTTGTTGACGCACAGTTCAAAGTCCAAACATCCTTCTCTTCCATTTGTTATGTTATAATGAACCAGCCCGTTGTTTTTATGTAATGCGTTAGATCCGGCCCTGGGCCGGATCTAGGGTTGGCAATGCTCATGGTAGAAAAAAGGCCGCCCATGGTTTTTCAATGGTTTATCAGGGTTTAAGTGGAATAATAGTGCTTACTGGTAGATAATTTGATATTAATATTTTGAGTGTTATCTTGCAGT
Organism: Ennomos quercinarius; assembly: GCA_910589525.2. NCBI lineage: Eukaryota > Metazoa > Arthropoda > Insecta > Lepidoptera > Geometridae > Ennomos > Ennomos quercinarius. Next base: position 1,889,218 of record OU342509.1, read on the forward strand.
TAATTGGCTTCGAAAAATACATAAATCATTTCATTAAATTTGATTCACAAACATAAATATTATTTATTAAACATTTTAGTGTGGTCGAGTTCTATCCTAACTTCTAACCTAACTAAGGCCCAAGTCTTATCAAAATCATAAACGACAAAATATTTTATAATCAATTAATACGGCTGTTATTCGGAGTAAAAGATCGTTCCATTTTTAAATTACACGACAGATATGAGTTTTGTATGTAATTTATTTGGCCGCTAAACCACGACAGATATGGATTTTCATACAGCTTTTGCCGGTCGCTGCTCGCCAGTACAGCAATTTCGACTTATCTCGAAGAACGTTGTCAAAATAATGCTCTTTCCAAGCATGTTTGAGAAAGTGGTATTTTATAGCTGTATGTTAAATATAACACTTGTTTAATTAATTCTTTCACAATATTTTTTACCTGTTCTGATTGTAAATAATTCAGAATAGAATCGCGTTTGACAACTAATTGACCAACATGTTGTTGCCTTAATTTCACAAGATGAAGACACCAATGACGTCAGTGACGTGTGTGACTTTAAATTTAAATTTAAAAATTTAAATATGTGTGGACATTTCACACAGCGCCATCTAGCCCCAAACTAAGCATTATAGCTTGTACTATGGAAACCAGATAACTGATACAATACTTATATACTTTTGTTTGTAAATACATACATAGAATACAATAATTACTTGACTAAACAAAAGTTGTTTTATAAAAGTGGCTTGTAAGTCACTTGTAATTTTAACAGTAACTGGTTCCATTCAGGGCCGCATATATCAGTTTATAATCAATTAACCATGCAGGAGCCTATGAACGAGGAAAACAGCTTCGCGTGCAAAAATGTGCGCGTTCCGACAAGAACAAAATTTATGCGCATTTGTAACATGAATCAGTGTTGTTGCTAAATGAAAATAATTGTTGGAATTGGTTCGACACGTGTAGTAATGCGAATGTGACCGCTTTTTTCTTGATGATAACTACTTAGTTATGTTTGATGTAACAAGTTTAGTTCTTCGCAGATTTTTCCTTATTTGAGTGTTAAAATATGACTTGTATGTAGGTGTAAAGTGAAATTTGACCTTGACGAAGTAGTAAATAAGCTCTTTTGTCTGTTTGAGGACTTTGAGGGCTGAACGTGTTTTTCGTATTCATAAGTTTCAAATACTTAATGTTTTTGACTTCTCATTTCGTTCGTAATTTTTTTAATGACCAAATTTTAGACTAACTTAGCAAAGCTTGTGCTATGATGGGATGAGGCCCAGATGACTGATTGACTACCCACTTAAATATATACTTTCACCTGTCATTATGTGTATGTTACATACATAAATTACTTATCTATTTAACATAAGCTGTTAGGAGTTCCTGCAGAGATTCAAAACAGAGCCTACACTGGATCGCTTGTCAAAATTCCCATACAAAAAAAACAAAACGATCCAATATAGGCTCTGTTTTGAATCGCGCTAAGAGCTCACGGTACGCCCCCAGGTCGAATTTCTCAACCGATCTCGCGAAATGTTTGTTTTTTTGTCAATTCAGTTATTGGATCAAAAAGGTGGAGCCATGGGGGTTCAACCCCCAAAAAACAGTTTTCCAGTTTCAAGGTTTCCAAAGACAGACTCGCCAGGCCAACAGCTCACAGAGCCACACTAGCATTAATAGTCCTCGTGAAGTTTCTGACAGTATTTTGTGTTTGTTCCAGGCCCGGGCAGTCGGAGCATGGGCACGGCGGCGGCGCCCTGGCGTACGGCAAGCAAGGGGGGGTGGTGCCCCCGCAGCCGCGGCCGCCGCCCGCCGCTCCGTACGCTCCGCAGCCGTACGCTTCCCAGCTGCGGATGCACCAGCCCGGCTATGGATCGGCTCCACTGTCCTACAGGTGAGACTTCTTACCGTTTACAAACCTACGGAGGTGAGGTTACTAATTTGCGCCAGGAAACGTGCCCTAAAACACCTCGTTTGCGTGTTTTGCCCTACCCTACCCTACCTGGGACCTAGGTTAATTCATCGGGGTGCATTATGTATACTTACTTACTTATTATTTATTTGTAAACGTTAATCACCAGGTGCGTTAAGTGCACTTACCTCTCGTACCTTACGGTTTCTCTGTTACTCGTACGTTTGTCAAACTCATGTTAACTTACCATAGCGAATACTATACGCCTATTAGTTGAAGACAGATCAATAAGCAACCAATGAGCGATCAGTATTTTCAAGTTGACATGGGTTTAACAAACGTACGAGAAACCGGGAGTTACAGTCAACATTATTCACCCAATTTACGTGGGTGGGTGCATTAGCGGTATATTCCGCTATGACCACCATAGGCGACTCTTTAGTATCCTTTGGACACCTTTATAATTATATTATATTAAACGGTATTTATGTTGAATTTTTTATACTTACTTAAACAGACAACTCGCAGTTTCATTCGTGCTACTTCAATAGAATCTTTAATTCAAGACGTGTCGGGTCGGGTTCACAGTTTTTATTGTTAGTGCTTCGATGCTCCACTGGTTCACACCTTTTTATCATTTGTAATTAGTGACCAAGATTAATAATGTAATTTTATTTTAAGCCACGTTTCTTTATTGTAAGTAGACTTATCAAAATGTATACTATTTTAAGCTGACGTGCCAGGGTAACGCGATGTTATAAGGTGAATAAATCAATGAATCACCCAATTTGACCCGCTTATAAAAAAAAATATGTGTGGACATTTCACACAGTACCATCTAGCCCTAAATTAAGCATAGCTTGTACTATGGGAACCAGATAACTGATAGAATACTTAGGTACATTTTTGTTTGTAAATACATCCATAGAATACAATATAACACCCAGACATAGAACAAGCACCTATGTTCATCAAATGTTTGTCCTGGATGGGAATCAATGGAAGTTACAAATACCTATTTAAATACAAATGTTGATGTCGACACTGTTGACATAATTAAGTAGGCTTCATTAATAAACTGTGAACTTTGGCATTCTTATTAAGGCACAAGTTTAACGATCGACCGACACTTACCGTCCAATTAACCTCGTATTTCTAATAACGCTGTTAATTAATTAATGAATGACTTCGACTTAATAATCGGATTATGTAAGGTTCTTAATTTTGCTGTCTCGAAACGCGGTTTTAATTAAAGTTAATTTTAATAATTAAACACAATATTTGTAAAGCAACGTAATTTTGAACATATGCGGTGAAAATGTTTTTGTCAAAACTACACCAATAGCTCTAAAATACTAGGACCTAGTGTTTTAGAGCTATTGATGTAAGTGACTAAGTGATATAAGTACTAGGTGATATTATAAGAAGGTTTTCTTTGAATTCCCCCCTTGTCCTTTCCAATTACGTCCCTGCCCTGTGGTGTCGCCCGCCCGAACGCCGCGCCGCGGCCGCCGTCGCCGCCCGCTGCGTCACTCGCCGCGCCGTTTTGTGCGTTGTACAATTGAACTTGCAATACTGGCTGGTATGAAAGGAAAAATAAAAAATAGAAAAAAATGGAAAGAGCGAACTAGCAAAAAATATTTACTTCACATTCGTTTTCGTGTTTGTGGCTCATTATGTAATCATTATAATTACCATTCTAAAATCATTTTAAAAAAAAGTTAGATTAGATCGTCATTGCAAAACCCCGCGATATTTCAGAAGAACGATGAGTGCAACCTGAAAGACTCAAGTCGTAAGAACTAGAGCAGTAACACAATCGAGCAGCCAACACAATGTGAATTGTCTTCCTGGGATAAGGCCATTGTTACAGGCAGGGCTGCCGATGCCGGCTTGTTGTTACACACAGAGCAAGAAAAAAAAATACGCTTCGCCCCCTTTTCTGTCTTGTTACACATTATATCTGCATTCTGCACTCTCAAAAAATTCTTCGTTGTAAAAGGTACTGCCTCGTGCTTTTATTATATTCTGAATGTGACTGCTGGTGACGTGTGATTAGAGATAAGTATGTTAAAGCGTTGATGGGCTTAAAGCCAAACAAAAAATTTAGAACCCGTAATTTCTCACTGATAATATATGTATATGTGTATGTATGTGTATATGTATTCTCAGTTCTAGAAGATACTTTTTGGGTTAAATTGGTTTTATCGGAGCTTAAAATCTTTGTAGTTTTTTTATTCTTTAAAAGCAAGTTTTAGGAGTTTTAGATCTTTAAAATTCAACTGAACCCTTTAAAATTCCGAATTTTCCGAAATAATTTTCAAACTCAGTATAAATATTGCTAAAACCATCTCGCAAAAAAACGTTATCGAACTAACACCACAGACGATATATAATAGTACCCAACACCCGCATCGAAGTGGGAACCGGGTATCCGTTTCCGGAAGCTATCAATATCGTCCATGCACCATAATATATTACCAGAACTAGAAGCTATGATAAAAAAATAGGTAAAATTTCTAAAAGATCGGGTAAAGCCTATTCGTATTTTGTACGATTTCTGCCATATTCGTAACGAGGATGTTAATCCCGTTAAAAAAAATCTGCTTTCGTCCCGCATTGTAGGTATGCCGTATTTGCCTCACAAATATGTTTTTCAACACATTTGCTCAAAAAATGCATTTACAAAGCCTGTATACATTGTTCGAAAGTTAAACATTACTTACCATACAACGGAGCGTGCGGTAAAATAGGTACTCTCACCTAAGTACCTATTTTACCGCATCCTTCGTTGTATAGCGCCGTGCGTAACCTTTACGGTTTATTTTTAATTTCAATAAACCATAATTATATAAGAATTTCACCAAGGAGTTTCACATTACGAGAATAAATAAGCTGAATTATCGAAACTCCTTGGAAGCGTTTTTGCTCAATACCTTTGTCTCATTTTAATACTAAAGAGAAAATGAAATTAAGAGATATAGTTCTAGTTTTTACCACACGCACGTGGCGCCATTTGCATTGTAAATGCGCGCCATTTTAGCCCATTTTCATAATAGATTAGGAACATCAAACATTGTTTGTTGCGACTTTCCCACTAATAAACAAAAGTTTCATTACTATTGTACTGTATTCTCGCAAATGTGTTGAAAAACGTTGTATGATACACGTGCGGAAATTGGTTTGTACAAACTCGTGACTATGGTAAGCCCTCGACTTCGTCTCGGGCTTACATTTGTCAACTCGTTTGTAAAAACCAACTTACCGCCCTAATATCATAAATAACTATTATTGTACGTATCAATTTGAAATCGCATTTCTTTGGTTGTAATGTAATTTTTGCACCTGACTGGTTAGATATATATATTATTAGAAGAAGGCAGTTTGAAGCAGTAGGTACAATATATTAAAAATTGGAAAATATTTACTGAGCAATTTCTATTTTTTCAGTCTTTTAAAATGAGTGAAAATAACTCAAACAACTGGTATAATTATTTTGTTTTTCCTTTAAAAAACTACTTACAAACGGACAATCTTGTTGTGTAGGTGAGTGAGGATAGCACAACCACCCTAGAACCACCCAGACCTAGAATACATCGTAGATCTATGAGCACAACGTTGTTGGTCCAAGCGTTTCCAGTTGGGAAATTAACGTCGAAAATAAAGCTCAGAATTTTGACTTAGACACGAAGAAACTTTTATCCGACCTGTTATATAAATAGATAATTATAATAAATAGCATTTATTTATATTACGTAGGTATATGAAGTAATAGCTCTATCATTAGTGTATATGTACGGGATGCCTTACTCCATGTTTGTTTGCGTGATCCGTGATGCCCGGTTTCAGGGCTGTCTCGACACAGATACAGGGCATAGACTTCAACATTTATCAGGTCAGCTAGGGCATTGAACGGGCGATGAATCATAACCATTATTTTCTCTATGAATCGATACTGTGAACTAGTTCCTTCTCTCGTCTGTGACTGTGTGATCTTTATTTATTTAGGTTGGGCTATTGATTTTAGTAGGTAAATTGGAAGGAGCTATTGGTTTTTAATTACGTAAGCATTAGGGACGAAAACGGGACAATGTTGGCATATTGAACAAAATAAAAAAATCTAGATTCAGAGGTTGTGGCATCGCATGAAGAATTAATGCTATAGTAGTAGTACCTACAGTACTTATATTTAGGCAGGTAGTATAGTCTTCTTCTCGTGTAGGCAAGTGGTCAGGTCTAAAGTAGTATAGTGAACTAAATCTATAATAAAAAAATATTGATATCTTTTGTACCAAGTGCCAACCCTGCCCCGACATTAAAACGTCATAACAACTGTGGGAAAAGTACGAATAATATAACTCACTTTGCACAATAATATTTCGCTCGTGTATAAATACATGGTAGGTACAGCTAGCTGCTCTCATGGCACGGGAAATGAAACATAAACAGCCAAGATAAAGCGTGTTCCTATTTAATTATAGGAGACGTCTCTGTATTTTTACACGTTTTCGTCCTTTTTTTTCTCGTAGATTTAATATTTTGTACTCGCTCAGATTTTTCTTTTCGCTTACATTTCGAGTTGTGATCGTTGAAAAGGTTTTTAGAGGTACATTTATTTTATTTTTTACCTTTATGGTGATGGATATACGTTCTCTGTGGATTTACTATTTGACGCAAGGAGCGTGTGGCTCTAGCATGAATCTACTTATCTAGGCTGCTGCTTCAGTGACACTAATGTTGGTCTGTGTGTTACCATTCTATGAAATCATAGGCAGTTACATAAGATCATTGATTGATATATTGTCATATCATTAGAAGATACAATAACTAGGTGCCTTAGTATTTAACTTAGATAGCACAGGGCAAGACTCCAGACACATATAAAGGTCACATTAAATCCCGCGTTGCAAACATTAATTCAAAGAATGTTACACAAACACATCGACTTTAATTGTTCATTTATTGTTATGCAAATCAAAGCATTCGACGGGTTAATATAATCTTATGTTAACATGTATGTCAATTGTTGGAAAGGTCACTTGCTCTACTAAACTAAACGTCTCTTTGTATTAAACAAAGACTGATTGTTGAAGGATATCAGTTGAGTTGAGACTTTATATGCGAGCTTGGCGAATCTTTGATGGCGCATTCCAAAATATGTGGTTAGTGTAGCAACTTTGTCGTATCACACACACACACACACACACATATAGTCAGTATGCTTTTAGATCCAGAATCCAGGCCAGCTCTAGAATTTCACATAGCAGCGAATATGCTACGAATCTAGTCTATCCAGTACGTTAGTATTCGTAGAGATTTGAACAGACTTGGTTGAGTATAATTGAGGATGACTCAAAGTGACCATAACCGTTTGGCCCGGCTTTCCGTCTCTCGTTTGCTAAAATGCGCGAAGATGGTTAGAAGAATTGGACCTTGGACCGCATATTGGATGGTTGAACTGTTAAAGTGATATTGATAAAATAGCTAGTGTACATCATTACAGATTACATAATAGTACAAAAAAAATGCCACAGAAAAGTATAGTCTGTGCATAATACAAATTGACACTGATATGATAGCTGGTGAGCTGACAGAGAAGTGGACCTCGGGAGAAAGACTTACTTTGATGACCCAATTATTACTGGTATAAAGACATAGGGTAGGTAATAAAGGGTTATGTCGTGCTCAAGCTAGGTATTACTAGGTAGTGTTAGTATATATGATCTGATAATCGCAACAGCTTTCAAATGCACAGGTTTCACCTCTGCACTTCTGCACAAACTGGATCCGTTCCAAAGATTACAAAACGTCAAAAGCAAAGCACGTTCAAAAATAACCGCGTGTGTGCCCGCGTCGATATACGAATCTGCATGTATAGTACCTACGCGCTATTTCTCGAAGTTTATTTCAATTTTGGCAGTGACATCATTTGAATTCAGTCTATCTGCTTTACGTATTTATTATGTGCGGCTGTGTGCCGTTTTCCCGTTATTCTATTTGCGATTGTGTTCGCTGGATGAGGAAGAATGTGTTTTAAAGTTTAAAGAAGTATGTTTGTCCTGTCCACGAGTTGACCACGTGATCGACTACCTCCTTTTTATAGGTAACTGTTTGAAGCAACGCAACGAATGAACGCTTAATTTTACTGTGGTTTTACTGTTTCTAGGCTTTGTGGTGCATAAACTTAAGCAGTTATTTAAAGGCATTTGTACCAATACCAAATACGTTGGCATCAATCAATACCAACGTTGTTCGGGAAACACAATCATGGAAACTACTACTTTCAGCTTTAGGACTTTCAGCTTATACTATTATTTATTCTGTGCTTTCAGTTCAGTTGGGAGTGGTCACAGCTCACAGATTAGAGAAAAAACAATTGACTGTAAGCGGTATTATAACTGTATTGCGTGTAGTAACCTCGGTAGCACTAATGGAAAATATAAGAGTACCAAAGAAGCATGGAGTCATCACGGCGCGCCCAATTGCGATTTTTTTCCTTTCACCAGTAGAAACAACGCCGGTGGTAACAACTGGGTGTAAGCTATTTTATAACATAACCATTAACCAGATAACCTTGTATGATGACTTGTTTTATTGAATCCATTTCAAGAATGTATAAATGAATAGCTATTTCCTTTGCTATAAAAGCCAAACATTCCAAATAAATAATGTCCCTCATTCGACGTTCACATCTGTTGCCAATTTAAACTGTTCTGTCCCACTTTATTATTCGTACTAAAATACTTGGATAAACCCAAGACCAAGAGCATCAAAACAGGCAAAAAATATTGGAAGGGCATTTTTTCGGAACAAATGCGTCACTCGACATACCAGAGTCCGACGAAATCCAATATTTCAACAGATTTTCCATTCTATAATATTCGCGCTACTTAGTTTTATAGACGTAAAAAATGAATGTTGCTCGAATTCCTATTTGCCGATGGTACGCGCTCAGCGCTCACGTATTTAACTAGGTCAAGGTAGGTTCATTGACCCTTTTGTAGGTGGCGTCCTGTATGTAGAGGTAGGGCGCTATCGGCAGTATCTACTGTACTATTATTACTTATTATGAGATATGAGATCTGCTCAGTTATTTTCATCCTTGATTACTTCAAAGAGGTTAATACATAAGGCCTTAGGATTACTTTTATCTCTACTATTCTTTTAATTGTTGTTTGTGTCGTGTAATATTTGATTTCACATTGGTCACAGGCTGGTCATTTTGCATCCGCTACCTATGGCTTTTCAGTGTTTAATTCAAGTATGTGACAGCAATATGAGCCTAAGTAGGTTCTTTTTTGGTGCTTACTGCTTAGCCCCCACTTTGGGCGTGCGCGTTCCTCGAGCGTTTTACTGGCAGTACCGACCGGCACATACAAATTTTGTCGAGCGTGTGACCGACGTTTTACCAGCGTGTGAACGATGTTTTACCAGCGTGCGGCCTTTGCATACGTACACGCCGCACTACAAAACGCTCGACGAACGCGCACGCCCAATGTGGGGTCAGCGGCAGCCTTAGGTACACACACGCCAGAGATTATAAAGCCCGTTGATAGCTCGTGAACATAACTTCTCGTACAAACACGACTTACCTGCGCGGGCAGGGGGCGAGGTAACAAAACGAGACAAAGTCATACGAAATTACAAAGAACAGAGCAGGATGGAACAAAAGACATCAACGGGTTCCCGTGATTTATTAGAATTTCATTATTTTTTGTTAGAAATTAGTGGTTGAAATACACCACTAATTTTCGTATGAGGGGAAGTTGTATCATTGGTCAACTGGATTTATAGTCAATGGTACGCGCCGTGGCTTACGGACAAAATACCTACTTACCTACTCGGTGGCCTATAAATATAGGTACTTACCGCTGCTTGAATAGACGTCGATCCTCTCTTGAACCACAGAATAAACAACATTCCTGAACTACCTTGAATATGCCCTAGTCCCACTGCGCCGGCCGGTAGGACCGGCGGGGTAATTACGTAAAATTTGCAACAGCAATGCGACAGCAGTAGCAATGCGACAGCAGTAGCGAAGCATACATTCTCGACACCACTAATGATGTATGACAGCAATCACCGCGAGATTTACGCCTGTCGCAAACCTGTTGCGAGTTAGGTAATTAGGGGGCGAAGCGACCGTGATTGCAATGAAATTGAAACTGAAATTACGGAGATCTACGTGGGACTTCCCGGTATCGCTGAAGTGTGTTTACGTAGTAGTAGATAACAGTGTACCTATAATGTTAATAATAGTAATAATGATGTTTTTCGTGTTAGTTAACTTAGTTTGTTTCTTTAATGTGATCAAAAATACTTATGACGAAGTAGCCATTCAACTTGGTATGCAAATATTTATATTTGATATGCTATGCTCGTATCGTAACGTAAGCAAGTGAAATGAAATGAACTTTACTCCTGCCACTCAAATTGAGTGCCAGGAATCCACACAGTCATACGTAGTGAAATAACAGTGGTATATAAAGAAATCATATCTCCACGTAACAATGAAGCAAAATCTCCATGCCTAGTAGCATCTTTTTCTCCGTGTCTGATAGTCAAATAGAGTAAAGAACGCTGAGCTAGGCTGGGCTGTATGAGCAGATTAAATTATGTAAGTTATTCGAGTCATCATCGTTACATTCTGTAGATCACTTTTTGTTGCGGGCATTAAATACATAAATCCGCACCTTGCCAGCGCGCAACGTTGGCACAATCAGGCGGCTCACATTATGGGCAGTCATCACTGATCACTCATCGCAATACAATGCCCGCCATGTGTTGAGTGTGCCATCCATGAAGCTATATTCTAAGTATACTCACGTACCGTATCTACTTAGGTTAGTAACGTAATAACTTCATGAATATGGACCACATTCATATCATATCTTCCTGTTTTCTACAGTACCTACCCAAATTAAGTTTAATAAACTTCATATGTATGTAAGTAGTTAACCTTGAAATTAACACAGTATCTTAGCTGCTTCATACTATCACGCGTTCTGGCACTTCAGCAGTTGGCACAGACGCTTGACTCACATTTTGTTTGCTCATTGTAATATAATAACCATGTGATCCAAACAAGCTTAAAAATCATTACCTACACCCTACACGTAGTACTATGTATGTATAGTTAGGTATAATACTTACCTTACTTACACGTTGCAGCTATAATGCTTCTACATCCTGTGGCTTTAGTTTTTATTTATAAGTAAACGTGATCTGTGCTAATTATTTTTGTTCTTGCGACATCACAGAGGAGATATTTATTAACATATAAAATGTATAGTAACATCTGATCCACGTCACGGCATCAATCGTGGAAACTCGAAATAAAACAACATCGCTCGATCCTTATTGCCTTACAGGTAACTAGGTATTCGTTATCCTTTCGAATCTTGTTTTTTGCCTCAGGGCAACCCGAAAGGAGCTAACAAAACCCACTTAGAAATAAAGGGCATTGACGCGAAATTGTACCAAACGCACGCCATCAAGCAAGACCGTGTGTCATAAAATGAAGGAGCGTGCCCGATCCGTCCGCCACGTTGGCCGCTCCACGTGGGCCGCGGCGTGCCTTGCGTGTAAAATAAAAAAGTAAACAGCGCGACAGTGGCGCCCCCCCGCCGCCCGCGCTCCCCGCTCAGCCAGCCTTGGCCTTCTGTCCCGCCATGTGATGCGGTTGAGAATAATCGCATTGCGTAATGTTAGGTATTTTTAACTGTAGACAGTTATTATCTTCGATTTATTTTAATAGCTAAACAAGAGTCTTAAGTCTCGACCTGTCTGTAATTTGGTCATTTGCTGTCACGGTGGAACAGCGTGATTGGTTTGTCCGAAATCGGAAAGCTGTGTTTATTAGACACGCAACCGGGTCATTAGCGAATTTGCAACTTCCTGCTAGATTTTTGATAAAACAGTTCTAATGGAGGTACACGAAGTTGCAAAGTCATGGTTTTAAACCGATAACGGTAACTGGTAACTAAATAAATATTGTACAACAAAACAAAGCAACAAATTGGAGCACGTATTTCTATTTAGAATTGCAAAAGTTAATAAAAACAATACAACTTAACTTACTCACTACACTTACTGAACTTAACTTTACTTACTTTGTATAATTATACTTAATTTTTTTACTGAAACCTTCAGCCTATTTCAGTGTAAAATACACAGGTAAAATAAGTCAAAATTCAAAAAAAGTCAATCACGCACGTCACGTGCACGTCAACGTCACACATAAATAAAATCGGGAAGTTGCCCAAAAACTGTATTAAAAAAACAGGAAATGATTAAAACCTTCCAGTTTCGTACAATTTTCAACAAATTGGAGCACGTATTTCTATTCAGACTTGTAAAAGTTATAATCTATTGGTTTTTCTCTAATCTGTGCTATTATACTTACTTTTTTATTAAAACATTCAACCTATTTCAGTGTAAAAAAGATATAATTATGTCAAAATTAAAAAAAAAACATGTTAATCACGCACGTCACCTGCACGTCAACGTCACACATAAATAAACAAATCGGGAAGTTGCCCAAAAACCACCCAAAAACTATATTGGAAATGATTAAAAGCTTCCAGTTTCGTACAATTTTCAACAAATTGAAGCACGTATTTCTATTTAGACTTACGAAAGTTTGCAATGTACTCCATTGGATTCGACCCAAGAAATATTTATCACAGTTCATAAGAAGACATCTTTTTATAATCGTTTGAGATAATTCTTGGCAAAAAATACCGCGTCTGGTAAGACGATTTCACTGAAAAGGTCTGTTCATGCTTAGAAGCGTTATTATTTTTGTTATTGCGGGTTTGATTGACTTCTTTTAACCTTCAATGAAGGTTTTATCTATGGTTTTATACATTCATCGTCTCCCCACATTTTATGAACTGGTGCGAGAGCCCACTGCAAAAATACCTACGTCATCGGGTACCCCAATAGGCTATCTTTAGATCGTTAACCGATACTTAAACATGTAAAAAAACAGGTCTGCCAGTTCCGATCCGTCCGGGTCATGGAACTAATCCACCTCCACCAACTTCAAATGCCTTGAACACTAAGTTTCGCCAGGTTTAGACCTGGCAGACCTTTTAATCTATTATAAGGGGCATCTTAGCTATTATCGGGCGTAGGGTTCATTGGGGTATTCGCTGAGGTAGGTAAAGAGTGTGAAGGGCACGTTCTTAGGGGTGCCAGGTACTTCCGGCAGGGTGCGCAATGGCAGACCAATATTTTTTTTACATAACTAATAAATGGTTAACTGTTGCCAGAACTTTAGTTCGGATAAATTTTGCCAAAAAAAATACGTTAAAAATTTTAATTATTTCCATGACCCAGCAGGATCGGAACTGGCAGACCTGATTTTTTTTACATATTTAGGTGTCGGTTAACGATCTAAAGATAGCCTATTGGGGTACCCGATGACGTAGGTATTTGTACAGTGGGCTCTCAAACGTTATCCAACCAAACCCCAAACCTATTGAATTGGGTGAATTCTGTATATCCAAAATAATTCTATATTCTGATACTTATGATGTACACGTTCGGCTACGTTCAAGAATTCCAGGGCTTTCGCCGTCACTTTATAATCAGGTGAGAATGAGAGATAGTGCATACATATGACCAGCAGGGCGGCAAAGAGAAGAGCCTAATACCATGTTCCATTGCCATAGATTACTAAAATGCTACCTACGGCTTTCGCTGTGGCTTGCGTTGAAAGATTAGATGGAATCCATTACCCAGCAAACACCATAAATTAAACACCATAAAAGTATTTCTATCCGTGTCAACTGCTTGATACGTTGGGCAAATTCCATAAATTGATGCCTCCTGTCAGGCACAGTTATGTCATATACATGCATACCTACAGCCTGTTATTACTCTGCTAGAGGCATCTTCTAACGCACGCCACTGAACCTGATCATCCTTTATCATCTCATGACGCCAGCCAGCTGACCACCCATGCCCCCGATGAATCTACCAGCGCTGCTGACGCTCGTCTGCCTCTATGTTCTAAAGTAAATACAATTTTTACAGTAGTTGAGCGGCCGCTGGTTTGACGAAGTCACGAAGGGCTTGCGCGTGCTTTAGGCCGAGAGTTGGCACGAGATGGCGCAGAACAGACCGAAGTGGCGTCTTTTATTATTGGAGACCAAGACTCACTTTGGGTCGGTGCGTCATCCTAGTTGTTAGTTAGCGGTAGACGCGTGGTGGATAGTTTCGAATTGTCCGTTAGTAATAAAGTCTGCCATGAGCTACATGTGGATGTTTCCGTCTATTCCAGAGACAGCAGCTACGCCCGAGGCGGCGGCGCAGTGGGCGAGTACCGGGCCAGCAACCGCATCTCCATCCTGGGGTCGGGCTACCTACCGGCCCCGCAGCCGGCGGCGCATCACCCGCCGCCGGCCGACCCTCCACCCTTCAAGAAGATACGCATCTCGGCCGCGGATCGCACGCAAGTCACGCCGCTGCCGCAGCATCACCAGCCTCTCAGGGTCGATACTAGGGCAAGTTCTTCGCTAATACTATTTGTTCACTTCAACTGCAATCCTAAATATATTATAGTTCCTAAAAATTTAGGCAACCAGCGGAGATATAGGTACCTTAAGTGTGGTTTACACTTTAAATCCATTCCTTGATAATCCTGCAGATTCTTGAGTTTCGTGTCTTCGGACTACGCAGCGCCATCGCTTGTAAATTTTTAACTAACATACCTTTCTGATAAGTAAGATGTACCTACACGTCTCAGTTTTACTGGTCACGAGTAAACGTGGTGATACCAGCCAAAGAACGTGCATAGAGGCACGAATACGGTAATGAACTAATGACCGTTCAACCGCTAGGAAATCTTGGCATCTTTCTGCTCTGACGGTATCTGCCGTCCCCACTCTGGTTTTTAGTCACGAGTGTAACTACCACAAGGGCATTATAAGCGTCGGTGCTAATAACTATAATTAAAATACCTTATTGAGCGGAGGAAGGCCAACGATTGAACCCTCCTTGAACTCGCAAGATTATAACACCAAAAGGAACAACTTTCTTACGTTCTGAATAGAATTGGGACTCGCAAAAGCATACAGAGCAGCGCTGAATGAGAGACTTCATCGTAATGGAATGGTAGACGATTTCATTTATCGTTAAATATAAGCTTATCCTGTAGACATCCCATATTGCTTTGGCTATTTGACCTTTGTTAGGAGTTGAAATTAAGTTTCCTCTTGATATATTTTCTCTTCATCAGATACCACAACATAGAATAAGGGCGTTTGTGCACTGCGTTCCGACTCCATCATTTGGGATGAAACGTTCAAGTGGTCTGTTCCAGTAGCTACCCCGCGGACCTCATGCACGGATCGGAGCAATGCACAAACGCCGTAAGGATCTGATTAGACGAATACACTTTATAAATAAAATCAACACCTCTATCATACACTAAAATGAAGACAAAGAAGTGCAGGTTTTTGCCGTAGTACTCAGTGTCAGTATGATCTTCAACTTCTTTGAGGAAGGTCAAACATTCGAGTACAGTTTTGTTTTTATCTCAAACAGTTAGGTAAAAATTATAAGTATCTACTATATTGTTCCAAGAAGTTGAGTAGGAAAGGCATAGCAACCAATTAAGGTAGGAAATTTTTGATGCGTCAGATTCGTTGCCTTTTTTGATCATGTCAAAGTTTCTAAACAGTTCTAAAGGTCAGCAGTTCAAAGGCATAATAGTGATAAACTTCCGAATATATTGGATAATATCAATAAATTACAGCATAATGGGGCTAGGTTATAGACAGGTATATGAAGGTATTTCTTGCTAAATATCTTTGCTTACCGGTTTGGTGGGCGCAGCGAAAGCGGTTATGCGGAAGGTCGGTGTTGAAAGCTTACAAGTATCCTACCTTTCAACACATTTCTTCTCAAGAGAGATTACTGATTCTTAGTCCGACAAAATTTACTGTGGCTTTGCAGGCAGATATACTGCTTGCGTCACGATACTCACTACCAAATAGAACTTTCTAGATAGCTCTTGTTTTTCTCTATAAGATTCCATTGGTATCTTTCATATAGCGGGGTTTAAAAGTTTTACAGTATTATGTGAAGTTCTACCGCACATTGCCAAAACAAGCTTAGTTTTAGCGCCAAGAAAATTTGTAAACAAATTACTTCCCGCGCTAGGCAGGAAAAATTTAAATATTTACTGTTCAAATAATCTTGTTTAGGCCTGTGGCCTGTGTTTTATTCAATCATTTAATCATGACTGGGGCAAGAATCGGCCATAATACCACGTTATAGCCATCACATCGGTCAACACATTCCTTAATACATGATGAATTTGAATTCGTATGTCTTGCATTTAAAAAATTGGGATTTTCTAAAAGTCATAGAACAAACAGTGTCTACTGTCTACTTTGGCGGAGTAGATTTTCCCCCTTTCGCCATAATATACGAATTCAAACTCATCCTGTACTTACCAAAGCTGTCCACCCCTATGCCATTAAAAAAGCCAAGAATAACAACCCCCGCTGATGTTTCAGGAGCCGGTGAACGCGTACACCACGGTGGAAGTTCTCTCGCCGAACCCTCCATCCGAGCCCACGATCGAAGATCAGAGCTTTCGGACTACCAAAGATGACTTGCTGCAGCAAATATCTAAGGTAAATACGGTCTTACATTATTTACGAGCTGACTCATGTCCTGTACTGATCTCTTCTGCTAGTGTTACCTGGATGATCTACCAATGATACTAACCAACGGGTAGTCCTAATTTTCAGAATTTAGTGGTCATTTCTTGATCACACTCTGTGTAGTGTGTACTACTGACTGACTACTTTACATATATTTGCTAGCTGACCCTCCCCGGCTTCGCACAGGTTAATTAGTTTTATGCCTAATCTGAGTCTAAAGGAAGAGAGAAGGAAGAGGGAAAAAGATAAGAGAAAAGGATGAATGAATGAAACGGCGAATGGAGGCAGGTGCTGGCGTACCTGCCTCCTTTCACTTTCAGCCATTAATCCTTTTCCCTTATCTTTCCCCCCCTCCCTTCACTGTGCTGAATTTCTCAAATGAACTCAAATCATGCCAAGTTTCATTTGAATCCATTCAGTGGTTTCGGCGTGATGCTCAGCCAAAATACAGACAGACAGACAGACAAAAATGCAGTATCGATAATACGGAGCCCTCCAAAAACAATTTTCCAAATATCTTCAATGTACAGGATTGGGCCTGTTACATTTTTATTATAAGTATAGATAAAGAGGAAGCCAATACGTAAATTCTTTTAATTGTCATGCATAGCTGGGTGTATATAGTGTATATATTATATTATCTGTGCCTGGGTCCAGCTCGCGCACTGTGACTTTATGAACCTATTAATCACTGTATTTACTTGCGAAAAATTTGGCTAAACCTGTCTCTCTGGAAACAAATTTTAATACATAAAAACGGGATAGAAATCAAAAATTTGAAAATCCTTTATTTCAACAACCTTTATTTCTGGTGTTGTCTAGAAGAATTCGCCCATTGTGACACTTTGTTTTATGATTCTGATTCATGTAATATGGAGTTTTCAATAAAGAGCAGGTATTCTATCTAACATAATTATGCTATGCATCCTCTTCACATTTCACATAGGCTTCGTTGTAATGCATACGCTGAATCAATCACCTAATAATATAATTGAAATTCCACACTTATTATTACTAGCCGAATATTTACCTAATAAATCATTTTTATTATGGAACACAATTAGGAGGCCTTTGCGTGGATGTGTGTGGCGCGGAAAAGAACGCATTAGACAGGGTGATTTCACAATTTCACTACATTAATCTTGCGTTTTAATTTGTAAATGAGGTCGCACACCCACACACAGGAGGTTTTATTCTTAGACAATTTTTTTAAAGTATAATTTTTAGGCATTTGTTTCGTTGATTCTCGTTCTAAATGCAGTGGATGAAACTCTGTAAATATTGTATGCAGGTGGACCGCGAGATGGCGCTGTCGGAGGCCCAGCTGTCCAAGCTGCGTAAGAAGCAAGAGGAGCTGGAGCAGACAGCGTCGAAGCCCGCGCGGGAGGCCGAGCCTGAGGAGGCAGTTCCGCGACACAGGAGCCTCGCGCAGTGCGTCTACGCTGACAATAGGAAAAAGGTAACATATTGACCCGTAGATGCCAAATTGCCTGCATAAAATTCATTCCGGACCCAATGCACCCCCCTGCTGGGTCAGCACGGTCGGTAGAATAGGCTAGTGTGATAGTGTCTTGCCATTGAACGTTAATAACTTATTATTATTTTTATAAAGTAGGTTAAAAATGATAGCAATAATTGAAAAAATAAGTAAAATCGGTAAATAAATCACGGAGTAATAAGCTTTTAAAGTTTCTGGTGTGGGCATCGCCTGTCCCTTTTTCGCATAACAGAGCTTCCCCACAGTTACTACGAAAACGAACGTTATGTCGTCACATGCCAAAGAGATTCTATGCAAAGCTACCACAGCTTAGTAATGAGGTACTATGAAGGAGCAAGCACTTGTGAAGTATTATTGTTTATCTGTGAATGAACGCAGCCATGAGAGTATACCGCATTAGCCAGAAAGCCACAGCCACTTTACATTGCTACAACGGGGGCACCATAGACGGTGCCCCCGTTGTAGCAATGTAAAGTTAGCTCAAGAATAAATTCCCAGAATACTAAAAATGTAGTTTTTCCTCACCTCCTAGACTCCTTCATACATCAAATCCAATAGAACTGACGTCACTGCACGTTTGAACTGTCTCTTTCTATTCCTGTATTTTAAAATGCTTGTACCTTGTAATTTTTTTGAAATATTTATTTTTGTTTTCACGACTGAAATTATGATTTATGAAAAGAGTAATGGCCTGTCATCAGAGCTGTGGGGGTCATTTGACGGATATTTTATTCCATACTTTCATCGGAATATGTCTTCTATACAATCCAATAAAAAATCACAACTATCTCAAATAAAAAAATACATGTTATTATTAAAGTGAAAGAGTGCATTCTTAATGAGACACCCTTTATTACTGTGTACTCACTACGAAGCCCAGCTTATCGCCATCCGTGACCTAACAAACCAAACTGCGGTAAATAATAAAACTGATTCCCTTAGTTTACTGTATAACAATAAATCCCTATTCATTTTATTCAAATAGTCTGTGGTTTTTCTCTAAAAACATGAAGATACTTTGGGGCAGTTATTGGCCATAGCTTTTAGTTTACTGTTTTATTGATTCCCGGAGACCTGGCAAGCATTTAAATCTCATTATTCAAAAAGTTTTTGAAACAATTTAAACAATGTTTATTTATCTATAATAAAGATATTATAGTTCTTAAAATGATAAAATACACGTGTTGTTGTTATTGTTGTTGTATTGTGTTGTGTGTGTATTTTGTGTGTTGTGTTGTTTATTATTAGTAATGTTTTATTAATTTTTATTTAACTCAATTTACATAATTTGTTTACACCACCGACCTCTATCTCTCCAATATTTTTTTTCCATCCAAAGGTTGACTGGAAGAGATGGCTTTTAGAGATAAGTCCGCCCATTGTACTTTAGCTCTATGTATGTAACTTTCTGTATTTATATGTATCTGTTTTCATGTCTGGTGTACAATAAAGAATTTTGTATTGTATTGTTTAAATGTTTTTTATTCCTGTTTCCAGGCGACAGCAGCGCACGGTCTCATGTCTCACCTCGGCCCTCCGGTCTCGTACCCTCTGTACAACCAGCCTCAGGACACTGAGGTCTACCACGAAAACATCCGCAAACATAGAACCTTCAAGAAACGACTTTCAGAACATATACGAAGGTTAAAACTGGGAGCGGAGAAGGTAATTTGATCTATGATATTGGCCTCCCACTTTTGACTAATGATGCATGACAGTGGATACGACCGTCAGGTGACGCTGTAAAGATTGGTAGAGACCAATAAATAAATATCGCGCAACGATCACATACATAGATCTTGGACCCTAACTAGGATGCCCTGTATTTAGGGATCCAGGAACTACGAGGACCATGCTCCCACAACATCCTTGCACATAACAAGTATTTGTGCTTTATTTTTCCTTGCACTAATACATGTCCTATTGCAAAAATCGAACCCACCGCATTCGGGTCATGAGCCGATCTGCTCAACCACTACACCACAGAGGCGGTCAACACTCCGCTCCACTCACTCAACGTATAGCCGGTTCGATTATGTGGTCCCGGTTTGATAATAGGACCACCCCATTTTTTCCCGTACTCCGTTTCTTGCCGTAAGAGCCGGCAAAGGGAATATCCAGGGAATGGGCAGCAGCATTCTCCTCGGTCCATTAAAATCTGCGATCATCAAGCTGCCTGCCAACCGTGGTGTTTATGGGAAACCCCCTATGATAAGCGTCCAAAGTGGCGTTTTATGGGGCAGGCCTGTGCAGTGGACATCCACATTTCCGACTGATGATGTATGTGTGTGAAAAAAAAACTGTTATTTTGTGTAATAAAGCGAAGATTGACTAGGTGGTAAGACTTATCTGCAAAGTCCGTCTAGGTAGGTACCACCGCTTTGCCAGTTATTCTGCCGCAAAGCAGTAGTGTGCAAGCACTACTGTGTTCCGGTTTGAAGGGCATTGCAGCTAGTGAAATTACTGGGCGAATGAGACTTATGATTTGATCTCACAGTCTAGTAATCTTATTACTATACTGTGTGAAGTCTCAGGATGACGTGCGCAGTGTCACGCGATTCCGAGTGACACTGCAATCTGTTATGGCTGCCGTGACGCTTAACACCAGGCGGACGACTAGCTCGTTACGTCATTCGCTTACTAAAAAAAACTTCTTTTGTGCAGTTTGTTTACTAATCTATTCGTTTATTTCCAGCGAGAAGATGCATTAGCGGAAGCGTATACAAGAAGGGCAGCGGAGTGGTTGAGAAGGGTCGACAGGATAGAACAAGGGCAGAAGAGGAAATTGAAAGATGCGAGGAATAGGGAGTTCTTTGAAAAGGTACAACTACAAGATACAACTCTTTTATAAAGCTTTTATAAAGGGTCTGGTTTTTATATTCATTGAACACCGGCCCTCTGCATAATAATGGATAACAATAACTGGCCAGCCTTCTGCTTAATCATTTATAATAGAATAAAAATAACCGTATGACACAATATCGCTACCATGTCAGTCCAGAGGTTAATGTAGAAATAATGGGTCATTCCACATTGTCACCACCTTGTGTCCCAGTGGTGACACTGGGAATCGTTTTTAGAATTTGTCCCATTTGGTCCCATGATGGTGATATCCCCAGAATAATTTGCCATGTCCTCATTGATGGGGGGTTGGCACCGGACTATTAAATCATGTTATTAAGCTAAATCGTGTTTTTAAGATAATTATTGTAAGTTAGTATGTAAACTATGTCTGGTGAATGGTGCCTCCATCAATGGGGCTATATGGTAGTGAGGACAAGGGCACAGAACAAATAATAAAATAAAAATTTGTGGATATTTCACACAGCGCCATCTAACTCCAAACTAAGCAGAGCTTATAACTATGGGAACCGGATATCTGATAGGATACTTTTTGTTTGTGAATACACAATAACACATAGAATACAATATAACACCCAGACACAGGACAAACACCTATGTTCATTACACAAATAGTAATCTTATTATATTTTAGGTTTCCTATAAAATGTGGTAAAAAATTGAAAAATCGCAAAGCAAAGTAAAAGTAACTCAAGTATCTCTTGTTTTCACAGGTGTTCCCAGAACTTAGAAAGCAGCGCGAAGAAAGAGAAAGGTTTAACAGGCTAGGTGCCCGAGTGAAGTCAGAAGCAGAGTTAGAGGAAATAGCGGATGGTTTGCACGAACAAGAGCACGAGGACAAGAAGATGAGGTCATTGACCGTTGTTCCACCACTGCTGAGGGATCCGAAGGACACCACTCCGGTCTATATAGACACCAATAGTGAGTATTACAAACCAGAGCTGTCCAATTGATTGTGACTTAAAAATGGTACTTAAATATCTAGAGGGATTCTGCTTTAAACATTAATCAAAATGAATTATATTTCGCTGGTAAATACCACACAGAATCAATCAGATCCACACAGAACCACATAGATCCACACAGTCGCTCAGATCCACACAGTATCACTCAAACCCACACAGAATCCCTCAAATCCACACTAAACCACACAATTCCACACAGAGTCACTCAGATCCACACAGAGCCACACAGTATAACTCAAATCCACACAGAATCACTCAGACCCACACAAAGC
Source organism: Ennomos quercinarius (assembly GCA_910589525.2). Lineage (NCBI taxonomy): Eukaryota > Metazoa > Arthropoda > Insecta > Lepidoptera > Geometridae > Ennomos > Ennomos quercinarius. The sequence goes on from OU342509.1 coordinate 1,911,418, forward strand.
TGCACAGAATCACTCGGATCCATACAGAATCACACAGTTTTCTTTTGTTTGATTCTGTGTTCCGAGTTGTGTGGTTCTACATGTATCTGAGTGATTGCACTACTAGATATTTCTGTATCATTTTGTAACAAGAGCTCTGGTTATAGTGGTTGTTTTACATGAAGAAAATGTTTTTGGGTATTAACAGGCCTAATGTAACACCGATTTACAATTCTTCTTATCAAGCAAACATTAAAAAAAATTAGATAAATTGATCAAGCCAGCAAGCAAGTTTTCAAGTTATGTGCTTATTATTTTTTTTTGTTTCAAACATTATTTTTTCCGATTGCTCCCATAATAGGTGATTTCATCAAAATCAGTTCAGATTAGTTTAGATTATTTTTATCAATGTATTTCTCAGTAAAAATACTTAAGATGATTAAAGTCGGCTTAACCCCCTTTTTGAAGAGTATTTAATATTTTGGATAAGACATTAAGGATATTTAAAAATTATATTTGAGGATAGGATATTTAAACAGTAGGATAATGTGTCACAAGAGTTTTTTTTAATGTGAATGATTGACGTGATGAGCTAGTCGTTCACCTGATGTTAAGCGACACTGCCGCCCATAACACTTGTAGTGTCACTCAGAACTTTAAAATAATAAATTTTCGCGTGACACTGCACTGTGCACGTCATCCTGAGACATCACACAGTCTAGTAATCAGATTACTGGACTAAGTGATCACATAAAGTCTCATTGGCCCAGTAATTTCACTAGCTACAGTGCCCTTCAAACCGGAACACAGTAGTGCTTGCACACTACTGCTTGGCGGCAGAATAACTGGCAAAGTGGTGGTACCTGCCTAGGCGAACTTTGCAGGAAAGTGCTACCACCTAGTAAAATTAAAGTAGCGAAATTCTAGCTCTGTGCAAGGTACAAAAGTAATAATGCGCGTAGGGCGAGAGCGATTGTTTGAATCCAGAGCGAAGCGAAGGATTCTAGAGTAGTATCCTAAGCGTAGCGAGGGATTCCAAGTGCGTCGCTCGAGGTTAAATAATTTTGGTAACGTGTAGCACACTCTGCTTTTCATCCCCCTCTATGAGAAAAGTAATTTTTCGCTGTTATTAAGTGCGCCTAAACGACCCGTTTTAGGCGCACTTATCGAGGAATCCTTTCGCCTCTTTTCGCATAGATGGGTTGAAAAGTATATATCTTCCTTTCTTACATAATGTAACAATACACGTGTAACTGTGTATTATCCCAAGGTGATGATGATGATGATGATTGTAATGAAATGTTGTGGGATATCCTGAATAAATATCTTTTTTTTTCTTATATTTTAGCTCCACACATAGTGTATTTAGCCAGTGTCAAGTATTGTAATGTCTGGGTAGTCATAGTCCAGTCTAAAGCCCTATTCAAACCGGCGCGTTTTACGTACTGCTGTGGGTAGCGGTATACCGCTCGGGATTCCGGTCCGATTTTGTATGAAGTGTCGCTCTAGCCGCGGAACTTCAGTACAAAATACCGCGGGGTATTTACCGCTTCCCGCAGCGGTACGAATAAAGCGCCGGTTTGAATAGGGCTTAAAAGGCCACCAATTTTAAACATTAACTAGAAAAAGCACAAGTTTTGAAAAATAATACAATGCAACGACGTGAACTTTTCCGCGTTCCCGCCAAAATTCCATTTTCTTTCTTGCATAAATATGTATAACGGCGTGTTATCCCCAGGAAGGTGCATGGACATGGAGTCGGAGCACAAGGACCTGCAGCTCCGGAACGTTTGGTCGCGGCCGGAGCGCGAGGCCTTCCGGGACAAGTACCTGCAGCACCCCAAGAACTTCGGACAGATCGCCAGCTTCCTGCCCAGGAAGAGTGTTCGGGATTGTGTTAGGTAAATAAATCATCATCATCATCATCATCATCATCATCAACAGCCAGTGTACTCGAAGCATCGGATCGCAGTCTTCTTTTCTGCATTCCCTGTATCTAGGGACCCAGGAACTACGAGGACCATGCTCCCACAACACCCAGACACAGAACAAGTATTAGCGCTTATTTTCATGTGCACAAACACTTGTCCTGTCGCGGGAATCGAACCCGCCGCCTCCGGGTTATGAGCCGACCTGCTCAACCACTACACCACAGAGGCTACACAAATGTTTGAGGGGCATAAATGTTTTGTATTGAGTCCATAGCAATAAGGTTAGATAGAACACTGCAGTGTGCATTGCGAACCACGCCATAAAGCAAGGAATTCGGTATTGAATGACGTTTTTTTATGTTTTTTCATCTCTTTCTTACGCGTAACACGTTACCTGTAAGAAAGGGATGTGAAACACAAACATTCTCATTTGCATTCTTCAGTGTTTTGTCTAAGCTTTTTGGTCCATAGACTCCTGCAACTGCAACGCTAAATTTTAAAAGTATTTTTTTTTATTTATTTAAACTAACTACTACAATAATAAAAACGAATAAACTAGCTACTACTATTTTAAATTGATTTGTCATAGTTTTTTTTTTATCAACGATAGGTTATCATTTGACCGCGGTATTCCAAGTTTTAAATAATTATGTTATGGTCTATGCTCGCCCCCAGATTTTATTACCTATCAAAGAAGGCTGAGAACTATAAGCAGTTGTTACGGAAGCCGCGCCAGCGACGGTCGGCTCGCAACCCTCGGCAGCCAGCCGAACCAGAACTGCCTGCTGGCGTCACTACCAGGCTGCAACGGTCGCAAGGTACATAACATAAATAACGCCCCACTATCAACATAAGGGAGGTTCTCAAGTGGCGACCATGAACCGGAAGACGCCCCTCACTAGTTGGACCGAGGATCTGGTCAGAACCACTGCAATGGATACAGGACGCAAGCAGCCGCTCAAAGTGGCGCTCTGTGGGAGAGACTATATTCAGCAGTGGACGTCTTCAGGCTATTAATGATGATGATGATGATGGTGATAGAAACATGCCGTGTGGTACCGGTGTGAGAATAGCACATATCATCTTTTCCCGTGGAAGCCGTATTCCCTGGATATTCCCTTAGCCGGCTATTACGGGCCGTAAGAGCCGGCTAAGGGAATGTCCAGGGAATCAGCAGCAGTATTCTCCTCGGTTTATTAGTCTTCTGTGATCACCAAGCCGCCTGCCAAGCGTGGTGATTATAGCAAATCCTATGATAAGCGTCCAATGTGGGAGGCCTGCATTCAGCAGTGGACGTCTTCTGGATATTAATTTAAAAAACCGCTCAGTGCGCTGATCAACGGTCAGCGTTCATCTTACTTTCTCTCTCTCTCTCCAATCGATCCTTGATGACTGAAGATCGTGATCTCCATGTCTCATCCAATTGTGTGTTATCTGTCTCCATCGGTTCCTGTCTGTAGCCATCCGGACCACCTCAAACTTGGACTATTTGTTTTCTCTTAGCTGGGCTAACTATCGCATAGGGGATCTGCCACGTGACCTCTTCCCCTCCACATTCGCGCAGATGATCAGTTTTTCCAGGTTTTCATCTTACTTTACAAGAACTATAACAGTGTTGTCTGTCTGCAGGCACAGTGGGGCGGGTGCTATGCGCGGGCATGGAGGGTGCGATGGAGAAGGGCGGCGAGGAGGGCGTACTGACCGACGCCGTCACCTGCATCCCCATACCGCCCAGCGACCCGCTGCATCCCGGCAGGTTAGTTACAATGCTGGCAGGTTAGTTACATTACTGGCAGGTTAGTTACAATACTGGCAGGTTAGTTACAATGCTGGCAGGTTAGTTACATTACTGGCAGGTTAGTTACAATACTGGCAGGTTAGTTACATTACTGGCAGGTTAGTTACAATACTGGCAGGTTAGATACATTACTGGCAGGTTAGTTACAATACTGGCAGGTTAGTTACATTACTTGCAGGTTAGTTACAATACTGGCAGGTTAGTTACTTTACCGGCATGTCAGGAATGTTACAATACTTGCAGGTTACTTACAATACTGGCAGGTTAGTTACAATACTAACAATTCATTGGAAACATACTTACTCCGTCACGTAATTCGTTTACGTAAAAACGGTTCAGACTCTTAATCTACCTACAATCTCCATCTCTTTTATCCACATTCCACACACAATATAACAATGCGGACCGCGGTTATTTATAATTTAAGCATTTGACGAAGGTGCTGATCATTCTGTTCCGAAGGGAACTCGTGGAATGCAGGCTCGCTCAGACCAGACCACTGTGTGACACAGGCAAAGCTAACGAAAGAACTAAGATCCGACGCAACTTATAGTTCCTTTAGTTCTTTAAGTGCGCTCTTGGGATCTAGGTCTTTCGCGAACTACACATGACTGTCTCAGATGGCGCCATTGTCGCTCTATTCTCACGTTTTTTGTACTTCGTATCAGCGCCATCTAGTTACAATGATGTAAACTTCTACTCCTATGGTCCAACGCATATTTTCCTTGCTTGGTGCTCTTGGCGCTACTTGTAGATGACGCTAGAGGTCGCGACTGGTACTATTCCTTCGACTAGATCCAAAATAAAAAGCACCTCTATTAATTTGCATAATACAATCACATTAATTTAAATTGTAAATATTTTTGGGTAGCTACATAAAAGCATTAATTAAATAAAATAAAAACTCATTAGGTTAGGTATTATTTATTTAACCTTCCAAATACAGCCACTTTTTTACTAGGACTTTTCTGCAAAGTTCGTCTAGGTAGGTACCACCGCTTTGCCAGTTATTCTGCCGCCAAGCAGTAGTGTGCAAGCACTACTGTGTTCCGGTTTGAAGGGCATTGTAGCTAGTGAAGTTACTGTGCAATTGAGACTTTATGATCTGATCACTCAGTCTAGTAATCTGATTACTTGACTGTGTGATGTCTCAGGATGACGTGCGCAGCGCAGTGTCACGTGAAACTTTATTGTTTTATAGTTCCGAGTGACACTGCAACTGTTATGGACGGCCGTGTCACTTAACATCTGGTGAACGACTAGCTCGTCACGTCATTCAATCGCATAAAAAAAAGAAATACCCTAAATTCTTTAGATATTTTTCTATACGCCTAAACGGCTGTACAGATTAGAATTAAATTTTCGCCGAATATTGCTTAGTAGCTGTTGCCGGCGGCTTAGCCATGATCGGCTGGCTAATTAGGTACGTAACTCGCAACAAGTTTGCAACAGGCGTACATTTTGCAATCATTGCTGTCAAACATCACTTTGGCACAGAAGTGACGTTTGACAGCAATCGATGAACTATAAAGTACATTATTCTGTTTCCGTCTATCGCTGTTCTGTTGCTAGTGACGCTAGTATCAAATGCCAAAGTGCATTCAGCGACAGGCGAGCAACAGGACATCTGGCAACCGATTGCTAAGTGTTCGCTGTCGCGTTGCAACTGCTGTTGTAATTTTTACGTAATACGGGGGCGGACTTCACAGTACTACGATAAAAAGCATCCTATATCCTTTTCCAGGGTGCCAACTATCTACATACCAAACGTCGAGATTGTTGGGTACGCTACTTACTGGTAGTGAGCTGGACTGCCTGTTATAGGTTAGCGCGGCTAGTATACAGTCCAAATGTTTTATCTAGTAGGTAGTGTAGCTAGTAGCATTTAGTATTAGGTATATAGTAGATAGAGCAAAGTCACTTTGCCCGTTTGAAAAAGGTAACCATTAGTTACTTTCGAATTTAGCGGTACTCATAATATTAGTATGGATCTATGGATACTTTTTGGAACTAACAAGTTGAAATGGCAATAGGCAGGCCACATCGCTCGTAGAACTGACAACCGATGGGGGAGGAAAGGTTCTCGAGTGGCGACCACGAAACGGAAGATGCAGCGTAGGCCCCTCACTAGGTGGACCGACGATCTGGTGAAAACTGCGGGCAGCCGGAGGCGACTAGCCGCTCAAAGTGGCGCTCTCTGGGGGAAGCTTATGTTCAGCAGTGGACGTCTTCAGGCAATACAACCAATAGCAACGTAGGCTCATAGCGAAGCACGAACAGCCGTCCTTAACAGATCGGTAAAGTTAAGTAACGTTCGCTGCAGTCATTACTTGGATGGGTGACTGCTATAAAAAGTGGTATTTGAGCGCTACCGTGCTTCGGTGGGCACGTTAAGCCGTCGGTCCCGGTGGTTGTCGTAAGACAGTAGTTGTTAAGGTGGCTATTACATCTTGGCGAGCTCAGTACCGCGCGCGCGGTACCGAGCTCGCAGCGTCCGTCGGTTTGACCAAATATATCTAGTTACATTTATTGATATATAAATAAGAGCATTATTTAAAATTATGTAATAATTTGTAGTAGTTTAGAAAAATGATATAACTCTATTTCGGTAACAATATTTTGTCGATGTAATATAAAACTCTGGAAATATTAGACCTTTTGTTGAAGTCTTTTTTAATAAAAATCAAATTTAGTTTAGGATTATTTTAATTACTTGAAAGGCAAAAATCAAAAATCTGTTCTGTCATTCATTATGGAAGTACAGGATGTATTTAGTGGAGTATAATTTAGTTTAGAGAATTACGTTACACAGAATTTGCAAATTAGAGTTCTCAAATCGGGTCTCTGCGTGTTTTTGCCAAAACGAACGCCAGGAGAATGATGATTACTAAACAAATAGGTAAGTTACCTAAATTTCTGCTCTATCATTATCGAAGAAGATGAAATGAAGGGTATTTTTCATATAATAGCTAAGTATAGACATTAAAGCTATGCATCAAATATTGACGACCAAAACCATGCGACTACGCATAATTTTGTAACAGGAGCAAACTCGGAAGCCTTTGGGAGGCTTGAAAATTTTCTATTATACGAGATGAAGAAGATAGGATACTTTTTAATAAAATAAAGACGGGGTAAACGGGTAAATAGGTAGTGAAACCGCGAAGCTTTCGTAGTAGCATATCTCGAATATATTCCCATTGCCAAAACAAATATAAATCGCGTTCAAATAAAACCTACGGAAGCCCCAGTTCTTGATAATTTTTCTACAATATCAATACAGAGGGATCCGCCGTTCCACAGAGCAGCTTTTTAATTACACCATGTCAACAATCCGCTCTCTATAGATATAAATTATTCATTCGCTGCGAGGGGTGGGAGGGGGGGGGGTTTTCACCCCCTCGGGTTTTTTCTCTATTTGTAGAAAAGGTAATGTGGCGGTCTTAAGTGGATGAGTTGACTCGCCTCGGGGTGTTTGGATTTTTGGGGGATGGAGTTTTTAGTTGGGGTGGTTGAGCTTTAGTTGTTTTAATTATCTGGGCAGGTGCGTCAAGAGGTATGTTAAAACAGCACTTATAGTAATAATATTTCATATGAAATTGTAAAAAGTTGTATAGCACAGGGTGTGTCGGTATAGTAGGTAAAATAGGAATAGGTACTGTACTGTGTTGTTTCATCCTCTTTGCCTTCCCCCATTTGTTATTGGGGTCGGCTCTCAATCTAACCTGTAGAGGCGAGCTACCAGAATTACACGAGCGACTGCCATCTGACCTCGCAACCCATAAGGGACCAGTAACAGGGATGGTTAGATCAGGCGTCAGGTTCTATCTGACTACCTGTAACGATTGCCATAGATGTGCTTATGACAACCGGGACCGACGGCTTCACGTGCTTTCCGAGGCACGGAGCGATGGCATCGCAAACTGCACATAACTTACTAGATAAGTCATTGGTGCAGGGCCGAGGATCGAACCCGGTGCCGTAAAATTACAAAGCGCGCATGCTACCGGTCGGCCACCATCACTCTCACTGTATTGTATGACATACTTTACTTTTACTATGTATATTATGTACTGTTTGATAATGACTAAAAGACTAGAATAAGTACTATATAACTTATTATACTTAGGTACTCATTTCTATTTTAGGTAAGTAGGTATTTTTACCCAAAATTATCAATTAAATATATTAGTTTTAATAAAAGCGTAGTAAAGAGCCAAATAGTAACGTTATCAGCTACGTAAAACATTAAAAACATTATTATTAAGAAATTGCATAATTTTGGCCATAAATTACCTTATTTAAATATCCTTTACAATTTTAATTCCATCAAAAGTGTATCCACAAAAATTCAATTAATTTGTAAAATGTATTCCAATTCTAATTTCCATAAAACGGTTAGAAAAGCGGCCAAAGGGCGTATCTACTGTTGTCTAAGCCAACCTCATGCTACATCGTCCTAGCTAGTGCGAGCTTTGTACAGGGCCGGAGTAAGAAATGGGGCGGGGGTAAATCACAAGCGACATGACAATTTTATTTAAACCGCAGCCAAATTGAGACTTCCTGAGCCATTGCTGTCTTGACAACTGTAATGTGTTTATAAGTAGTACTTAAATAAAATAAACATTTTGGTGGACTATTTTCACGCAGCACCACCTAGCTCCGAACTAAGCACTTGTACAATGGAAGAATACTTGAGTACATTAATCCCAAACCCAAAACCCCAAACTGTTATGGCAGCAATAATCATAACAGCACAGTCCACACATGATACAAACAATAAATTAACTAAAATTAAATTCATTGTGATGGCACCGAAATGCAATCGGGTTTTTATTTTATTGGAGAGTAAAACCTACCACGTTTTCTTTTCATAGATAGCTAGTCTAGATTTGGATTCCAAGTCCTTTTTTTTTTTACATCGGACTTATCTAGCATTTGACCACGCTCTCACCTGATGGAAAGTGACGATGCGATCGAAGGTGTAGCATGCTAGCTAAGTAAGTACCTATTCACTCTTCTCTTGAACACGCCCGGGTCATATTTTGCCGGAAACAGACGCTGGCAGGGCATTCCATTCCTTAGCAGTTCTATTTAAGAACGAACAATCAAACCGCTTGGTACGAATGGGTGGTATTTCGACCATGAAGGGATGGCGCCTAGCCGAGCGTCTAGAGGTCCGGTAGTGGAATGGTGACGGGGGAATAAGATCGTGCAGTTCTTGTGCACATTCACCATGGTACAACCTGTAAAAACCCGACAGACTTGCCACTTTACGTCGATGAGCTAGGCTCTGAAGCCTTTCACCTACCAAAGTGTCGTCGTCAATGAGCTTTTTGGCACGCCTTTCTATTGAGTCTACTATTTAAATGGCGATTGACACGATGGCTTGTTTTGTCACAAAAAATCTGTCACAAATTGACGAATAAATAAAGCAATCGCAATTTAAATAGTAGACATGGGGCCTAAGATTGGCCCTTTTCTGTCCCAAGTGCGTCCCTGCCTCCCATGTTTGCACCGCCACTCGCTTTATGAGGTTCAGAAAAGGAGAACCGTTCAACTTTTCATCAGAAAGATTAATCGTTTAAAATTCATCATTCTTTTATTACCATTTTTCCTTCCGTCTTCTTGTTCTTGTAAGATTTTTTAACAAGAAAGGAACAGCTGGTTCTTGAGGTTTTGTTTCCTGAAGCTTTGGTCATTTGAAATAATAAATTGACATGGACTTGTTAACATTGAAACAGTAGTTAAGGGTTATTTTTTTTTTGGGATTTGGACGCAAAATAAGATAAAAATAAGTATTCAGCAGTAGCTATTAATTATTCAAGTAATAAAGTATCATCCATTTCGTAATTTTCGTATTCCAGCAGTTCTTAGTGTGTATATGTGTTGAAGGTGGGAAAATTAGGACCGTGTCGCAATGAAGGAATTTCACTAGAATTGGTAATTTGACCCAAAATAATAGTATAATTGGTAATTTTGTCAAAGGTTGCTTAGGTACCTACTCCATAAGAAACAACACGAGAGCTCTCGAAAAATCATGAATCTGAAATTCGGAAAACACTCTATTATAGGGTGACCAGCATACAGTTTTAATAAAACAATAATGGGACATTATTGTTTTATTAAAATTCTATAAGTTACAATTATTACAAGACACTATTTGTTTGAATTTTCACTGCATTTTGTGTTAATGGATTAATTTTTTCTATTAGTAATTATCTCATTTCACCGACACCAATACTTTTCTTAAACTTTGCGAGCGCACCTAGTCATCTACGCAAGGATAGAGAGGGGAGACTGGGCAAACAGCGGCAGTAAAGAAAACAGAATAATTCCGTACAACGGCTTGTTGACAATCACTCCAATGATTATTTGCCGACGGATCCCGCGGGAGCAGTCCCAATCAGCATATGCGGTGATATGATTGCCGATACATATGCTGAGTCAATAAATTCGCAAATTAATGTTTTTATTTGACCCAATTTGCTGGATAGCGGTGGGCATGTAATTTAATAATTTTATCAACATATTTGACGTTTGTAATTTTATAGAATTTATAATAGTTTTTGTTTATAAATAAATAAATCATTGAGCGGCTGGTTCCTGAATTTGTAGATTTCCAAGAATTTGACTGCGTTATGACTGCTATCGGCGCAGCGATGTGCGTTTGCAATATTTTGAACAACAGATTTTTGTTACAAAATAATTTTCAATCATCTAACCATAGTAAATGTACGAACAACAACACGCAATAACCATGCATACAATAATCATGCATCAGTATTCACCATCAACTTGATTCTAAGCACTGTATCAGTGCCCCAACATACCCTGCAGAGACCGTTTGTTTAGATTTTTGCACAAACACGCCGCCGAGCCATATTTCTAATTGGCTTAATTAAAAGTGTTCCAATCGAAAACTGGGAATGGGGAGGGACTTTGAGTTTTGATTTGCGTTATTTGTCGTTGATATTGGTCGAGTTGTGAACGTTTTTTTGTTTCTGAGAATTTCTTTACCTTGTTTCGTGTTCGTGATAAAATATTACTAAAAGTCTTTGAAGTGATTTTATTATAATTAGATAAATAGTTTCTGTGTGTTCTTTCTGTACTCAGAAAGTGAGTTTCATTTTTATTAGTTTGCTATTTTTATGTCACATTCTCAAATTACAGAAACATTCCCTTTCATACTGATCTGCGAAAATAATTTCTAATATAAAGTAAATTGGATGTAAATTGTGTTATGTTATGATTCTAAAACTGAAATAAACGAACAAAAAAATTGCAAGCTATAAACATACCGATGATAAAGAACCGAATCAATAAGTGAATTCAGCCGTAAAACTAACGAAAATATAGTCGCATCACAGTGCCAGCTCGAGTATCAGATTAATTTGATTGTCGGGCTAGCTCTGCTTCCCCTTCCACCCCCGCTGTTTGCTCACCCCCGGAGGTCTCTGGTTTGCTCGTGGATATAATTACCACGGCACAACGGTGTATTAATTGGCAGATTTTAATTATGAACAAATAGCCTGTAACTATGCTGGTTAGGATGATTGAGCTAAGAGAGATGGTTACGTGTCGGTTTTTCGTAGAGTTCTGTTGATTTGAATGCGAACATTTTTCAATTTTAGCAGTGGTGACTATCAGGGGGTGTTGACTCTGTTCGAAATTAGGTTGTTGACTAAAGTCGAAGACTGAAAACTCAACGATTTAGCTTCCTAGATAGAAAATGAATACACATAACCGTTTAAAGTTAGACTTTGGTGTATGTTATTTATTATAAGTTTATATTTCACGCATTGAATATATACCCAATTAGGAAATCTGTGAAATTGCCATTGTTCGAAACATAAAACTAACCTAATTATTTATATCGTGAGAAAACCGGTAACCGGTATTCAATAACTTAATAATTAACATTTTTTATCTAAATTATATTTACGCTTCTATAACAATGACTGTAAATGCAACCACTTTTCATGATTTGCGTAGAAATAGAAAACTGAATACATCTGCCAAAAGAATTTAAGATTCACACTACTTATATTAAAAGCCGTTTTTTAATATAACCTAAAATTATAAAATTAAAAGACATTTATTATTTGATATATTTTAAACTGTCATGGTCAGTTCGTCCGTGATCATGGTGCTTGCAACAGCAATGAAATATAGGCAACTGAAAATATATAATTTAAATGGTAAATATCCCGTTAATAAACAATATTTAACATTTTGTAAAATTGGATATTATTTTATTTTATCATTTATGGCCCTGATAAAGGATGATCCGCACTTACCCTACTCTCCCGTACCGTCCCGTGGGCCGAAATGATTAAAAGAGACGCATCGGGCTAATTATGTTTGTTACACCCCAACCTCCCCTCGTGATTGTGTTGTTTTTTTAATTACTGCTGTAATTAACTGATTATCGGGGTATTTTGTATTACGGTCAATCAAAATCAGATTTTAGCATTACCTAGTTTGTTTTGAAATTTAACTTTCGCACTTAGCGCGTAACGAAATAATCTTTCTTTTTTCGGAATAAATAAAATTAACGCTCAACGATCCCCTACATTAAGAAGTTCTGGGACTTCTGGGAATGTAAATATTATTGTTATGTACTATTTATTTATTAATTAGAACGGATTACCCATTTACCAACTCTGACTTGTTGACAACGATCATGTTATACTTACTTAATTTTTTTTACGTAATAAAAACGATTTCATTTAGAATAATTAAAAGAAGTCATAGTACAGTCTACAACTTATACCAATTAATCATTATTTCATGGATCTCTCTCAAAGATAAAAAAAGAAGAAATAGATCTATTAGTCTAGCAGGCAGCAGTGATTATTATGAAGCGCAGGTTTCACCATGAACGTCTAGCTTGGATAGTGAATAGTCATTCAAATTACCCTTTCACTAATAAAAATAGTGTAGTGAAGTAATAGGTATTTTGAGTTTTGTTTTCGTCTATCGAGTGAAATAGGAATAAATACAACAAGAGATTCCTCGTTTATCATTCGGGCAGCAAAGGAATGGAACATCTTACCAGCCTCACTGTTTCCTGACGAATATAATCGGCGAGTTTTTAAGGCTAAAGTGAACCGGTATCTTCTAGGCAAGCATGCGCCGTCGTCAACCGCAGCGTCAATTACCTTTAGGCGAGACCATGGTTAAAAGTATAATAAAAAAAAAACATTAATTTATTTTACATTTTTCAAAAACTTCTTTTTGTAACATCATCGGACTTTTTCTAAAATCTCCTTATTACAACAGATTGGACAAAAGTTACTACGTCTATTAAGGAAGATTCTCGTCGTCTGCTGAGTCTAAAATCTACGTCTAAGGAAACTGACATTATGTATTTGTCCACAGGACGGAATTAATCCGAACACCTCCGTTACCCCCGTCCCCTCCCCCCGCGTCATCAGCACCATTAGCACCTTCAACGTCAACGTCAATATCTTCAACTCCAATCTCAAGTATGCCGGCTGGCAGTCCCGTTCCGCCCGCGCCTCCTCCCTCGCCTCCTGCGGCTACCACGCCGGTGCTGATGCCGACGTCTACGTCACCTACGCCACCGGTTACGACGTCAGCGGCAGAAGCGACGTCAGTTACGGTCACAAGTGCGGACGTGACGGTTACCATCACTGCTGTTACGGTGAGTTTTTATTTGTTACAGGATTATTTTTGATGTCAATAAAAGATGTGTGATTAGAATTTTATAGTGATATTTTTGAGTGAGTGTGGCTTACTAGTACAATTTCCAAACCGACACCCTCTGTTTCGAATCTCTGACTTTTCACGTTATACGCGGAATTTTCACTTGTAATTGCAACGGTGAAACGTTCCTTTTATTGTTCTGGCATGTTTAAGAATCACGAAATTTGGGAACATGTGCCATTCACCAACCCGCACTTGGCCAGTGTGGTACACTCTGTCTCTTTCTTTGTGAGAGAAGGTCCGTCTCCCAGCAGTGGGAACGTATTGGAGTGATGAGGGTGACGACATTTTTAGGTTATCAAAACTTAATAGACGCTACAATCTTGACATAACAACCCTAAACTCGTATCCACAGACGTCAATACCAACATCAACGGTGATGTTAGTATCAACAACAACGTCAACACCCCCGTCCGTACCGTCCCCCGCGCCCGCGGTGACGCCGACGCCGACGTCGACGACGTTATGTCCCGCGTCGACGTCAACCACGTGTCTAGTTTCGGCATCAACAACGTGCATAGTTTCGACGTCAGTGACGTCGGTGTCGCAGCCGTCGCCGGCGGTGACGCCAACAGTCACTGTGAGCAGTGCGCCGCCGACACCGCAGCCGGCTAAGCCGCCGACGCCGAAGCCGCCGCCCACTCCGGAAACTGGTATGTGGCTGTCTTTTTCAGGTTTCTTTTCTACGGAGAATTTAGCACTTTTTTAAGGTTATGTACTACTAACTTAAAACTCCGGTGTCTGTAGTTTTGTTCGGCCTATACACGGCTTCATCTCTAACCGTAATAGGTATCCGGCTAAAATTTCCACTGAATATGCGTTATTACGGCGGAAGATCCAGTAAAAAATGATGGGGTTTCCAAAGTCTCCATGCAAGAAACATGTTTTATTCAACGTTTTTTTCATATTTCGAATGCTAATTAATATTAATAATGAATGAGTATTATTCGTGACATTTACGAACTATTATTGCTTCTAAAGTTAAAAATAATTTGAATTATATGATAACCTAACAATTACACAACTTGAAGACATACCGCAACAACATTTAGTTTTTTTTATTCAACATTTCCAAGTAGGTGAGTACCTTCACTTGTCATTGTCTAGCTAGATTCTGGATACTGTAAATTGAAAGTATAATATATTATATACGATTGCAATACGGTATTAAAATAATGCATAAGTTCAAAACACATATAATTTAACAGTTACATTTTATTTATTTAAATATTAACCCACTCCCCCTCCCCTTAAGCTCAATAAGATCACTAATTAATAAATTAATAATACTGATATGTGAGGATTTACTAATTTTCGACATTTCTAAACTAACAGCTTTACTTATAAACATTAGTTAAATTTAATCAATGCTTAAAACCTATTGTCTATTTTATAAAACGAGACGGCATTTTAAGCATTGGGTAATTTTAGCTAAGGTGAAAACCATAGAAAGGCATTCTTCAAAACGTGTCTTTTCGCGCACAGAAATTAATTAAAACGTATTTTTTACTGACCGCGACGTTTTGACCAAGTTAAATTGGCCGAGGGACCGTTTTAATTCTTATAATACGAGTTCAAGTCGGAAAAGTTTGTAATATTTCACTATAGTTCGGATATTCAAAATTCACTAATCATAAAACCACGAAAGTTGATAACTAATTAGTTTATTTATGTTCACTAACACGGACACCTTATTGTTCTTACTCACAATCTTGTCAGTAAACAAACGTTTGCTCAAAACAGATGTCAACGTTTTGACGTCAAAATAACTTGCATCTTGAATCGTGGTCACACTAGCATTGTTGATTGTTTGAAACTTATAAACTTTTTGGAAATTAAGACGGTGCAGTAGAAGTACTCGGCTCGGGGTCGGGTTCCCCCGTCAAGTTCACAGGAGTCTCCTCCCCATGACACCGCTTCCTATGCTTATGCACGAAGTAATACGACGGGAACTTGGATCCACAAGTCTTGCAGGGGTAGTAATGTAAAGTAGCACGCTGTTTCCTATGCCGACACGGCCAGCTCCGCTCCGGGGTTTCTTGCCAGGCGTCGTTTAGTACGCGGCTGAAGCGCACCGGTCCGTCGCAGCATGCGATGTCTAGAACTGTGTTGGAGGTCCTTTTCGGTGGGTCCGGTGTTTCGATGGCTTCCACGTCTAGCTCGCTGGAGGTGGTCGATGATGGTGAAGGTGGCGGTGGTGATGAGGGCGGTGATGGGGCTTTGGCACGTCGCGGGACGGGACGATGTGCCCCCGGCGGTGGTGCCGGCCTCGCTACGCAAGGACTCGGTCCCAGCCACGCGCGGTATAAAGACAACATTGTCCCGCGCAGATCGCTCGCAAACTGAGGTTTGGAACGATCCGCGGATCCTTAAATAACGGTGGGCTACGCGAAAAGTTTGCTCAAGGGGTGAAAACTTTTATCAACAGCGTTTCTGGATGTTTTATGGTTGCGATGTCTTTTTATGCGTCATTTTAAAAATCCCCAAACGATACAAACACGTAATTTACCAGTCATTTAAACGAAAAATGTCTAACGTCTGCCAAATTCAGAGGTTTTAAGCCACGTTGTGAATAATTTAAGCCGTGCCTTCCAAGGAGGTCCCAGGACGGGCGCTGGTTAAACATCAGTAATATTTAGCTCTTGTGGGACACTCGAGGCAACGCTTCTTCGGTTAGGGATGGGTTTGTGCGAGAACTCACAAATTGTTGGGTTTTAAATTTCATGCTAGAAATGGATAATTTTGCGAGTGGATTAAATTATATAAGCCTATTTTATTTAAGTAATTTTCACTAGCACAAAGTTTTTGGTGTTTTAGAGTTGGAACATAAAACAGGTTTTTTCATTTTGTAGTCATTGCACATCGCTAAAGTCAAACCTAATAATTATCTAAAATATCTAAATTCAAGTCATTAAGTAGTTCTCCATTTTTGCGTTGACGCAAAACAAAGCCTAAGTCTGCTGGCTTCAGTCTTGCATCATTCCATCCACGAGTGTCTGAATAGGCCCAGTTATTATTGAAATTCCTCCTACAGAACGGTGGAATCAAGCTCGTATTCTTTGTAGGCTGAGTTTGCTGGATGGTCCCTCGAGAGTCGAGATCCACGGCTTTGAGGGGGCGACTCACATTGCTATTGGAAAACGCTACCAATTCTAGCGAATGCCTATTGTATGATTTAAAAAAGCTTTAAGTGAGATCCTTCCTTTTTTACCATTTTTATTTCAGACAAGGTATCGTTTGACCGCGATCTCTTTTTCATGTTTTTCCACTAATATTTGACGTGAAATGTTAGGCTGTTCAGTCACTTAATATTATTATATTAAGTAGGTACAAACTAAAACATTTACAAAATAAATCAATATATTATTGTTATAGGTTATACACTACTTTTCTAAATCGCTAACAATTTTTATTGAATTTTGAAGCTCAATATTTTTTAAATGTCCACGTCCTAACACTCTACTGACAGATCCAAAGTACATCGCATTACGCTAAATGGGTACCCGGTCGCATTCCCGACTTATAATCCGTTGATCCCACACCCTGCCCCGTAGGACCGTGGATTGATATAAAATTCCCTGTGTGAACATCAGAGCTTACCGCTGACAACCCTGTGAGATATGCGAGTGACACGACATCTGTGTGTGTGTATACAATACGGCTGTTTGTACATGTGTGCGAGCGTAAATGCTGTATCATGACGTCAGTGTGCTCTGCATCGGATTATAGGGGTGCCATTGGCTAATTTTAAATTGATTAGCTTATAAGAGGTCGAATTTTTTTTAATGTTAAAATTGGCATATGTTTTACAACAACTCACCTGATGGTAAATGACGAAGTTGTCTAAGGTGGAACACGTTTGCCCATGGATGCCCATTCACTCTTGACTTGAAAAGACCCAAGTTATACCCAGGAGGAAACACTTGCTGGAAGAGCATTCCGTTCCTTGGCCGTTCAGACTATGAATTTGTGTACACAATTTAGACGGTATGAAAAATTGTAGTTTTAGTTAGGTCATTTTATGATTTGGGTTTTGTAATACTCCTTTTTTATTCTAATTAAAGTCAGTGCAGTAAACTAAACTCGACTAAACGAAACATTACAACTTAGTCCAATAGAAATTTACTGTGTTATTAATTAATTAATAACAAAACTGTGTGTGATGAGTTGATGATTAAATCTAATATACCCTAATTGCGGTAATAAAATATAGTTATCATGAGCCTGAAGAACTCCACTGCTGAACATATGCCTTCACCATAAAGCGCCACTTTGAGCTACAGCTTGCCGCTGCACAAAATTGATATGAAATAAATATTCCTGCATTTACAAATACTAACCATTGTAAAACCGAAATAGTTATAAAAATAAACGCGACACCAGCACTGAATTCCTGAAACGTTCCCCACCATTAGCAGTTCAAACACTACAGCCCCTAACTCGCAACGTTTAATCTGCAAGATGTCGCTGTGTGTCGGCAAACATGTCGGCACTCTCGTTAAATTCTCACGGTCGTCGAGCACCCGCAAACACGGTCCACAGACTCCACAGCCTCCACAGATCCACGCCCACTCCCAGCGCTGGGACAAGCGTTTGATACAGATCAAAGGCAGGACAGGGCAATAAACAACTAAAATTATATTTTTGTTTTATGGTGTCTATTTGATTTAATGGACATAGATTTTTGGCGTTGGTTTGCAGTTTTAAAAAATGGGTACAGAACAAACACGAAACTGGGAAATCTTATACTAAAAATATTTTTAGTAGTATATGTAGTTCCATTTTGGGCGCCAATATTTCAACAAATATTTTTTATTAATTAATATTAATACGGTTTCATTTTTACTTATAGCAACAAAATTGCTACTCGCCTTATTTAAGTAAACAGTTATTAATAATATTTTAATGACGTTATTTAAATTTATAAAATCTGGTTGTCTGTTAATTAATAAAGCTGTTAAATCTCACGTTTAAAGGCACAAATCTGTTTCAATAATTAACATTTCTAATGAATTCAGATTAAACTACCTATATCTTAAAAATTGTGTTACACTGTACGTATTTTTTATTTATTTAATTTTCTTGCGCCTTCTTTTATGTTTTGTGACATTTCATTATTTTCTATGACAGTTAATATTGTAGATAAATCCAGAAGACGCAACTAGCTAATTCATGCTACGTCCCTGTTTGGGCGCCAACCTAATAAAATTTTTGAAATCCGCTGATCAAAGCTTGGAATCAGCTTTAACTGAATAAAGCAGATCCAATTAGCCCTTATGCAAATATCAGTAATTGGACGCGGGGTAATTGACGGTGACTGGTAACTGGTTAACCACAGATATAGTGGCTGTAGAGCTGTTGGATGTGGCCTCGGGACTTTGAAAAAATCACAATTATTAACGCTACAGCCTACAGTTTTGCGTGTCAGCATAAACATGTCAGCTAGGTTCTGAGAAGCTTTATAAATTTTTGATTAGGAAGTATACATGTTTTTAAGACTTGCACTGCTAGAACCTGTACCTACAAGAATTTTGTTGTATTCCGAATCTCCTGAAAAGACCACAGTCCGAGTTAAGTAACATTCCACAGTTAAACTAAGTAAAGCTGCTAAGAGCTTCCAGTAATTTAACTCTGCTGGCTGCCACTGAAATCTGAAAGACAAACATTTAGCTAAGCCTCGACTAGCTCGATAATTAGTGCAGAGCAAACTGTTACAGAACCCGCCTTAAATTAGTAGGTTTTGATGGTTGATTTTTACATGGAATTGGTTGTTTTTAAAGAGAATTAACTTCGCTTTTATGAAATTAATGGGTTTCTTTCGATAATGAACAGTGCATGGCAGTATGTGACCCTTTCTCAGACACATATTTAAGCATTTTAAAATAGATTTATCGGACATTTTAAATCCTTGGAAAAGGTTGTAAATATCTAAACAATCTATCTAATTAACAACTCGCCTGCTGAGCCCGATCTATACTTGCAAATGTTGCAACGTTGCTTAATTGCAAAACAGTCTGGTTAAATATACATCCCGGTGGATGTAGCCAACTGCTGGATCAAATGTCGGTCTGCAGTTTTGATTTGCCAACTTTGAACGCTGTTAGAGTTTACAAATTTACCTACTCGCTTTTATCAAAATTTACGGGTACCTTTTCTCTTTTTTAAAATATATAGCGTCTTTTTAAATTTGGAAGTGTACCTATCTGTTAACTACAAAATATGTTTTTAGTTTGTGTTTCTTAATGAAATAGCCTAGAATTTAGTCCACGCTAATTTGACGAGAGATTACCCAGGTCCACTCTCCAAATTACAATATTAATCGGGCCCGGTGTAACAAATCTCGATTACACTTGCATATCCGTCAGGGCATCCGTCGGTTAAATCCAACTAATCAGCTTATCGTGGCTCGCGAGGCAACCTGGAACAGTGATGTAGTTCTATACAACTGGCTGACTTCGAATTGATACGACTAATTTAATTGTTATCACCATCATCATCTGGAAGACGTCCACTGCTGAACATAGGCTACCCCCATAGAGCGTCACTTTGATCGGCTAGTAGGCTCTTGCATCCAACGGGTCCTCGCGGTTTTGACCAGATCGTATGTCCACCTAGCTAGTGGGAGGATACCCTGCGCTGCGACTTTGGGTTTGTGGTCGCCACTCGAGAACCCTTCCCCATCGGGTGTTGGTTCTGGGAGCCATGGGTCTGCCCATTGTCATGCTGACTTGTTAATTTTGAGAGCATGTCGGTGACTTTAGTCTTTAAACTTGGTTGTCAAGTTCTAGACAATAATGCTGAAAAGATCTTCAAGCATTTGTTAATTCAAACTGGCAAACATTTAAAGAAAAATGCCTGCTCTATTTGCTCATAGAAAACCACCTAATTTTCTATTCTAATGTTGCCAGTGTCAAGCGAATATATTTAAAAAGTTTTTTAAGTTTCAGCGCACACCTCTCAACCGTCACGTTGACTTTTGGTTCTGTACATAAATCGCGAGATCTTTAGTACTGTCAGATGATCGTGTATCGGTTTGGGAGTCGGTGTAGTGTTGAATATTTGATCGCCAGTCAGCTGTGATTTGCGCTCAACTCGGATAATGTTTAGGCGCTCTGTTAAACTCGCTTGTTAATATGCAACAGGATTAGTGCTCTTTCACTATTCTGTTTCTGTTTATTCAGTAAAATATTGAGAGTATTGAAAAAAGAAATGTTTAATTAGTGAAATCATTTCATCTGACATTGCATTCATCTGTTACACTTTGGCGACCAACACAATGATTTTCAATGATTTAGTCATAAATTGTGTATTTAAACAAATTTTTGTGTAATAAAAACGGCATTCAACACATTAGCTCATAAATATTGTAAAATTAGCAGTGCTCCATGGCTTCACTTGTGTGAAACTCGTGTGTATGTTCAGTTATTTGGGCTCCAGACTGTACGCAAAAAGTACACGTCGATCCGTTGCTGCGTGAAAGAATGACAAACCAACACATGCCTTCGCATTTATAAATAATAGAAATATATAGACGAACCTGCTTATTAAAGCTCTCGACCGTTATTCGTACGATAGTCTTACACTTTTGTTACTTTATATATTATTATGCAACTTCTTCCCCATCTCTTACCGTGGGTGCCGTAAGATCCGGCTAAGGGAATATCCATAGAATGGGCTGCAGAATTCTCCTCGGTACACTAAAGTTTTCTGCGATCCCCAAGTTGCCTGCCAAGCGTGGTGATACTGGCAAATTCCCCTCTGATAAGCGTCCAAAGTGGTGTTTTATGGGGGAGGCCTATGTACAGCAGTGGACGTCTTCCGGCTCACAATGTATGTATCTATACATGCAAATTATAATTAAATAGTGAATGGTACCGAAAAAGCTTTTTGCCGCACTTGAATATTGGCGCCCAACATGTAACTCCCATCTTACATTGACGAGTCGGTTTATGAATATCGTTGTTGTTGTCCACAGCGGTAACGGAGCGGATAGCGACGCCTTCATCGACGGTGACGGTGACCACAACAACGGTGACCGGCGCGTTGTCGCCGTGTCCCTGCGTTTGTTGCGTTTGCAACATGCCGGGCGCGACGCTTGCTGTGTCACGGTCGCATATAGCACACCTTGGGCTGCTGGTGAGTTTTACAGGGATCCCAGCTGTTCACACCTACCCTTTTAGACCGGCTGCCGTATTATGTAAAAGTTGCAACAGCAGTAGCAAAGCGATAGCAAACACTTAACAATCGGTCGCAAGTGTCATTGGAAATCGTATTAAGGAAGCCAGCCGCCCGCCTGTTGCTCCTGTCGCTGATGAAATTATAATAAATTATTTTTATTATTGATTACTATAAATTATTATATAATTGTAGTCGCTGTCGTAACGCTGTCAATGACGCTTGCGTAATACCAATCAGTAAGTAGCAGTCAAAAAATGATACGTAATTAATCAGCCAGCCGTATCACAGAACTATGCTCAATCGTGAATCGCTTCTCAGGACGACACTTTATGCTAGAACACAGTCGAGTCGACTTATGTTTCGCTAAAAGGTTTTAATAACTCGCAATTTCGCATTTTATTATTATGATGGATTTAGCCATATTTTATCTTAGTGGGGAAACATTACTTTCACTTAACTTAATACATTTTTCTTGCAATTTTACACTGTTCCTTGCGGAAATAAAATATACGTGATATTCCCACCGAGATCCCACCTCTCCCCCACGTGAGATTCGGCTAGCCTCCCCCTACCTAAACGGCTCAATGAATGGATGACTTAATGTGATGTATCTCCCCAGACGGAGACAACCGATCTATCTACCCTCCGCATCTGCTCGGGTTGTTCTAACCGCGGCGGGAGGCGCGCGGCGCGGTGCGGCGTCGCCACGTGCGGGGGCGGCGCCGGGCGTGCGCGTGCGCGGAGACTGCGCCACCTACCGCCGCGGTGGCACGACCTGCCTATCGACAAGAAGATCCCCTTGATGGAGGAGTTCCGTGAGTACTCTGGCTACCCTCGAGGAGAACTAGCTTCCACAGACTCAGGGTATCCTACCGTAGGAGCTAGTGACTCACGCGTTGTTACCATTTCTTTCAACAAATAAATACCTTTTTTCTTTTCCTTCTCTCTTTAGCCGCACACATGCAATATTATTGATATTCCAATATTGACCATAATATTGATCAATAAGAGGCATATTGCTTTGACTGCACAATGTCATTGTCAATATTATTTACTCATCATCATCATCATCAACAACAGCCTGAAGACTTCCACTGCTGAATATAAGCCTCCCCCAGAGAGCGCCACTTTGAGCGGCTGCTCGCCTCCCGCATCCACCGGCTCTCATAACAATTAAAACATAATTCTTACAAACAACGCTTTAAAACATGACTCGTAACCATAAACATCTTTCCAGAAATCCCAAGCGACCTCAGTAAATGCTGCTTAGCTTGCTTCAAGAAGATCACGCGGCGGTTGGACACGGTGGCGGAAGGCGGTTGCATGCCCGAACCTTCTGAAGAGGAAGCTAGTCGGTTTCGAACGCTGCTGAGGGACCATGGAACTGCGTGGGATCGGATAGCGGCGTTAAGTGGACGGACGCCGGCTAGCTTGAAGGCATTCTACTTTACCTATAGGTGAGTAAGCTTTCACTGTAAGAGTCAATTCAGACAGAGCAGCAAAATGCTCGAACACTTTTTAAGTGCCGTTGGAATATCAACCTTAATCCATTTAGACAAAGCTGAAAATAGTATGCAACATTAAAATCTTACCTATTTTAATGTTGCATACTATTATCAGCTTTGTCTAAATACAATAAAGTTGATATTCCAATGGCACTTAAAAAGTGCTCGAGCATTTTGCTGCTCTGTCTGAGTTGACCCTAAGACGGATTTTTTGAAACGAATTAGCTATATCTGGATACCTGTTGAGAGGGCATTGGAACAGCTTGGGGCTGAAGATGAACGATTAAAGTTGACGAATAAGGAACATGCTAATCTTAACTCTTTCAGGAGGTATTGGCATGGAACAAGAAGGAGAGGAATGCCAATACACCAAGAAAACAGCGTAGATCAGAAATATGCTAGAAACCGTTATAAAACTAGACGGCGCTGCAAAATGAGCGGGCTACAAGTTGAGCGTAGATCAGAAAAATGCCAAAAAACGTATAGCCCATACGGCTAGCTATAGCAGGCTAGGTTCAAAACGGTTTTTTGGCATATTTCTGATCTACGCTCAATTTGTAGCCCGCTCATTTTGCAGCGCCGTCTAGTTTTATAACGGTTTCTAGCATATTTTTGATCTACGCTGTTTTCTTGGTGTATTGGCATTCCTCTCCTACTTGTTCCATGGTATTGGTGATATTATGTCGGTATTATTCTTTAAAGGAGAAAGGCCATAATACTATGGTGATGTGGCCTTTAATAAATCGAAATGATGTTTCGTTCGGAGAATGACACAAAAATACTGTAATATCTATCGTGGATTTTATTTAGGAGGATGATTATGGTATTTTAACATTTTGATATACATCATTGTTGTTTAGAAGTTGAAGTAATTGTTGTATAATGGTCTGCAGAAGTACAGTAGGTGACCTACTGATAAATATCTTATAAATATCAAATACGGTTTACGTGAATTTTGGTTGTAATTAAAGCAAATAGTTAAATACATAAGTGCATGCAATCGTGCAACACATTGCATTGTTTTATAAGAAATCAACACACAACACAAAAGTCACAAAAAGGGGTTTCAAGTCACAATTATTGTCTCTTAAAACCCCTTCTAAACTAAATCCGTTTAAATTAATGTACCTGTACAATTAATGTAACCAGACGACACTGCTATAAATCGTAAATCTTTAACTTAGTTCGATCGTGACGGGTAGCGAGGAACGGCCGAACGCAGCCCAATAAGTATTTGACGTAACAAACGCTTCAACAGAAAGAAGCTCCAACTGGAGTCGATAATCAGCTCGCGCTCGCTGCCGCAGCCGGCGAGCAGCTCGGAGGAGAGCGGCAGCGGGGACAGCGACACGGCGAGCGCAGGCTCGGCCCGCTCCGCCCGCTCGGCCCGCTCGGCCCGCTCGGCGCGCTCGCCCGCGCCCGCGCCGCACCCCCGGACCGACGCCGCGGCGCCGCGCCGCACGCGGTACGACGACTCCTCCGCTACCGAGACCGCGGACGAGGAGAACGATGCGCCGACCGCTGCTAAGGTTAGTCGCAGCTGTCTTGATTTTAGGGTTACTTTTTCCCGTTTCCTTTAAGAGGTTTTTTTTGTAGTGCAACACAAGGCTACTGTTTTAGTTTGGAGCAGCTTTATACTATCTCTTTTAAGAAGCCTTACTCTTCATGCAACAGGAACTGCTGTTTTTCGGCCAAAAACTATAAATATAGTTTTAGGTTTGGGGCAACATTTTATAATCTCCTTTAAAATAAATAAAAATGTTATTAATAATTTTTTCAAAGATTTCTTTTTTAGTGGAAAATTACCCCATTTCTTTACTCTGCCGTATAAACACGGGAAATAAATTCAATTGATCTTGTATAAAGGTCGCAAAAAATATAGAAAAAGATACAGTCAAGAAAAAAGCGGACATTAGTTCCTAACAATAGTGTCTTCTTCCAGATACTGCCAGCACCATCGACGTCGATACAACCGGCCGTCTCATCATCAACATCGACCGCACCATCTCCGAGCCCCGTTCCAACCATCACCACCACCGTGACAACCATCACGCCGCAGCCACAACCGTTGCAACAACCTGTCCAGCCGCAACAGTTGCAACAGTCTGTCGTCCAACCGCAACAGTTGCAACCGTTGCAGCAACCGCTAAGAAACGGGCCCGCGACGGAGGCGCGCTCGGTCCGAGACGTCGTGTTGAACTTGATAGAGATCAGTTTGACCAGAGATTCTCAACCTTTACCGCCCTACGGCAAACCTCACCAGTTGAAGGTATGTACAATAGACTTATGTCCTGCTATTTTTTTTATTCCATAAACTCATAATATTCCTCAAAAAATAAACAGTCGTGAAAACAAAAATTAAATGTCTCAAAAAATTACAAAGTTATAAGCATTTTAAAATACAGGACTAGAAAGAAACAGCTCAAACATGAAGTGACGTCACTTCTTGGTTCTTCATAGTAACTGTGGGGAAGATCCACACGATCTCTGTTTTGCGAGAAAGCAGAAACTTTAAAAGCTTATTGCTCCGTGACTTATTTATCGATTTTACTTACTTTTTCAATTATTGCATTCATTGTTTACCTATTTTATTAATTTTTAATGGATTTGTATAATTTGGTTCCAATAATGTTATATTGTATTGTACTATTGTACTGCATCGTTTCATAGGTACTCATGTGTTATGCAAATAAAGCTTACTGAGCTCCCCAATCTGTAGGTGTCATCCTCACCCCGGGGCGAAGCCCTGGCGACCCTGAGCGTAGTGAGCAGCGGGCACGGCGGCGCGGGGGCGGCGGCGCCGCGCTCCCCGCAGCGCCCCGCCACCATCACGGCCCTGCAGCCGGCCCCGCCCGCCGCGCCCGACGCCAGCAAGGACGTCATGCTGCTGCACATCGACCCGCGACCTGACGCCCGACAGGAACCCTTGCTGGATCTCAGTGTGAAGAGGCCCAGGCATGACGTCACCTTCTCACATCCTAATAAGGTAGGTGACTTGGCCGTATGTTAATGTATTGTGGTTCTAAAACTCCTCTTAACTAATAGCAGCGTAACTCTAAAAACGGTTAAAATTAAACAATGCTTAAAATAACCTGTCACCTTCTTGCTGGCGTGAAATGTTATGAGCAAAAACGAGAGAAGCATCTAATGCGTTGATTAAATTTAACTAACTCTTATAAGTAAGGCCATAGAAGCTCAAGGGTCTGCATAACTGTGGATTTCTGAATAAAAACTGTGAACTCAAAGCGTCTTGGCTTGATGAGGAAGGCACAGCAGCTGGTTTGCCAGATGACATCTTTCGCCTGATGATTTTGATGATGATGTAATCCACATTTGAGATTTAACTTTGAATTTACGAGAAAGGGAAATGAACCGCCAACCATATTATCCTACCGACTTCGCCAAGCTAAAAAGTTGTGATATAGATCTAACAGCTAATCCTATTATCCTACTGAATTCGCCAAATCAAAACAATAAAACAATTTACTATGTAGGTACATATACAACATATCTGTACTTACTATAATATTATAAAGAGGTAAAGTTTGTGAGCATATAATTTATGTACGCGCTAATCTCTAAAACTACTGACCCGATTCTAAAAATAGAAAGCTGCGTTTTCTCTGAGTGACATAGGCTATGTTTTATTGCCAGCCAATTATAATTATTTGTTATACTGAAGGATATTATAGTTTCTATTTACTAAAAACAACCTAGCATTTAATAATTTTTGTTTTCAATTTATAAATAAATTAAAATGAAATGAAATGAACTTTATTCCTGAAATAAAACACACAATATTGCATATTAAGTAACATTGATACAAGGACAAAAGAAACTTTCATACACACTCTTATGCGATACTGCGCGATGCACGCGATGCTAAGTCTGCTAATAACAACTTCAGTCACTGATTGAAATGAAATGGTATAATGTACTTTTTTTTACTAATGAAGCAGGCATACGATTCTTAACAGTGATCATCCGTTCCGCAGATCTACAGAAACTCAACCGAGTACCAAACATTCAGGCCCCAAGCGGAGCGAGAATCTCCCAACCAGTACAACTCCAAACCCAAGCCCGTGGCGACCCCGCCGCGGCCCGCGCTCAAGCCGGCCGCCACCAAGGGGTCCATCACGCTCGGGACCCCCGTGGAGACCAGGTTCGACCCCAGGAGGACCCCTCCCGAGCCCAAGGCGGGGTCCATCACGGCCGGGACGCCTGTGCACGGGACCCATCATTTGCCGGATAAGAGAAGTTTCGAGTATTACAAGCGGAGAAGTCCCGGTGGGCCCGCGTATTATGCGACGACGAGCCAACCCAGGCCGCAGTCGCCATCTTTTTCACCGGTAAGATTTAAAAAAAGTTGAATTTAAGTACACTTTTTTGGTTTCGAGATATGTCATTGAACAAAAAGTTTTGTTTTGATGTAAGGAAGTTTTCCTTGTGAGGCTACATTTCTTTTAATATTCTTTGCTTAATACAGTTTTAAGTATTTTAGTTTAAATAACTTATGGCTCGGTTTTTTAATGAAATAAAATTTGAAAATTTATGAAATGGTGTAAGTAAACCTAATGCATTTTAAATGAGAATTGAATTGAAGTTCTACCATCTCAAACCACTTCAGACTGTGTAGTATGGATGGTACCTATGCAATTAATTGCATTTCTTAACAATTTTTAACAAACTTGTCTTTACTAAAATATGGTTTATTAACGGGATATTTACCATGTAATTTATTTGTTTCGGTTGCCGATATTTCGGTACTGTTGCAACCAGGCAAGCACCATGATGCTTGGTTTGTCCGTGATCGTGGTACCACCCAGCTGCGCTAGGGCTATCTTCGAACGTAAACTTTACATGGCATTTTTAATGAAAAACTATTAATTTAGAAAAGTCGTAGGAGAAACATTGTCTACCTTGGGGAGTAGATTTACCCCCTTTCGGGATAATGTACCAATTCAAACTCGGATAGTATAGTTACCATTTTCCAACTCTGTTTTACACTAAGATTATTCCCCAGACGGGCAGCAACCCAGCATACTCCCGTTCACCGTACGGCATGGAGCAGCAGCGTCAGATCATCATCACCGACTTCATCACCTCGCAGCAGATGCACCCGCCGCGGCGGGAGCGCGAGCCCTACCCCTTCGGGCGGAGACCGACGGAAACGCACGCGACGCACGCAACGCACGCGACGCACGGAACGCACGCAACGCACGCACCGCCCGCGCCTGCTGTCTCCGTCATACAGAGGCATCACTACCCGCATCATGCGCAAATACAACCACCGCCTGGTGAGTATACTTAGTAGGTCAATAGCATAAATCAAATATACTAAAGTACTCTCAAAAAATAGAAGGTATAATCTAGTCTAATAATAGTCTGTCTAATAAAAAGCCTAATAATAAGAGCGATGGTGGCCGAGCGGTAGGATGTGCGCTTTGCAAACTTACGGCACCGGGTTCGATCCTCGGCCCTGCACCAATGACTTATCTGGTAAGTTATGTGCAGTTTGTGATGCCATCGCTCCGTGCCTCGGAGAGCACGTGAAGCGGTCGGTCCCGGTTGTCATAAGAACATCTATGGTAATCGTTACGGGTAGTCAGATGCCTGATAGAATCTGACGCCTGATCTAACCATCCCTGTTACTGGTTCCTTATGGGTTGCGAGGTCAGATGGCAGTCGCTCGTGTAGATTTTTTTGAGACTATTCTATAAGTCTCAAAAAAAATCAAACCTCAAAAGTGTCCCCGCGCCAACGCTTACTTATACAGATATATACCTCTCCAGATAATATAAAATGTCCACAAGCGGTTGTTTCATTTTAATAATGAACCATAGCACCCTGTAATAGCGTTATAAAACAACAATGTGTGAGTTAATTTACTTTCATTAGGTGACTGAGAGCATAAACAAGGCATATGCCTTGTTTTGACGGTGCCGTCCCTATCTACCCTATGCCGCCTGCATAGGGTAGATCCACGATCGCTGCCTCGAAAATGTGTATGATAAAAAAAATACTTTTGATCTGCGCGTGACACCGTGGGGTACATAGTTTATCATATCATAAACAAAATACAGATAAAGTAACCCCGTATAACAATCTCCAGGTCACGAAGCGTTCACGTCGCTGGTGGACGTAGCGTCGGCAGCGACGGCGTTGCCGGTGCCGCGCGGGGAACCCAAACCTGAGCCCAAGCATATACAGCAACATCATGAGATCAGGTAACTGTTGTATTGTTCAACCAGAATTACATTAATCCTCTGAAGTACACCTGAAATTAAGTACTACTGAAGTTGAAGTGGCAGTGGGCAGGCCACATCGCTCGTAGAACTGACAACCGATGGGGTAGAAAGGTTCTCGAGTGGCGACCATGAACCGGAAGATGCAGCGTAGGCCCCCCATTAGGTGGACCGACGACCTGGTCAGAACCGCGGGGAGCCGATGGATGCAGGAGGCGAGCAGCCGATCAATGTGGCGCTCTGGGGGAGGCCTATGATCAGCAGTAGACGTCTTAACGTAAAAATCAAAAATCTGTTCTGACATTATGGAAGTACGGGATGTATTTAGTGGAGTATAATTTAGCTTGGAGACTTACGTTACACAGAATTTGCAAATTAGAGCTCTCAAATCGGGTCTCTGTGTGGTTTTGCCAAAACGAACATCAGGAGAATGATGATTACTAAACAAATAGGTAAGTTACCTAAAATTCGCTTTGTCATTATCGAAGAAGATGAAATGAAGGGTATTTTTCATATAACGGCTAAGTATAGACGTTAAAGCTATGCATCAAATATTGACGACGAAAACCTTGCAACTACGCATAATTTTGTAGAAGCACCCTTAATTATTTATTTATTTATTCCAGAACCCTTCGAGACGTGAACCTCCACCAGAAGTACCCGCAGCAGATGCAGTTCCAAGTGCTGCAGGATCGGCGCGCGCAACAAGTGCAGTACCTGGAGCGGGATCGGCAGATAGCGATGCAACAACAACGGAGGGATAAGTGAGTATAATGAAGGCTTTTACAGGTGTTACAGGGATTTTACAGGGTAGTAGTGAGTGTTACAGGGTAGTACTGGGTGTTACAGACATTTTACAGAGTAGTACCAGTTGTTACAACGATTTTACGGGGCAGTACCGCGTGTTACAGGGATTTTACAGGATAGTACTGGGTGTTACAGAGTAGTTACGGGGCAGTACCGGGTGTTACAATGATATTAAAGGGCAGTACCGGGTGTTACAGGGATGTTACAGGATTGTACTGGCTGTTACAGAGTAGTTACGGGGCAGTACCGGGTGTTACAATGATATTACAGGGCAGTACCGGGTGTTACAGGGATTTTACAGGATAGTACTGGGTGTTACAGGGATTGTACAGGAAAGTATTGGATGTTACGGGGCAGTACCGGGATTTTAGAGAGTAGCACTGGGTATCACAGGATAATAACGAATGATTTGGGGTAGTTTCGAGTGCTACTGTGTAGTAAAGGGTACTTTGTGTTACAGGGTAGTACTGATAGTTACTGAGTAGTAACGTGTGTTACAAGATAGTAACGGGAGTTACTAGTACTGGGTGCTGCAAGATATAGTAGGATTAATAACGAAAACGACTAACTCTAAATACAAATTTATTATTTGTCTCCATAACAGTGAAAGAGCAATGGCTGCGATGCAAGAAAGGCACGCAATGGAACAACAACAACAACAGCAGCAACAACAACAGCAACAGCTTCAGCAGCAACAGCAACAACAACAACAGCTCCAACATCAACAACAACAACAACAACAACAACAACAACAACATCAACAACAACAACACCAGCAGCAGCAACAACAGCAGCAACAACAACAATTGATGCATGAGAGACAACAACAGCATAATATACAACATCAGCAGGTTAGTTGGTTTAACAAGATGTACAAAAGAAAAAAAATCTGGCTTGACGGTAACCCTTGCGACTTCAAACGAACGCGTCCAGGTGCAAATCCTGCTCAGTAGCTACAGCAATGACATTTTGAGTTGCTTGCGGAATTTACACTCGAGGAAAACGTCCCAGAGAAACAGGCATGTTCAAGAATCATAAAATTCCAGGACATGTGTCATCCACCAACCCGCACTTGTCCACCGTGGTGGATTATGGTCTACACACTCTCTATGTGAGAGAAAAGCAAACCTAACCTCACCTTAGTCTAACACATACTTTAGTCAGAGGCCGAAATTGGAACTTGTTCCGGGGTTTGCCCGAAGGCTTTGGTCAAACCTAGGATAAACCAGTCATTCCGAGAAGCATTTGACTACGACTATGACATATACATATAATAAAATTGTAATCTTCTTAAATCATTACACTTCTTTATCGAAATAGAAGTAGAAATAATTTTTTTTTTAATTTTATGTCTGTCTACCCCTTTGAACACACATCACGCTGTTCCATCAGGTGAGAGCGTGGTCAAATGCTAGATAAGTCCGATGTAAAAAAAAAAAGATTATTTATTATTAATTATTGAGAATAACATTTAGAGTACTTTGTTTTCTAAAACGGCCAAGTGCGGGTTGCACGAAGCAATAAGGATGTAATTTTTATGCAAGATTTTTTTGTTTATATTTTTTTTATTTTATACTCATCCTGTCGAAGGGAAGAGAGAAGGGAAAGGGTAAAGGTCTTTTCTTTTTTTCTTAAAAAACTTCTTTTCTTTTTCTTTTTTTAAAAGAGCTTCCTTCTTCCCCATAAACAGGGTTAAGTCGTAAGACTAATTAACCCATGCGAAGCCAGGGTGGGTCAACCAGTTGTAAATAATGTTGTGTCATATTATAATGTTGTGTTGTGTTGTGTTGTTGCAGAACATAAACAACGAGAACGAGCGTCGCGGCGCGCTCGGAGTGTTCGCGAACAAAAACGTCCGCGCCGCCACGCCGCACCATCTCGACCGGAAGGATGGGTCAGTACACTTGATACTTGAAGGATAAATAGGAGCAACCCATCTCTTCCCGTTGGTGCCGTAAGAGCCGGCTAAGGGAATATCCAGGGAATGAGCAGCAGCATTCTCTGAGGTACATTATAACCTGCGATCACCAAGCCGCCTGCCAAGCGTGGTCGTTGATAATTACCATGCTTATGGTTTCTGTTACAAAATTATGCGTAGCTAGTTGCAAGGTTTTCGTCGTCAATATTTGATGCATAACTTTAAGGTGGAGCGTTACACTCGCGCGGCAAATTAATAAAATCTATTTATTGGCAAAAGAATGCAAGAAAATTTGAATTTGCCGCGCCAGTGTAACGTTCCACCTTAATGTCTATACTTAGCCAGTGGAAATGCGGCCTAAGTTGCAGTTTGTACATGTAACGTAACCGTTGTGTCCGGCACAGCCGCGCGGCGGCGGCGGCGGGGGCGGCGGGGGCGGCGGCGGGGGCGGGCGGGGCGCGCGGGGAGGGCACGCTGACGGCCGCCTCGCTCATCGACGCTATCGTCACGCACCAGATCAGCCAGACCTCCGGGGAACGGTTCATGGTACGTACCACAACCACTCAGCCATCAGCTCAAAGAACTTGATTGAAACACTATTTTCATATTTTGTATAAATTTAACAGTTTCAATGGAAATTTTCTAATTAGGAATGAAATATCTCCTGTTGCATTTTGCAGTCAAAGTTCTGTGATCAGTTGATCACTGTAAGCACTAGTACTATTTGAACTTTACGTTACTAGAAAAATTAAAACAGAGACTATCTTGTTAACCCCCCCCCCCCCCCATGCAACTGCATGGGCGTACCCAGGGAGGGGCGCGGGGCCATCCATCACATAATCAAATCACCATTCAAAAACCCATTTGTCGTATTTAACAACAGTTGTGATAGAATTAAAATGATTTGTTAGCGTTCTAACCTTCTTAGCATTATTTCCCAGAATATGATACTTATAAACGACACTATAGGATGCCGCAATAATACTGGTTGTCTTCAATTAGGATTTTTGATTAAAGCCAGGAATAAAAAAAGTATCGACCTTGTAAAATTGGCCTAAACTGCAGTATTTATACACATAATCAAATATTGTTTTATTAATAATACATTTAATAATACTGAACATAAACACGAATGAGCTCTTTAAAACATTATCTCGAAATGGTGTTCGAATATCGGTGCTTTTTTATGTAGAATGAGCCTGCGTTTACATCTCACCTGATGGTAAGCGACGATGCAGTCAAAATTCTAACACTTAGGTTCATGAAACCAATAAATTGAATTTTATCAATTCCTTGCAACCGTTTAGCCAAAAGTACAGAGCTCTTCACCTCTCAGGGTCCCCAGCGTGAGTGTGACAACGGTCAAGCCGCGCCGAGCGAGCGGGTAGAGAGGGAAGATCACCCCTCGCACAACCCCCACGGGGCCCCACACAACCCCCATGGGGCCCCACACAATCCCCACGGCGCCCCACACAATCCCCACGGGGCCCCACACGGACCGCCGCATCAAGCCACCCCCACCACTAGCTTCAAGCTGGGAGACCTCGCGTCCAACATCATTGCTAGAGACTTTGCAAGTCCGACTACATCTAATTTAATACACAAGTAAGTTTACTTATGTTAATTTTGTGAATGAGGAATAAATGATTATTACATTAATTTGAATGAATAATTCCGATGGGGAAGAAAGGTTCTCGAGTGGCGACCACGAACCGGAAGACGCAGCGTAGGCACTCTGTGGACCGACGATCTGGTGAAAGCCGCGGGGGGGGGGGGGGGGGGGGGGGGGAGCCGATGGATGCAGGAGCCGAGCAGCCGCTCAAGGTAGCGAGCGTGCTCTGGGGGAGGCCTATGTTCAGCAATGGACGTCTTCAGGCTGTTAATGATGAGATTAATTTGAATTACTTATTTACGAAAATCTATGTGTTTTCGCTTCGACTTAAAATAGTGTAACAATAAATATAACGTATCATTTTACGTTACTCCATTCTCAGTGGTGTACCTTGGGACAAGCCTATGCCCAGCTGTTCCAGCTACGTTCGTTCGCTTCATTATAGAACCCAGTTTTTCTTTGGGAACGCCGTCTAACTTCCGGCTGACAAATGATTACACATAGTGTGCGATGAGTTCGCGGCGGGATCCGTAATTTTTTAACGAGTCGGTTATTTTTAACAAAAGTCCCTCGTCTGCTCAAGGCCTTAAAAATTAAAAAATCCCATTTGTAATAATTTTTGTTTATCACCAACAGCAACCGGTTCTCAGTGGCGAGCAGTACGGACGGGTACCCCCCGGTGAGCGGGGCCCCCGGCGGCCCCCCCGGGGCCCCCAGTGGCGGGCCCGGGGCGCCCGACGACTGGAAGCGGAGGGACAACCCTAAACACGCGCCCTTCCTTGAACCTGTGTCGCCGCCCGACAACCATCATAACAGGTGCGACATCTAATTCAAGTTCTTAGTTAACTTCTTCTGGTGTGAGTTATCAATTCATAAAGGTTTTTTTTCATGCTAAAATGGGCATACGTTTGACAACAACTCACCTGATGATGGTAAGTGACGAAGTTGTCTAAGGTGGAGCACGTGCGCCCATGAAATGCCCATTCACTCTAGACTTGAATAGAAGGATATTATAGATTATATTAGGTTAGGTTAGATTAGGTTTTATGATTGATCGCTATTTTGAAGAAAAATAAAAAAAACCAGATGGTGAACAGTAGGTTTCCCAAAATATTCCCCTATTCCCCCGATTAGTAAATCGGGGAAAAGGGCTTGAAGATTCTTAGGTACAATTTTCATTCAACCCTTCTTTCCCTATCTCAAGGGCGGGCGGGGCGCGGCGTTACAGCTGCGTGGGCGGCGGTGTGGGCGGTGGGGCGGGCGGATTCACAACAGCCTTCGACTACGTCACCACTCGCATAGTAGAAGTCATGCGGAGCGACGCGGAGGAGCAGCGGAAACAGCTTCCGTTCCATCCCCAAGAGGAACGAAAGCAGCTTCCGTTTCATCCGCAAGAGGAAAGGAAACAGTTGCCTTTCCACCCGCAAGAGGAAAGGAAACAGATGCCGTTCCATCCGGCGGCTGAGGAGAGGAAACCGTTGCCGGCGCCGTTCCAGGCGGGGTACGCCTTCCCGTACTCCGCGCTCAATGTTGCCACACCTACGCCGGAAGGTAAGGATGGTAGATTAAATATAAGAACATATTTTTATAACTCCTATAAAAACAAGTAAAAAATGGTGTTGATATAGGTGTAACATTTTTAACATCATTTTGACAGTTTCAAAACTATCTTATAAATTCTACCTATATGAAAGAGACAAAAAATTTGCCATCAACATTAACATCCTGAGAAATTTAAT
Organism: Ennomos quercinarius; assembly: GCA_910589525.2. Classification (NCBI taxonomy): domain Eukaryota; kingdom Metazoa; phylum Arthropoda; class Insecta; order Lepidoptera; family Geometridae; genus Ennomos; species Ennomos quercinarius. The sequence continues at coordinate 1,946,862 of OU342509.1, forward strand.
TAAGCGACAGCCTATTTGCTAATATGTATCGCGTTAAAATTCTATTACACTGAGCTGATGGGGTTGTTTCGACAGACGACAACGTTTTCTTGAAAACGTTTTGATATTAATTATTGTCTTGATTTCTACCATTACACAATTTTTCTGTACCTATAAGATTTGTCTGTTGGGATCAGCTAATAAGTTTTCAAAACCTTTTAATGCAATAAATTTAAATGTATGTACATGATTGTACATCGTTTATTGATGATTATTATTAAACGGAAAATGTTTTTTTTTTTTAAATTATGAAGATTGCTTGCCGCCTAACGTAGTTCGCATGAACGGTTTTGGAACTTTTAAAAGTTTTTGTTACCTTGTGTGTAACAATTGAAAACAGTACAGTAGGTGATTATTGGGCATTTCAAAACAAACTTCAAAAACCAGTGGGCATTTCAAAACAGATTTTCCATACATATCGATGTCACTCTTCAAACACAATTTTTTTAAACCAATTGGTCATTTCAGTACACATTTTTCCAATAATGAGCTCACTTCGTGTTCACTCAGTTCGTTAATTATTGGAGAAATGTGTGCTGACCAATTGGTTTAAAAAATTGTGTTTGAAGAGTGACATCGATATGTATGGAAAATCTGTTTTGAAATGCCCATTGGTTTTTGAAGTGTGTTTTGAAATGACCAATAATCGTTTGTTCAAAGCGTTTGAACTGGGTGTGTTAACTGTGTTCACTCACCATAAACTATGTTCTGCAATATTACTTACACATACATTGTGAACGTTTACCAATTATATATGGGTACCTATATAATGATAGTGAATCGAAACGCGTGCTCATTGTTTTCTGAACATTCTTAGCTTTAATAACAATGAAGTTCGTAAAACAAATTCAATCACTGCAAGTTGACAAAATATATGGAGAATTAAAAAATAAAAGTTATCGTCACGGTAAACTTTTACCTAATACGATACGATGTTTAATTAGCGGCCCGTCGAACTGTGGAAAAACTAATTTAATGGTGGGTCTACTCTTACATGAAAATGGGTTGCGATATAAAAATGTATATGTTTATTCCAAAACTCTTTATCAACCTAAGTACGTATTTTTAGAAAAAGTTATTGAAATGGTGCCAAATACATCATTTATCAAGTATCAGGAAAATGAAGAAGTTCGTAGTCCACAAGAAGCGAAACCTCATTCTATAATAATATTTGATGATGTTGCATGTGAAAACCAAAATAATATGCGAGATTACTTTGCAATGGGACGACATAAAATCATAGACTGTTTTTATTTGAACCAGTCGTATACTAAAATACCTAAGCAGTTAGTTAGAGATAATGCAAATCTAATAGTTTTATTTAAGCAAGATGATATAAATTTAAAACATGTTTATGATGAACATGTAAGTACAGATATGACATGGTTTGAATTCAAAAACATGTGTTCAAAAATATGGTCAGAATCTCACAGTTACTTAGTGATTTGTAAAGACAGCGAAAAAAATAATGGTAGGTACAGAAAAAATTTTGATACGTTTGCTGTATTCAGTTAAAATAAATATAAGTATTTATTTTATACTAAATCATTTAACACATGGCAGTACAAAAGCAAATACGTGTTTCAAGTTTCTATAATAATATAATGGAGAAAGACCTTAAAAGGAAAATAATAAGTGCTGCAGAAGCTGTTAAAAGAAAATATCGCAAAATAAAGGCTATAGATACAGAAAATGATCAAGTTTTAAACAAATTTTTTAAGCCAATTATTAAACCCTTAAACCAAATGGCTATCAATTCAAAGGCATCATATTCTAATCAAGAAAAGACGTCCGAGTTCAATTCAAATAAGTTAGATACATCAAACGAAACAAACGAAACCAACGAAACTATGAGGAAGAGAGAACCTAATATTAGAACATCTGATTACAAAAACAAAACTGAAATTTCCGATTCAGATAACAACAGTGTTTCTGATTTAGAGCAGTCTGATAATGATGAAATGGAAAACGTAACATACGATACATCATTTAAATCAGCTGATTCTGGAGAGAAAATTGATGCATCATCATGGTCTCTGTCTTCAGAAGTTTTTAATGACATCCCCTTTGGTGTGAGAAATGAACGTGGAAAACTTATGATGGGCTTGACACGTGTGCTTGCTACTGATGATTATATACAAGTTGGAGGTCATAAATACAAAAGAACATCCGGACTAAATGAACTGTTATTTAAAAAAGTACCAAAATTACAGTTAGTAACTCAAGATGATAAAATGAATTATAAAAGTATGTTGTTGGACACTAATGTACACAGGAGAGATTATGATCCGAGTAAACCAATACGAAGTAACAGAGGACGAAAATACTTAACTATTATAAAACCGTTATTTAAATTACGGAAAGTTTCTGCGAGTACTGATAGTAGCTGCCATGGAGGGGGTCTGCCGCTATTAAAAAAGTGGAATGAGAATGTAGATTATGTTTATTGGGACAATCCTAATGAATTAGTCGATAGATTAAAACTATTAATCGCCTCTCGAAATGCTGGTAACACTGGGTTGGATAATGAAATCATATCGATTGTTGAAGAGCTACGTGAAAGTGGTATAATAAATAAATAAGACATAACTATCAAAATTGTTTCATTTGATCTTAATTAATAAAGGCTAGAGGTTCGGTTAAAATGAACGTAGATAAATTTGGCCATCATATACATAAACGATTGCGCTTCTCAGAATTCTTTGATATTTTTGATAAGACTTTAACGAAGAAAGAAAACGGTGATTTTGATTTAAAGTCTGCAAGGTTGACTGGTATCAAATCTCCGTTGTCTAGCAGTGATGCTGTTAATAAAGAATACGTAGATAAAATAACTAAAACTCTTTACACAAAAAAAGAAGTTAAAGATTTACTGGACTTAATAAAAAACGATATTCAAATCTTCATAAGTAGTTTTAAGCAAAACTATTACACCAAATCTGAATTGGAAAAAATAATAAAATCCAAAGCATAATGAGTAAACAAGACATCGTAAACGAAATTCATAAAGAAGCAAGAAAAAATTTTATTCGGCGACCTGTTATATTAAAAGGAATTGATGATTTGTGGCAAGCAGATTTGATAGACATGCAAAATTTGAAAAAATACAATAATGGTTTTAGATTCATATTAGTGGTGATAGACTGTTTTTCAAAATTTTCATGGGCAGTTCCAGTAAAGACTAAAACCAAGTCTGAAGTGGCGAATGCATTTAAAAACCTTTTAGTTCGAACTCATCGTGATCCGGTACACTTACAAACTGATAAAGGCACAGAGTTTTACAACGCTGTATTCATGAAGCTAATGCAGTCATTTAATATTAATCATTATTCATCCTATTCAGTTAAAAAAGCTTCAATTGTTGAAAGATTAATCAGAACTTTGAAATGCCGATTATATAAAAGTTTTAGCTTAAACGGTAATTACAGATGGATTGGCAAACCTTTAGACAGTATTTTGAAATCTTACAACAGCTCAAAACATCGCATTACAAAACATAAACCAATTGAAGTTTGTAAAGAAAACGAAGAAGTTGTCAAGAATAACATAAGAAAATCACAGCTTATATTTAACAAGCAAAGAAGCAAACTTAAAATTGGCGACTACGTAAGAATCAGCAAATTTAAAGGTTGTTTTGAGAAAGGTTATACGCCTAACTGGTCCACAGAATTGTTTAAAATTAGTAAAATTAGGCGTACTTCACCTATTACTTACTTAATTGAAGATTTAAATAAACAACCAATATTGGGAACATTTTATGAACAAGAATTGCAAAAAACGAATTATCCAAATTTGTACCTAATCGAAAAAATCATTAGGAAAAAAGGAGACAAATTGTTTGTAAAATGGTTAGGATTGCATGATAGTGAGAACAGTTGGATTGATAAACGAGTTATTATATAAAGTATAAAAATTGAGTTATAGAGGAACCTTTGCATTAGCATTTTAGTTATGCAAGGTGGAGGACTTATTAATAGTTTGATAAATAAATTACCATTTGAATTACATTTGCCTGGTTATAATTATTGTGGACCTGGTACCAAACTAAAGGAAAGATTACTGCGTGGTGACAGAGGGATAAACAGTTTGGATGAAGCTTGCATGCAACACGATATTGCATACTCTAAATATAATAATCTAGAAGATCGTCATAAAGCAGATTTAGAATTATTACATATGGCAAAACAGAGAGTTAAATCTAACGATGCAGGAAAGGGAGAGAAACTAGCATCCTGGTTGGTTAGCAAAGTAATGAAAACTAAGCTGAAACATGGAGCTGGAGTTAAATCATTTCAAAATGTTGTTACTAGGATACACTCTCGTTTGAAGAAGTTAAAACCAAAAAATATTACAACAGCAATAAAATTAGCCTATACAGCAGCTAAGAAGCTGGTAAAATGTAAAAATAAAAAAATTCATTTACCACGCATTATACCGTTACCAAAAACCGGTGGTATTCTACCATTAATACCTATATTTGCTGGACTCTCTGCTTTAGGCACGTTGGCTGGCGGCGCCGCAGGCATTGCAAAAACTGTGAACGACTATAAATCCTCGCAACGTAACTTACAAGAGTCTCAACGACACAATAAAGCGATGGAATCTATCGCTTTGGGTAAAGGCTTATATATAAAACCTTATAAAACAGGTAATGGGTTATTTGTAAAATCAAAAAACTAATGCAAAAGCTACCTAATCACGCCCTCACTAACATAGATATTCTTAAATATGCTGTTGATCATGTGCCTTATTTTAGAGGTGTATATATGAGAGATAAATTACCTAAAAGACCGTTAGTCATTGAATGTGCAATCGTGAATTTAGATAGTGTTGCCAACGAGGGGACACATTGGGTAGCCTATGTAAAGTTTTTAGATTATTGTGAGTATTTCGACAGCTTTGGTAATTTAAAGCCTCCGCTTGAATTAATCAAATATTTAAATATGGGTGTAACTTATAACTATTGCAAATATCAAGGTTTCAACTCATACATTTGCGGTCATTTATGTTTGAAATACCTAGAAGATTACTGGAAAAACCCAAACGCAATTTTACAAAAATATCTGCAGAATATTCTTAATAAAAATGTATAAAATGTAAGTAACCGTATTATTTTTATCATTCCTATAATGTCATTCACACTGTCTGTAACTGGTAACACATCAATTTTATCAACAAACTATTCTCCTGCTTTACAACTTGACGGTGAATATGAATGTGCTCTTTTGTGTTTGTCAACTTTTAACTCTGTTCCGAACATTGATAAGAAAAATAATAAATTTAATTATGGATTTAATGAAGTCATAGAAATACCTGAAGGAGCATATGAACTTCAAGATATTAGTGATTTCATAAAAAATAAGGTAAATGGTGCAACCTTAAGACTATATTGTAACAATAATACATTGAAAACTTTTATATTTTGTACAAAAGATATACATTTTGAAAAAGAAAATTCTCTTGGTGTGTTATTGGGATTTGGTAAACAGACTTTGAAAGCTAATATATTGCACGAATCACAGCTTCCAGTTAACATTTTGTCAACAACCGTGGTGAGGATCGAATGTGATATAGTGAGTGGATCGTATATTAATGGAAAATCAAGTCATATTATTCACGAATTTGCGCCTAACGTACCGCCTGGATACCGTATCATTGAAATACCTAAAAACATCGTTTACTTTCCTGTTAATCAAAAAACTATCAGCACTATAAATATTAGAGTGTTAGATGTAAATAATAATTTAGTTAACTTACGTGGTGAAGAGATTCAACTTTATTTACATCTTAAAAGAAAATGATTAACTACAATAAATACGTGAGCCCTGTATCGAAACCTATTAGTGCTAATCGCACAATCCTCAAAGGAACATCTAAACCGAAAATAAAAATAACTAAAGAAAATAAAAAATATCTCAAACTAATTGGATTACTAAAATGAATATTTTAGATATAACAAGTACTCCTGCCTACGATAATACCATCGATGGTGTTGAATATCATTCATACAAACCTTATGTAACAAGTTTTAACAGAAATGATGAAATCCGCATACCAATCAATCAGCAGGATTTGTACGTGCTACCATCAGCCAGTACTCTTTATTTAGAAGGAGTTGTGAATGTTTTTAAAAAAGATACAAAACAGAAGGTAACAAGTATTGATTTCACAAATAACTCTTTACTTTACCTTTTTCAAGACATTCGATACGAACTTAATGGAGTGGAAATAGATAAAATTAAAAACGCCGGAATAACTACAACGATTAAATCTTTAATATCAATGAGTGACAGTGAATCAAAAGTGTCCAAATCCTGGGCTTGGGATATCGATGGTACAAAGCATGAAGGAAATTTTTCAGCTTCAATACCACTCAGTAATATACTCGGTTTTGCTGAAGATTTTAAAAAAGTCATAATTAACTGTAAACATGAGTTGATACTCTTACGCAGCAATACAGACTTGAATGCTTTGAAACTGAATACTGGGGAAGTTCTGGAAGGTGTTGAAATCCGTAAAATAGTATGGCGTGTACCGCACGTTAAAGTATCAGACAGAGAAAAAATAAATTTACTAAGACTCTTAGAAAAAGATAGAGCGCTTCTGTTAGTATATAGAAATTGGGATCTGTATGAGTATCCCTTATTACCTCAAACAACAAAACATACGTGGTCTATTAAAACTTCAACACAAATTGAAAAACCTAGATACGTAATTGTAGGTTTACAGACTAATAGAAAAAATCAAGGTGATAAAGATATGTCACAATTCGATCACTGTAATTTACGCGATGTCAAAGTGTATCTTAATTCTACATACTTCCCGTATGAAAGTTTTGAAGTTAATTTTACTGATCACAAATACGCTATATTATATGAACAATATGTCAGATTTCAACAGTCTTATTACGGTCGCAAGACAGAACCCTTGCTGTCCACATCGGAATTTGAAAATAAAGCACCGTTATTTGTAATTGATTGCTCTAGACAAAGTGATAACATAAAATCAGGCCCTGTGGTAAATGTGCGCGTAGAGCTCGAGAGTAATAAAGAGATACCCGCCCATACATCTGCATATTGCCTCATTCTTAACGACTGTGTAGTAGAATATAAACCTTTAAGTAATCTAGTAAAGAAAATAACATGAATTCCGATACAATTATTGTAGATCTGCAAGGGTTCAAAGATTCCAAAAATACGTTTATCATCAAGGAATTAGCAATTTTATCTGCAGAATATACTCAAACATTTTTAGTAAAACCACCCTACTCGTATAATTATTTAACAAAAGAAGAAAAGAAGCAAGTGAGATGGGTAGAAAACAACCGAGGCATTTACTGGAGCGATGGATTTGTTGATTATAGAGAATTCAAACGTATTATTAAGCCGTATTTAACTAACAAAAATATATTATGCAAAGGTTTGGAAAAAATGAAATGGATTAAAGAACTTGGTGCTAACTGTAAAGTTACTGATATAGGAGAAAAAGGCTGTCCTAAATTATTTATGTTGTTTTGCAATTTTGATCTAAATAACTCTTTGTCGTGTGTAAACCATATTAAACAATGTGCATTGAAAAATGTTATATGTATTAAAAAATGGATGGATGAAAATCATATTCACAAATTCTCATTGTTTAATAAATAATTACGTAAAATTCGGATTTATTATAATTATCAACTATATTTATGTTTTTACTTTAATAATATCAAATATTGTTAAATGCTTATCATGGTTGTAATAAAACACTAAAATATCAATATATAAATTGTAGCTTTTATTTTCAATAAATTAATTTAAATACATAAATGATTTTTATTTCTTAATTTAATTAGTTATACAATGAAATTATTTATTTATCTTTATTCAGTAGGTATGTAGACCCACATTTATTAAAAACATCTAAAAATTATAATGTATAATTATTTTCATAACATCAAATGACTTCGTATAAGTACCTAACAATATTTATAGTCTAACTATTTACACTAAAATTACAATCTACGATATTTTTGTTTATTTAATCATTATGTTTTAGTAGTTTAGATACCTATTTCTACCTATTTAAAAAATAATTCTATTTTAATATTTAATCTAACTAACTATATTTACATCAGGTACTATTTTTATCTACTTACAAATTATAGCCACACAACTTTTTTGAAATTTTATTTATTAAACTTTCTGTTTGGTCCATAATTTCATCCACTGGTTCCGATATTACGTATTGAGCACTTAAAATTACACTTTCACTGTCTTCATTTTCATCTCCGCTCATTTGTTGCGATAAGTCATATACGCTTATCTTAATTAAACGGATTCCCTTTTTAGGCTGTCTATTGATTACGTATGAGGATGTTTGTAGTTTAGGGCTTTTTATTGTCTTGCTGCGTCGTGACTTTAATGATCCTTTTGGATCCCGCTGTTTACGGGCGAACTCCGGGAAGTCTTCGTCAAATCCAGCTAGCAGGTCCTGAGCATCTTGGAAAAATTCGCCAGAGTCACAGACTGTACGGGACTGAAACAATAAAACAATAATATTTCAAGACAATATATAAATACCAATATTAAATTTATTGTGATTATTAAAAGTTTGGTTTAGCAACTTACCGACATGATGGTGGTTTAATTATTTGATCACAGGAATACAACAAATAACAACTGTTTCTAAGCGTGGAATCGTATTGAATGAATATTTTCATTCATTTCATGTATAAAAGTGCAAATAGCAGCACAAACAGTCATGCATGATGTAAACTGATACCTAGCGCAAGGTTACGGAAATTGACTTGTCTGAACCTGCTTTTTATAATATTGATTAAATTATTAAAATGTGATAAATGATATTACAAACATTATTAGGTACCTACCTATCTATCAACCTACTTAATAAGGTATGTAGGTATATGTAGACAGACATCATTTAATTTTGTGGTTGATCTGATTGCCTATAGAAAAATGCATAGAACTATTGAGCTAGAGTGATCATAAATAAAATATAGGCGTTTATAGATTTTAAGTTCCAACCAATCAAAAACTTATATGTTCGTAAGGTACATACTTAATATTATAATAAAACAAATAAAATATAGAGAAAAACCATTTTATTTCATAAGTAATTGTACAAAACTATGCATATCTAGGTTACTTATTACAACGATAAAAACACCAATACTATAAATGAAGATAATTACGCAACATTAGGAGAAAATTAATTTTATTACATACGATTAAAAGATTATAGGTACAAAGCTATTTCAACTAAACTACCTACCTATTACAACAGTATCAAAAATGACAACTTTACATCTGTATAACGTAAAAATTCAAGAGAAACCCCACTTTATTTAATACAACTAATTATTCGAAACTACTACAACTAGACTACCTATTATAATCATCAAATTATAACTTTTTATACCTGAATATGCTATTACTAAAAATTATTTTAAAACATATACGAATACAAACACAAAATAAACTTCTAAATTAAATCAATTATATACGTTATCATCATCATCATCATTATATCAGCTAATAGAGTGGGTAAGTATTATTAAGTTGGTGACAACCTACTTATGGAGATAAGTATAAGAATATTTTTATTACAACAGTTATGTGGTTGATAAACATTTTTCGTACCTACCTAATAAATGAGGACCAGTCTGTTTAACACTTTTTGATGGTAATCAAACATAATATTTGTATAGATATATGAGTTGAAAAATTTGTTATTGAACATAATGTTAGGTAGTAAATAAAAACAGTGCTAGAAGTTCAGGTCTACATTAAATATTTTTTATGTAATATTTAGAGTTGCAAAATTAAACTCAGATTCAATATAAACACAACAAGAAGCTATAATTTTCATTCACGTAAATAAAAATGAAGATAATGGGAAGCTAAAACAATGATTTGTGACCCCACGATAATGTTGATATCTTGTTTCCTAACAAAATTCGCTTGTCATCATTAGAGGACAATGCTACTTTGTTAATTTTTTGTGTGAATATTTCATGCTTGAGAGATTTAAATATTATGTTACTTTTTCGTTTAACTTTATTCTGTAACAGAACTTCGTTATAATCTGCAAAATCTAAGCCATTCACAACATGTTTTTTTACACCTTTAGCTTTTTTTAATTCTTTATCTTGAGTTTTAATGCAATATAGTTTAGACCTTAATCCTACAAACTCTGTAATAAGTTGACCACCTAATTCGTCTTTAAATAAGCCTGGGACTCGTTTGTTGCAAGGTATTATATTATATGGGTTAGGTTCAGGAAAATTACTAGTATCGAAATAATGATAAAATTTTGTTTTTATATCTTGATAGACATCTTCTGTGTGGATGGAGTAAAGAAAACTGTCGGTGTCTGTATAACAAAGTTTTAATTTTGAACCATAAAAAGGTTTCATTACAGAGTAATGAAAGTCATACATATGACTTTTTGATACTTCTAAAACAGTAAATCCTATATAAATTGGTTTATCTAGGACTACGGTTTCTGGTTTCATTTGAATGGCAACAAAGTTTTCGGTAAATATAGTAGAACTATGATAATTTGGTCTCGCTATTAGTTGCTCAGCAGTAAATTGTTTTTTAGTTTTGTTACTTTCGTCTCTCCATTTATTAACCAACTTTACATCGAGTCTTTTTTCAGTATTCTCCAAGGTTTTGCCGAAAATACTGTTATTAAGCAATTTGTAGAAATTTACTTCAAAAGCTGATGTAGCACGCTGTCGTAATTCGGTATTCAAATCTATATATTCTTTAAGGAACGGACTTTGTTTAAATTGTATTACTCTATGTATTTTTTTCAATATCAATCCATGTTTTAAACATGTTTTTAAGTGAACATAATGTATCACATAATTAAATTTATCATACAAGTTTGGGATTAGTTTGGCAGTGTTTGAACCCAGTGGTGTATATTTTTGAGGGCAAAATGGAATATCGTTATGTAAATCATGCAAGTATTCGGGGTATTCCAAATCTACTTCTAGAATGTAACCATATTCAAAATCGTTTGGTACGGAAGAAATATCAAGTGCAGCCATTTCAATTGCATTCAGTAATCTAAAATCTGAATACGGTAAACATGCACACATTGCATAACCATATAGGTTATTACAATCTATATATAACAAATAACTCTCAGGAACAGTGTTATTGTAAGTGGCGAGGTATCGATTATTTGAGAACGAGTACCTGGTAGAACACAACGAAACGCCACCACGGGTTCCCTTTTGAATCATTCTAATTATCTCTAAGTCATCAATAAGTTGTAGCTTAACTTTCGTTTTAAGTAACATAGCATCAAAACTTAAACTTGGAGCCGTCATGTAAAAAGCTGGATCTAACCGATAATTTCTCCTGCAGGTTTTGCGAAAGTTTTCAAAAATATCGGCTAGCAAAATAACGTCTGTTTTAAGATATAAATCTGTATACTCTCCCAAGTTTTTTAAATTAAATGTATCCCAAACGCGTTGTGCATGAGCATAATCTAATTCTGATACTACTTCATCACGCAAGTAATTAAAAAAGCAATCACGTGGTGGCAGTTTCTTTTCTTCATAAGAATTCCAACTATTCATGTACTCATACGGGTAGATACCTTTACGTTTCAACAAACTAAAATGATTGCTTAAAGGGAAAAAACGTGACAAATGAATAAAATCTTTTTTGTCCAGATCCATCACCAGTTTTTCTAAACTTGAACCTAAAAATTTCAAGGTGTCTACAAAACGAACTGGTATATATTCTTCCTGATTGGTAACGAAGAATTTAGTGAACGATATGTAATTTTCTTTTGTTTTTGCTATAACTTTGATTCTACCAGGTAATTCTCCTAGTTGGCGAATGAACAAATGACAGTCGTAACCGGACAAGTTATGAAAGAATACGGGAATAAACTTCGGTAGCTTAAATCGAATGTTGCAGTATGAATGAGTAGCACCACGATATTTTCCCGTTAAGTGACAATGATCCCTAACTTTATCATCGAATAGTAGTGTATTACAAAGAAAGCAATATTTTGAATCTGTAAACTGTTTTAAATTTTCGTCGGTAAAAATTATTGGAACACATTTAGTGGTTGTTGCATGTACCTTGGCTATATCTGATCGAAGGTTCTTCAAAAAGACATCTACGCAATCTCTTCCACGATAATTAACATATCTACTGAGAGAGCTATTGTATGAACAAACAATGTAATAAGCAAAAGCTGCAGGCACATGCTTCTGTAATGTAGTTGTGTTACATGTACTAGACTCGGTTTCACTACTGTTAGGTTGTAATAAAGATTCGAAATCAGCATATACAACAAAAGGCATATCCTGCATTCGTTCGTAATGCTTAAACTGTATAAGAGTGCCTTTATCGGGTAAAATTGTTGCTATACCACTGCACACATGACAGTCTAACTTTTTTTCAGTACTAAAAAATAGCATACACTCATCACAGAAATACACTTTCCCATGGTGTTTTGTTAGTTGGGATCTAAGTAATTTACTTAAATCTGTAATTAAACAATAATGAGTTCGGTTACCTTTTTCTAACATCAATAAGTTGATGTGGTGTTTCCTTCTATTAATTGTTTTGTACAAAGGACCCACAACACTCGCATTGTTCTTGAGAGCATAGATGTTAATACTGATATTCCTATTATTTTTTTCAAAAATTTTAATGTCATTAAAACTTACTGGAAACGTCATATTATTTATATTGAGAATTCCATCAAAATGAGGATATGAAGAAGTTCTATGAGCATTATTTTTTGCTGGAAATAGTGCTGCGATAATGCAATATAAAAAACAAAAATTATCTGAATTTTGAATGTTAATGCATGCACGTTTATATTTTATACATTTCGGTAACTCAATAAACCCTGAAGATCTCAAAGGATTGTACTTATTAATATTGACTTCCAAATATAGATTTTTTATAAAAGCCCATCCACTATCTCTTTCTTCAAAATCGTCTACTTTTTTACATATACTACGAGAAACTTTTGAGTATATATCATTAAAATCATAATTCTGATGAATAACTATATTTTCGGTAGCAAAAGATTTGATTTCTAGAGTATCGCTTTTCGGTAAAGAAAACTCCGCGAATAGTTCAAAATTTGCTTTGATTGAGTTATACGTAGCTCGTCTAGCGTCGAGCAGACTGCGCACACGGGTTCGCAGCTGCAGCAAAAACTCTGCTGGCATTTTCAACGTTGAGCTGCTGGCCGTATCCGTAGAATTCTCAAAAACTCGATATGATGCTATACGGCTACGAAAAGCGCTATCTATTTTTTCAATGCCATCACTTAATTGAACAGTACTATTATTTTTATGAACATTACTTCGCAAATGTGCCGAAAATGCTTTACTTTTAATGGATATATCGCAAACTGAGCAATATACTGCTCGATTAGACATGATTTTAATAATTTTATGGAATGACTAACTCAAAAGCTTCTCCCGTATAAAATAAAATAATGATGCAAATTAAATACGCATTAAATTGAGTGTATCTATAGCCATGTTACTTTTTATAAAGTTGTTAAAAAGACTGGTCACTTAAATAATATAAGTCTATTTCCTACACACAACAAAATAGATAAAACAAGATGATAAAACAGATGATATAGATGTGTAAAACCCAGCTATTTTTTATGCTTGGTAATATAGTACAACAATTCACTTTTTATCTGCATAAAAAGTGCCTTCCCCAGTAAATTTTTTTTTACATTGATTTATAAATTCCCTTAGCGGTGTAAGCTCTGCACTATCAAATTTTGCACTGTATTTAAGTGCAACCACCGCTTTCTCCCAACGATCTTTGGGTGCTAATTTTAAAATATCGTTAGTATTATATAGTTTTAAATCAACATACACGTCTCCAGTGCGATTGGTGATGCGACGTAGCACGCCATCAGCGACTCTGCGTGTCAAGACGGATGGCAAATGTGATGCAGGCTCCTGTGCCCGCCGTACTGACTCCGAGTCAGATTCAGAATCGGATTCCTTGAGCCAGCTCGAAGCGTCCTTATTACGAGGTTTGGTGGTTACAGGAGTCGAGGACGCCTTCCTTTTGCCCTTTCCACACGCCTTCTTCTTATTGGTGTAAGAACTGAAAAAGCAGTAAATTCTAATAAATATTAACATTAATCAACAGGTGTTTACATCAAATTCTAAAAAATTTAGTTAACCTATACTATAAGAACGGTTGCTATTTATGTAGATAAAACTATGTGCTTGGAGCTCAAATTAAATTTTAATATAAATTGATCTTTCATCCCACATAAATAACATGGAAAATGTTTAGATTAGAGTGAATGTTTTTTAACACTTACCTGCTACCACTTTTCCCATATTACGTAATAATTAAATAAGTACATAATTATAGTCAGAAAAAAGAATAAAAATATTATAGTCAGTTAATAGGTACCTGAAATAGTAGCTTACCTTTCAACCTGGATTTCGTTCTCATCATCAGAGTCCAAAACAGCTTGCAGTGATTTATCAACTCTTTTAGCTCGTTTTTTGTTAGTTTCATAGTCCGACCTGAAATATAAAATTAGTAAATTAATAAACAAGATTTAAATTTACCACGATGTAATCCTGTGAAAACTCGTGTTAACTAGCTATTTCGTAAACATACAAATAACGTGATATATTAAATATGTTTTACAAAATATTTAAGTACCAATATGGAAAAAACTATATTTTGAAGTTTATGTCAGTTATTCCACTGTAAAAACGTTAGTTTACCGACGACCTGGTGAAAGCCGCGGGGAGCCGATGGATGCATGAGGCGAGCAGCCGCTCAAGGTGGCGTGCTCTGGGGGAGGCCTATGTTCAGCAGTGGACGTCTTCAGGCTGTTAATGATGATGATGATGAAAAACGTTAGTTAAAATATCTATTGTCATAATAATATCTACGTTAGAAGGTTAACAAAATTAACTTATACATAATTTCGTTACATGAAATGTATAAAAATGATTAAAATATATATATATATATATATATATATATATATATATATATATATATATAACATATAAGATATATAAATAGTGATTGTAATGAAAAGTATTGAATACTAACAATTTACTTACATGTTGTACCGTAATCGCAGGTGCACTTGTTTCGCTCGATAAAATTAAAATGAAAATGGAAGCATTAAACAACCAGTCAACCACGCTAAGTCACTCATTTTTTGCAACAATGTAATCTCATAACAATGACAAAGTTAAAACGTATAGTAATAAATATAAGGTTTAATATTAAACCTACTAGATTACAGTACTTATTTCTTTCTGATATAATTGTGTCGGCGCTTTGAATACTGAGTAAAGGAAGTTTGTTATATGATATCAAGTTCGTGTTCCAAGTAAAGTTTTCGCTTACTTGCACATATGGAAAGAGTACCTATCCTCGAAGGCAGTTTTATGAAATTAACTAATCAGCAACATTCACTATTAGCTACTCTATGAAACGCTTAAAAGTACAATCCAATGCATAATTCTTTAAATTTATAGTGCTTGTTTGAATCCTAATCAAATAATAAAATAAAATGATAGACTACAAAAATTTTGTCGACCAGCGGGGTTCAAGCCCACGTCTTCTAACTACTCACCAAATTAGACGCTCTACCAATTGAGCTACGGTTGCCTGCATGGGGACTGCGAAAATCTTTAACACTATAGTTACTTTAGTACTGTATAAGCGTAATTGGTAGGTATGTCGTTCATGTTGCAATAAACATAATTAAAATTTGAGCACATGAAAAATACGTAAAGAACTGTCTTTTTAACTCTTTAAATCTCAATAAACACGTATCTGCCCATACATACAACAGCAAGTGTTAGGAGCTATCATCCTCATTATGCAGACTCAGTAGTATTTACCTACACATTTTGGTAATTGCATAGACTTAGGAGAAACGAAAAAATTCTTGGTCTGTGGGTAATTGATGTATTTGTATTTTTTGAACTGACTGTACTTGCGCGGTATAATGCTAACTCAGCTCCACGTGCAATAATATAACCTTAACATGTAGATATGCTGTGTTAGATCTTTACACACATGGCACACAAATATATATTATCGTTGTGTATTGTACATAACATTAGTATATAACCCGTAATATTTGCTTTCAAATTCACCTTGTGAAGGAATCATCCTCTCTAGGTGCTTAGTAACTCGGAAATAAGTACGAGTAAATAGCACGAGCAATCTGCCTTGATGATGAATTGCCTTGAGCAAACAGCCGCATGGTCAAAACTAAATAGTCAAAATCTAATATCTGCTTACGATATTTTATCACTCTCACTATGAGAAGGAGCTGCAATCTCTAGGTGCTTACTAACTCGGAAATAAGTACGAGTGTACGGCAAGAACATTCAACCTAGACAATGAGTTCCTTGAGCAAACAGCCTCATGGTTAAAACTAAACGGTCAAAATCTAATATCTGCTTACGATATTTTATCACTCTCACTATGAGAAGGAGCTGCAATCTCTAGGTGCTTACTAACTCGGAAATAAGTACGAGTGTACGGCAAGAACATTCAACCTAGACAATGAGTTCCTTGAGCAAACAGCCTCATGGTTAAAACTAAACGGTCAAAATCTAATACCTGCTTACGATATTTTATTACTCTCACTATGAGGAGGAGCTGCAATCTCTAGGTGTTTAGTAATTCGTAAATAATTAGTATGAGTGAACAACACAAGCAAATCAGCCTAGACGATACATTGCTTGAACAAAGTTGCTTGGTGAAAATAAAACAACTGGTTTTTATTTGAAAAAAAAACTATGAGTAAGGTCTACCTAATACTACCAATCTGAAACATTATGTATACTCAAACAAGGCGAAATATTTATATTGGAGGCGCATT
The DNA here is from genome assembly GCA_910589525.2 of Ennomos quercinarius. NCBI lineage: Eukaryota > Metazoa > Arthropoda > Insecta > Lepidoptera > Geometridae > Ennomos > Ennomos quercinarius. Next base: position 1,963,797 of record OU342509.1, read on the forward strand.
TCACGCGAACCACTCAAAACCTATTGGGCTTTTGAAAACATAAATAAAACTGAACCATATTTCAATAAATAACGAGTATTACAGAACAGATAATTCAAAACCTATGTGTGCTTTAATTAAAACATATTGGTGTGACTATTCAAAAATCTGGTTTAAAACCAATTGGGCATTTCGGAACACTGTTTTTCTAATAACGAATGAACAGAGTGAACATGAGGTGAGCTCATTTTGAAATATTATCGAAACTCAATCAAGGCGAAATATTTATATTGGAGACGTATTTAACTCAAACCTTTCTAGTCATCGAGCTTTTTTTGACATGTTGATAATAAATTAAATTATATTGTTCGAGAAGCGCAATACAACAGAAATTATTGGGCAGACAAAACACACTCCAAAAACCAATGGGCATTTCAAAACAGATTTTCCATACATATCGATGTCACTCTTCAAACACAATTGTTTTAAACCAATTGGTTATTTCAGCATACCTTTTTCCAATAATGAACGAACTGAGTGAACACGAAGTGAGCTCATTATTGGAAAAATGTGTTCTGAAATGACCAATTGGTTTAAAACAATTGTGTTTGAAGAGTGACATCGATATGTATGGAAAATCTGTTTTGAAATGCCCACTGGTTTTTGAAGTTTGTTTTGAAATGCCCAATAAACACCTACTCAGTACCTAGCTATTTTAATTTAATTGCTCCGTAGCAGTTGATTATTTTAATTCAATTTCAATTGTTTATTTGCATTCCACAATGTTGTTTACAGATGTTAATTTTTCTAGTACCAGTTCATCGTGGACCCTGTTGGGCACGCAAAACTAGAAGAGTATAGATATTAAGCATAAGTTATCCCATTTTTGGAGTTACTATCAATACCATATCGATGCTTTAGATTTCATAAATTTTAGTCCACACGTTTCAGGAGTAGGTTTCATAGGATGCTAATGAATTCAATTACACCCAGTATATTATGAAACATTATTGTGATTATCGTCATCTTTATCATTATCAATTTATCACTACCATACTAACCTATTACCGTTTGTTCCCAGGAGCCCCCGCGCCGTCAGCCCCGGCGGCGCCCCCAGGCGCTCCGCCCCCGCCGGAGCCGGCGCCCCTAATGTCGGCACAGTACGAGCCCCTCTCCGACGAGGACTGACGCCCGCCTCCGCCCATAGCGCTCGCCCTCTAGCGGGCCGGCAGGAGCCAACTGGGACCGCTCGGACCGCTACTGGGCCGTGGGGACTTGTGGGGACTGTGCGGATAGTGAGGACAGTGCGGTGTAGTGAGGACTGTGTGCGGACTGTGGCTCTAGTGTGGGGTCAGTGGATACTGTGAAGGACAGTAGGGGTTGCAGTGGAGACTATGTCTAGTTCCCAGCAGACCTCGCACTAGATCTTGTGTAGGGTCTACTGGGGACTGTGAGAGAAAGTGTGGGTGTAATGGGGACTGTGTATCTAATCCCCAATACACCCCACTAATTCTAGTGTAGCGTCTACTGGGAACTATGGCTCTAGTGTCTAGTATGGGGTACAGTGGGGACTGTGGTTCTAGTGTGAGGTATAGTGGGGACTGTGAGCCTAATGGGGATTCAGTGGGGACAGCTGCAAAGTTTTGTAAAGAACACCAGTGAATATTTGTGAAACAATGAACTGGAGTAGATTGACTGTTTAATTTTGTAGTAGACTATCGACTAGGTTTTTTTATATCCAACTTGACTCACAAAAGGAAGACCAGGCCCACTCACGAAAGACCAAAACTCTAGGCCCACAGCACATAGACCCACATAAGACATATTCAGTGGACCCGCAGTTATAGCAGCCGAATCAAATGGACATGTGACGGCTATTGGGTTAGCTATGTCGGCATTTGTTGGCCATGGATGCTTAACATGATTCTTATGAATATTTATATCATTAAAGGAAAGCGCTCGACTGTTATTCGCACTACATTCGTGCACTTTTAATGGTTTTCTTTTATAATGCAAATTAGTGGCCTGAGCACTCATTATGGTATTTTATCATGCAAAAGTTACGTCCAAAAATTACTTTTTTTTTTATTGACCAGAGTGGCCAGACAATGCGTACCTAACTACACCACACGTGACAGAGATGGCGCTAAAATAGGCGAAAAGTTAACAGATATGCGCAATAAGGGCGAGTTGATAAGTGAAATAAAAAAAATTAGACATCCAAAATGGAAACAGACATTGCGCCAAAACGGTTTAAAAAAAACGCCAAAAATAAGCCGCTTCTCTAATTCGTGATATTTACTGCTATTCACCGATTTCGAACAGTTTTACAATTCTTTACGAATAAAAAAAGTGTAGAAAAGTAGTTAGTTTATAAAAATCAATTCATATTTACATTTTACATAGATGCAGAAAAAAATCTGTAAAAGCTGCTTGTATTCAACGATATTCTAAATGTTAATCAACGATGTAATTAGTATGTAATTATAATCAAAACAATGCAACAATTTATAATTCTTATGAACGTTAAGAGTCTAATGAACGCTAAAATGCTTAAAAAGGCTTAGCATGAGGCAGTGTCCTGTCAACAATATTGCAACAATGACTTTGAAATTAATATATGGTAAAGTTCAGGACTAATGCTAAGGCTTATGTATAGTGAAAACACGAAATAATAAACTTTTCTCAATAGAAAAAAAATACAAAGTTACCTCCAACCCGTACAAATAAACCGCGATTATTCAATGAATACTCTAAATAAGATCATGAAACTTTGTGTAGTAGTTGAACTAAATATAATGGAGAGCTTATGTATAGTGGATTTTTAAAAGTACCCATTATATTCAGTGTAATATTAAATTACCTAAACTATTGCGTGTTGGACCCTTTCTAACTTAGACCGCCCCTGCCGCTCGGCCCCCCGACTCATCCCCGCTTTGGCCTAGTACTATATATCTATTCTGTGGCTTTGGCTTGGACTCGCACTGGGCTACTACAAGCCCTTAAATAGCTGTGCCATCAACTAATTGACACTGGCACAAAACTATCGCATGTTGTAATGTTTTGTAGTTTGACAAACAACCTAAGGTAACCTAGGTATACCTAATTACCTATGTTCTGTTAATTAACATAGTATGAGACTTATCAACTCGCCCAAAATGTAGTGAAGAAAAATAGGTTGTGAAATTAAAAAAAAACTATTACTAGTGAACATTCTGAAGACAATATTAAAGTGAATAAACGGTTTGCGAATTTATAACAATGTACGCTGTGACTGCAATATGTGTCCGGATACACGCATCTCGAATCTTCATTATGTATCGTAATTCTAAACGAATAAGATTCAAAATCGATTGATTAGTAAACTTTTGTATATTCAAGAATTCTATGAAAAAATTATTAGAACCTACCGAGTGATCTGTATACGAGAATATATTAATTTCAGTTTACAGATATCGGTAGGTATTTTTGAATTATGCGTGTGTATCCAATTTAACGAAGGGGTTAAATATCGACATTTGACGATTGGCTTATAATTCAATATTGGTCATTTTTATGATAAGGGTGCATTTCGTGTGATCTCCATTAACGTCACTGTGATTACGCGCTAATTGGATCTTTTCATGTATAAATTATAAATATTAGCTAGTAGGAAACGGTACTAATATTGTGTATTAGTACTTATTATGTTTTAAAGCAGGGAAAAATACCGAACATATGTTGTGGCTAAGCTTTAAGTGTCCAAATTTGGCAGCCATTTGTCCGGTATTGGGGACGCGAACGACCAGTAGTGGACACCGGTCCATTTCTGGGGACACGGCGTCCATTATTGGACTTTCACGTCCGGTATTAGGCACATAAGTGTTCTATTAAACGGAGGAATCTGCCCGTAATCAATTTCGTACATTTTGACTGATAGTAAGACTACGCTTAATACGCTGGATGACAGTGAGATGTATTGTTATTTAGTTGTTCAAGTTTTGGAAACTCTTTCCGCTTGTTAGCCCGGACTGGGAACATTTGTAACTGACTATATCTTCCAAACTCCACGTAGCACAGTTAATGTTCCTAAGTGTAGCATGCACCCGGTATATGCCTGTAGCGGTAAAGATTGAGGTCACGACACATCGACATGTGCCTAATACCGCGTAGGGTACCTCTAAATTCGTGTTTACCTTGCGTTTGACTTAACTGTAATTTACTAGCACTGCTAAGTGATGCAAAATTACCTCAGTATCTATATTTAAGAGGCGCATGATTCGATTTATTGATAATAAAAAACGAAATGTAGGTCATTATAATTATGTAACCTGTCTTCCATCGCCACTTCAGGGGGTTAACTGTACGGCATATTCAATAGGACCCTCCGTTTTAGGGTAGGCTCTCCGCGCAACGTCCATTACTTATCTAATAGATACTTGTAAATACATTGTATTAATGTGTGAGCTACTACACTTGCCCGGCGCATGCATTTCGCAGATTCCTCGTTATATTATAATTATGATAAGCTAAAGCTTGTAAAGTTGAGTACGTGGACTTGAGCTCGCATCGACACGGAATGTGCCGAGTTGACGTACTGCGCTTGAGTTTTGTTACTTTAGTTTATAGTTTACTTAAGTTAGGTTGTATAGCTTGTCCCGCGCCCGCTGCCGCGCCTCATTAAGGTTAGATTACGCGTAGTCCAATTATCATGTTTTTTTTATTACTTGTATTGTAAATAGCATCGTTGTTCATAAGTTTGTATGTATAGTTTGCGCCGCGAGGCAGCGAGCGAGGGGCGCACCGCTATCGATACTCGACGAAAGTTCGCTGATGAAAATGGAACTGTTTCTAAAATCCTCTAATTCTATATAGCGTACACTCGGTTTACGGATTAACGTTAAGTATATATAAAGAACGGTAAATTATATACATATGTAAAAGTGTATCGTTATTATGTATATGCATTTGTAATTATACAGGTTAGCTAAGACTTACGTTAGAGATTTCATTTTTTTTTTCTAGTTAGGCGGCTGCGGCCGGTATAAATATGTGCGGGCGATGTGAGAGACGGATGTGTCGCCGCGGCGCCGCCGCCCCGCGCCGATGTTGCATTTTGCTTTTATATTGTGTCCCCACGCCCCTCCCGACCGCGCCCTATAGTCCACTGCCACATGGATGTTGTCGCTCGTCGGTCGGCAATCTGTCGGCTTGTAGTGTGGCCCGCACCTCCAAGAAGCCGGGCTAGCCCCTAGCTGTGACTCTATCGTGCGCAGATGTAGAGTACTTCGCTGTAACGTAAGCGGCGCGGCCGGGCGGGACGCACGAGTTAAGGTTTTCGAGTTATTTGTAAAAACGACTGATTAAATTTACGTTGAGCGAGTTGAGACGGGAGGGACGTCGGCGCCCGCGGTCGCAATCTCCACAATGTGATTTCTTTATAAAATTGTAATGTAATAATGTAAGTAGCCGAAAGAAAAGATAATCCTTGTAAGTCCGAACATACGAAAACAAAGTTTTGGGAGGACAAATCAATAAATAAGATGAAAATCTATTCTTGTGTTTTATTCAATTAATACAACTTGCTTGAGGCACTACACTTACCTTGTAAATATATAGGTACTATAACTTGTATAAACTATAGCTTACAAAGATGTAGGTAAACCGCTAATATCACGTAAGCATAGATAGCATAAATAGTAAATACTACTAACGTTGGTAGTATAACATACACACCCGCACTAGATTATCATTAATTCAGTTTTTTTTTTCTTGTATTTTGGCTCCACACTTAGTGTATTTAGCCAGTGTCAAGTATTGTAATTTTCATCGTGCTATAGAATATTTCACGTAATGTCAAGTCTTAATCACAGTCATAGTCGAGTCTAAGTCAGGTAATCATAGTCCAGTCTAAGTCATGCCCCAGTAAAGTGGTGGCAACTGTACTAGAAGCTTCTATGGAATTTTGGAAGCAACACGAAAAACCACGTTTCACTACATTATATCACTTACCCGCACTCATGCTCGTAATTCTGCACTTAATGCGTAAAACGCCACCAATTTTAAACATTAACACTAGAAAACGCACAAGTTTTGAAAAATAATACAATGCAACGACGTGAACTTTTCCGCGTTCCCGCCAAAAGTCCATTAATTCAGTTATTGGGTTCTACTATTTTTTTGACAACACAAGGATTTTTTTTCTGCGAATAGACGATCCAGTTTGACCACGGTCCACGATGAACCCCTTATAAGCTGGTAGGTAGGTGATGCACAAAATACCACAAGCGGGACGTCAGTGCAGACCTTACCGTCCCCAAATCAAATTAGAAGATAGCTAAATGTAAATTGGAAATATGCCAGTAAACATCTACGAATAATACTGTTAAATAGGCGACGCGCAGTAACTTTAGCAAATACTTAGCACAAAACTATGGAAAGAAGTGCCCGGTTCAGTTATAGCAATCCCAAAACCCGTGCCTGGACCGGAGTGACCGTGTTCTCAGCATATCTAGTGCTGCTGATGGTGGAAATATACATCGAGATCTACGAGAACAGCATGCACTTACGTATTTATAGTCATATCCGTGATTTGTTAGAGAAACTAAGAAATTTAAGTTGAATAAAATCCATGGTAAAGTGTTCTTGGCTGTACCTATTGTTTCGCTCCCCTGTTCACAGACCAAGAAGAGAAGGAAGGACAATATAATATTACTAGGACTATTAATTATCTTTTCTTAGATTTAAGTTTTTCTACAATATTCATATAAAAATAAATTATAAAAATATTATAAAAAAACTTAAACCTAGAGTGCCGCCGGCAGCGGGGCAGGACCCAAGCTACCGGTGGTCAGGGCTGCAGAGTGAGGGACCTATTATTATTATTATTTTTACTAGGTGGTAGGACTTTTCTGCAAAGTTCGTCTAGGTAGGTACCACCGCTTTGCCAGTTATTCTGCCGCCAAGCAGTAGTGTGCAAGCACTACTGTGTTCCGGTTTGAAGGGCATTGTAGCTAGTGAAATCACTGGGCAAATGAGACAAGAACTGATCTCAGTCTAGAAATCTTTCTTAGACTGTGTGATGTCTCAGGATGACGTGAGCAGTGCGCAGTGTCACGCAAAACTTTAGAGTTCCGACACTGCAATCTGTAATGGGCGGCCGTGACGCTTAACACCAGGCGAACGACTAGCTCGTTACGTCATTCGTTTACAAAAAAAATAGACGTATCCCCCGTTTGCGTAATCGTATTTCATCTGTAACTGTTATTACGTAGTTAAGGTAACCAATGGTTAAAAATGCTAACAAATGACCATTGGTTAGAATTTGTTAGCATTTTAACCAATGGTTACCTTAACTACGGAACAAAAAACCTACCCTTAGTAGACTGGCAATAGTGCACAAATATGAATGCGGCTAAGAGTCAATTCAGACAGAGCAGCAAAATGCTCGAGCACTTTTTAATTGCTCTATAAATATCAACCTTAAAATATTTAGACAAACCTGAAAATAGTATGCAACATTAAAATAGGTATAAGATTTTAATGTTGCATACTATTTTCAGCATTGTCTAAGTTAAATAAGGTTGATATTCCAATAGCACTTAAAAAGTGCTCGAGCATTTTCCAGCTCTGTCTGAATTGACCCTAAGACTGCCCCTTCATAAAGCTCGAGAAACTAATGTAGTTACGCTTACACGCATAACGGATAATTTTATTGAATAGATCAGCGTATAGAATGTCTCAATGATTCATCTTTATACCCTGACTTTATTTTAATTTTAAACTTCGCTATAAGTAAAAATTTAAACAAAATATAGGTTAAAATAATAATTTTAATATCACCATCAGAATCACACAGCGAAACATATATACAATAACAAGTATCCATTCGATTACATACACTTAGACAACGGTAACTTTGGCATCTATAGGATAATTTGGTAGTATGTCGCTTCATAAATTATTATAGAAATTTATCGATACTCGAAGTTCAAAGGGATAGGGTCTTACTACTGGGTAAAGCGGTGAAATATTAGCTAGGCAGTTTTTGTGACATTTATAATATCAGAAAAACAATTAAAACTTAGCTAAACAACAACTTAACTGTCATTTTACGATGTTTGGTGGTGTATGCTTACATGACTGAATTAAATAAAAAAATGATCTAAAAATAAACAAAATAAATAACATTTGTCCAAAACTGTATATACTCTATGACTGTGACTATTACCCCTCTTAGCCATTGCTACCTTTCTCTGGGACATGCTCGTTTCATAGCTACTTTTCTACCAACCTAATAACACTTTAGTTTCATAGACACATTTACTCCACCAAAAACTTAACCTAATTCATTTTCGGTTTATTGTAGTGTTTCAGCTCTTTAACTAAAGTTAGTTTACAAATTCATCTTTACAAATCTTTTGCACATATTTCTATGAAACCTATACCTCCGAACGACACAGATGCTGGCTAGACACGTTTTTAAGAAGATTTCATACTCATAGAATGAAAACAGAAATCCATGTCTTAATTTACTTTGTGTAAATTGAAAACTGTCCGTCGACCAAAACAACATATTTAAAAATTGTGTTAAACGTAATACAAAGACAGTTTAAGCCCTGTATAAACGAGCAGGCCTATACATTGATGGTGACCGACAAATAACAAACTATATCCAGCCAGCAAACTGCTATTGAAGAAAAGGCTACTCCGCACGTCCCATCTCCAATTCTACATTTTACTTCTTAGCGAAGGCCTCTCCGGTAGTGATATTCTTCTTGAGCTCTGGAATGGCGGCCTTCAGTAGTTCTTGTTCGTAAGCGTTTAGTTTCCCATATCCGAGGTTCTTTTCGACTCCGTTCTTGCCTAGGAGGACGGGGTTGGCGAAGTAGGCCGCCTCTGATACATCCGACTTTATGTATGCACATTCCACTACGTTGGACTCGCCCTGCGGACCAAAAAAGTAATAAAATTTACATAACTTCAATTCTAAAAGATTTTCCACGCGTGTAACCACCGTTTTGACTGGCCTGATAGCCCAGTTGGTAGTAGCTCTGCTTTCTGAACTGTAGGATGTAGGTTCGATTCCCATTCCCATCCAGGACAAACATTTGTGTGTAGAACAAAGGTGTTTGTTCTGTGTCTGGGTGTTATATTGTATTCTATGTATGTATTTACAAACAAAAAGTATTTAAGTATTGTATCAGTTATCTGGTTCCCATAGTACAAGCTATGCTTAGTTTGTGGCTAGATGGCGCTGTGTGAAATGTCCACAAATATTTATTATTTATTTTACTTACTGTTTTCACTTGATAACTAGGTCCAATATTAAGGCTTGTAGAACTGACAACCGATGGGGAAGAAAGGTTCTCGAGTGGCGACCACGAACCGGAAGACGCAGCGTAGGCCGGCGGGGAGCCGATGGATGCAGGAGGTGAGCAGCCACTCAAAGTGGCTCTGGGGGAGTCCTATGTTCAGCAGTGGACGTCTTCAGGATGATGATGATGATGTTACCTTGAGTCCCCGCAGCACAGCATCGGAGAGCCTCGCGCCTGCGTACGCCATGGAGAGCGTGGCCGATCCACCGCCCGCCTTCGCCTTCACCACCTAACGACAATAATACACTCGTCAATAAATTTAGCAATAGCAAATATGCTGATTTTAGCACATTACGTGTCAAAATTTAAATGATGATAATATATGTCAATAAATTTTGAACCTGTTTAAACCCACAGACATCTAACACTAACTGTATAGCATTAGATGTCTGTGGTTTAAACCACAGCTGGTATGTTCAAAATCAGCCTCAAAAATATGGAGCCGCAACAAACCTTCTGCCTTTTTGGGGGGTTTTTTAATAAACCTCCGATCAAAAATCACCGGCGAAAAAAGTACTACGAAATTGAAGAACGTGTATGTTTGCATTTTATACGAAGTTCCATCAAGATTAGTTGAAAATGTGGCAACGAAAATAAATAAAACAAATAAAAATCAACCGAAAACTCCCCCCTTTTGAAGTCTTCCGACGATTAAGGATATTTTGGAAAACATTACCAGAATGTTTCTAAAATACATTAATATCCAAAAGTATTCAAGTATTATTATTTAATATTACTAGATATGAACAAAAAACAATTTACAAATCACAACTGCAAAAATGGAGTCTTGACCAAAAAGTTTTGGCCAAAAATTTAAGAGAAATCTGCCTGTAAGAACCATATTAAAATATCGAGTCACTACTTGGTGTGTTACCTCAGTGCCTGCCTCTTGAATTCTCAGTGTGAGAGCCTTGATTTTCTCCTGATCGCTAAGCTTGACTGGCGGCTGGCTCTGAGACAGCAGAGGTATGATGGTGACGCCCGAGTGGCCACCGATCACTGGGATGGTGACGGAGCGAGGGTCGACTCCATTGATGTCTCCTATGAATGCGGCCGCTCGGACCACGTCCAAGGTCGTTACTCCTAGCACGCGTTTGGGGTCGTATACGCCGGCCTGGGGAAAAACAATATTAAATTAGAGTACCGTCCTGGTTTTTGAAAATGCTATTGCCGTCGCTTTGCTATCGGCTTTAATAACTTTAAATAATAGTTCTGTTCAAAAAATAACCGGCAAGTGCGAGTCGGACTCGCGCACGAAGGGTTCCGTACCATCATTTATAAAAACGAGCAAAACAAATCACGTCTGTTGTATGGGAGCGCCTTAAATATTTATTTATTCTGTTTTTTAGTATTTGTTGTTATAGCGGCATCATCTGTGAAAATGTCAACTAACTGTCACGGTTCATGAGATACAGCCAGGTGACAGACGGACAGACTGACGGACAGCGGAGCCTTAGTAATAGGGTCCGCTTTACCCTTTGGGTACGGAACCCTAAAAATACCTACATTAATTTAGATTTTATTCATACTAGTAAAATTGCTTATTAGCGTGTCGTGTGTAAAAATTGCAATTTTGTTTTCTATGTCATGTGGCCTTCAGTATTCAGTATGCTTCATCGAATGACGTACGAAGACAGGCGCGTACGCACACGTATGAGATAAGATTCTATTTAGTTTGTGGAAGTTTTTGGTCTTGTTTTTATCTATCGTGGCGTTGATATAAGGTTAAGTAGGGAGTTATAGTATTTAGATACATGAAAATTATAAGTATTTATTCCCTATCTTGGGCTTCTGGGTTGAAACATTTTATGATTTCACAGACCTCGCATTTGACAGCCAGCAACACACTACATAAAAACATAATTGAATGAATGAATGAATGAATGATTTATTTGCGATAACTTAGCCTAATGCACTATTTACAACTACTTTAAATCAATAACAAGTACCTTACACTAACAATAGGTACTATACTAATAATAGTCTAATAGTAGGTAGGTAGGTAATAACAGGCAAGTGCTTTAGGGGCGGCTTCCCAGGTCCAGATGAAGGTTATGTCGTATCTAATAGAAATTATAAATTATGCAACTAAAACAATGATATTTTACCTGAACTAAAACAAGAAAAAGCCGTACCCCAGTTTACCAATTTACTCAGTTATGGCATACCTACATAATAAATCAATAATTCAATAGGTTACTAATAATAACGGTAGTATTATGTGTTCGTAATAGTTATAAAAAGTATAGTTACCTACCTACCAAAATTACTTATGTTTCCGTAAAACAGTAGAATGTGGCTTGCCCACTGATAATTTACCCTACCCTCCGAACTAGTTTAAACTGTATCTCGGAAGGTAGTGCTCCTTACCCGCGTTCTCACCAATGCATACTGCATGAGACAGACATAAAACAAGTTTTGTCATCGCTTATTACGAGAGTAGTATACGCAATGATTGAAGACAATTCACCGATTATACAAAATGCAAGAATGTTCGTGTTGTTTAACATGAATGCCGGTTACAAGTAAAGCAATTGCATTAGTCTAGATAATAGAATGATAATAAAATACGTTTAGCGAAAATCTGAATGAATAGCTATTCAGAATTTTAACAAAATAATAGTGTATTTTGAATGACATAAAATATCTTATCCAGTATAGAATTTACATACATAATAATATAATTCTAATATGCTGGTATTAAGTGACAATTTCTTTCTTTCTTTTAAGAAATACAGTGAGAATGAAACAATTTATGTATATATATTTATGTTTGTATACAACTCGTGCCAGATGGCTGAATCCTAACCCTAATCCTATCCTAATCCATTAGAATTAATTCTAATCCATTAGGATTAATCATAATTCTAATAATCTTATTAACATTATAATTATACCTAAATGCGAATGTTTGTGTACGGGGGTGTGTGTGTGTGTATGTGTGTGAATGTTTGGCACCCCTAATCTCCGTAGTTACAGAACCGTTTTTGATGAACTCTGGAATGCAGATAGTTTATGCGCCGGATAACACACAGGACACCTTTTATCCGCAGGTGAAACCGCGGGGCGCAACTAGTAACAACTTAAGCTAAATAATTTATATCATCATAGATGAAAATTTAGTATAGGTCTTGCATTTATACTGCGTATTATAAGCACAATAGGTATTGATAGATTCAATTAATCAAGTGAAAAAAATAATTGGACGAAATACTGAAAATAAATCTATAATTTAAATTATTTATAAAATAATTGTAATAATAACGCCGAACGATCACGTACATAGATCCTGGACCCTAACTAGGATTCCCTGTATCTAGGGAGCCAGGAACTACGAGGACCATGCTCCCACAACACCCACACACAGAACAAGTATTTGCGCTTTTTTTGTGCACAATTCTCGCACTGTCGCGGGAATCGAACCCGCCACCTCCGCAAAATCAAAAACAAATGTATAAATTACATATTTAAATTGTGAACAACTTATTTAACTGATTGCCACTGGTTGTCATCGGTCACAAATAATGATTATATCGAGTACCTAGATCTAGATAGATCTGTCACTATGTATCATTATGATATCAATCATGATAGTGTGTCACTGCAGATCTTTTGATGTTACATAATTTTACAATTTTAAACCAAGGTTTTGTCTTCTTTAATGAAAATATATTTTGAGTTGATATTAGAACTAAATATTTTATTTAAATGATTTTTACTATATAAATTCATAAGTTAATTAAAAGTATCAAAAGTGTGGAATACTGCAGCCATCTCTGGGATGGTTCGGCTAAGTATCAGCTTGAAGCCCTTGACTCAATACAAAAACGGGCTATAAAGCTCATTGGCGACAATAAATTAGTAAAGGCTAAACTCCAAAGCCTTGAACACCGGCGTAAGGTTGCCAGCCTTTCGGTTTTTTATAAGCTGCACTTCGGAGAGTGTGCGACGGAATTGCACAACTTAATTCCCCCATCCCCTTTTTACCATCGTACATCTAGACGCACGGAAACACGGCATCCATATATGGTAGAAATTCCTAGAATACGTACAAAGCGTTTTGATTCCTCGTTTATAATTCGGACAGCAAAGGAATGGAACACCTTGCCAGCGTCATTGTTTCCTGACAAATATAATCTGGGAGTTTTTAAGGCTAGAGTGAACCGGTATCTTCTAGGCAAGCATGCTCCATCGTCGACCGCGTCGTCACTTACCATCAGGTGAGACCGTGGTCAAATGTTAGCCTATCGTTGATAAAAAAAAAAAATCTAAGTATTGTATCAGTTATCTGGTTCCCATAGCATGGCATGGCATGGTTCTGGTGGTTGGTTCTGGTTCTGGTTGGTTGGTAGCTATGCTTAGTTTGGGGCTAGATGGTGCTGTGTGAAATGTCCACACATATTTATTTCATGTGCACTACCTTTATAAACTTTTACCACCTTCATTTTCAAAAATGTACTTACCCATGTTCAACAATAAAATTGATCTTTATCTTCATACGAGGGAACATAATATGAACATATGTACATAGACTGTTAAACTAATAACCCTCTTTTTGCAGTAGTTGGGTAAAAGAATTGCTGATACATTTGTTACACATTACAACTACTGGTAAAAGTTCACTACCCTATATGCCAATTTTTCCAATGTAACCATACCATATAGTATGATTGTAGTAGTGTGTTGAAAAAAATAAAATAATGTAGGTTATAGATTTTCTTTAAATTGTTAGATCAATATGGCCATTGCACTAATTATATTTTAAGAACCTTAGAGTATACAAAAGCAAGCTATTAAGAACATATTCTCATCTCATCATCATCATCAGCCTGAAATACATCCACTGCTGAACACAGGCCTCCCCCATAAAACGCCACTTTGGACGCCTATCATAGGGGGGGTTGCCATAATCAGCACACTTGGCAGGCAGCTTGGTGGTCGCAGATTTTAATATACCCAGGAAAATGCTGCTGCCCATTCCCTCGATATCCCCTTAGCCGGCTCTTACGGCACACACGGCACTCTCAACTCATATTTAACAATAATGTAATACTTTAACTGCAATCAATTTATCTTTACCTTCTTAAGCACCTCTGAAGCAATAGGCACCATGGAGTTGACTGGATTGGTGATGATGGCCACGATGGCCTTCGGTGAGTTCTGAGCGATGGAGACAGCCAGGTCTCGGACGATTGAGGCGTTGGTGTTGAACAGGTCATCACGGGTCATTCCTGGCTTGCGGGGCACTCCAGCTGGTATGACTACAAGGTCAGCGCCTGGGGAGATAAAAATGTTGTGTGTTGAGAATGACAGTGAAATGTTGAAATATTATTATTTTATGTTGAAATATATGCCAAGAATATGTGCAGGTTCTGATTATCACAATAATTAACACTAGTTAGCATTATTTGCTGGTAACCTATGAAATTTTCTCAGTCGGTTTCTATTATGTGGTTGTGGTAATTGTGAATAGTACCTACTTCTGCCTGCAACTTTAAAAAGTATATCTTTCCCTAGGGTTTAAACTCTTGCTGTACCAAATTTTATGATACCTAAATATTAAATAAAATTATCATAGGTTCAACTGTTTGATTAGGTGGTAGGACTTTTCTGCAAAGTTCGTCTAGGTAGGTACCACCGCTTTGCCAGTTATTCTGCCGCCAAGCAGTAGTGTGCAAGCACTACTGTGTTCCGGTTTGAAGGGCATTGTAGCTAGTGAAATTACTGGGCAAATGAGACTTTATGATCTGATCACTCAGTCTAGTAATCTGATTACTAGACTGTGTGATGTCTCAGGATGACGTGCGCAGTGCAGTGCCACACGAAACTTTATTGTTTTAAAGTTCCGAGTGACACTGCAACTGTTATGGGCGGCCGTGTTGCTTAACATCAGGTGAACGACTAGCTCGTCAAGTCATTCAATTTAGTTAAAGAGTATATAATTGCTGTGTTTAGTTGTGAATAGCTTATTAGTTAGCATCAGAACAGAAGTAAGATGTATGTATGTAATATGTAGCTATACACACAACTTTTTATTTTAGAAGCAGTTTATTTATAGACTTGTTGTTGTTGTAGAACTAAATTAAATTCAGTGTAGCAATAATCATTTGTCAATAAAATAAGTAGCAGTGAAATGGTAAATGAATGGTGAGTGAATTTGTAATAAGTTAAAATCATTCTTAATAAAAAAAGCCTATTATACTGTACAAGAGTTTAAAAACGATAAGATAGATGCGTAGGTAATGTATTTCGGATAATTTAATTTTTATTTATTTAAATGGGGGGTGGAGCTGCTCGCGTCCATAGGACTTACCATCTTTTCCTATAAACCACCCTACACGTGCCCCCTGGGTGGTGCTAAACGAGCAGCAACGCCGAGCAACGGGCGGCGGTCAACTAACCCGTATCTGGGTCACCACGGACCTTGAGGAATTAAATCTCCTCAAAAAGAGTGGACTTGTCACCTTGGGAAAGTGACAAATTTATGCCCCAAAAAAAGTATGGAAATGTCAGATAAGGAATGTGATTTGTCATGCGATCCGGCTAACGCCCGGCGCTCACAGGTTCCCGGGCCTGTGAGTGAGAAATATGTTACCGAAGACTGCACTAGGGTGGGTAACCAGGCCCCTGTGTCAGTGAATGCTACTGGAAACAGCAGCAGCAGCACCAAAAAGTATGTACAGCAAGCATTTCATCCTAGCTTGTTCATAACAAAGACAAGATCTACCTCAATGCCTAATTCCCCCACTGAGGCTAAGGATATAGACAATAGGAAAAAACCCCAAGTCCCACCTGAGTGGAAAAAAGTCCCTATTGAGAGAAACCCCAAGCGGAAGAAAACCGATGGGCCGGAAAGCCCACCATATGAATATATTCAAACTCACAACCGATTCTCTGCACTGCCTGTAGATGTTAATGATAATGATCGTGAACCTGGTCCTAAAAAACCTAGTAAACCACCACCAATAATCCTGTATGGAATCAAAGATCTTCACAACCTCACTAAACTGCTAGAAAATGCTGTGGAGCAAAATAAATTCACCTACAAAGTAGTAAATAGATCACAACTAAGAATAAGCTGTACAGAAATGGAAACTTACAAAAAACTTATCACCACAGTCCGGGAAAACAAGCTTGTTGGGTACACATTCAACAAGAAAGATGAAAGGAATTATAGAATTGTCATCCGTAACCTTCACCCCACAACACCCTTAGAAGCAATTAAAGAGGGAATTGAAGCCACGGGAAACCAAATAACAGGAGAAATAATAAATGCGAGATATGGACCTGAAAAAAAACCAACATCAACATTTTTTGTCACACTACTCCCAAGTGTGAATAACAAGTATGTCAAAAACTTGAAATACATCTATCACCAATCTATCACCATAGAAGATCCAAAGAAAAGACACACAATAGTGCAATGTCAAAGATGTCAGCAGTATGGGCACTCAAAAAATTATTGTATGCGGCCCTATAGATGTGTCAAATGTGCGCAACCTCACAAAACATCAGACTGCCCAAAACATGACCGTAGCACGCCTGCCCAGTGTGCACTGTGTGAAGGAGCGCACCCAGCTAACTATAAAGGCTGTGAAGTTTACAGGGAAATATTAGCAAGGCGTATGAAACAACCCACTAATAAGCCAAGACAAGCTGGTACTCCAATCCCTCCCACAAAACTAGTCGATGATAAGATTATATGCACTCAAAAAGATTTAGATCAGCTACACAACCCCCTAACCTGGCCAAAACCTGGTAATAGCAAATCTAGCACCAAGGAATCAGATATCAAAGCTCCAGAGCCATCTGGTTCTCAGCCTATTGTCCCTCAACAAGGCAAACCTAAATGGTTTAATAGGAAGTCCCTTCTCAGAAATAGCGAAAACGCAAGAGCAACCTTAAATGTACTTAACCAGAACACATCCCAAGAGATAGACAAAATAACCCCCACCATAGAACAGATGCTTGTTAAACAAGCAGAGAAGTTTGATCTCATCCTACAACAAATGAGCACTCTTATGGGCCTCATAGTGAAACTCATAGACAGGCTATCTCAATGATTACTCTAAGAGCAGCCACCTGGAATCTAAATGGACTCACTCCTAATAAAAGCGAACTGGATACCCTTATGAAGGAACATAAACTAGACATTGCTCTTATATCTGAAGCACACTGCACTGCTACCTCCTGTGTACAATTTAATAATTATAACACCTATTTGACAAATCACCCAGATGGAACAGGTCACGCAGGAACAGCACTTATAATCAGAAGTAATATTAATCATCACCTACTTCCAGAATATAAAACAAATCACATCCAAGCGACATCAATATGCGTGATGGATGATACAGGCCCTATAACCTTTTCTGCAGCATACTGCCCCCCAAAACACAAACTAACAGAGGATATGTTCTCTGACTATTTTAAAACCCTGGGAAACCGGTTTGTAGCAGGAGGTGACTGGAACTCCAAACATACTCACTGGGGTTCTAGACTGACCACAACAAGAGGAAGGCAGCTAAAAATGAGCATAGACAGCAATCACCTAACCACATTAACAACTGCAGAGCCTACTTACTGGCCGACTGACCCTAACAAAATTCCAGACCTTCTGGACTTCTACATTACAAAAGGCATGCCAGGACATTACTCAAAGGTGGAATCATGCTTGGATGGCTCCTCAGATCATACTCCTGTACTACTCACAATCAGCAACCTATTAATAGAGTATGTGGAACCTGAAAACCTTTATAACAGACTCACTGATTGGATATCTTTTCGTGAATATTTAGATAACAACATAAAGATGAAAGTGGCTCTAAAAACTATTGATGATATAGAAGATGCTGTCAAATATATAACGGTATTAATACAAGAAGCTTGCTGGCTATCTACACCTCCTATAAGAATCCACACCAATGACAACATTCCTCTTGAAATAAGAAAAATGATAAGGGACAAAAGAAAACTGCGTAGAATCTGGCAGCAAGGAAGGCATAAATCAGATAAGATGCTACTAAATAAAGCTTCTGAAAACCTCAAAAGAGTGCTGGAAGAATGGCATGACAACACCCTCAGTGTGAAACTAGAGTCATTGACTGCAACCCCTGCAACAAACTATTCATTGTGGAAATTCACTAAGAACTTTAATAGGCCGCGGCTTGTGAAACCACCTCTCAAGGATAACCACAGATGGGCAAGAACAGCGCAAGAAAAGGCCAACGTTTTTGGAAACCATCTGGCCAAGGTATTCACCCCAAATGAATCACTGGACCAAAACTCTGAAAAAGAAATTGAGGATATACTGGAACAGGACTTTCAACTGACTCCACCACTCAAACCAGTAACGGTTCAAGAGGTGTGGAAAACTATAAAAGAGCTAAGGGACAAAAAAGCACCAGGTTTCGATCTTATAACAAAGGAAATACTAAAACAACTACCAAGAAAGGCAACCGTGTTCCTCACAATGTTATACAACGGAATGTTTAGAGTACAATATTTTCCTCAGTTGTGGAAAGTCTCTTCAATACTTATGACACACAAGCCAGGCAAGCCAGCCAATGAAGTTACCTCATATAGACCTATAAGTCTCTTGCCAACCATGTCCAAAATTTTCGAGAAATTACTGCTCAGAAGACTAACCCCAATACTTGAGGAGAACCAAATTGTTCCCAGCCATCAGTTTGGCTTCAGACAAAGACACTCAACAATAGAACAAGTCCACCGCGTCTATGAACACATAAGGCAAACCCTTGAACAGAAGGAGTACTGTTCTTCAGTATTCTTAGACATACAGCAGGCGTTTGATAAAGTATGGCACAAGGGCCTACTGTGCAAAATAAAATCTAAACTCCCACATAATTTTTACCCCTTGATAAAATCTTACTTATCGGATAGACTGTTTCAAGTCAAAGAGTCTGATGCAACATCAATATTCCATGGAATTAACGCTGGAGTCCCCCAGGGGTCTGTGTTGGGACCAGTACTTTACACCATTTACACCTCAGATCTTCCTCAAGTGGACCACGTTACCACAGCCACGTTCGCTGATGATACGGCAATATTGGCTAGCAATCTCGACCCATCAAAAGCGTCCGCTGCCCTTCAAAAAGGATTGAACGAAATAACGAACTGGCTGCAGAAGTGGAGAATAAGAGCTAGCGCAGCCAAATCGGTTCACGTGACATTCACTCTGAAAAAAGGAAACTGCCCACCAGTGCATCTAGAAAATGTGACACTACCACACCAAGACAGGGTTAGGTACCTGGGACTCCACCTGGATCGACGGTTGACTTGGAAAGATCATATTAAAACTAAGAGAGAGGAACTCAACCTACGCTACAAAGGTTTATACTGGCTGCTTGGTCGAAATAGCAAGCTGTCGCTAGACAATAAGCTCCTGATTTACAAAAGCATCCTAAAACCCGTTTGGATGTATGGGATCCAATTGTGGGGAAGCGCTAGTAACTCTAATATCTCAATGCTGCAAAGAATGCAGAACATAATACTCAGAACAATTAGCAATGTACCATGGTATATCACTAACTCAGAAATACACACAAACCTAGAGATGAGCACAGTCAAAGAAGAAATTGAAAAAACGAACAAAACTTACCTGGAAAGGATAAAGAGACACCCCAACACACTAGCTGCGCAACTCCTTAAACAAAAATATACTCCACGCCTTAAGAGGAAAAAAATATTTACCCTTGACTAAGAGGCAGACAGAGCCGAATAATCGTAAGAGAAGATATCCTCACTGGAGGATACACTCAAAATGACATAACTCTCTCAACAAATCTGCTGAAGGTGCACACACCGATTGTAGATAAAGACCTGAGAAAAAAAAAAAAAAAAAAAAATTTATTTAAATGTAGAATATAATGTTAGTAAATTGAATAAACTAATTAGCAAAATATAAATTAAATAAACTTGTGGATTGACTGTGGTATGTAGGTAGATATGATAATAGGTATAATGGTGGTGTATAATCCTGCGCATGAAGGAATAGGGTGTGGATAGTAAATAATTAATGATAATCTTTTGAAATGCTTTGTAATCTCCTGACTAATAAGAATTTAATAATAATAATAGTAGTGATTAGAGTTGACGTAAATAATAAAATTAGAATTAAATAATAACAGCATTGACATGTACCAATAAACTTATATAATTGTAGAAACCACTCAAAATGTAAATGTGCAGCACCCTTACAGGGCACATATATTGATCCTGAAGACAACCTGACATGTACATCTAGTCTGTATTATATGTGAGCACAATAAATGAATATGAATATGAATATGAATAAATGTGTAGACCTTATGTGTGTTTAGGTACTGCTTCTATGTGACAAACATAATCTTTTATAGACATTATAATTTGAGTTTATATGTAGCCGAAGATAAGAGATTTATTATTTATAATGGACTTTGGACTATTATGTACCAATAACACCACTAAGTCTATAGAGTCCAGACAAAGATTTATATGGTATCAACAGAAGTGGAAAGAATGTTTTAGTGGCCTAATTTTAAGAGTTAGTAAAAATCTAAGATTAACAGAGAAGGTTATTCTCTAAAGGATCTTATTTAGCTGGCTATTTATATAAACATAACCAAACTCTGAACAAGCATTTAACCTTGAAATCTAATTTTAAAAATGAACTTGAAATTGTAGGTTAGGAGTTATGTAATAGTCCCAGCACACCACAAACAGCCTACTTTGAATATTTTTTTTAGTTTAAATTCCGTTACCTTTAATGGCATTGCCGAGCTCTTCAGGTCCCTTGTAGCCAGTGACCTTGGCCGGGGTGTCCATGTGAGAAAGGTCTACCGCTACTCCAGGAGTCACCGGGGCTATGTCGTAAAGCGCCAGCTGTGTCACTAGGGGGTTCTGCTTCAGCAGGAGGGCCAAGGGCTGGCCGATACCACCAGAAGCACCAGCAACCACCACTTTGAAGTTCCTCTACATAGAAACACATAATTACATGAACGAAGTCAACGTATACTCCTCAAAACTGTGATTACATGGACATAAAGAGCTCGTCGATAACTTGTTATCGAGGGGTTTGGGATGATGAGGGTAGGTTACCTGTGAGGACGTGGAGAAGTTCTTGGCGCCATTCTGGGCGACCACTGTGGTAACGGGCTTCAGCACACGCGAGAACATTTTTGTGAGTTTTTCAAATGAGAACCACCGATTTGACGATTTGTGAAAACAAGGCGAATTTCGCCTGACCCCGGCGACCTTTCGAAGATAACTGCTGTGTTGCCAGATCTGATGTCATATTTTAATTTTCCCCTAGTTTTCTAGGGGGTTCCGGTTTCTTACTTTTAGCATAGTAGACATAGGGTGGGACTTTAGATTACCACCATTCGCTTTTATGGGGGAAAGGGGTGGAGTGGGTGGGGTGGCGGAGGTGTGAAGAAAGGAGGAGAACACCCCCCTAAACGGAAAACTTGTGGAATTTCGATTTTTTAGTTTTTTTTTGATAAACTATTGAAGTCCGTTATCTGATTCAGATCCAGGGGCTCTAGCATAGTTAAAGAGGGAATGATTTGGAAGGAATGATATTAAAAGTGATTTCCGCAGGTAATGTCATTCCCATATATTTTAAGTTAACGTTTAGCGTTAACGCTAATGGAAAGGTATAGTTGCTAGACCCCCTGGACCCATCCCCCATCAGATTATCTGAATGGGGGGATAGGAGTGGGGGAAGAGGTGGAGGGCAGCAAGGGAAAGCTCCCCCACCGACTCCCTAGTCTAGGAAATGTATAGTTTTTGCGTTATGACTTTTTTGTATTTTTGGGATAAGTATTATAAAAACATTTATATAACTTCAGCTATTATCACTGGATTTATGGATGTTTCACTGAATGTATAGTATTACTGCGCGCAAAAAAAATTAACCACGAAGACAATGGTGGGAGCTCGCTTCGTTTCACTGTCTTCTAACCTATCACGCCCCCTAATTACCTAACTCGCAACAGGTTTGCGACAGGCGTAAATCTCGCGGTGATTGCTGTCAAACATCATTAGTGGTGTCGAGAATGTATGCTTCGCTACTGCTGTTGCTTTGCTACTGCTGTCGCATTGCTGTTGCAAATTTTACGTAATCACCCCGACGGTCAACTCTGACTCTGTACAGGTGGAATTTTGAATTTTCAAAAATGTATATCTTAAAAAGTGTTTGTTTCCTCTATCTCTTAGTAATCTGTCCCCGCAACTTTTACTTCACATAAAATGAAGCCTCTATATTAAGAACTTTCTGTAAAAAAATGTACATCTAACTCAAATGGTGGTATTCCACAGTTAAGCCCACATACATAACAGATATATTAAAAAAAACAGTCTAATATACTGGTTCCCCAATGAGGCAACTTTCAGATATTAAGTTGAAAAGAACGCTACAATACAATACAACAGGCTCAATTCTCGAAAAATGTTTGAGCTCATTGAATCCATCTACGCGGCGCTGAATTCCTGTTCAGAAACATTTTACAGTTGTCAATGACCAGAATCACTCACCTCGCGGCCTTGATCAACAATTTTCTTATTGTGGTTTAGCTATTCTACTAAATAAATAAATAATTTAATTAGCTACCTACTGATTAGTTTTACAATGCGACCAGAATTTTATTGAATATGAGCGATGGGATGACTCTGGGGGGGACTAGCAAAAATCCCTTTCCATTAGCGTTAACGCCAAATGATAACTCAAAATGTATGGGAATGACATTAGCCGCGGAAAAGCGATTTCCACAGGTAATGTCTGTTTATTTATAGTAAAGTGTGTGTGTGTGTGTGTGTGTGTGTGTGTGTGTGTGTGTGTGTGTGTGTGTGTGTGTGTGTGTGTGTGTGTGTGTGTGTGTGTGTGTGTGTGTGTGTGTGTGTGTGTGTGTGTGTGTAGTGTGTAGTGTGTAGTATTTGTAGTAGTAATAGCTATGGTAAAAATGTAAACCATTAACATTATAGCAATAAGCAAATTTTTTCCCCAAGGCCACAAGGTGAGTGATTTCTCTAATCTGGCATATGGCAACCTTGAATAGCTGACAAGGGTCGTCACCGCGCTTTGACATTGATAAACAAAAAAGATGACACAATGACATTGACACTAATAGCAATATCATTTCTAGTTGAGAACGTCAGACCGTACATGACACTAGCATGAAACGAACATTGGCAGAATTGTGACAACTAGCCACAAAAGCCATAAACCAAGAAGTCAAGTCAAGTCAAGTCGAGAATCTCCCTCATCTCTCATCTCCCTCCAGTCTGACTCGAGATTATTAATAAAAGAGAGTTTTGGGCTTTTAGCGGGAACGCAGAAATGTTAAAAGTTCACAATTCATGTCGTTGCATTGTACTATTTTTCAAAGCTTGTGCTTGTTCCAGTGTTAATTGTTTAAAATTGGTGTCGTGGACAAGTGATATTATGTGGTGAGGTGAAACATGGTGTTGGTCCCAAAATTCCATAGAAGCTTCTAGTAAAGTTGCCACCACCCTAGTCGGACATGATTTAGACTGGACTATAACTACGTGACTTAGTCTGGACTATGACTAAGACTTGACTTTACGTGAAATATTCTATTATCCATGGATCTAATAAATAACCCACAGAATTCACTCTATTTACATAGGAAATAACAATAATCCTATGAAAAATTACAATACTTGACACTGGCTAAATACACTATGTGTGGAGCCAAAATCACAAAATCTAAGAAAAAAAAATTCAAAACCCACAGAAAAAAACATACAAAACAAATTGCAATTTGAAACTAATCTATTTATTTTAATTTTCATTATTGAACTTAAATAATCCAATATGAACGTGATACAAGCAGTAAAAATGTATATAACTAAGATGACGGAAGAGAGTGGACCGGGAATGAAAGTAATTCTAATGGACAGGGAGACCGTGAGTAATACGCCCTATAAATTATCACTATTTCTCCGTGATAGAAGCTTTTCATAATGGGATATTGTCTTACATACACTGTGTAAAACAGTTGCTTTGAAAATACTATTACTAAGTCCTGTACAATAGAAGAATCCAAATTGACAGGTTCATGCATACCTACCTGTGCAGCAATCCTACTGGGTAGATTGGTGAAATTGTAATGAAATTGATGCCAAAGCATAGTGGCTGAAGTCACAAACACAGATTAATTACATTTACCCTGGATATAATTTGTTACCTACCGTTTTGTAATACTAATTCTTACTACTCGGCTTACAGACAAGTATTGTCAGCATGGTATACAGTCAATCAGAGATTCTCCAGAAGGAAGTGTATCTATTTGAGCGCATTGATAGCCATGCTAAATGGGACAACTTGAAACATATGAAGTGTATAGTATTCATACGGCCAAACTCGGAGAATATTGGCCTTTTGTCCAGAGAGTTAAGGCAGCCAAAGTATGGAATGTATTATATTTGTGAGTAATTTGATTTGTAATAAATAGCAAATCCATATGAATTGCAGTAGTTGTGATCTTCATATAAAATAATAAATAAATATGTGTGGACTTTTCACACAGCGCCATCTAGCCCCAAACTAAGCAAAGCTTGTACTATGGGAACCAGATAACTGATACAATGCTTATATACCTACTTTTTGTTTGACTACAAAAACACTATCATCATCATCAACAGCCTGAAGACGTCCACTGCTGAACATAGGCCTCCCCCAGAGCACGCCACCTTGAGCGGCTGCTCGCCTCCTGCATCCATCGGCTCCCCGCGGCTTTCACCAGGTCGTCGGTCCACCGAGTGGGGGGCCGGCCTACGCTGCGTCTTCCGGTTCGTGGTCGCCACTCGAGAACCTTTCTTCCCCATCGGTTGTCAGTTCTACGAGCGATGTGGCCTGCCCATTGCCACTTCAACTTACTAACTCTAAGAGCTATATCGGTCACTTTAGTTCTCCTGCGGATCTCCTCGTTCCGGAGCTTATCTCGCAGGGAAACACCGAGCATAGCTCGCTCCATAGCTCGCTGCGCGACTTTGAGCTTACTAATGAGGCCAACAGTAAGAGACCATGTCTCAGTTCCATAAGTCATCACTGGCAACACACACTGATTGAAAACTTTCGTTTTCAGGCTCTGCGGTATTTTGGACGAAAAGATAGGACGAAGCTTCCCGAACGCTGCCCAGCCGAGTTGGATTCTTCGCGCCACCTCTTTGTCGAAGTTGGACCTACCTAATTGGACAATCTGTCCTAGGTAGACATACTTGTCGACAACTTCGAGAGTATCGTTCCCAACAATTACCGGTATAGGTGGAACATGAGCATTAGACATGATCTTTGTCTTGTCCATATTCATCTTAAGACCAACCTGCTGGGAGACTCTACTGAGGTCGTTGAGCATGGTGCTAAGGTCCTCGAGCGATTCCGCCATTATGACTATATCATCGGCAAAACGAAGGTTAGTTATGTACTCGCCATTTATGTTGATGCCAGATCTTTTCCACTCCAAGAGCTTGAAAACATCCTCCAATGCGTTTGTGAACAGTTTCGGAGAAATAACGTCTCCCTGTCTCACGCCTCTTTGCAATGGAATTTGTTCCGTACTCTGGTCCTGTAGTCGGACTGACATAGTGGCCTTACTGTACAAACACTTCAAAACTTCGATATACCTATAGTCAATTTGGCATCGCTGCAAGGACTGCAGCACCGCCCAAGTCTCGATTGAATCGAAGGCTTTCTCATAGTCCACAAACGCTAGGCATAACGGCCGATTATACTCTTCGGTCTTCTGTATAATCTGGCGCAGCGTATGGATGTGGTCTATGGTGCTAAAGCCTTTTCGGAAACCGGCTTGTTCGGGAGGCTGGAATTCATCAAACCTGCGTGCGAGACGATTCGTAATGACTCTCGAAAACAGCTTATACACATGACTCAAGAGCGAGATGGGCCTATAGTTCTTCAATAAGGTGTTATCGCCTTTTTTGAAGAAGAGCACCACCACGCTCTTGTGCCATGCCTCTGGCGTTATACCTTCAAGGATGACAGAATTAAATAACTTCTGGAGGACTAAAAGTACCGGTCTACCACCCGCTCTCAGAAGTTCGGTCGTAATTCCATCTTCACCTGGTGCCTTGTTGTTTTTAAGCTGTTTGTGGGCCATTCTAATCTCGTACAGGCTGACGTCCGGGATATCTTCGGTATAGTGTCGGACTAACTTGGCTCTGATGTCCTGAGCTGTGTTAGTAGCGGGCTTACGTGTCGAGGTGTATAACTGTCCATAGAAGTTCTCGATCTCTCTCAGAATCTCAGGCTTGGATGAAATGACGCTACCATTTTCGGTCTTCAGTTTTGTCATTTGGTGTTGCCCAATAGACGAATCCTTTGCGAACACTTTAGAGCCTTGGTTCCGCTCAATTGCGGCCTCAATACGTGAAGTACTAAGAGCACGCAAGTCGTGTCGCAAGGAACTCCAGATTCGTCTATTGAGTTCACCGTAGGCTGACATATCAACTGAAGACTGCAGCTTCATTTCGCTCCGGTCGGCCATTAGCTCAAGAGTTTTTTCTGAGAGCTTTTGAGTCTTCTTTCGGCGTTGGGTCTTAAAGAATTTCGAAAACACTATACTACACTTAGAATACAATGTAACACTCAGACACAAACATTGATGTTTATCACACAAAAGTTTGTCCTGGGTGGACAAACATTTGTGAACACACAACCTATTTATTATCTTTAATAAAAATATATTGTTTTCATGTATAAAGTTTTAAACCCAAGTAACTATCGTAGTAGCTAGTTTATAAGCATCTAAGATTATTGTAAATGAAGTCTATACTTTTGTAAATTGCATATTTAACTGTAATAGTTATTCCATCTCAAAAAGTCCATTTAGAGTTTGGTAGCTAAGAGTGTTTGACAAATATCTTGTAGCACATCAATCTATTCAAAATGTTCCAGACTTCAGCAATGTAGTATCTAAAGCTGATGTGAAGACGCTAGCGGAGTGTGATGAGCAGGAAACTGTTAGGGAGGTGCAGGAAATATTTGCTGACTACCTAGCTGTAGACCGACATCTCTTCTCGTTCAATATTGTAGGATGC
This sequence comes from Ennomos quercinarius, assembly GCA_910589525.2. NCBI lineage: Eukaryota > Metazoa > Arthropoda > Insecta > Lepidoptera > Geometridae > Ennomos > Ennomos quercinarius. Next base: position 1,991,210 of record OU342509.1, read on the forward strand.
TTGCATGGTAAGTATTATGTTTAATAAAAAACTGCATTAAGGTGGGACATTTCACTAGCGCGGCAAATTCAAATTTTCTTGCGTTCTTTTGCCAATAATAGCTTAGTTACTAAACGTGATTACATTAAAACTGATTTAACGTAAAGAAATAGAATGTTTCAACAAATTACGATTAAAAGTATCTGCTAGATATCATTTAGGTCATGAAGTATCATTTACCCAGTAATTTCAGTCACTACAGTACAGTGTCCTTCAAACTAGAACACAGTAGTGCTTGCACACTACTCCTTGGCGGCAGAATAACTGGCAATGTGGTGGTACCTACCTAGACGAATTTTGCAGAAAAGTCCTACCACCTAGTAAAAATAGTAATAATAGGTTCCTCACTCTGCACCTAAAAACGCATTGCAGAAAAGTTCTGCCACCTAGTTAAAATAATATACAAAAATGTTTGCTAAGTGACTTTTCTATTCATTCAAAGGTTGTCTGGAAGAGATCGCTTTAAGCGATAATACCGCCCGTTGTACTACCTTTTGTAAAGCTTTTGTTCATTACGTACCTGGGGGCGTACTGTGAGCTCTTAGCGCAATTCAAAACAGAGCCTACACTGGATCGTTTGTCAAAATCCCCATGCAAACAAAACAAAGCGATCCAATATAGGCTCAGTTGTGAATCGCGCTAAGAGCTCACAGTACGCCCCCTGGTCTATGTAGTATCTTTTATGTATAATTATTTTGATGTGCAATAAAGTATTAAGTATTCTATTCTTTCTGTGCCTGTACTATTAAATGTTGTGGTGTAGGTCGGCTGTGGAACATGGCCCTCATGAACCGATGTGCACAAGGCCTCCTGGCGCTCCTTCTCTCACTGAAGCGGCGGGCGGCGGTGCGGTACGAGGCCGCGTCGGAGCCCTGCGCTAGGCTCGCTGAGAAGGTATACACTAAATAAAGGAACTCCTTGGTGCATCCGGAACAATCTAGGCCTGTGTCGAAGGCCTCCTAGCTTTCCTGGACTGAAGTGCGCTACACAGACTGCTCGAACACTTCATTGTACCTCATTACAAAGCTCCGGAATGAGGAGATCCGCAGAAGAACTAAACTGACCGGCAGGCCACATCACTCGTAGAACTGACAACCGATAGGGAAGAAAGGTTCTCGAGTGGCGACCATGAACCGGAAGACGCAGTGTAGGCCGGCCCCCCACTCGGTGGACCGACGATCTGGTGAAAGCTGCGGGAGCCGATGGATGCAGGAGGCGAGCAGCCGCTCAAAGTGGCGCTCTCTGGGGTAGGCTTATGTTCAGCAGTGGACGTCTTCAGGCTGTTTGATGATGATGACGACTAAGCTGTGGTACCTCTTTGGTAGCTCTACATACAACCTCTGTCATGTGACGTTATATATTATGAACTTCATAGCAGATGTGAGGTAACTCCTCACGATTTCCGTTAGGCTAGAAAAGGATGAGTGCCCCTTCTGGTGCGAGAGCCCACTGCAAAAATACCTACGTCATCGGGTACCCCAATAGGCTATCTTTAGATCGTTAACCGACATCTAAATATGTACAAAAAATCAGGTCTGCCAGTTCCCACCCTGCCGGGTCATGGAAATAATTGAAATTTTATGACGTATTTTTTTTTTGTCAAAATTTACCCGAATGAAAGTTCTGGCAACAGTTAACCATTGATTAATTATGTAAAAAAAAATTGGTCTGCCATTGCGCACCCTGCCGGAAGTACCTGGCAGACCTCTAAGAATGTGCCCTTCACACCGTTTACCTACCTCAGCGAATACCCCGATGAAACCTACGCCTAATAATAGCCAAGGTGACCCTGATAATAGATTAAAAGGTCTGCCAGGTCTAAACTTAGCGAAAGTTAGTATTCAAGGCATTTGAAGCTGGTGGAGGTGGATTATTTCCATGACCCAGCAGGATTGGAACTGGCAGGGCTGTTTTTTAAGTGTCGGTTAACGATCTAAAGATAGCCTTTTGGGGTACCCGATGACGTAGGTATTTTTGCAGTGGGCTCTCGCACCATTCCAGAAACTTGATGCTGAGGCTGTTAGTAGTCATATATCTCATTTGTTTAGGGATATTTATTCTTTTTGTGTCACCATATCTTCACGTGTTATATCTATGTGTAGGTGCGTGACTTATTGCGGCGCGAGGCAGCCCTAGTGGACAACAATATCCCGTTCAACGGGGAGGTGCCGGTGCCGCAACTGTTGATCATCGACAGGAGAGATGATCCTGTAACACCGCTGTTGAATCAGGTTGGTATCCGCATCCATCCGCCCCTAAAGCTGGGGTGTTTGTAGAATTCTTGTGTTATGATTGGGATCTTGAATATTGGCGACAAGTTATTGAACCTGCCTATAGGCTCCCATAGTGTTTTAAATTATTTACTGAGATCCTTTAAACTTTGGGAGTAAAATTGTTAAATAATAAATACACTGAAATATTGCAATATATCCGAAGGAGCATTTCCAATCTACAAAATAAACAGGTTTTACATCAAGATACCACACCAAAAATAAACAAAATATGACCATTAATAATGCAATAAAATTTGTGATAAAGCTGTGATGCGTGTATTTGTTCGGGTTAGTATGTTTTGTAACATCACATTTACATACGAAATAATATTTAAAAGCCGCAAAAACAGTATTTTGCACTTTGATAATGGTATTATGATTAATATGCTCTTCGTCGTGAAACGGATTGTGCCGATATGTGATCTTCTTGTGCTAGTAATCGCCCAAAATAATAACACATCCGTCATTATTTCACTAAGTAACTCTTTTCCTCTCGGGCCGTGTGTACTTGATTAAATTTGTACTTCTCGCTCCCACCCTTCGTGAGTCTTTTGGCAGTAACGAAAAAATTCTAGGTCTGTGGCTCAACCACTTGACTTCCCCTCGTCCAATCGCGCGACAGCAGTGCTGCCAATTAGAAAAAAAAAACAATTCAACCTACTTAATTTCGAATACAAGCCCTTTAATAAACATGAATATTAAGAGAAGTGTGTGCCCCCGCGGCCGCAGTGGACGTACCAGGCGATGGTGCACGAGCTGCTGGGCGCCGCCAACAACCGCGTGAGCCTGGCGCACGTGCCCGACGTGCACAAGGACTTCCGGGAGGTCGTGCTCGCCTCGCACCAGGACGACTTCTATGCCAAGGTAACACCCCACGCACGAACCACCACCGCCATCGTATCTACTACTAGCGGCTCGCCCCGGCTTCGCACGTGCAGTGGTGTAGCCTATGTAACTCAGGGTGAATGTAGCTTTCCAATGGTGAAAGAATTTTTGAAATCGGCACAGTAGTTTTTGAGTTTATTCATTACAAACATACACACAAAAATACAAATCTTTCCTCTTTATAATAGTGGTGTAGATGGTGTAGAAGTTGTGTAGATACCGCAGCCAAATTCTAGATGCAATATTAAATAAAATTTACTAAATTGCACTGACAGTTGAATCAGCTGATCAGGGATTCAAAACATTTTAGGGCTATGCTATTGCCATTTTTTGTATGTTTTTATTTTTACGTTTTTGTATCTTACGTTCCATTTTATCGCTTAAGACGGCGGGTAGACCAAACAAGGTGTTTCAAGGGACGTTTCCTGGCGTAATTACAACACGTGGAGCTTTGAATTTAATATATCATGTAATTCATTTCATTAACTCGTTTGTGATGACCGCAAATACAAGATTAATAAATATAGCTCTATAGAAAAAAATCGCAAACCTCCCTCAAACAATTTGAATGTTCCCATTTTGCCGAGCTTCTACCGAATATATTTTAACAAAAACTAAATTAGTGTATTCGCAACAAACAATCAGATGTCGTGATGACTTAATAACTTTGAAAAATACTATATACAAATAGATATTAATTAAAAACTGTCAAAATCAGTTATTTCGTGCGTTGTCTTTGTCGTAAGCGCCACGCTGAAGTGCAGACTGAATTGATATTAAAGACTACGATGTTAAGGTTGATGTTTCTTTGAACGGATTTGGGCCTGCTTATCTGGCTCTACTCGTCACCGTAAACGTCATCGTTTGTTTTCATTTTGGCTCCACACTTCGTGTGCCTATTTAGCAAGTGTCGAGTACCCACTCTAACAACGACGACAAGTTTAGTTTTCTCGCGGTGCGCACGCTAGGCTATCAGGACGTCAAAACTGAGATTCATTATGGTTGGCACTGATAAATCTCTGGTGATTTTAATCTTCGTTTTTGTTCACCTATTGGAGATTTCTAAATTCAAGTAGTTAAATTTTTCATAGCATTGACGTAACTATTGAAAATCACAGGCATATGCACTTGTTTTGTCTATGTACCAACAGAACCTGTACTCGAATTTCGGCGAGATTGGGCAGACCATCAAGTCGTTGATGGACGAGTTCCAGAAGAAAGCCAAGAGCCACCAGAAGGTGGAGAGTATAGCTGACATGAAGAACTTTGTCGAACAGTACCCTCTTTTCAAGGTATGTCTCTTCCAGAACATCGCACACTTTTTTTTTAGGATTCTAAAGTAGTACATCATCATCCTCTTTGCCTTTTCCCATTTACACGAGAGTTACACGAGCGACTGCCATCTGACCTCGCAACCCATAAGGAACCAGTAACAGGGATGGTTAGATCAGGCGTCAGATTCTATCAGGCGTCTGACTACCCTTAACGATTGCCATAGATGTGCTTATGACAACCGGGACCGACGGCTTACCGTGCTCTCCGAGGCACGGAGCGATGGCATCACAAACTGCACATAACTTCCTAGATAAGACATTGGTGCAGGGCCGAGGATCGAACCCGGTGCCGTAAGATTGCGAAGCGCACATGCTACCGCTCGGCCACCATCGCTCTCTTCATTCCATAGTAGTACAAGGAACCCTTATAAGTTTGCCATGTCTGTCTGTCCGTCTGAATGCTTTTACAGCCTTATAACTTGTTAGCTGCGCCCCGTGGTTTCACCCGCGGATAAAAGGTATCCTACGTGTTAATCTAGCGTATGAACATATCTACATTTCAAACCATTGGCTATAAATCCAGTTGACCAATGATACAACTTCCCCTCATACGAAAATTAGTGGTGTATTTCAACCACTAATTTCTAATAAATACTATGAATTTTTAATAAATCACGGGAACCCGTTGATTTATTTTGTTCCATCCTGCTCTGTTCTTTGTAATTTCGTATAGCTTTGTCTCGTTTTGTTACCTCGCCCCCTGCCCGCGCAGGCGAGTCGTGTTCGTACGAGACATTATTTATTTATTTATTTATTTATTTATTTATTTATTTATTTATTTATTTATTTATTTATTTATTTATTTATTTATTTATTTATTTATTTATTTATTTATTTATTTGTTTATTTATTTATTTATTTATTTATTTATTTATTTATTTATTTATTTATTTATTTATTTATTTATTTATTTATTTATTTATTTATTTATTCGGTACACAAAACAGAACACTTTCAATTTTTAAAGTAAAAATAATTATGGTACAAGTTTCAAACCAGAAAATGTCCCTAAACATGTATACACAACATGACAAAATTACAAGCATTCCTATTAATTGAGAGAACCTTTTTAAACTAAAAAAGCGGGTAGATCAATCACCACTGCAATAATTAGTAAACTAAATATTGAAGCGGTTATCCATCCACCAACCGAACACACACAAAATCAAATAATTTAAAGCAATTTAAAGTTCTGACAAAATGACAAGTCACACATAAGTGTGACTCGGCATCCACTCAGCAGAGAGGATTGCCAAGACATCCTTTTTAAATTTCATAAAGTTCTGATTGAAAATGTCAATGTTTTTATTGTGTTTGGATAGAAGATCGTTGTATTGGCGACACATTCGGACCATGGGGTTATAAAATGATGTATTATTTATATAGTCCTGTAATGCAAAGATGTTTAAATGCGGGTGGCGTAATCTGGGTTTTATATTGAAATTTATTAAGGAAAGAAGGGAAGGTGAGTCTACTAATACATGAATTATTTTAAAAAGATTAGTGTGATCATAATATTTACGTCGAACATGAAGAGGTAGCAAGTTAAATCTTATTAATTTTATTATTCATTATGTTCACGAGCTATCAACGGGCTTTATAATCTTTCTTTCAAACATTCGAACCCGTTCAGGTGTTGCGGCGTTGAGAAATCTCCAAAGTTGCCTCACGTACGCAAAGCACTGCATTTAATTTTTGCAAGGTACCGAAACAAACATTATTTCGAGATTCAAATAAAAAGCTGACACGACTTAGACTGGACTATGACTACCCAGACTGTGACGAAGACTTAACGTGAAATATTCTATAACACGATGAAAAATTACAATACTTGACACTGGCTAAATACACTACGTGTGGAGCCAAAATATAAGAAAAAAACACGTGTATTAAAAGCAAAATAAAAAAATACTGTGTTATTTTTCAACTAACTTTCAATAAAACCAATAAAAATTGCGGGTAAAAAAAATTTAAATGTCAATAATAGAGGTAGTAATTGTAATGTGAATTTCCAGAAACTGTCGGGTACGGTGACGAAGCACGTGACAGTGGTGGGGTCGCTGTCGAGCATGGTGGGCCAGCACTGCTTGCTGGACGTCTCCGAGCTGGAGCAGCAGCTGGCGGCGCATGCCGACCATCAGCGGCACTTACAGGTACACGCGGGTGGGAACCCTACACCCTTGTGCTATTAGATCGCCAGTTATAGAGAAAGCCATGCTCGGTGTTTCCTTGCGAGATAATGAAGAGATCCGCAGGAGAACTAAAGTGACCGATATAGCTCTTAGAATTAGCAAGTTGAAATGGCAATGGGCAGGCCACATCGCTCGTAGAACTGACAACCGATGGGGAAGAAAGATTCTCGAGTGGAGACCATGAACCGGAAGACGCAGCGTAGGCCCACCACCGGGTGGACCGACGATCTGGTGAAAGCCGCGGGGAGCCGAAGGAATCCCTTTGGCTAAGGGCCCCCAAATTTGACCCTTACCTAAATTCGTTTTCACAGCGTTGAGTGACACTTAAATTGTAAAGTGACAGTTCATTCTTTTTTACGGTTTCCGAAAATCGTGCGTTGCCGATTTTCGTTATTTTATTTATATATTTTAGAGAATAATCGTCAAAAAAACAAGCAACATGCTTTATTGATATTAGCATTAGAGTTTTTAATATATTATGCATCAGAAAAAATGAAAACAAATAATTATCTGGCGTTATGCGGGTAGAAACAGTTGCCAAATACAATTGAAAAAAACTGGGATTTTGATAATTTAACCTGCCACTTAACGCTGAGGGGTCGAGCTTCGGCCCCGTAAACTTAGGGGATCCCTTAAGCTTTAGTCCCTTAATCGTCGGTGAAAACAAAATTACTGTCAGATGTCACTTAAATATTAATTTAAGGGCCCCTTAAAATTTAGGGATCTTTGGTGAAAACGGGCGTTAGACATGGTAGAAGAAAGAACGGTATGGTACTCAGTACCATAGAAGTCAGAAGAGGAAAGATGTTTGGCCACTTGGTACAACATATTCATAAAAACCATCATTCTGTTCACAGAGCCTAAAAACCCTAATAGCAAACGAGAAAGTTCGTCACTTGGATGCAGTAAAGCTGGTGGCCCTATACGCGCTACGGTATGAGAAGCATGCCAACAACGCCCTGGTGTCCCTGATAGAAGCCCTGAAGGCTCGCGGAGCCCCGGAGCCCCTGATCAAGTCCGTGGTCAACGTCCTGGAGTATGGCGGCGCTCACGCTCGACAGAGTGACCTGTTCGGGCTACAGGACGCTGTGAAGATTACTAAGAGACTGTTCAAGGTGGGTAGTTGTCAAAACTTACTGATGTTTGTTGTCGTTTTTGATTGTTGTTGATGATGATTGTTTTTGTTGTTGGTGATTGTTTTGTAAAAAGACAACGGTCTCACCACGGGTTTCGTATTTTATAATTGCAAAAATGAGACAATTCCTTTCATTTTCAATAGTTTCTTTGTAAGATTTTTTATGCCATTTATTTATTTATTCAGCTGCTTTTATAAACGAAATTGAGCATAAATTTAAAGCCAAAAAACGAATAACATTTTTGTTTTTAGCTCAAATAACAAATTTAATTTTAATATAATTTTTATATCTTCATTTTTTTTTCAAAGAATGAGCTCAAAACATCTTTTAGTTTTTTGGCTAGTGTTAAAACAAAACTTTTTTGCATTGGAGTATTGAATTTATTTGAAAAATAAAGTGAGCTTGGCAAGAGCTAATTTGGCATAACAAGCACATTTATTAGATTTCCTCCAATTCGCAACAAAAATGTAACCCTGTCTTAACAGCCAATGTAAGGGCGGTTTCAGTATTGAATGCTGACAACAATCCATAACTTCCTTTCAGGGTCTAAACGGCGTCGAAAACATTTACACCCAACACACGCCACTTCTCAAAGACACCCTAGAAGACCTCATTAAAGGAAAACTTCGCGAGAACCTCTACCCCACTTTAGGGGGGGAAGAATTATCCTATGGAAGGAAACCCCAGGACATTATAGTGTTTATCGTAGGTGGCGCCACCTATGAAGAGGCGTACTGCGTGCATCAGATCAACCAGGCGTACCCTGGAGTCAGGGTAGTGTTAGGAGGTACCACTATTCATAATTCTACGTCGTTTTTGGAAGAGGTCAAGGCGGCCATGCAAGGTGTGCATAGGACGCATACGAGGCATATCCGGAACGTGGTATAGTACTAACTGGTAAATGTGAAAGATTGTTCTATTCCATGCTATGTTTAGGGAAATGTTTCTAAAAATATTTTATTCAAAGAAGCTGTCTTAACGGTTTGCAAGTACCTATTTACTTCCATTGATTACACCTAGTATTTTTTTTAAATTTATTTAGGTCCGCCAACAGTTGAAACATGAAGTAATGAATTTTGCTTATGATATCTAAACTACATGCTCAACCTGCAAGGTTAGCACGGCCGGTAGACAAAACTGTCTTCCCCTGTTTTACTCCAAGCAAGTATGAAGAAAGTGACGTAAAACGGGAAAGACAATTTTGTCTACCGTCCATGCTAACCCAGCTGTTACAGGCAAACACCGCATGTTCACATAATATAATTTGTATAAAGTGTGCATAATACTGCACATGACGCTATTGTTAAACGGTAAAGGTGAAAAAAACCGAGAAGTAGAAAATGTAACATTATAACTTAGAGCAGGGGTGGCCGACTTGATTAGCTCCAAGATCTACTGTTTACTGACGAAACCCGGTGCGATCTACGAATTACATACATCTTGAAATGTATTTTTTTTTATTAAGAAAAATGTTGCCTTTCGCAACCATGGCTTGCTCGTGTGGTTTCCTATCGCGTTTAAGCCTGAAGCAGTCCTTCTTCATATGACCAATCTTTTTACAATAGTAGCAGTGCATTTGCTTCTGTTTGGATATAAATGCGGTGTTGCTTTCCGTATCTCTTTGCGTGATTCCTCCTGTAGCAGTCGAGCCCGCACAGCTTCGCTAGTCAATTTGTAATATTAACTGATTCCAAATTGGTCACTAGTGGATCGTGTTCCGAGGATAAGCTGCTCAGAAGAATTTTTGCTACTTGGCTATCTTCAATGATTGTTTAATAATAAGTTAGGTATAATAGGTGCTTGCAAACACATATTTCAATATTGACATAAATTAGCTTTATTATTTATAACTGTGATCGTTTGTATGTTTTTGTTGTGAAGTTTATCATAAGCAGTTTATTTACAACTAAGTGTGAGTAAGTTATTTTAAAGTATAAATAAACCTATAATTTATGAGTCACCTACTAATTTTCTTTTAGATTTCAAATCTTTCCTTGAATCAGCTACCAACATGAGCCTAGATTCTATATCAAAATCACCAATTGAAATAAAAAAAATTACGTAATTCAAATTTTTCCTTGTAAAAATTGAATCACCTGCCAATGTAGACTTCAAAAGTTCGAAGAGTTCTAAAATAAAACCACCAAATTGTTGTGTTCAAAACACGTTTTTTAAACTTTTTTATTGAAAAATGTCCGACAAGGTGTTAGTGTCGTTCAACAAATAGTTTTTTGTAATAAAAAGATGCCATACTTTGGCACAATCCAGTAAATTTCACGCCCAGAGGCTTACAAAAGCGTTGTTTTACAAATTAAAAGATACAAGCACAGAATGCGTGAAGCGGCGCGTTAGAAATATATACGTCACTCCACTACGACTACGACTTCGACTTGGCAGTGTTATCTCTTTCTAGTCGAATGTTGCGATAGTGTGAAGCACTGGGTCTAGTAGCTGGAACTGTATAAACTGTCCATGGGATACTCTGGAGAAGCAGATGTGACGAATATATTTTTACGCGACAAACTCATCTTGCTTTACATAACGCATTGTTTTTCTGAAATACACTTAATAGACTCAAACGGTAACACCAATATTCTCATTTGATCGTCATGGAACAACTAGTAATATTTTCATTTTTACAAGATCTTAACATTACGTTACATGTTTATAAACTTATCCAATTTTGAAGCTCCGTGTTGAGCAATTTTTTACAAGTTACGAAATACATAGCCTTTTTTCAGTGTATTTTCAGAGAAATTAACGTCAATACACAAGCGTTTTTTACAGATTCGAAGAACATTTTTGGGCTTCGCACGTCTACAAAACCAATTACAAGTTTACATTTACAAATCGGCTCCATTCCCCATACATATCCTTCAGTCTTTGTTTTTACACTTTGGTGGTGGGTTTACGCCGAAATGATGCTGATTTTAGGTAGTTATTTTACATTGAATTTTCAGTTTTCCCAGAACTTATGGTATTAAAGGGAATTAATCTTGTAGGTACGTGCATTAATTACAGAAAACCAAACTCATTTTGTCAAAGCCCCACCACAGGTTTTCACGCGTTGGTAACAACTCTCACGGCGCCTAAGCGCCACACATGTATAAGGCAAATTCTACATTATTCTTTTACACACAAGGGAATAAATACACTGGCACCGACAGCCGACGTCGGTGACACGATACATAATGAAAGTGCCATTTTTCAAGGTACAAAAATGTATGGAAGCTGCTCTTTTATATAAAGCCTGATTTTGGGAAGCAAGACTTCGCAGGCTATCTTTATGTTATACTTTGAGACTGACTGATCCTATGACCAGCCCGATAGTGAACGATGACGACACAAACTATCAACGTCTCATTCAAACTATGGTTTTATTCGCCTTAAATTTAATTTCACTGGATTTCTGACCGATAGGTGCTAATTTTACATATTTGGCCAAACGTATTAAAGAAATTATTAATAACACACCATCTATCGGCCAAAAAGTGCCAAAGCCAAAGCGTTCTTGCTTCCGAGAGGTTTAGTATTTTTAAATAGAAAACATTTTCGAAAACATACTAAAACAAAAAACAATAAATAACATCATTTGATCCCCCCCATGACTTAAGAGCATTTTCAGACCGTTGTCTAAATATTCTGAAAATTACGGGCCTCTTTTTGAAGATTTATTCTAAGTTTTACCAAATGGCCCTTACAAATATAATTGTGTTTCAAGGCACAAGGACTTTTCCTTTTTGAATATCAAATATAATTATGATTAAAAGTAACGATAATGCTAACTATTCATTTTTCTGCAACGAATTCAAATATTAAAATTTCATGTGGTGTTTTATAAATATTCACTGTATTATTTAAAAAAAAGTTTACATGCTACATAAAATGTGCGTAAGCAATGGGATATATATATATATTATATATAATATATTGCATTAGTATAATATCAGTTCAATTTCTATATCGTTCAATGTACAGGATATTTTATTTTTTACCACAACCGCAATGTATTTTACATTTTAAATGGCTCAGAGGAACTGTCACGACAAAAATATAGATTTATGAACAAAATATAACGTAACACGTCGTCGTGATCTACCCCGTCTACTGCGACATAGCATCACGAGCTAGGGTTGTGACGCGTTCAAATAAAAACTATCGATAGTTTTACATCTCTAATCCTAACGGCGCATAACGAACAACACTCGCGCTTATAATACTCTCAAACATACTCTCAACAATTTCCATTCGGTAGACGCAGTCACGCGGCAATAAAAATTTAAATCAAAACAAAAAGTGAAAAAAAAAAACAATAATAAAGACCGGCACCAAGTTCTCGAGGAAAGTCTACATAGCGTATGGTCTAATCATGAACTTGGTGCGGATCGCGTAGGCCCTTCCCTACCTATCCTTGTATTTTTTTGTGATTTTTTTGAATGTTATAGTTTTCATTATCACCCGAAAAATACATCACAAACGATACAGGAATACAAGCCGTCTTCGGGAAAGGACGCTAATTTCAATCTAAATCTATATACATATGTACAAATATCTCGACCTTTTAGTGGACATATACATAACCAAAGTTTCGCGATTTATATTGTAAATACGTGTCTATTTTATATTCTATATTTATGTCTAGAAAATCGTGTTGTTTTATTATACGATTACGCTAAAAGTTTTATTTTTACAGATAGAATACTCCTTTCAGACTACCAATATGAAAATAAAAAAATCAGTAAGTCTCTTTCTAGACTTCTTTTCAATTGCGAAAGGAGTTTCTAATCATTGGCAGTGAGGATGTGTCCTGCCTGTTCAGCGCGTGTCATAGACAATTTTTTATGAAAAAAATGTGAATGTCAACGTCCACATTTGGCGCAACCCAGGGAGCACCGCGCGGAGGTCATGGACAAGCCCCCCTCGATGCCACAACTTTACATTTACTTATCCGAAAATCGTGATATTGAGCTTTTAAGGCAAAGACACAGCCGGCGAGCCGAGGCATAGTATAAGAAAATCTTTAAAGAAAACATTAACTTTTGTGTGGATTATTAATCTTTAAACGAATAAGAACAACATCTTTTGCAGTGAATCAATTAACGAGCGGTTACTAATACAACGCCGCGGCCCACCAGCTATGTTATGTATCCTTTCGATAACTTACGCTAACTTAGGCTTTATCGACATTGATACTTTATGTTACATCACTATAGAAGGGTCGATTGTGCAAGCTTACATCGAATGGATATACAGAATGTAAACACATCGACATCAATTGAATAGTGTTTAGTATCGCCATCGTGATTATTTTGGATATAATTACGATTTGGGAAAAAGTCTGTCATAATAATATGTAATGTCGGTAAACAACAATTTTGTAGTGGCAACTAAGTCTGTTGATCGTGAGATATTACTGCCAGTGACGATAACTAGTATAACTGTACAAATTAGGCATTAACTTATCGGTAATTTGATTTAATTATCTTGCTTTTATCCATCCGGTTTAACTAAAATTCATCCTCAGCCTTGCCAACTGCTGGACATTTGCCTCTCCAATAGCACGCCACTGAGCTCGGCCAACAGTTATATCCAGCCAGTTCTTACCAATTTTCCTTCAACACCGATTGCTACTGTTTTTCATTATTATACAAAACACATAAAGACAAGAAATTATAACGTTAAACTACAAAACACCGAGCACAGTTCAATTGATGCCTTGATAGAAATTACATCTATTGACAATTCGTCTAAAAATAAATACATAGTCTGCAAAACAATCTCAAACTCTTACCCTTTAACATTTATTGTCAGTTCTAAACTGCGTATGCGCACCTGGCTTGGTAATTCCTCACGCGAGCTGCACATCTTACAAGTTTACAATTTAAGGCAGTATTATTATAATACTAACAACTATTTTCAATTTGGTTTACACACTTAACACCTAATCAAGTCGTGATCCGAACATTCTAAAATGCCGAGCGTTTAATCATCCGGAAATGGAATTTTGGACATTAAAATTGTGGCTGACTGATTACATGGATAGAATTTTCTGTAATGTATAAGTTATTCAAGAAATCTACTGAAAATATAGCGTACTAAAAACAAGTACGTTGTTAAGGTAGGTAAAATAAAAAATTGTGTTCTGGTAAACACAAGTTAGGTACGTTCCTTTAGAGAAATTTGGTGTTTAAACTGTTGTCTTTTGTTTGGTGCATATAAAGGTAGGTACATACGTCAAAAACTAGAGAGCTATGGAATGGTTGAAATTACAAGAACGAGGCGCCGCTTCCACACCATCCCTCCCGCGGTATATCATCGTTCTTGGAATTTCTACAGACAATTGCAGAGTTAATCCATGCGTGGAGTCTCATCTGCAACTCTCTGTACCACAGCACAACCGCTCATGTCAAAATATATGTTTGGGTACGATTTGGGTAGCGTTTACGTAACTCATTCCACCGCTCGATTGTAACGAGTGTTACAACTCACGATGCGTTAAATGAGTCGGACACATTGGAAAGCGCTTTACGAAGAATAAAGGATGTTTCGCGCGAAATTGGCTTTATTGATTTCGCCTAGCTAACCAGCAGCATTTCCAATAGATACTGGCTCATATTTATGGCCTGAAGTTCTTTATAGCACAGTAGCCGCGAAACTAGGTACGTTGGGTAAACGCGACTGTACGACTCACATTTTTTAAATTATCATAGTTTTAGTACTAATCTCTGATCAAGTGTTCACGTTTTAGATCGGATTTGTCAATTTTTGTCAAGATCTCTCTTATACGTCATTGGATATGATCGATTTTCTGTCCTATTCGTAATAAAAAATGGCGTATTTTGAAAACTTTGTATTGGAATTTTAAATGCGCTTCTTTCAGGAGCAACAACTTAATTCAATCGCGACTATAGATAAACCATTTCTTAACCCAAGTACCTTGTGCATGGCGCTACCGATTTTAATATCGGACAACCGACCTTACTCCGACAACAGAAAAACGCCAAAAAGATCAAAAGAGATGAAAATCATGTCATTTCATATATCATAAACGATTGTAAAATTACTTGCACAATTATGGCTAGAATGCCATACACACAGCGTGCAAATCCGACACCGCAACGTGTTATATTCCCTCCCTACCCGGCATTATAAAACAAAATGGCAGCAAAGAAAGTTCATAGAGAAAGTAAAATGCAGCGTTATTCACACAAACGCGCTACCATCACGGAGGGTCTAAATATTACAACTAATTACATTAATTAACAATAGATCTAAATAAATAAGGCGTAGGGTACCAATTGCCGTAATTGTCTATGGTTTAGCGGCAACTTGAGCCTAATTAGAAGAGAAATGGATGGAGGGATTTGTGTAAACCTTATTATTACACCATTTCTAGTGGAAATTAAAGTTGAGGTAAATATATCCAAGTATTTAGTAATACGTGAATTTCTTGAGATTTCTAAAGAATTCATCGAATGGATTTCGATCACATCAATACATCTAAAATGATTAAACCAAAGAAAACATAAAATTTTTGGGAGTTTGACGCACAAAAATAAAAATACTCATCTAATGATCAATTTTATGTGTCTAAACGAGTCTTCGGAATGATTTAACTTGAAAATTCTACTGGAATTAATACATCTATGCCACTACGGCAACACACATGTGTTTTAACCTTCAAAACGGGCGTTTCCGTCTACGCTAAGCGTCGGCTAGTAAACTGCTTTCTTTTTCTTTATTTTGAGACGTTACGAGTGCAGTTTTGATTCACAAATTCATTGTTAAGCAGCGCGCCGACGTTCCACTGGTTAAAGTATCTACACAAATCCCTCGCACCGAACCAATAAGATCAAGAACTAACTATATACAAATTCTACCACAGACTGAGTATTGCCGCCTATGGTAGACACACTCAGACATTATCCTTACTCACATAGTTCACACCTATCCATTTAACGGGTAGGCATTAAAAACAACCCCGCCGCAATGTGCGGACTTTGATATTTTGGTCAGGCAACACAAGTAGCGCCGGCGCATCATGGCAACATTGTCAGTGTTGGCTGCGTGGAGATAATACAGAGCTAAAAACGACTACAAAAACAAGGTACATTCATTATTGCCGCAATTTAGTACTACAAAGGCATTGTTATTACTTTACGTTGTTTCGAGGTAGATCATCCAATCCGAAGCGGGAAATTGATAATTATACGACATTTAAACTTTCACGTTGTTCACTACATTAAAGAAAGGGAAAGAAGGAGGGTACACAGTTTTGTCTGCTTCTAATATTTCGAACTTTTATCCATCTATTTATTCGCCCCCGCAAAAGGTGGCGGGATGAGTTATGTGCAGATCAGCCGGATTGGTCAAATGTGGCTCAAGATAGAGATGCGTGGAAGGAAATGGGGGAGACCTTTGCCCAGCAGTGGGACACAACGGTTAAGAAAAAAAAAACCAGCCGCATCTTCAGTCTACCCGTGAACTGCAGAAACATCGGGAACTCAGAAATGATTTCAATGACGGTAAAGATCCCGTTAAAAGTACTATTAAAATCTTACAAATTATTTCATATTTTTGTTGAAGCCCAAGTAAACATTGTTGAGATAATGGCATTCGCGGGGATCGTAGCTGTAGTGTAGTGTAGTTTTATTCCTTAGATTATCTCATTACAATTTTTTACATTAATGCACCTGATAACATGTATACACCGTTAAACATTAAAAAAATGGTTTAAGGACAAATATATGTATTCAGGCTCAGTTTTGTTCAATATTTTTACACAATTAAACAATTTTCTTGCGAAAGAGGTAAAACAAAAAATTGTGGTCTTATTCTTTTTTATTTATTAGATCATGTAAACGATCTCTGCTGCGCACGGTTATCGTCCCTACACAAATAGTAACTTGTGCTACATATAAGCAATAAAACGTGTGATAGTTTTGAATTGCCCGCTTCAGAGTGCACATTCTACCATATATTAGCGATATGTAAGCGATAGAAGTGAAATGACTGACAACCTTGTAGTTTATGATGAAGCGATCGATGGTAAGATAGAGCTAATATTAAAATAACAATACAGATAACGAGACAACCCCAAATAGTCTTACAAAGTTTTAAACAAAGCTTATCCTTAGCTTCGTTTATTTTAAACAAAGCTTATCCCTAGCTTTGTTCATTTTAAACAAAGCTTATCCCTAGCTTTGTTCATATAGAATTTAAATGGTTAACCTAAACCAATCGTTAATTGCCAATATAATTATTTACATTATATACCTAACATTCGCAATTTCAGACTGGTTCTAATTGAATTTGTTGCCCAAAGTTCGACGTATGTCTCTCAGAAAATACATACATACGGAGCTTTGGACTGTAGCCGATATCTTATATATGGAATAAATATAGATATTAATATATATATATTACATGTCATATAAACTATGGTGTAAAAGTGGTGTTTTACCAAATGTCCACACTTTACAATCAATGCTTAGAAATTCATGTTTTTACATAAATATATAAATATACAATATACATATTAACTCTATCACTACCTTATTGTGTACAGTTTTCAACCTTATTGGCATTTGTATACATTTAGTATTGAAGTATGCATGGGTTTAGATTTCGAAATAAACTACATTATTTCATGGTTAACTTATTTTTGGCAGAGCGGTAGATAAAATTTTCTAATCATTCTTTTAAAATATGTTGCATATTAATTCCGGAAAATATTTATATTTGATGTCTAACATCTCTATATTTTTTGGATTTTAAAATATCGAGAAAACGCCAATAAGGTGAATTAATATTACAGATTTTACATACAATGAATATACATTGATTACAAATTAGGCTGGAATTCAGTTTTATAACCGAATTATGAGTTGTCCATAGACAATGTCACTACACATTCACAACTTAGCCGTACCGTTGTGCTGCCATTACTTAAGTGTCTTCAGGCTGTCGATGATGATGATGATGATGACTTAAGTGATCTATATTCTTCATTTATTCGTTCAGTCTGATATAAATATACCTACTAATATTATAAATGCATAGATAGTAACTTGAAATGAACATTCATTTTGGATAAAAAAACCAATATGAGAATGAAATGGTTTCTTTTTGTAATTCAAAATCGATGAACTGAAAACTTTACTAGTTTTCAGAGGCAAACTGTAATATTTTATTTTTTTGGTTTGGGAATCTTAGGGTAAAAAAAAGAGCGAAAGGAGCCGTAAATGGAGATGTTTTTTACCTCCAGGTGATTTTTTCCTCACGATTAGGCATCTATGAAGCGTGAACCACTTACGTATGACAGCATGTCGGTGGGCATCTTAAAAATAAACTCCCACGCTCTTTATTTTGGATTTTGGCTACAGACATTATTGTTACGTTGAATATGTTGAAAATCCAATTAGTTATATCAGTTCAAAATTCGACCATAATAGTGGGTAACGTTATACGCAAACTGGTTTCTGTTGTCATATAGATAAAGTTCACAATATATTGCACTCACAAAACACAACGTTTTAGTTTATCACACTGATTTTACTAGAATGGTGGAACTTTGATTCTTCAGTTTCAATTAAATTATATTTCAATTTAAAAACCACGTCTCTGTTATGTTGCTATTTGTATATTGTTGGCTGTTTTAGCAAAAGATTGAAAAAAGAAAGATAAACCGAGCATTTTAAAATATAACATATATACATATTAATCTTTAGAAGACCATGCAGCTGTATATTAAACCGTCAAACACAGAGCCTCCTTTATTAAAGGCGGTTAAAAACTAAGCTGTCTAACGCGATTCAATAAAGAAAAGAACTGAAAAGAGCAAACATTTCTATTGCTGTCTCACTGCCTCTGCGCTTAAACACAATAGTGGAAGAGGGAAAACAATAGTTTCTTGTTTGCGTCAGCTTCGTTTCTTGAATGACCAGCGTTATAACAACTATGCCTGTAATCATAACCCACACGCACACTAGCGCAGTACATTACACAAACGTACCAAAGTCCGCACAGCACAGCACTTCTTCATTGCAACTTGGCAACGTCCAACACTGCATAACGTTTCAACTGAGTACTGGATGTTAGTTGAAACGATAGAGTTTGTCAACCGTGGTGGTCCGTGGGGATTGTTGAACTAGTCCATGTACTGACTGTTACACTAGTCCATTGTTGATGTGACACACTAGTTCATATGTTGACTGCTTGTTGCACTACTTTGTGTTGATAAAGTCCATTTGTTGACAAATCGTTACAATTGTTCATGTTTAGAGTTGACCATGTGTTGATAATGTAATGAACCAGTTGATAAGCTGGTAATTGAAATCGTTACACTAGTTCGATGTGTTGATAATTTGTTACACTAGTGCATTGTTGGTAACTTGTTGCATTATTGTGGATTATGTTGACAATTTGTTACACTAACTGATACATTGTTGGTAGCTTGTTGAGCCAGTCTATGTGTTGATAGCTTGTTACACTATAACATATGGAATGTTGACAACTTGTTACATTATTCTATGTTATGTTGACAAAATGTGACCAATTTATTTGCCTGCTAGTTATGGGAGGGAGTGGTATATGACTGATGAATTTAAATAATGTCATCTTATAGTTTTGGGGAGATCACAACTGTCTTTTATACTTATTTGTTTCTAATTTTACATTTGTTGTTTATACTTGTACCATAGCAACATAATTAATATTGGAAGTGGTCAACTCAGACATTTTTCCGAAGGAAAGTTTTCGTGCTAAAAATATGTTTGCAATAACATTTTTGAATTTTGAATTTTTCGGAACTACCCTCTGACCGATATTAGCGTTAGACAGGAACCAAACTACTGAACCGGCCGCAACAGAAGACCAGCGCTGGTTTTTCGAACAGCATTATGCTGGCTTGAGCTGGTTTGCGACAAATGACAATTTACTGTAATAAGTAATCATGTTTGTATCAGATATTGTGAGTGTAAATAGACTGTATTTTTATATTGTGCTATTTTTTGTCACAAATAAATTATTTTATTAATTCTATTTTTATCCAACCAATTTTCCTTTGTATGGTTACAAAATTCTCAGTAATTTATAAGTTTGTGGAGTTTGTTATGTGTGTAAAACCATTTTCTAGGTTACTGCTTAGAAGTTTCCAATTTTAAAATAAAGTAAAGGACAAGTCTGTTTTAAATTTAGTTAACAACAAAACACAATGTACCCTACCTATACGTACAACTAGTTATCAACACAATGTACCATAGCTACAAACCCACACGGCCAGGGCGCAATGAACCATACAACATTACACAAAGTTATATCAAGCCACGGTCATGGTACAATAAACCTAACAAAACATTACACAATGCACCCCAGTTATATCAACACACAGCTAGGGTACACTTCACCAACAACACAATATATCCCTAGTTACATCAACACTTTATCATTATCAACACACGGTCAAGGTACAATGAACCTAACACAACATTACACAGTGTAATGTGTTACACTAACACAATGTAATGTGTGTTGTTGTGACAACACAGCATAAATTATCCCTAGTTACACTATCATTATTAACACAGTCATAGTACAATGAACACATCAACACACGCCTATGTAGTCACACCATATCCAGTCCCCCGGTCCCCCAAGTGTAGTGAGACAGGCTGGGGCCCCCTAGTCCCCCCGGCCCCCCCGCGCGGTCCGCAGCAGCAGGAGCGCGGTGGGGCGCGGTTAGGGGTGGCCCGCGCCGCCACCCCCATGAGATGGGGGCAAAAGGACCGCCTGCTGGGGGGAAATTATACTTAGTTATGGAGTAGGGGAATTTCTTCTAATGGACAAGGTTTGTAAGTTAGTGAAGACATCGATGGTGGGATATCAAAGCCTTGATTTAAACCATGACAAAACGAATATCATTTCTGTCCACAATGCAAACACTTGAATCAGCTGATTTTTAGGGTTGTCGCCATAAAATGGTTGAAGGATACCAGAATTACGATGATTTTACCTATAAATTCTTTCAGATTTGTCACAATTCTTAATAGTTACGACAATGCTATGAAAAATCGAACTAATTGAATGTAGAAATCTTCATTATCCCTAAACAATAAAAATGTCTGTAGTCCCTGCTATTAGCTGATTCTAATGTCAGTGCAATATTAGTAAATATTGCATCTTGAATTTGGCTGATATATATTATAGTTGCTCTTAGAATTAGCAAGTTGAAATGGCAATGGGCAGGCCACATCGCTCGTAGAACTGACAACCGACGGGGAAGAAAGGTTCTCGAGTGGCGACCACGAACCGGAAGACGCAGCGTAGGCCCCCCACTCGGTGGACCGACGACCTGGTGGTAGCCGCGGGGAGCCGATGGATACAGGAGGCGAGCAGCCGCTCAAGGTGGCGCGCTCTGGGGGAGGCCTATGTTTAGCAGTGGACGTCTTCAGGCTGATGATGAAGATATTATAGTTTCATAGGATGTTAACGAATGGAACAACATGCGGTAGTGTTGTCCGGCATAGTTACCTGCAGCGAGTGCGGATGGTGGTTGTGTGGGTCGGCGTGGTGGTTGAGGTAATGCAGGTGGTGGTGCGTGTTGCCGCCGCCCGTGTTCATCAGCGGACACAGCACCTGCACACAATACACTACTGTTATAAATATCCAGCAAGGGGGCGGGGCTTGTGGCGCGTCTAGATGACGTAGCATGGCGTGATGCTGGTGTGTGCAGTCGACCGGAACGCCGGGCGCCTGCGGCGAGGGCTGAGAAGCGCACCTCACTTTCAGTCTCAGACACTGGCATTCGGACGTGTTGAACGTATTAGGGTTCCGTATACGTATTTTGCGTTATTGTTACCTTGCTAAGTTTACTTTTGTTCTCTTGTCGTTGTATTGTTTAGTTTGTGATGATTAAAGGTTGTATTAAGTTAAGCTAGCGATTGTTTCTCTTTAATTAGTTCCAAGGCTAGTTCATAAAACCACACATTACACACTGACTGCATTACTGACCGTTGTTTAATTATTTATTGGACACTAACACAAATGTACCAAAAACAACAAAATCTACATTAATTAATTAGGTTTAATTAGGGGGTTAGCATCACAGACATCTAATACTATACAGTAAGCAGACCTAACATTATCTTCACTACTACATAGACGAGAATAAATGATATATCCATTACTTCCGTTCTTATTAAAATTTGATAACTTTATCTCTTTCCTTTTTCATGTTGCAACACTTATGCACCCATGGACAAAAAGGAACGCGTGCCCAAAACGCAATCATGTTACCATGGAAACATGTCACAGAAGTGACATGGTGTCATAAACAGACAACGTGCGGCCCGTTTTTTTTTTTTGCAATTTTTTTTTGTTACGCTTGACAGTCGTCATGGTGGTCGCAGTAGATCAAGGAGAATGCTGTCCCATGGATATTCCCTTGTTGTGTACATGGTGTAGTTGTAGTGCTCCTGAAGTGTGTATACAGTATACATGTAGCATGCTAGTAGTCTGTATGTAGTATGCAAGTAGTATGCCCTAAGTGTGTACCCAGTGTAGACGCAGCGTGTGGGTACCTGGAAGGGCGGCTGCTGGTAGTGGTGGTGCGGGTGCGGGTGCGGGTGCGGGTGCGGCGTGTGCGCGGGCGAGGGCGGCGGGTACAGCGCGGGCGACGCGGCGGCGGGCGACGCGGCGGGCGGCGCGTACCCCGCGCCCTCGCCGCCGCCCACGCCCACGCCCACGCCCACGCCGCCGTGCGTGTACATGCGCACCTGGGGACCATAACAACCATTACTACACGTTGCCGGTAACACATGCGATGAAACATAATCATTGGCCGCGTACTGGCTGTGCTGGCTGCCTTCACTTCCATTTCTAAACAACGCATCTCAGAAACCTATCAACTTCACTGTTAATAGAACTTAGTAAAAACTTAGAAGCAAAATGTGGTGATAGAAAACTATTAAATACTTAAAACATCCTTCAAATTTCTCATGGAAAAATGGTAATTTAGTCCTTGCAAATTTTTGCTATTGCTGCCTAACCATTAACAGAAAACATTCAACCCTTTGTCTAACATCTCTTACAATGCATCATTTTATTGAAACAATCTTGTTTAGTCTCTGTGGCTTCTTCGTCAAAACATGAAACAACTGTGGGGCAGGACTCGGCCATGATTGCTTACCATAGGATGGTGGTAATGCTGCGGATGCGGTGGGTGCGGATGTGGGTAGGGCACGAACTGTTGCATCGGCGCCGGCGCTAGCAGCGGCTGGCCTGTTGCCGTCGCTACTTGCACGCCTGATCCCACGCCCACTGTTGGAGAAATATAGTGTGCAGACATAGGCGAAACAACCTTACAAAAGCCTTCAAAGTTACAAGGCAGACTGATGCTGTTCCAACCATACTCTCGCACCATGCTTGACTCCATTCTTGGCGGTTTTAAAAAACGGCTAATAAATCCAAGCATAGCGTGCCTCGCCAAAACATAAAGTGACATGTGTCGAAACGCTACCCTGTTTATTGTTAATAGTATCACTTGTTTATCATCATCATCCGTATCTATTCACTGCAGAACATAGACCTCTCTATCAGGATGAGGAGGTTGCCATATTCACTACACTTGGCAGGCGTCTTGGTTATCACAGAAGTTATTTTACATTATAATGCAAACCAAGGACAATGCTGCTGCCAATTCCCTGTATATTCCCTTAGCACCCTGTATCCCTGTATGTTCCTTAAGGCACGCATGTGAAGAGATGGAGTGGTCCTATTCTCGAACCAACGCCACACTGTATTACTGTAAAGCTGTAATCTTTCATCACCACCCCATTCTCACCCACTCCTGGCAGCATGCCATTGAGTACGGTCTTCAGCTGTCTTCAGTCACTACCAGCCGTATTCCGGAAATCGCCACTCCACCTTCCTACACTACATTTGCCTGTATTGTTTACCTTTCCTATATCCCCTGGCTTGCTGCGCCTGCATGGGCGCATGTTGTCCCGCTCCACCTGCGACGCCAGCCACGCCCGCACCGCCTCCCATCGCACCGTAAGCCAGCTGGAACGTACCCCGCATCTTTAGATAATGCTCGACATCACCATTATCATAATTATGTGTCGATTCTCGCGATGTAGTTTGGTAAAATCTACTCTAAATCGCGAGAATTAACCCGCTCACAAAATTGTGAAAGAACTTCTCTTGGTAAGTTCGTTTGATCATTCAGAGGGCGGCATTCGAAATGATGGCGACGGTGCCGCCACTCGAATATATAATTTATTTTCACGTACATGGAGCCATAAGTGAGAAAAATGTAACAGTAGAGCTGTAGCTGGGTTGGATCGCGATATTTTAAAGTAATAGAAACAGTTTTGAATTCCTCCAACTACCCACAATAATTAAAACTGCTTTTGGTGGCCACCTTGATCCAAAAATTTTAATATGTACTTTGCCATGTTGCTACGCGAAAGATTAATAGATAACGGTTAATTATTCCAATCTACATGTAGATTATGATAGCGACCATGTGCTTTTGATATCAGCTAACAAAGGCTGTAACGATTACGTTAAAAATAAAACGAGAAGTCTCCATAAAGTTTTGACTTTGGTTTGGCATTTTGTAGAGAACTCGTCAGGTACTTTCGGTGTCAATTGAAATCTATTCACAGAAATATTGCGTAGCCACACGATCTGACGGTTGACATTACACCCTGTATAATTGTTTAGAGTTTGAAGTATCAACTTTGCAAATAGATAACATGACTGTGACCTTATCGAGCGGATTATTAGTTAATTAATGTGTCTGTCTGATTGTGAGTGAGCTGTTTGTTATTTCCTGTATATTTCAACAATGAACAACTGGTTATAATTGTCAGAGCTTGAAATGTGGTTAGTCTCGTTTTACTACTTGACGTTTAATTTTTGCAGCGATAATCGTATAAAATAAATTATGTAAATACGTTTATCTAACATTTTATCAGTTCATTAAAACATCAACCTTAGATAAACTAATAAGAATATTATGAAATAAAAATGTTATCCATTGAGACATTGACATCGAAAATATGGCATTTCGTCGTGAAGACTTTTCATCAATGTTTAACAATTAACTTTTTAACTTTGAACTTTGTATTACATATTGAAACAAAGTGTTGAAAATCAGTCACTGTCCACAGTATGTGCGTATTTCGATGATAGTAATGCGTCATGAATCATGATGAATCATGATGTTAATACATCATCAAAATGCGTAAAACATTTACATATATGTAAAACACAAGCGCAATCGATGAAAATAAGTAGTATATTAAAGATTACGCTGAGTTTCCAGTCCCGAGATATAGTCTATCAGCAACTTCCACACCACACGCCGCGTTAATTGTGCAAACTGATTAAATAATAAATATCATGTGGTACTTGCTATGGCTCGCGTTAACTTTGATACTCATAAAAATCTACAACAAATGGTCGACGGGTAAATTTTACAGTCGTGCAGTGATGACCGGCAAAGTGGTCATAGTGACAGGCGGTAATAGTGGCATAGGATTCGCTACAGCATTGGAACTGGCCAAACGAGGCGCCAAAGTGATCTTAGGATGTCGCGACAGTAAAAGAGGAAAGAAAGCGGTGGAGAAAATTAGACGATTATCAAAAAACCGTGCCGTTGTGAAACACATAGATTTAGATTTAGCTTCTTTATCATCTATACGTAACTTCGTGAAAGAATTCACGAGCACAGAAGCGAAGTTGGACGTCCTGATAAACAACGCTGGGACAAGTGGGATCAGCCAAGATAAGACTGACGACGGGATCGTTCGCGACATGCAGATAAATCATTTCGGACCGTTTTTACTAACACTTCTCTTGGTTCCAATACTGAAAAAATCTGCGCCAAGCAGAGTGATCATTCTTTCGTCAGTGTTGCACAGGTTCGGCCGTATTGACAACTTGAACGAGGAGAACTATTACACGTACGTGCAAGCGTTCTGCAACAGCAAGCTGTGTAATGTACTGTTCAGTACAGAGCTGGCTAGGAGATTGGAAGGCACAGGAGTGGTGGTGAATAGCGCTCATCCGGGCCAAGTGAACACGTCTCTGTACAAATCTACGGTGTTCGAAAAGATTAGGAGTCTAGTGCTGTACTCGTTTTTCAAGAGTCCGTTCGACGGTGCTCAGACGAGTGTGTATTTGGCCGCGTCTGACGATTGTGATCAAGTCACTGGCAGGTACTTCGCCGATTGCTGCGGAGCTAAAATGAGTTTGAAAGTGAACGAAGATAATGCGAGAGAGCTGTGGAGCATCTCTGAGGAGCTGGTGAAGCTACGGCCAGAGGAAAGAGTTTCATAAGTTCGAAAAAATTTGATATTGAAAAACTGCACTATACTATAAACCGATTACAAAAAAATGGGACAGTTTTTTGTTTTTGGCTCGTGTATAGTTTCATTGTAGCTATTTTTTTAGCAAATTATCTGTTGTATATAACTATGTATTCATATTTATTGATTATAATTAAATAATATTACAAAATAAGTGTTATTTACATTATGGCGAATATATTAGGAACACAGCAAACGAAACCACTTATCACAAAAACACACAAAACAGAAATATATATTTATTTGTAATAATTCCGTTCATTGCACCTTCTATCTATGATATCTATGATCAATATCAATTAATAAATTGTGTTGCTAGTAGAGATAAGCTCCAAATAGCAAGATAAAATGAAACACGGTACTTGTCCATTTACTCAATGAATACAAAATGTCACAGCTGCTAGCTGGTTCATCGAATAGTCGCAGATTCTATTTCCGATACAGGACAAATATTTGCACTTTTTTTTTTATGTGATTGAATGACGTGACGAGCTAGTCGTTCACCTGATGTTAAGTGACACGGCCGCCCATAACAGTTGCAGTGTCACCCGGAACTTTAAAACAATAGTTTCGCGCGACACTGCACTGCGCACGTCATCCTGAGACATCACCCAGTCTAATAATCAGATTACTAGACTGAGTGATCAGATCATAGAGTCTCATTTGCCCAGTAATTTCACTAGCTACAATGCCCTCCAAACCGGAACACAGTAGTGCTTGCACACTACTGCTTGGCGGCAGAATAACTGGCAAAGCGGTGGTACCTACCTAGACGAACTTTGCAGAAAAGTCCTACCACCTAGTGCACTTGTGTGCAACATTTGTACCGAACCGTATCTTCTGCCATTTTGTGTCTTACGCAATGGTGATAAAACACGACTACTCAATTATGCTGATAGCGAGTTCGAATTCTGACCCGTATTACGAACGACGATCGTCGAATGGTGCTCAATTTGTAGAATGAATGATCATTAATCATTTATGAATCTCGACTTGAGCACAGTTTCACGGCTAATCTCGTCATGTCGTTTTTTTTTAATACGGGCTTCAGTGTTGGTCACCGAAATACATATTTGCGGATTCGGGATTTGATATCGATGTCATATCAACACGGTGAAAAGGACATTGACACAAAAACTGGCAAAAATGGGTATGTGAAATAAAACCCAATTACAGACCAGCGTTGTAGGTGAATGGATTTATGCACTCCCCAAAAAGCTATGCGTTATGCTTATCCACAGTTGAAATATAATAGAGCGGAATAGAAAACGTAGGCCAGTTTTAACATGATAAACTTTTTTTACTAGTTGTTTTACTTATATTTTTTTAAAATCATTTATCAGTTAGGCTTACATTTGACCATGGTCTCGCCTGATGGTAAGTGACGACGCGGACGATGATGGCGCATACTTGGCTAGAAGATACCGGTTCACTCTAGCCTTAAAAATCTCAATTGTAATTATAAAAGGATTTTTGTAAGTTTGGACAGATTAGTAAGTTCAAAAACACGGTTAAATAAAACCACTCCAAGCGTTAACGCAAGTTTGTTGTGAGTACGCTGCACTTGATGCTCAAGGATGAGTACTGAAGTACTTCATCAACATTTCATTGACAAAATCGGGTATCGGACCGCACAATCGAATAGTTATCTGACTGTTAACAATCGAAATAGTGTATTAATAATTTCGATTGTTATCAATGTGTCGGACTGAAGTTATAAGATACGAATCGGTTGACGATTAGAAACACCACTATGAAATCCTATGACTGTACCGTTTTTTTTTTCATATCAGACCAATGAAAAAATTAAATGTGATAGAAATAGAATAAGACAATTAATTTTGGATGCAGAAGGCAAGCAGCCGCTCAAAGTGGCGTTGTATGGGAGAGGCCTATGTTCAACAGAGGATGTTTTCAGGCTGTTGATGATGATGATGAATGAATTTTACATTCTGCTCATCAACATCCCGAAGACGTCCACTGCTGAACATAGGCCTCCCCTACAGAGCGCAACTTTGAACGGCTGCTTTCCTCCTGCATCCATCGGCTCCCCGCGACACACGTTGTTTATATTCTGCGCAATATAGCAAATTTTACAATAGAACTGTGTAGCACATGTTAACGTCCATATGTCACATACTTCGATAGCGCGAACGTAGCTTAACACCCCTCTCCCCTTAGGTGAACCAATGAGTAGCAGAGAATAGTTTATCAGTGGCGTACAATGGAGAGAGCCTATGTTCAGCTATGGACATTTTCTGGCTGACGATAATCCAAATGGTGTCTATAAAGGTGTTTCCAATCGTGTCAATCCGATTCGAAATCAAATACCGTCCGTAGCAGTGAGTAGTTCGTATCTGTGGATTATGGATCTGCAGAGGTTCACAAGCGCAGTTGTAAGTAACATTGCGTACACACGTGCGGGTGATCAAACACAACACGCTTTCTGTGATTTAGAGACGTGGAATATAGCAGATTTGGATATTCACGAATTTGGTACATTTTCGGGAAAAATATTTGGATCTATCATATTGTTTTTCCAACAGTGAAATGCGTGGTGTAATCTTTTTAAAGCTTTTACACATTCACTAAAATTATTTTGAAAAGCATTTTAATCAAGGCACCGAATCGAAATCTACACTTATCTTTTCCTTCATGCTGAATATAGATGAAAGAGATAGTGTGTAAGCGACTCCCTTACAAACAATATTAACAGATTGATTCTAGTACATTTATCTTCTTTTATATGTAAGTAGGTCACATTTATGTTACACGTAATTCCAGCTTAACGTCTAATTTCCCTTCAGCTTTAATATTCCACGTCCCTTCACACGCGCTCACCGCTTCAGGGCGTTCCCGTTTGTCCATCACGAATATAGGCGGCCCGTACTGCCTGCACTCGCAGCCCATTTCCATCTGAATTGATGAAATCTTTTACATTTACTATTTTTAATTAATCTTATTATTGATTATTCAATATTGACTTTACTATTTTCGTCTGAATGGTCTGGTAATATAAAGGGTGGCAAACTGGAGCCGCTCACTGTTCACCTAGTGAGGACACAGCTTTAAGCTGTTGGTCCCTACAGACTTCACAGCTTAGTGAGTGCGGACGCTTAGGCGCCCAGCTATCAAACATTGGCGTCTGGCTCAGAGGCACTTCTTTGGTAGGCCGTTGCCGGGAAAAGAGAAAGAAGATGATCGAAAAGGCTGTGTACACTGGCGGAGTGGACTCTGTGGAAAATATAAGTGGCTATGCTGCCTACTGATCTCGGGCCGGCGTATTTGGACTTCATGGTAGTAGCAGACAAAATATTTTTAATTGTTTTGTTTTAACAGCAATTAACAAAATTGCATTTGAACTAAAACAAAGCCTTGTAAAAGAAAAGTGCTTTCTAAGACTAGTGCCAGTCTTCACTAAAGTTTGACAGCTCCTAAATCACTCTATGGCGTACCTACTGCAACGCAATTGGTTACATCCGCGACAGGTAAGTACAAACATAAAAACTGTAATAGTTTAGGGTAGACGGACTAAGCCAAGGCCTTCACGCGCCATTGAAAATAGATTATGAAAAATGGCGCACATTTTTTTACTCCCGCTACATTTTAAATGGTTAGAATGAGAAAACAGTATTCTGTATCTTACTTTTCCAATGGTGGGCGTTATATTCACAAATACACTGTGATAAAAAGATATACGAACGTGTGTACACGGATCTTGATTGAAGTAGGCGCTTCCTAACACTAAAAAATGTATATGCAATATGCACGCATTATAGGCTAGGTCACCTTCAAATGAAATAACTATATCGTGTATTTTAATAACATTTTTGGAGAAGAAAAAAAAATCTCGAGAATAGGCGTAAAATCCCTGCAAAACGCGAGTTTCATTTTTTAGCTCATACCAGTTTGTACGTTGCACAATTGACCTAAAGCTCATAATGCACGAGCGACTGCGTTAGCTTCCATCCTGTGGCAATGTTTTGAAGTGAAGTACTTACCGCGGGATGTGGATGTTGTAGATAGGCGGGCGGCTGTTGCGCGGCTGCCGCGGCCGCCGCTACCATCGCGTAAGGTACCGCAGCCACCTGGATTTGGTAAATAGTTTAGATTATCTACCTGTTTATTAGTACATTACTGCAGCGGCCAGCAACAGAGGCATTGATGGACGAACGTGTTAATGTGGGCACACACATACGTAAGTCCAATGCCTAGCTGTGGCCATGGCTTGCATAGTACTTTTCTCAAATAATGCGCGGAAATTAAAACTAAGTTTGAATAATTGTATGAAAAAAGTTGACAAAAGGCACCTAAATCGGGGCGCAGGCGCAAGCATAATTTTTTGTTGCTCTGTGTATTCACTACAACAGCTAACAAAATATGTCAAACACGAAATAATAACACCTAGTCCAGTTAGTGGGGGGCTACGGTTCAGATTAATATGTGAAATGTATATCAATAACTAAAAACGCATTTGTTGTAGCCTGCTAAAGGAATAAATATCCAGGGAACGGGCAGCAGCATTCTCCTCGTTACATTAAAATCTTCTGCGATCACCAAGCCGCGTGC
Organism: Ennomos quercinarius; assembly: GCA_910589525.2. NCBI lineage: Eukaryota > Metazoa > Arthropoda > Insecta > Lepidoptera > Geometridae > Ennomos > Ennomos quercinarius. Next base: position 2,022,015 of record OU342509.1, read on the forward strand.
CAAGCGAGGTGATTATGGCAAGTATGATAAAGCATCCAGAGTGGCGTTTTATGGCAAAGGTCTACGTTCAGCAGTGGACATCTTTCAGCTGATGATGCGATGTGAACAGGTACTATTATTTGGTGTGCCTAAAACATATTGTAACATACCATATGATGTGGCGGCGGTGGATGCGGCGCGGGGACATAGGAGACGCCGGGTCCCATGACGCCGAGTCCCACGCCCACGCCCACTCCCATGCCCACGCCCACGCCCGACGGCGTGCCCGGCGTGTGCGGTCTGGAACGTACACAGCTTCACATAATGTGCTCAATTCTGGTGATGGATGCGATAATGTGATGGCAAAAGAAGTATAGCAAAACAGACAAAACTTTGGAAAGATTGCATTAAACATGCATGTCAAACTGATAATCATTGATTTATTTATTTATTTATAAATGCTTGCACACTTACAGCGACGCCAAGACGTGTGACGAGCCAGAAATACATCATAAACTTAAAATTATAGTCTATGGTCGAAATTGAATGTTAATAAATATAAATTGATGGGTCGCATGCATAATGGACCGTAGAACAAGTGGGCCACAAAATCCATAAAAAAATTGTTTTTAATTTTAATTTCTATGACATCTATCTATCTGCAAGCGAGTGGAAACTCCATCGATGTTGATAGAGAAAAGACCCGTAAAAAACGAACCGCTAGATCATCGACTGTGAGTGAATGCACAATACACCCCATGCGGGACGTCAGTGCAGGCCTTACCGCCCCCAAATAGAATAAGAATAAGAATAAGAATCACCGACTGTCGAACAATCGATGAACTAAAAAGTACATTATTTTGGTTCCGTCTATTGCTGTTCTGTTGCTAGTGGCGCTAGTATCGAAGGTCAAAGTGAATTCAGCGACAGGCGAGCAACAGGCGGACGACTGTGACTGATTGCTAAGTGTTTGCTGTTGTTATTTTTCATAATACGAGTGCAGCATACATCCACTGGAAAATTATACCGTGTGGAAAGTGAAATCAATATTCATTTAATCATAATAGCAAGTGGGATTTCCTCTCTAAGGCTAATTACCTGCTATGATTAGGTGTAGATGGACTCCTCGGCTGGAATGGCTTGGCGGCGGGGTTGAACTCCTTCGCGTTAGGGTTGAGGGTAGACTTCTTGAGTGTGACGGCTACCACCCCCACGCCGGGGGATGCAGGGGACGGGGGCGACGCGGGCGCGGGGGGCGTGGCTTCCGCGCTCGGGGGGGACTGGCCTTTTGGGGGGACTGGGGGCTGGAAAGAAGATAGATATATTGTAGAATAAACACAAAAATGTGTAACAATGAGGGACCTTACCACTAAAGGCGATCCCTTACAGTAAACCTTTCTAAATGAAATGAAATTGAATTCGAAACGACCTTGTGTTGTGTGGGCGGCGTGTGCTGCTTGGGCGGGCGGTCCCGCTTGTGGTGCGGCTCCGACGGCGCGCCAGAGTTCGCGGACACCTCGGGGGGAGACGCCGCCGGGGGTGGGAGCTGAAGGAAAACGTATACTATTATATACATAGAGAAATATGTATTCATGAAATTATGGCAAATCTCTAGCTGCTCTAGTGGCACTGATGGTGGGTATGATGATGATGATGGTAACCAACCTGTGGCGGCGGGTTGGGAGGCAGCTGCGGTTGCGGCTGCGGCGGCGGCATCGGCTGCGGCGCCGGAGATACCAACTTGAACTCTTGACCGAACTTGCGTAACTCCTGGAATCAATGGTACCTCAATATAATCTTTTTTTTAAAATTAAAACAATCAAAATGAGTACTCAATTGTCTCAAGCTTACATCAAGTATACTATAGATACACAGTCTATACGAAATTCAAACCTCAAAAGTGTCCCCGCGCCAATGCTTACTTATACAGATATATACCTCTCCAGCTAATATAAAATAGTGCACAAGCGGTTGTTTCATTTTAATAATGAACCATAGCACCCTGTGATAGCGTTGTAAAACAATAATATGTGAGTTACATCACTTTCATTAGGCGCGGTCACACGCGATTGAGCGCAAAATAAGGCATATGCCTTGTTTTGACGGTGCCGTCTTCGAGGCGGCGATGGGGGTTTGCCCTATAAATTTCATCGCAGGACTCCGGCAAGAATTAATAAATATCTAGTGTAATTGCGCTGAAACAATAAAACGAAATACTCATATGTGGCTCGTTTTTACTCCACACAAAACCCATATCTGTGTGGTATGTGCAGAAGTGAAACAAGCCCACAGCTACCTGCACGTCGGGGTCGGCGCGGCGCGGCTCGGGCGCGGCGTGGCGCGGCCCGCGCGCGTCCGCCGGGCAGGGACTCTGGAACATACGCACGTTAGCTGTAGCTATTGCCGTGTGTGCAAGTAGCTTAGCTGGCCGACACGCACAATCTTAATGTGCATACACAACACACAACTTTATATCACAAAAAAACCGGCCAAGTGCGAGTCGGACTCGCGCATGAAGGGTTCCGTACCATTATCTATAAAAACGAGAAAAAAAAAATCACGTTTGTTGCACGGGAACCCCCTTAAACATTTATTTTATTCTGTGTTTTAGTATTTGTTGTTATAGCGGCAACAGAAATACATCATCTGTGAAAATTTCAACTGTCTATCACAGTTTGGCAACGCGTCGACAACGCCCCTAGTGTTGCAGATGTCCATAGGCTACGGTTACCGCTTTCCATCAGGCGGGCCGTATGCTTGTTTGTCGCTCTTAATATTTAAAAAAAAAAAAGTTCATGAGATACAGCCTGGTGACAGACGGACGGACAGACAGAGAGACAGACGGGCGGACAGCAGAGCCTTAGTAGTAGGGTCCGTTTTACCCTTTGAGTATGGAACCCTAAAAATCTAGAAATATGGCAACCCGGTTGAAATGAGATGATAACTATTAGTATAATATAAAAATAGAACATGACATAGGCAGGCGTATTTCAAAGCTATTATAGACTGACTACACATTTTAACTTGCATCCCCTCTCCCGAGCGAACAGCGCTGAATTTCGGGATACAAAGGTATCCTATGTCCTACCTTGTAATATGAAGTCAAATCATACCAAGTTTCATTTGAATCTGTTCAGTAGTTTCAGCGTGATGCTCAGCCATGATACAGACAGACAAAAATGGGAAAAATACCATTTTGGCTTCAGCATCGATTATAGCGGGAGCCCTCCAAAAATAATTTAAAATATTTTCAATGTACAGAATGGGACCGGACCTGTTACGGTTTTATTACAAGTATAGATGATGATGATGATGATGAAACTTACATGGTGATGATGTGGCGGGAAGCCCTGACGTGGATGCGGTGGTCCGCCATTCACTTTACCGGTTACCGGTGCCGGCCTGGAATTTATCATCAATGTATTTAACACGCTCCGCAGTTTTACCTGTACCAGCGCTCGTAGCGAAGCACGACTAGCCGTTTCTAACCGATCGGTAAAGTTAAGCATTGTTCGTTGCAGTCACTACTTTGATGGGTGACCGCTACAGCAAAAAGTGGTATTTACAACTGAGCGCTACCGTGCTTCGGAGGGCACGTTAAGCCGTCGGTCGCGACTGTTGTCGTAACACAATAGTCGTTAAGCAAAGTCGGACGCCTTTAGCGGTCTAAAAATTCTGACACCAGGGCTGACCACTTGCCTACACGAGAAGAAGAAGAAGACTCGTACTATACCGGATTTCCCACGGAATTTCTCATTTTCCAAGACAAAAAGTAGCCCATATAGCAGCATCAACAGCCGGTAGACGGTCCACTGCTGAACACAGGCCTCCCCCATAAAACGCCACTTAGTACGCTTATTATAGGGGGGATTTGCCGTAATCACCACGCTTGGCAGGCGGCTTGGTGATAGCAGGTTTTAATGTACCGAGGAGAATGCTGCTGCCCATTTTCTGGGTAATTCCCTTAGCTTACGGTACCTACTGGAGCTTACGGTAGATATGGGGTGGTCCTATTCGCAAACGGGGACCACACGGTAAAGTAAGAGAGTAAATGAGGCCTATAAAATCAAAGGCAGCTAAATCCAAGTCTGTCAAATAATCAGTATGCTACAAAAATCGATAACTTTGTTCAGGTAGCTACAATATTCTATATTTTAAGACAGATTTGTAAAGAATGTGAATATTAGAAATAATCTGACTTTTAATTAATAAAGCTTCCTGTATATTTGAGTACAAAGTATAGTTAACTCATTTTACGATATTATGGCGTTTAGCTGCCTTTGATTTTATAGGCCTCAAATAATCAATAAAAACAACTCACTGTTGAGGCTGATGCGGCGGGAATGGTGGTACGTGATATCCACCAGCTTGTGCTGCATAGCTCTTGCCGCCCGCCGGGCCCGCCACTGCCACCTGGAAATAGAACCGTATTGTTTTTCACATAGGGTCCAATTTTGCGTAACGTTTTAGTGAAGAGAAATGTCAAAATTGCGCGACGGCTTTATTAGAGATGGAACCATGATTCAGCATTTTGTAAACGGATTTTTTTTTACTTAGCTGAACTCTGTATCAGTTTGTTATTTAGGCCTAAAAAGGGCAAAGTATACAACCTAATATCACGTGCAAATATGGCTTTATGCTACGGGGCAATGCTGCCAGCTTGTTGGATAACCTATTGGTAGTGGGATGGAGCATGTAAACTGTGTATAGGTCATCGCGGATAGCATACAGTCGTCCAGGCGCGGATACAGAAATTTCTTAAGGGGGGGGGGGGGGGTTGGGGCACAAATCATTATATTAGGGGAGTCCAAGAGGGAGATTTGGGGAAATGGTGGTGAAGTACATAAGTATACGATATAAGACCAGTATGTACTCTTTTATTTAAATGATGGAGCACGTATTGCGTGCGTACTTTCACACCCAAAACCAGGCATCGAACCACTCAGAATACGCCACCTAAGCTCTAATGACTGACGCAGATGTCTCCGTAGCTGAAATCGGCACGGATGATATCAGCATCACATATTAACATATGTATGTGATCTGAGCAAGACAATACTTTATTTCCTGTCCCATAAAAAGGGGACATTCAGTTACTCAATTTGAACAAAGTCTTGCTTCATTTTTTCAAAACACAAGAGCCAGGCTGCGCACACTTAGGCTGCCCCCACATTGGGCAGTAGCGATATCACCGCGTTATCGCCGCAGTATCACCGCGATATTTTACTATCGAGCGGCGTATGTCGTCGCGATATCGCACCAAGCCAAGTCGCTCGAGGATTGCTACCGCCCAATGTGGGGTCAGCCTAACCTGCGCATCTATAACGGGAACCGTTCTGCGCAGTCCATCCTTATCTTCCACCTAATACAAGAGCGAGCCAGCCATACGAACCTGCGCGTGCACCTGCGCATCTATAACGGGCACGTGTTGCGGCGCCAGCGGCACGGGCTGCGAGGGCGGCGGGGGCGCGCGCGGCCGCTCCTTGTCCTTGGGGGGGCCCGCGGGGGGCGGCGGGGGCGCGCGCCCGCTCGGGGGGGACCCCGCCACACCCCCGCTCGGGGGCGGGCTCGGCTTCACTAGCTTGCCCGTCTGTAGGAGGGAAAATACATGTATTAATATCATGCGTTGGTGGAAGCTAAGCTCCACAGTTTAGAGCACCGATGTAAAGTTTATAGTGCGAACAGCCAATGAGTGGAACACCTTGCCGGCGTCCTTGTTTCCAACTAACTATGATCTGGGAGTCTTCCAAGTCGAGAGTGAACCGGTATCTTCTAGGCAAGATTGCACCATCGTAGACTGCGTCATCACTTTCCATTAGGTGAGACAGTGGTCAAACGCATTGCCTACCAACAATAAAAAAAAATTACTATAAAGGAACAATTCCTCATAGACCTCTTAGGCAAACGTGCTACACCTTTAACTACATCGTCGCTCATGAAAGGATGGTGACGCTGCTGCCCCTCGAATATATAATTTATTTTGTCGTACATGGAGCCAAAGTGAGAAAAATGTATTGTTGTGGTCCTCACCATGTATCTATCACCAAGGAGTTGAGGGTTAAAAATTAACTTAAAAAACCACGTGATGAATGGATGACCCCTTATACTCCAGCTACATACCTGCATATTCTTCCTCTTGTTGGGTATGACGTATTTCCCAGGCGTGGGCGTGGGCGCACTGTCCGGCGGTCGCAGCACAGCCGCGTATCGATCCTCTTCGTCACCGTTTTCAAGCTCGATACGAGCTTTATATGACGCCGTGCCTTCTATCTCAGCTGCTATCTCTTCCGCTTTGGCTTCTGCGTCCCTGATGGAAGATGGTATAATTGGAATTAAATTAACTGAGTTTTGGCAAAACATTCCAGTTACATAATAAACTTCTTTTTTTATAACTAAATAGGCCCGCATTTGACCACAGTCTCGCCTGATGTAAAATGACGACGCGGTCTACGATGGTACGTGCTTGCCTAGACTATGGCCGAACTAAAACAGGTTTGTATGTTACTATTTATTCATCATCATCATCAACAGCCTGAAGACGTCCACTGCTTAACAAAGGCCTCCCCAGAGAGCGCCACTTTGAGCGGCTGCACGATCCTGCATCCATCGGCTCCCCGCGGTTTTCACCAGATCGTCGGTCCACCTTGTGGTCTGCAGCCTACGCTACGTCTTCCGGTTCATGGTCGCCACTCAAAAACCTTTCTTCCCCATCAGTTGTCAGTTCTACGAGCGATGTGGCCTGCCCGTTGCCATTTTAACTTGCTAATCCTAAGAGATATATCGGTCACTTTAGTTCTCCTGTTGATCTCCTCATTCCGGAACTTATCTCGCAGGGAAGCACCAAGCACAGCTCTCTTCATAGCTCGTTGCGCGACTTTGAGCTTACTAATGAGGCCACCAGTAAGAGACCATGTCTCAGTCCCAAAATGCTGCTGCCCAGTGCATGGGCACTGGGCAGCAGACCCCCGGGGTAGCAGCATTCTCCCACAGACATCTAATACTATATAGTAAGCAGACCTAACATTATCTTCACTACTACATAGACGAGAATAAATGATATATCCATTACATTCGTTCTTATTAAAATTTGATAACTATCTCTTACCTTTTTGCAGTTGCAACACTTACGCACCCATGGACAAAAAGGCCTAAAACGCAATCATGTTACCATGGAAACATATAGTTGTGTGGCAACGTTCCATATAGGAACACACCTGAATTATCTTTTCACTTTACTTTTGATGTCCATGTCACTGTGTGCGTGAGATTTGCATGTTGTAAAAAGTGGCACGCAATATTTCTCTTATGTTAGGTCTGCTTACTTATAGTATTAGATGTCTGTACATTCTCTATGGTACATAAAAACCTTCTGCGGTCATCAAGAGGCTCATCCTCTTATGATAAGTGGCATTTTATGGAGGAGACCTATGTTCAACAGTGGACATCTTCCGGCTGATATGTCATACTGCTATTCATGAATTATCAACTTACCTATAATCCTGAGTATCCTTCCGTTGCAGCGGCAAGGTATACCCGGCGAGGGAATGATCATAGGTGCTGTGTACGCCGTAAACCTCTTCGTTCTTCCTGAACATATCGTTCGCGTCCCAGCCGTTGGCGCGGTCGAGGCCGAGCGAGTCGAGTCGCGCGTCGCCGTTCAGCGACGGCGTGTCGCCGATGTCGGCGTCGCAACCGTCCCACGGCTCTAGGTGGCGCTCCTCTCCAGGGCGCCCGTTACCTTCAACGATACCGACTGGTTTGGATGAATTGTGGACTCTGATGCGGGTATAACTATTTAGCTTTCTTTAGGTACCCTTTTTACAGGTAGAAAAATGTATATAATTAGTATTGAAATAACCTGTGTCGATAGAATTGTTATAGGGTATCGACTTATGCTGTTGTAAGCTGGAAAGTTTAAATTTGATTCTGAAAAATTGGATCTGGTCCGGGTATCACTCTCTCTTTCTAAAAGAAACCCTGACTATAAAACTTGCTGCCGGAAGTACAGACTGACTTTTTTTTAAATTAAAACGTCTAGGAGCCAATTACATTAATTAGACGTGTAAATAGCATGATCATGCAGATATGCTGCTAAGATTATAGTTGATGCTGTAGGTATATAATAACCACAGAGCAGGGAAAAAAATCGCTCGCGCCCCGATAGAGACGCCTTATTGATACTTTTCATAAAATTCAATCGTATCACGTTTTAGAATAAAACCTTATGGTTTACCTGTGTAGTTGACATAATGAATCCAGTATTGTCGTTAGTGTGTGCGCTTGGCGGCTATTGCCCGGCACTAATGTTGTTATTACTTTCTTTCCTGCTCTGTGATAATAACGATCGAATTATATCAGTTTATGCCCTTTTTGAGAAGACGAAATGCCCTCGCACTTCCCTGCCACCACGGAGGTGACGGCAGGGGGTATGTGGGACTCAAACCCACTAAAACCTCCCCGTGATCTCCCGGGATTGGGCGGGTACAACAGCGGTGGACCACAAACCATTTTGTAAAGCTACAGTGACCTACCATTAAACTTGCTAGATATTGCGCTATCTGTCTGGAACACGTCATGCGTGGCGTATTCAAGATCCGAGTCCTTGGCTCGGATGGAGACCACATCCTGTGGCTTGAAGATCAGCTTCTCCACGACTGATTCGACGGCGACGACACCGTCTTGGTCCACGCGGTGGGCTACTTCTAGTACTACCTGTGGGCAAGGAAAACAGGCATTTAGTTATTTAAAAAATATGTATATATATATATAATACGAATGTTGTGACAAATTAGTCGTTGCCTGGTGTTAAGCGTCACTTCCGCCGATAACAGATGCAGTATAACTTGGAACTCTAAATTGAAGCTTTTCTTATGCTAAAATGGGCATTCGTTTGACAACAACTCACCAGATGGTAAGTGACGAAGTTGTCTAAGGTGGAGCACGTTTGCATGAGATGCCCATTCACCCTTGACTTAAAAAGACCCAGTTTATACCCAGGAGGAAACACTGTTGCTGGAACAGCATTCCATTCCATTCTGTTGACATTGCACTGAGCACGTCATCTTGAGGCATCACACAGTCTCAGTAATACGATTTTTAGACTGTGAGATCAGATCGTAAAGTCTCATTTGCCTATTAATGTTCCTAGCTACAGTGCCCTTCAAACCGGAACAAAGTAGTGCTCGCACAGTACTGCTTGGCGGCAGAATAACTGGCAAAGCGGTGCTACCTACCTAGACGAACTTTACAGAATAGTCCTACCATCTAGTGAAAGATTAACGAGTTGATATTGGATTGTTATTCAATTCTGAGCTATGTTGAAAGTTTCAGTTCTCGCTCATTGGAAATTTGTTGCGAAACAGAAAAACAAGAAAACGAGCTGATGAACGTGGAAAAAGCTTTATGTTATAATTATGATCTCCTCTTGAAGACCCATTTTATGCATTTGTTACTGTTAATACTACTTTACTATATAGGTTTGGTGCCAGGTGGTAGAAATTGTCTGAAAGAGTTCGTCTAGGTAGGTACCACCACTTTGTCAGATATTCTGCTACCAAACGGTAGAGTGCAAGCACTACTGTGTTCCCGGTTGAAGGACACTGTAGCTAGTGAAAGTAGCCAGTAGGGCACTTTATGATCTCAGCCTAGATATCTTATTACTAGTCTGTGCCGGTGTGTCAGGATGACGTGCGCACTGCGCAGTGCAGTGTCACGTAGAACTTACAGTTTCCGAGTTGGACGGCCGTGACACTTCAGGGGAACGACCAGCTTGACACTTCATTCTTTTACATAAAAAAGTGGTACTTATATGCAAGCAACTGAAGTCTATACTGCAAACCTTACATTATGGTTCCTAGTACTTAAAAAACAAAGCATTCAGGTCGGACCCAGACTTAGGGACAGGGTGTTATATTTCGAAGTACTCCAAATGAGGAGTTGGAATTGGAAGAGCAAAAATGCCGTGAACGAGAAGAGCAGACCTAATTTAAACAGACCATGTGAGAGAAACTAGGACCTTATCTTTCCTATTTCATTTACATCTATGGTCCCAGATGATTAGATCACAAATTAAGGGTGGTAATAGGGTGACGTAACGTAGCCAACTCACGATCGATCAGCCGACAGCTTGTAAGTATACCTAATGTGTGTACTTGACCGCGTCTGTCTTACGACGCCCTTGGAATGCCTTCAAAGTCCTGTGGCAAATGTTCAGGTATTTGATCTTCCAAAAATATTGATTATGGCAATTTTTATTATTGGACTTGATTACCGGGAAAGAAGATCTTGATCACACATCGGCTTCGAAAAATTGCTTCTACATTCGTAAGTTTAACTATGATTTTTTCGTAACCCATAAGTTCTTGATATTTTTTTTTATAAATGATTGATTTTTAGTGAATAACCTATCATGATCCGTCAGTTACTTTTCTATGTCAGCCCAAACTGACAGAGAGACAAGCCTATAGGGCAAGAAGCGACCAGCTGAAAACTTTTTTATGAGAACGATTGACTTGACGTAACGAGTAAGCCGTTCTCTTGATGTTAAGCTTCACTGCTTTGTATCAGCATCAGCCTGAAGATGTCCACTACTGAACATAGCCCTCTCGCATAAAACGCCACTTTGGACGCAATAACCGTTGTATACAAAACCGTATACTTTTCGGCTTTAACGGATATAAAATGTCCGCAACGGGAACTATAAGTAATACCTGTTTTTCTTTATAAATAGAATAAAATTTATCAGATATAATATAAATTTCATCAATTCTTATTCAAGGCCTCTATAATTTGATATAATAAATTAATTTTTATATACATTTATTTTAGATACGCATCTTTATCATGTTCACAGGCCGGGAAAACCCTTTAGCGTAAACGGGCCGACTTTGAAAACCCCGTTTATGGCGTGATGTAACTTATAAGCTAGCGAAAAGACTTACTAGCTGGTACGCTTTAGAATCTAGATGTTTGGGAAAACCCACACTAGAAATGCCTAGGAGCTGTACGATGAACTGCCTGTAGCGGTAAATAAACTTTAAACATACAGTTCCAGACAGTTATGCACGGTTAAGCATATTATAAGCTAGACCAAAGCCTAGTTTTGTTTATTAGCTTATTAATGCCGACGTTAGAGCCGCTTTTTGCGCTAAACCGCGCCGTTTTGAACTTAGATCGTTCTATACATTTGCGGTGTGTTGTCAGAAACGTGGAGATCCCCGTAAAACTACCAAAAGACTCCAAAAGACCGGTCTTAACTAACTTTTCCTAGTACACCCATAACGAGCATAATTTAGCGTGCTCTCCGAAGCACGGTAGCGCTTAGTTTTTTGTTTAGTGTTATTGTGTTAATTTTAATAAAAGTATTAAGCTATTAATGCTCTGTAGGCTATAACCCACCACGACGGATGGATTCCTGAACCTGCCGGTTTCCAGGGTGTTCTCCTTTTCCGTTTTAAAAGCAAGTGAATATAGCTTACACATAGCTTGAAATTCATTGGTGCAAGGCCGAGCTCGTGCTCGATTTGAACTCTGAACTAAGGTGGGTCGATGTTAAAATCGGATAAGCTACCCTCCTCTTTACAGGATACACATCTCAACCGGAAGACGTCCACTGCTGAACACTGGCCTCCCCCATAAAACGCCACTTTGGATGCTTATTATAGTGGGGGGTTTACCATAACGTTTAGCAGGCCGCTTGGTGATCGCAGATAGATTTCAATGTAACGAAGAGAATGCCGCTGCCCATTCTCTGGACATTCCCTTAGCCGGCTCTCACCCCTTCTTCCTCACATAGCTCCGTCAATAAAACGTGATCGTCCCGGTCATCTTTAACTGTAATCTTATCACCACAGGACATTACACGTTGCGTCGCGACCGTAAACACGTACATAACAATAGAAGAGGCGAACGAAAACAATTCTTTTATTCTGCACATGACATTGTTTACATAACACGCGAATTATTGAGTTGCGTGTGGGAAGAGAACAACAGCTATAACAGTACAGAGCTATTCACCTAAAACCATGTAGGACATAACTGATGTCAACAGATTAATTAAGGGAATTTTTTATTGGCGTATGGGATTTGAGCCCCGCATCCACGGTTCCCATAAAGACGGGACATGCTGTTTGTGACACTGACAAGTGATATCATGTCCTTATCCTTCACATTTTACAACGAACTCACTATTATATAAAACAAATTACTATTTTTTTATTTCAATGAAACACAGTACTACGTTACGCGTGAAATGAAACATTTTTCGCATCTGTGTAGTTTGTGCAGTGAATAAACAAGAGAGCGTGGGAAAAGGCAAAGAGGATGATGATTTTGTTTTTGGCATTTGTTATTGGGGTCGGCTCCCAATCCATCTTGTAACGGCGAGTTACCAGAATTACACGAGCGACTGCCATCTGACTTCGTAACCGATAGGGAACCAGTAACAGTGATGATTAGATCAGGCGTCTGATTCTATCAGGCGTCTGACTACCCGTAACAATTGCCATAGATGTTCTTATGACAACCGGGACCGAACGGCTTAACGTCCAAAGCATTTTATCACTATATTTTTGTTAAGAAATACACGATTAGCGGAGACGTATTGCCGGACACTCGCAGTGTAAGACTGGTAGCGATCACATTTATTTTGAATGCGTCTAGTCACTATATTACAGGCACAACTCATCTACAGGTAAGATAGTCATCATTGCTGCGAAAGCGGCTTTCTTTTTCTCGTGCAGGCAAGTGGTTAGAGTGTCAAAACTTTTAAGCCACCTAAAGGCAACTGTTGTCTTACGACAACAGGCGGGGCTTTACTCTTTAAGTCTTTACATACATACTCCCGGTGCAGCAGTCTTGGCAAGCTGGCATCAATATCATCAAAGCTTAGATAAAACCAATCTACTATTTATTCTAAATCTAAACCTACATAGCTAAGCTTGAGAAGCTTATAGACCAGGGTAGAAGCCTTGAAAAATAATAAAAAGTGAAAAAAAATAATAGTAGGATGAAACCCATTAGAAAAGGAGGGGAATATTATAAAAATAAAAGGAAAAATAATTTACGGGCGATCTGAGGTCGGGAAGGGGATGGGGGTGAGTTTTTAAGGGTAAAAAATGGTTTTTCTCGATTTCCGGCAAAACTAAAAGTCGTATCGAAAAAAGTCAAATGGCAAAGTTGTAGGTAATAAAAAGATCTAAAACTTTTGTATATACACTTTTTTCACATAACCTCAAAATTTATGTGAAAAATCCAAAAAACCAAGTTTTTGGTTTTTTATTTTTATCTTTTACAAAATTTTTTTTTTTAACGAAATTTGGTGAAAACTTACCTTTTTATGTCCCAAATACGCTGTAATTTATTTGATTAAAAATATTTATTTTTTCACCTTATTTTGAATTAATATCAAAAAAACACCCTAATTTTCAATCGAAAATTCACCCGTCAAAATATCAGCTTTTTTCAAAAAGTTGGTATGGTTTCTGTTCGTTGAAATCTCTACTTTCCGATGGTGAAAAAAAAAATATATGTTACTACAGTAAATCTTCTCAGAAAATGCAAAAAATCAAAAAAAAATATTGAAGAAATAAATGTCAAAATGTATAAAAAATATATTATAAATGTATTAAAAATGTATTAAATATATATGGAAATCGGCCAAAAGTTTGTTATTAAAAATACATTTACGATATATATTTTATAGATTTTTAATATATTTTTTATGTACTTTGAAATATATTTTTTTTTCATGGGATTAACTAAATTTGTTTGTGCAAAATTAAGGAGATTATTATTTTTTTATCTTGTACTAAAATATCATTTAATTTCAATCTTTAGGTTATGTTACGTTAAGCATACTATTTTTTAAAGAAAATATTACGATTTTTATGTTTGAGTTGATTGATACAGATAAAAATAGAGATAGTATTTACCTTCCTATGCAGATTCGAAAAGTTTTTTTTGTTTTTTTAAGTAAACTTGTCACAATTATCTTCAAGAAACTCAGCGTGCACGTGTATTTTTATAAACGATGTTGTATACTGTACTGTATTTCGAATACTGGTTAGGCTAACGGTTGTAACAGCTGCTACGAAATATATAGTATATAGGTAAAATGTAGTAAAATTATTTATAATAATTAAAAAAAAAATTTCGAATTCAAGTTTTTTTGATTTTTTGCATTTTCTGAGAAGATTTACTGTAGTAACATATTTTTTTTTTTTCACCATCGGAAAGTAGGGATTTCAACGAACAGAAACCATACTAACTTTTTGAAAAAAGCTGATATTTTGACGGGTGAATTTTCGATTGAAAATTAGGGTGTTTTTTTGATATTAATTCAAAATAAGGTGAAAAAATAAATATTTTTAATCAAATAAATTACAGCGTATTTGGGACATAAAAAGGTAAGTTTTCACCAAATTTCGTTAAAAAAAAATTTTTTGTAAAAGATAAAAATAAAAAACCAAAAACTTGGTTTTTTGGATTTTTCACATAAATTTTGAGGTTATGTGAAAAAAGTGTATATACAAAAGTTTTAGATCTTTTTATTACCTACAACTTTGCCATTTGACTTTTTTCGATACGACTTTTAGTTTTGCCGGAAATCGAGAAAAACCATTATTTACCCTTAAAAACTCACCCCCATCCCCTTCCCGACCTCAGATCGCCCGTAAATTATTTTTCCTTTCATTTTTATAATATTCCCCTCCTTTTCTAATGGGTTTCATCCTACTATTATTTTTTTTGGTTTTAAAAATTATCGACCCTGGTCTATTACGACGCAGCCCAGCCTCTCAAGTTTAGGTACGAAAATATATGCGACCTTGAACCTTGTCGACCGTAAAATCCCCGCTATACGTAACGCGTACCAACACTCGATGAGGTACGTAAAGGGCAGTATGCGATAGATAAAGAAGCGCCTAAACATTTTAGCGCTTGCAGCGCTGTGCGTATTTTCGGAGCGAGCCAACTGTTCTATGACAATACATAATAAATAATATTATCAATTGAGCTAAGTTAGAAATCTAGATCAATACAAAAGAGGTCAAACTCAAAGTGATACATTTTATAGGTTACTATTTTCAACATAGGAACACCAGTGCTCTTACGTAGGTATTTGACACACGAGTGTTTTTTTATGGCTTCATTTGTACGAGTGACAAGTGATGAGCGAGCGGCGAACCACTCGAAACGGTATCGGTAATGGTTTACGTATTGTATTCATAATATGCTGTATTTATTGGTTTTACAATTTTTGTGAAACTAAGCTTTTTTACAAACGATTGAAAATCCCCACTGATGGGGAAATTTCGATTAACTTTAGACTAGTTTTCCAGGCAAACTCTTAGCTCCTAGAGAGCTAGTGCGAACTTAAGAAGGCCGTCCTGAAAATGTTATTGCCGTCGCTCTGCTCTCCACACGTATGATAGAGACAATAGAGTCCCATGAGTGAATTTACATATTACATATTAGCGTTCCGACGCCAACGGTTGTCACCCTCTACAATTTAACAAAAACTTTTGATTGTGGTGTCAATCGTTTGGATAATTGATGCTTGTAAATCTTGTTTTTTTTGGAAACCACCTTTCTTCGTCATAATTTTGACGCCAAAAATTCGTAACTTTAGGTCGCTATAAACACGAAGATATTGTAAAAACTTAAAAAAGGAAGACGTACGAGCATAGTTTTTTACTGGATAGACAACATATTAAAAAATCATCAAAATCGGATAACATTTAGAGGTGGAAAAGCGTTGGCACTTTTTGTATGGACATGAGGGGGGGGTAATGTGTAAAAATTTATACATATCGGTTCATACATTGCAGCGTGAGAGACCTTCAAACCATCAGACAGATTCGTATTTTATATAAATTACTTGGAGGACTTGGGATACTGCAACAGAGTCTGCAGGAGACTGCATCAGACTCTGTTGCAGTCATCAATGTTAAAACATTGAACTATCTTTTGCACAATCTGTTTGGAAAGGGTCATCATCAACAGCCTGAAGACGTCCACTGCTGAATATAGACCTCCGCCATAGAGCGCCACTTTGAGCGGCTGCTCGCCTCCTGCACCATCGGCTCCCCGCAGTTTTAACGAGATCGTCGGCCCTCTCGACCGACTCGAGAACCTTTCTTCCCCACCGGTTGTCAGTTCTATGAGCGATGTCGCCTACCCGAAAACGGATGAACATGTCACGTGGTGTGTGGTATGGTTCGTCCGTGATCATGGTGCTTGCAACAGTACCGAAACACCGGTAACTCGAAACGAATAAACTACACGGTAAATACCCCGTTAATAGACAAAAATAAATGTTAATCAACTTATTTTTATTACAATACATTCTAATTGTAGTTTTGCATAGTCATTGGCGCAAACAGTACAGCTTTTTAATTTATACCGTTTCGAGTAAGTACCGTGGAAATTATTTACGTACATAACATCCATACTAAATTAACATTACATAACAAATTAATACCAAACTTTATTTAATTGTTTTACCAATTGAATTTGTTAAAGTCTGTATGTATACCAGTTTTGTCGGTCAGAGTGTCTGTCTGTCTATCATAACTCTTTTCCGCTGAAGGTATTTTTGAGGTATATTATCAACATAGCGAAGCACGACTAGCCGTTTCTAACCGATCGGTAAAGTTAAGCAACGTTCGCTGCGGTCACTACTTTGATGGGTGACCGCTACAGCAAAAAGTGGTGTTTACAACTGAGCGCTACCGTGCTTCGGAGGGCACGTTAAGCCGTCGGTCCCGGCTGCTGTCGTGAGACAATAGTCGTTAAGCCAAGTCAGGAGTCTTTGGGCGGCCTAAAAATTTTGACACCAGGGCTGACCACTTGCGCCTACACGAGAAGAAGAAGAATAAAGACATTTAAAAATTAAAAATTAGTTATTGAGGTAGCTGAAACTGATAATGCTGAATTGCTGATGACCATGGCCTCATAATTCCAGTAAAAAAATCAAGTTTTTAACACTAACATACAAAACGATACAGAAACACCTATCTTTTTTTTTTTTTTTATGCGATTGAATGACGTGACGAGCTAGTCGTTCACCAGATGTTAAGCGACACGGCCGCCCATAACAGTTGCAGTGTCACTCGGAACTTTAAAACAATAAAGTTTCGCGTGACACTGCACTGCGCACGTCATCCTGAGACATCACACAGTCTAGTAATCAGATTACTAGACTGAGTGATCAGATCATAAAGTCTCATTTGCCCAGTAATTTCACTAGCTACAATGCCCTTCAAACCGGAACACAGTAGTGCTTGCACACTACTGCTTGGCGGCAGAATAACTGGCAAAGCGGTGGTATCTAGTGTAATTCCGCTGAAACCATTAAATTATATTATACTGGGTGGCGCAAAAGTAAAGACCCTATTTGGTTCAGCTATAACATTTTTTCTAAATTAGAAAACTAGATTTAGGTTTTTTTAAATGTATATTTGTGCCATTAAATTTCGTACCATTAGGATTTAAAGATGATGTCTTTTAAATGGTGACCTCCAGAGTTGATACACATTTGAGCCCTATTTATGACATTTTGCAAGATGATTTTCCTTCAAAATTGGTTATGAGTGACGAAGCGCATTTCCATCTCTCAGGGCATGTCAATAAGCAGAATACTCGGTTCTGGGGCACTGATAATCCGCGCATTATTCAAGAAACACCTCTACACCCACTAAAAGTTACTGTATGGTGTGGCATCTGTGTTGACAGAGTGATCGGACCCTATTTTTTCGAAGACGCTGGAGGCAATGCGATAACTGTCACTGGAGAACGCTACAGAACCATGTTACGTGAGTTTTTGATACCCAGTTTGGACGAATTGGGGCTGGAGCACATCTGGTTTCAACAAGACGGCGCTACGGCACACACAGCGCGCGACACTATGGACTTAGTGAGGGACGCTTTTCCAAGCCGAGTTATCTCTCGTTTTGGCGATTTGCCTTGGCCTGCAAGATCACCCGATCTGACCAGTCCAGACTTCTTTCTTTGGGGTTTTTTGAAATCTCGGGTGTATGTGAACAAGCCACAGACTCTCGCAGCTCTAAAAGAAAACATTCGTCAAGAAATAACGAACATATCGCAGGAAGTGTTACGGCAAGTTATGCAAAATGTCATAAATAGGGCTCAAATGTGTATCAACTCTGGAGGTCACCATTTAAAAGACATCATCTTTAAATCCTAATGGTACGAAATTTAATGGCACAAATATACATTTAAAAAAACCTAAATCTAGTTTTCTAATTTAGAAAAAATGTTATAGCTGAACCAAATAGGGTCTTTACTTTTGCGCCACCCAGTATATTCTTATTCTTTTTTGGTTGGTAAGTAAGTGCCATACAGAATCACACAGATCCACACAGAAACACACAGAATTTCTTTCTGGTCAACAAATGACATAGAATCAACTTTGTGATAACTTCACATGTTCACACAATATTTATTTACATTGCTAAACTATTGATCGTCAATGATCGAGGCAATCATCTACGATAACAGCAGGGCTAGCATGAGCTTTAAAAATCGCCTCAGTTATCTTTTCTCTCTAGAGAAAGCTTTTGACCAAGGAACGGTCATGCGGTCTGCGGATCACGTCATAAAACATTTCTTGCTTTTCGTTGGGTCAACGCTTAAGAAAAGAGATTGATCGATTTCTATAGCTCATTCTAGTCCTGCTGCGGGACAAATAGGTAGTTTGCTGCGTAGTGCAACGACGGCTCAACTTTTTTTCAAAACATATTAATTATTAATGTAGTTTAATATGTAATGCTATCGGGTGTACACTCTACATACCGGTTATGTTAATATCTGCAAAGAAAGGTTACGCATTTCCATAAAGAAATCGTATTCACTCGTATAGGAATCAGACCCTAACGTGGCAAAAACACTTGCGGCCATACAGACAACACTACAGCATGACGCACAGTAAGGACACAGTCATGGAAGCAAATAGATATCTAATCAAAATATATTGCTCAAAATTTTCCACATTTAAAAAAAAAAAATTACGGCACTTCCGTGTACAGATGTATAGGTAAGGTAACAGTCACAGGAACAGCGAAAATGAAATTAAAATTTAAAACAGGTCCGAAGAAACTCATGAAGTGAAATGAGTGACAGTAACGTCAATGCAACTGGGGTCATATTCGACTTATCTTCCGTCATTGTCGATCATATTCCAAAGTCGATATGAACGATAAAGACTTCTGAAAATGAAGTCACATTGCGGAGAATTCTTGATCCTGAGAGACAAGAAGGCCGCCGTCGTACTACGTACGATTTATGCTGCTTCCTATAAGACACCACATTCTCAAAATTGGGCCGCTTAAATTAGGTACGAGTACAACGGATAGAAATTGCCATACGAAAGAATGAGATAGAAATACTAGACCTGAACAAAAACAGATACACGTGTCCATCTAGGGTCAGTTTTTGAATATGCGATGAGCGTGCCTATCTTTTTAACTTAAACTGCTAAGCATAGGCATAATGATAACAAAAAATACTTCTCTTCCATTTTTTTAAAATTGGTTGATAAAATTTAAAAGTAATAAAATCTTTCCAAGGTTTACATTCACAAAATGTATTTTAGTAGTTATGAAACAATTTAAAAAAATAATCGAAGTGTCCATAATCATAATGGTTATGTATGCATATGTATCGCTAACTAAGCTTATCTGTATAATTGTTCTAGGAACTGGCGATAATCAACTTACTTTGAACTCTAACTATATACCGGTAAGGCTTACATTCTTAGCTTTGTGATGGACAGTTGGCAACTTAGCATAAACAGAGATAAGTTGCAGGAAATCTGCAATGTGACAGTGTGGTTTTAAATAAATAAAACTAATGGGTCTTAGTAACTACAATATTTTTGTTGAACATATGTAATGATATTCATGAGGATTTAGCCAGATTCTTAGTAAGTAAACTCAGTTATTTTAATATCTTCAAAATGTCGCAATGCGCAAGCGAGATAGAGGATACACGAATATACGAGTCTGAAACTGTGGTCTTATCGCTTAAAGCGATCTATTCCAGACAACATAGAAAAATAGCGAAAAGAACAACAAGTAATTTCGTTTAAAATTTAAAAAAAATTCGATGCCGTCGCTCGGTGCTCCGGACAGCACGGTCCCGGTTGTCATAAGAACATCTATGGCAATCGTTACGGGTAGTCAGACGCCTGATAGAATCTGACACCTGGCCTAACCATCCCTATTACTGGTTCCTTATGGGTTGCGAGGTCAGATGGCAGTCGCTCGTGTAATTCTAAGTTCAAATTAACAACTTTTTTTGCACACCAAAATAAAACTAAATGAACATATAAAAAAAACATTACGATGCTACGCGCAATAATTTGCTCTATAAGCTATTTAAAATGTAATTAATTGGCTACATTTGCTGCAGTCAGCGCCATTTTGACTACCTTAATTGTTATTTCGAGAACGCAAATACTTATTCAGAAATTCAGTCACAAAGACTTTTATTCAGAAACCGTAATGTTTGAGTGGGACAGAGAGACCTTAACCAAAGTTTCTTTTGGAAACTAATAAAAAAAACCCTTGAAAGAAGGTCTGTTTTTAATAGGCTTTGCACAAATAAATAATAATCCTCTGAAAATAAACAGTCATGAAAACAAAAATTAAATATCTCAAAAACTTACAAAGTTACAAGCATTTTAAAATACAGGAATAGAAAGAGACAGTTCAAACGTGCAGTGACGCCAGTTCTTGCTCCTTCATAGTACCTCATTATTAAGCTGTGGTAGCTTTACATGCAATCTCTTTGGCATGTTACGTCACTAACGTGCGTTTTCATAGTAACTGTGGGCAGGCGATGCCCTCCGTGCCCCGGTGGTTATGACGGTTTTTGGCATATTTCTGATCTACGCTGTTTTCGTCTGTATTGGCATTCTTCTAGTTAGGTAGTCATAGTAGGGAATACTAATAATTCAATTTTCCTACTGGTATATAAAGTAGAGCTACGAATTACGATATAAATAAAACAAAAATCTCTTCCGGCGGCGGCTCGCATAAAGCTACCTATCAAACCGAATGCTCCACGGAGCAAAGGTCATGCGAATCTGTTGCTTGGATTTTTTATTGTTACCGATGTAAAACAAATAACCAGTCGCTAATCATTTGTCGATAAGCGATAGGTATTTCACTGTCATGGCTAATTGCCGGTCACTGTTAGTTTGAAATATTTATCTTAACGCGTTAATAATTATTACCATGTCATTACCTATGTATGTATGTTTCCCAGCGAAATAAGATCCGAAATGAGGAGACCCGGAGGTGAACTCATCATCTGCCTACACTTATCCCATTTAAGTGGGGTCGGTGCAGCATGTTTTTCTCTTCCACTCATTTCTGTCAAACGTCATCTCAACATTCACTCCCTTAGCACACATATCATTTTTCACACAGTCCAACCACACTTTTTTCGGTCTTCCTCTACCTTTTTTACCATCAACATTCATACTCAACTCTCTTGGTAACATGGCTTCCATCTCTCCGCACGACATGACCATACCACGCTAGCCTATTGCTTCTCAACTTTTCCATCACTGGTGCCACTTTCAAGCTACCTCTTATGTACTCATTCCCGATTTTATCCATCCTCGTGACACCACACCGCAGGCGAAATAGTGACCGATATAGCTCTTAGAATTAGCAAGTTAAAATGGCAATGGGCAGGCCACATCGCTCGTAGAACTGACAACCGCTGGGGAAGAAAGGTTCTGGAGTGGCAACCACGAACCGGAAGACGCAGGGTATACCGGCCCCCCATTATACGGGCCGAGCGAGGACTGAGCCGATGGAACAAGCTTGCCTTGACGATACCGGTTCACTCTTGCCTTGAAAAATTCCAGATTGTATTTTTCAGGAAACCAAGACGCTGGTAATGTGTTTCATTCCTTTACCGTCCACGCAACAAATGTTAAAGCGAAATGCTTCCAACTTTCCTCTCCGTCAAAAACGAATACCAACGTTACAGAGCAGATAAATAAAAGCTACGTATACATACATAGTTATAGTACCCTAGTATCTAGGCTAGGCTTACGGAGTGGCCATAAAGTAATCTGTGGCGAGGCTAATAATTTTCGCAGACGCGCCTTGTCGCTTCTTTTGAGAGCGCACGATCGCAAGGTCGCGTAGACAATCTCCTAGGAATGCGAATGGTTGCGTCGGGCCCGGCTGCTAACTTGCTAAGCCTCCATTCACGTCATTAATGTTGCCAGTTTAGAATCAACTGCAACAGAATCTACCATGATTAGAGAAACTGAACGAGGACTGAGGACTTTTTTATTGCTTTTATTAGTAGTTAGTTAAAAAGTTAGTTTTTATTTAGTTTTTTAGTGCATAATACTAAGTTGAAGAATTTTTTAAGTTGCTATTGTGAGATGTGAGGCTAAATGAAGATTTTAGTCAAGCGCCAGAAGGAAAATAAATTAAATGACTTTGCTTTGAAGTTCCTTTTTTCAGTTCCTTAAGAAAAGGAGCATGTTCTAAAATAGCTTGTATTTTTTATGTTTGTTACCTGCCTTGGAACTCCGTCATTTATAAAACCGATTAGGATTTTTTTTTGGGACCATAACACTATCAGGTTTGTCCCATAAAAAAATCACCAAAATCGGTTCAGTAATTTTTAAATCAAAATAACTTGAAAAAAAAATGTCATACAATCCAAGTGCTGAAAAAGTATAATATTAAGGTGATTGAAATCGGTTTTAAAAGGATATTATAATGTATTATACATCATCCGCCCGCACGTTAAAAAAAATAATCTTATAGAAGCTGTCCTCTCAAAAATCTCTCTCACGCGTAGCAACGCCCTTTAACTCCGCGAACCACAACCCTGTTTGAGATGACCTAGATATAGCCTGTCCTAGATAGGTCTTATAAGGCTAAAAATAGCTTACATGTTTCTAGCCCCATCTAATTTTAGCGTAAGGCGAGAAAATATCTTCTCTGTGAGAGAGATTTTTCTACACCACTATTATAAAGAGGAAAGATTTGTATTTTTCTGTGTATGTTTGCAATGAGGAAACTCAAAAACTACTGTGCCGATTTCAACAATTCCTTCACCATTGGAAAGCTACATTCACCCTGAGTAACATAGGCTACACCACTACACGTGCGAAGTCGGGGCGAGCCGCTAGTATTATATATAGTTGATGTTTTCTATGTAGCAAATAATTTATCTCTATCCAGAAAAATGATCTCTTGCAAAGAAAAAGTCAAGTTTTTATGAAATCAAAATAAAACTTTACAGAATAACGTCGAACGTCGTTATTCCTAAAACAATAAACAGTCGTGAAAACAAAAATTAAATATTTTAAAAAATTACAAAGTTACAAGCATTTTAAATACAGGAATAGAAAGAGACAGCTCAAACATGCAGTGACGTCACTCTTGCTCCTTTATAGTACCTCATTACTAAGCTGTGGTAGCTTTACATACAGTCTCTTTGGCATGTGATTTCACAACGTGCGTTTTCATAGTAACAGTGGGGAAACTCCTGTTTTGCGAGAAAGGGACAGGCGATGGCCCAGAAACTTTAAAAGCACCACTCCTTGATTTATTTACCGATTTTACTTTTATTTTTTGAATTATTGCATTCATTTTTAACTTACTTTATGAAAATAATATTTACTTGTTAATTTTTAATAGCAGGCAACTAGCCTATTATTATAGCGCAGTCGCAGTACACACGATGGCAAATAAAGCAGCCATAAGCTTTTTTGACCGAGCGAGCACAAAGCGCGAGCGAAGCATCTCCGTTTCAGCTTAAAAATATTTCTGATGTCCAACTGTTCTCCTCTACAAGTCGCATTATACAACCGATCCTCGTGAAATTTTAAGAAGTTCGATATTCATAATGGTTTTTGTAGATTCATCTCTGAAAATTTTTCAAAACGGCGCAGCGGGTTCTTGGAGGTTTTTTTTATGAGAACGAATGACGTGACGAGCTAGTCGTTCACTTGGTGTTAAGCGACACGGCCACCTATAACAGTTGCAGTGTCACTCGGTTTAAACGTAAAAAACAGTTTTACGGTGCTGTAAGCTATATAGCACAGACACGACTCGCGAGTTCTACAGCTAGAGCCACTACTTATTGCATCTATCATTAAAATTGGAACAGACAACTCACGCACAATAACCGCTACTATCAGTACGCCCTCCCACTGCCAGAACTCATGGTCAGGCCTAGTATAGTATTATATTATCTCTGGTCAGGCTATCTCTCTCCAAAAGTGATAGAAAATAGCGCACTGCACTAGCTACCTGCACAATTGGTCTATCGATAACTTCAGTCAAGATTGATCCAAACCAAACAGAATATTTATGATCCAAACTTTCAATTGACAGCTAGTCAAATAACCGGAATCGTATACTACCAATTCACCGGAAATACACCGGATGCGTTCCATTTCAGGAATCTACCAATCTGACGCATTGATATTGCTATTATTACAGAACCGATGGTTACGCCCGATTCCTTGAAAAGCCAACGACCTAAGTGCTATGACCTATAGGAAATTTGGGACGCCATGAAGTTCTGTGAAGAGACTATATAGCATGGGTAGCAAGGGATAAATTGTCAATGTAGATGATAGCTGATCTCAAAATAGCATCCTAAAACTCCTTCTAACCTTTATACTATTAACACAAAGCAATCGCATCCTAGGTGGGTGCCGTAAAAGCCGGCAGAGGGAATGAGCAGCAGCATTCTCACCACGCCGCCTGCAAAGCGTGGTGATTATGGCAAATCCCCCCTGTGATAAGCGTCCAAAGTGACGTTTTATGTGGGAGGCTCGTGTTCAGCAGTGGTCTACCGGCTGATGAAGTGAATAGCTATTGTATTGCATAATACCAACATTTTACAAAAAAAAACAATCAACAACAAAAATGCAAACGCATAATTGGAACGCCAAGCAAACTTGCAATGCAATAAAATCGGTAGACATCTCAGATACATGCTATAAACAAAACAAACCCTTCTAGAGATTTGCATATATTGACGTACATCATTTTGGTAGCGGGGCACGTTCGCCTGGTGTCGATAGTGTATGATGTACGGCGGTGGTCGCAGGAACATGGTGACCACGGTGCACCGTCCTGGTTCTCTACGTAACAGTTGGAGGAACATCCATCTAGTTTGTTCAGACGTTAGGAAAGTATCACTCGAAATCGGTTCAGTTTTACAACAGAGTAACTAGTGCTTCAACGTTCGAATTTACAGTACAATTCACTTTACATCCCTTCATAAAACTGCAGACAAGCACAGATTCACTTCGATACGTCTAGAGTTTGTTCACTTGGTATCAGCACAATGCTCACAAATCACCATGCCCAGCTTAATAGTGCTTGGCCATAGATCATTTCGCGTCTGACCATTACATTGTATGGACGTTAAAAATCGCGCGAGCAACCGACAGTGGCGGTGGGTTTATTGATTTGACCCACTTTTCATAGTTTCGCTAGGGCAGCGTTCAGAGACATCCCGAAAATGCAATCGCGAATGCACTTTTTTACATTCACTTTTGTAATACAAAAATTCACAAAAGCTGTTTCAAACAAATATCTCTCATTACACAATGCAAATGTTACCTCGATTGGTTTAATGAAATGGTTATGTAATAAACAATCAAGACCTAACGGTCTAGACGCGTTAGCTCTGAATTGAGTGTACAGGTTGAACCCGTCCTAACGTAATGGATGCGCGCGCAGGAAACTATAGACTATCTGCTGACTTTGCTTTCTATTATGCATTCACCAGACTGTGACCATGACTCGAGTTTTGCACTCTAGTCTTTGACATGTTGCATTTTTATTTAGTTTGGGGGTTTTTTTGCCTATGTAGTATTACTTATTTCCACTCCTTTTTAAACTACTTATAAATATTTAAACCACCATGAATCAGTTAAATGTAAAAGTTTTGTGCGAACTAATTTCTCACCAGGACTTCCTCTAAGTTCAGTATTGTTAAAACTACAGGACCACGCGTCTACATTAGATACCATACATATTCCAGGAAAATCAACAGCAACCCCTGCAGCAGGGGTTGTAGCCTGGGTTGAGACCAGCAAGCTTATTAAACCAAAAATTTTATATTACAGAATTGTGTAAGAATTACCATAAAACCGGAAACGTTTAAAAATCAGTCAGACAACGATTTTAATTATCATCACCATATCATATCCATTTGGCCAGGAAGCGTGGCGTTACGTAAGAGAGCAAAATCCGCGTTTAATAAATTGATACGTGGAGGGGTCCGATGAATGCACGGTTAGGCTGTGGCGCAATGCTAGCAATTGGCGGAGTTCCTAGGGCGGGTTGCTGAATTTTAGAGGTTTTCACGAGACTTTTGATTTTCGTATGAACAAGTGGCCAGCCGAAGTTGTCCTTCTACATTGAGTCACCAACTTATAACCTACAACAACAATCGGAAACCAAGCTTACTCACAACTCATAGTAAAAGTTTCGGTACGAAATATACAACTACTCTCAGTCTCTTTCATCCTGAATGAAGATGAAGGCAGAAAAGTGTAAATATTGAATAGAAACCATTTCGATTGGGTTGAGAATACTACAGCAAACGTTAGGTAATATACTAAAGCGGGCAACTATTCTGATTGAACCAACGCGACGTGAGGAAAACAAGGCTAATTTCCAAGTTAAATGAACAAAAATACTAATTTCATTCGTATTTGTAATGCTTGAGTTAAATCCCATCGTGAGCCATCTTGAAGGCTTAGCTGATACGCTTACTAATGATTATCAAGATTACAACGGTCCTTTTGAGAAATCTTGAATTTTTTGAAACTGGAGTCGCATAGTCAGTCCATTGTTTTCACAACGACCCTTAAATGCAATCAAACATTGTAGCACGGTAGTGTCGTATGAACGCTGCCCAATAGTTTCAAACCTTTTTACTTAAACATATGGATTTCGTCACCCCGCCAGCACTCGCACCACACCTTTATTCTTGTGAGAGGGAGACCGGATGTCACCTAGTTGCAGGACAGATTGATAGACGACTGTGGTGTTAAGTGTTAATGCACTGGCACTGCCGTCGCGATGTGAAACTATTGAGTACGACGTAATTACTTGGTTCGTGCACGTTCGATAATGTAAGTTGGCTTGCTTGAAACGTGCGCTATCTCAAGCGAAAACTGAAAGACCACACGGTGTCAGATATGACCACAACAATACTACCTTTAGTAATAGTTCCTCTGAGGATTTCACGGACTTTAACTAGAATAAGCTACCCAAGCGAGCACTAGAATGTTTCCTTCACTGGAGCCCAAAATAAATGAATAAAGGAATTACCCCCCACAACCTTCAGATCGTCGGCCGATTGCACTAACCGCTAAGCTATAGACGTTGCAATAAAACCATAAAATTGAGATATCACAGAACATACACTAAAATTCGGCTTCCATCATAAACTTGTGGAATGTCAAAATATAAGGGAAAGGGAAAGTACCAAATGCCATAAGTCACTATTTCAACTTTCAACACGACACTTGGGCCCGTTTTTTATGTGATTTCTAAAACACACGTGGCTTGGCCGCTACATTCCTAAAACAGTGCGTTTTGGCGTGCGCGCCTTTTATTATGGCATGTAAGTTTTCTACGGCTATTAATCATTGGTTTAATGGATTATGGGTCTCTTAAAACAATTAACTTTTGTGCAACTACTATTGTAACTGGAGACTAGGCGTTGAGAACTTATATATGCTAGATTTAAAATAGTGAATATTAGCGGCTCGCCCCGTCTTCGCACGGGTATAATAGTTTTCGCAGCGCACGCGTTGTAAAGAATATTTTAGGTCATTTGTTACACTTTGGGTTACATTATTGGAGTTTTAGTAAGGATCCTTAACTTTCCGAAAATATAATATAGCCTATGTCATCCGGGGATAGAGTAGCTTCCCAACAGTGAAAGAATTTCTCAAATCGGTTCAGTAGTTTCGGAGACTATTCAATGTAAACAAACAAACAATCAAATCGTTCCTCTATATAATATTGCTATAGACTAATTGATTAAGATTTGAGGTATCCAATACCCATGTCAGATTAAGAATGCTGTAATATGTGAAGAAGGGAAGAAGGGGGAAGACCAGGTGCGTCTGGGTCTGTCTTCACATGGGTTGGTTTGGTAAGCTCTATAGGTTATCGCTCAAGGCGCGTATTGTTTCGCACGGTAAATTGTGTTGTTGCACCTAATCAAAGAGGACCAATTTCCAAAAAACCATTGCCTTATCTTCCCTACATTGTTGCCTCTTTCAAGCAGATTAACATTTAAATCAAGCAACCAACATTTTCTAAACTTCCAAGAGGACTTTATAACATTTTCGAATCCTCCAAGAGGACATTAAAAACATTTCCGAATCATCCTAGAAGACTTTAAAAACATTTCCAAATCATTCTAGAGGACTTCAAAAACATTTTCGAATCTTCCAAGTGGAGTTTAAGACCATTTTCGAATCTTCCAAGAGGACTTTCAGAATACTTTCCAATCTTCCAAGACGACTTTTAAAAACATTTTCCAAACTTCCAAAAGGACGTTGAAAATGGTTCATCGCGCTTCTTCACAGACCCGCTACGCGTTTCAGTTGCTAAGGAGAGATCGATAGAGTCAATCAAACGTTATTACCTAGGCGACCTCAGTGACATAACGAGCGCAACCGGTTCCAAGGTGATAGTTCGCAGATTCGTTTCCTGTTCGCTGAAATGTTAGAAATTGGCATTCGATTTAAAAATAAGAATTCTGAACTATAACTAAACAGTATTTATCCGCAGCGCCCTGCGGTTTGACCCCGACCTATTTTCCCGCGGGAACACAAAATTTCCCGAGACAAAAAGTACCCTATGTTGTTTTCTATAGTGCTGACAATGTGTATGCAAAGTTTCAGCCAAATCCGTTCAGCCGTTTTAGCATGAAAGCCGCATAAACAAACAGACAACGTTTCACTTTTATATTACTAGCTTCGCCCCGCGGTTTCACCCGCGGATAAAAAGTAGTCTATGTGTTAAACCACTGCATAAGCTATCTCTGTTCCAAATTTCATTCAAATCCATCCAGCCGTTGCGACGTGAAGGGGAAACAAACACACAAACTTTCGACTTTATAATATAGTGTAATGTGATGACAGAGATTAGCACCGTAATAGAATTCTCTGTATCTAGAAAAGTAAGAATTTTTCAACCAACAAGACGCGGCACTGATAAATACTTGCGCTTATTTTTGATACCTTCACTTCGTGTGGACCCAAACCTCGCGGTTCTTACGTGCTATAGGAGCGATTCTTTATAGTCTTTAGAGAGCAACTGCCAGGCAAGTCAGGTTCCTAACTGCAGTGCCCATAAACGAATTATAATTCAGTCAAGTTTTAAAAACAACTATGGTGCAGATGGATAGAATTAGACCTCTACATGTCCTACAACAAGAAACATAATTTCTGCTACACGTGTAACAAGAATCAAGAAATAATAAAACAGCAGGATAAAAAAAGGTTTTGAATAAAAGTATCCAGACGATGACCTCTGTCTTATGATAGATCCATGCAGCGTTGTCTAAAGTGTGAAGGTCAGAGCGCCATCGATTTCGGATGTCGACCTCGTTGGGTGACTTTACTAGTGTGAGACTGTACCCAACGTAGACGATGTTTACCCATCTCTAATATTTTCTCCGTTTCGACTCTATTTTTTTATAAGAACTGCAATAGTGGGGAATGCCCTGCCCTTGTCAGTGTTCCCAGAAAAACACAACCCGGGGTTGTTCAAGTCAAGAGTGAATAGGTATTTATTACTAGATAAGCTTGCTACACCTTCGACCGCATCATCGCTTCCCATCAGGTGAGACTGTGGTCAAACGCAAGCCTAGTCAATGATTAAAAAAAAAACTACGGCTGCATTTTCACACTAGCCTCATTCCGACGTTTAAAAGCCACTAATCAAAGAGCGATATAGCTCTTAGAATTAGCAAATTGAAATGGCAATGGCCAGGCCACATCGCTCGTAGAACTGACAAACGATGGGGAGGAAAGGTTCTCGAGTGGCGACTACGAACCGGAAGACGCAGCGTAGGCCGGCCCCCCACTAGGTGGACCGACGATCTGGTTAAAACCACGGGGAGCCGATGGATGTAGAAGGCAAGCAGCCGCTCTGTGGGCAGTGGATGGACGTCTTCGGGCTGTTAATGATGATGAACCAAAGAAGAAGACTACCTCTTTATCTACTTTCAACACCTGTCTATCAATACTGTAGCCAACATCAGCTCGGTACGTTCCCACAGCTGTGACGCGGGTCTTCTCTCACAGTGAGAGAGTGAATGCCATTATCCACCACACTGGACAAGTGCGGGTTGGTGGATGACACATACTTCACTAACATTTGAATTCTTAATCATCCGTTGACAGCATAAACGATTTAGCTTTATGAAGTCAATCGCGAAACGAAAGTATATAAGCTTCGGCGACACCGGCGCGTCTGCGAAGCGGCAGCGTCAGCGACGCGAAACTATTCGGAAAACAACAAAAAAACTATTTTTTATGTAAACGAATGACGCGACGAGCTAGTCGTTCGCCTGGTGTTAAGCGTCACGGCCACCCATTACAGATTGCAGTGTCACTCGGAAATGTAAATTAAAGTTTCGCGTGACACCGCGCACTGCGCACGACATCCTGAGACATCACACAGTCTAAAAAAGATTTCTAGACTGTGAGATCAGTCATCATTTCCTATACTATAACTACTATAAACGGGTAATGTTTATAGTACTTATACTATACTGCCCGCGGTGATCGCGGCGCGGCCGTCTACGAACACGGGAAGCGATGGGTACCGAATGGACGATTTTGACGCGCCCCTGAGGCCATTTGACGCGCCGGTGTGGCCGCAGCTTGAAGTGTTGTTTAATTCTTGTCCATGTACAGAGCTGACATTGAACTTATTCCGTCACCGGCACCCCTCGCCACGTGTGAAAGAGAGCTCTAATCTAATAGGTACTATTATTTATGTGTGTTAACATGCTAATAGGACGAGTACCTATGGTCAGAAGGGCGTGTATCGTTGTTTATGGTTCATATATCCTTTTTGTTATGAGCAGTTCTACCAACCTATACATACAAGCATAAAAAGTATCATCACATACGAAAAATTCTGAGGATTTGTTGAGATGAATATAATATTGCCTATCTTTACATAGTACAAATGAAAACACAAAAATAAACTTGCGTGAGACACCGTTATGATAATCTCTTGTAGCAAAACTCCAGGTTCTAAATAATTACCAAAGGCATTAATTATTATCCCATATTATCTATTATGTTATCTGTGCCATTGGGACTGAAACTGGGGAAATTACCCACAGGAACTTATATCAAACTGGGACCAACGGGAGAATTTACCTAAACCGGGAAGAGTTCCCCAAACTGATGAAAACTTATCAAACTTCATAACGTCTGTCACGCTGGGGGCATTTCTCTGAGTGAGGATCTTTTACCTAACAGGAAAACTTATCCCAAATCGGGAAACATACTATTATGAATCGGGAAACTTACCCGAAACCGGGGCACTTACCCCAAACTGGGGAAACTTATTACAAAGCCCCTTCTCTCAAAGAGAGAGAAAGTAGTAAATAAAGGCACTTACCTCAAACTGCGCGCTGAAAGTCTTGAACACCCCCTCCCACAGACTCCCAGACGGCGTAAGCACCTGGACAATATCTCCTACATGCGACGTCGCTGCGTGCATGAAATGCGCATTGTTATATACGCCTTCAGCCACCACGCGGCCTCGCGGTGACCTGGAGGTAGAATAATTTCCTTTTAAAAAAGAGATACACCCGCCTTTTATCGCCATGTTTTTTATAGGGAAAGCATTTGTGATTTGGACACTGTCTTGCTTGGAAGCGGTGCAGTGGACTACGATGGTGCATGCTTGCCTAGAAGATCGGTTACTCTTGCCTTACTTTAGGCACGTATTACAGATTTACAGAACGACGTTGTCGTGAATCGGTCCTCAAGCCGAGATGATCAAACGACTTCAAAAAGATGAGGTCGTCAATTCAGTTTCATTTTAATGTTCGTGTCCTCAGAACTCCGGCAATTACAAACCGATTTTGAAAATTCCTTTTTTAATTAAAATTGATAATAGATACTTTCAGATTAGTCCCATATAAACATCATCATCATCAGAAGACGTCCACGGCTGAGCATAAGCCTCCCCCACAGAGCGCCCCTTTGAGCGGCTGCTCATTTGCATCCGTCGGCTCCCCGACGGCGGCATAAATTTCATAAATCGGTTTAATTGAAAAAAAATGTCATGTCAATTTATTTCTCTCATGATAAAAATTAAGGCGATTTAAGTCAGTTCAACCCCCTTTTTAAAAGGATATTATTTTGTCAATATAATCGCGACTTGAGCTATTCACGACTTAGCGTCGTTCTGTATTATTAGATTAACAAATATAAAGTTGAGAGCGTCGTGAATTTTCATACTAATACATAATTAATTAATTATTATACATTTGAAATTAACTCTGTCTGTCTGTTTGTTAATTCACGACGAAACGGTTAAACCAATCTTGATGATACTCGGTATGGAGACAGTTGGAACCCTGGGGAAGGAAATAGGTCAAGTCTCATCGCGATAACTGTTCGAACTCCACACATGCGAGGCCGCGGGCAGCAACTAGTCATGAATATACATAGGATCTTCTAATCAGGTCACAATAATTGGCAGAGGTATTCGGCAACATGCAGATACAAATTCCTCCAGCTGTTCGACGTAATTGGGTACAAAAAAAAGGACAAATCATTATCACACATCGACACACTTTCGCATTAATATTACAAAGATGACGTTGGTAGTAGAAAACAAAAACCCCCGTTTAAAATACTTTCTGTAAAAGAAAACATCATGATAAAAGGAATGGTTTTAGTTACGGCATTTTCTGATTCTCTTCTGGGGTAGTCGGCTACCAGCCTGGCCCCCCCCCCCAAATCCACACATCATGGCATCACACATAAATCAGCGGCAAGACTGCTGAACATAGACCTCCTCTAATAGGTGGACCATAATCAACACACTCTATTACTATCATGTGAAAAAAATATCCATAGTAGCAAAGCTGCCACTAAAATATATCGCGAAGCCACTAAGAATTTGTTTTACTAGCAGGTTGGTATGAGGTCCAGATTTTTAAAAGCCACTAATCAAAAAAGAAGATGAGGTCCAGATTCCATTCCATACAACATAAATTATCATATCGGGTGCAAATGGTACCTCATTTGCACCCGATATGATAATTTATGTTGTATGGAATGGAATCTGGACCTCATCTTCTTTTTTGATTAGTGGCTTTTAAAAATCTGGACCTCATACCAATCTATAATAATCTATAAATATCTATAATAATTTAATAATCTTTAAACTGGTACAGAGCCCTAAAAACAGATGAAGAAACAACCTCTATTGTAAACCTAAAACTGTAACCAGGTCAATCTGTGTTGTCTGTTCCAACATCAGTGCCACTGGAGCAGCTGTGCCAGCAACCTAGAGCCACACTCCGCTATTTTAAGGAGTTGGGATGGCTCGGGTAAATGCTGGCAGGGGGAAATGCACAATACACCCCGAGCAGGATGTCAGTGCAGGACTTATCACCCCCACGTTAAATTAGAATTAGAATTAGAACCTCTATTGTAAAGCAATTTTTGTGAGAGGAGCCATTAAGCCATCACACACCACTGAATTAGACACTTGATATTTGAGGGAATGTTTATTAAACAAAACAAACAAAAAAAAAAAACAAAAAAAATTAAAAGAGCACACAAAGAAATGATTTTGAAAAATTTGCACCTAAACCCAAACAGGGTCAAATAGGGTATTAAATATTATGTGAAAAACGCGCGTAAAACAGCAGGCTGCCTCGTTACAATACAATTACGTACAACTTAAATTTTACAGCATGAATGATACCAATCGGAATGGTCCCAGTCAATTTGTGCAACTATTTTTATGCACCGCTACATGCCAATTGATACAGGCACATTAATCATAAACATTAAACATCATTCCTTTGTCAGGTTTTTCATCAAAAGTGGGGACAATGACCTGTTGAATTTGAGTGATGAATATGCTTTTTTCTAATCTCACTTTCTTTCATGTGATGGGAGCTCAAAATAATATTTTTTGGTAATCAGTTGAAAAAAATAAAAGGTGGGATCCATTGGGACCTACCCATGTTTTACTATATATGTATTAATGTGATTTTGTTATTGTATTAACTACAATTTATTCCCGGTTAAAACTGTGTAAACCAAGCCCTATTATACTTTAATGTAAAGATATTAATATTATACTATGTAAAGAAGCATAGCAATCAAAATCCAGGAGTCTGGGTGCTGTTCTGCCATCATAATGTCTGGCTTTCTAAGTTCTAGTTACCAGCTAGAACAGCGCTATTTTTTTGGGTGATCCGGTGAATGACAGATGCCTTTAGCTAAGACGTTTACATGATTCAATTTATAGCATCCAATTTTTTCTGTCTATTCCGGTTTGATACCTCAAAATGATCCCATGCTGTTCCCTAAGTACTGCTTATAAAAGACATGCCTATTATACATACAGAAAATGGTGTAAGGTATCTATTGAAAACACAAAGAACTTATTTGTATAAGTAGTCAGTTGAAACAAAAGAAATGATAACCAAGGCTTGATGATAAGGCATATTTTTGTTACCATTACTTAATAAAAAGCATATATTTGAGCATTTGAACTGTCTATAGGCCATCACAGCCAGTATACAGTCCAAATGTTCTATGTAGTTGGTAGTGAAGCTAGTTTTGATAATGTAGTTGTTAGTTTAAAGGATAAAAGCAAATTGACCGTTAAAAAAATATATTGTAAGGTAAGTACACCTAAATATAACTTGCCATGATTTGGTTAATGAAAAGAAAATATTATATACATAGACCATGCATCATTTTAATTCAACATAATGCTAGTGCCTACCAAAATCATACTCACTTACACCTCAAAAGGACTCGACAAAGTTTTAAAATAACACAACAGAACACCTATTTGTCACCTATCATACAATGCAACAAGGACAAGGAACTTGTATGCAAATATGCAAATGTATCAACAATGTGTAATATATGTATGTCATCTTAAAAACCTACCCAGCCCATGCAGTATGCCAAGAGTTAACATGGGATGCGCAGAACATAGCAGATAAGTGGCTGAACACCCCCAAATTGACTAACTTGAATGTAATTTTTCAAAATATCATTTCCAGGATTGAAAAAAATACATGTAAATACTGGTCATATTATCTTCTTTCCAACTGTAGAAATGAAAGCACGATTACGAAAATTTTCTCGAAAATCATGAACCTCTAAAAAATTATTCAAATGAAAAAAAATGTTACATTATAATAAGACACTCCGTTGAAATAAACCATAGTGATAACATTATATTTCAATGCACCCTACTGTAGGCTTATTTTTTTCAACTATAAGTATTTCTTTTATAATGAATTTATTTGTACAGCCCAACGGAACAGTCAACGTAACCGCCATATTTTTGCCACCCAAAAAGCGACCCTATAAAATACCGTATACATTCTATGTTCAACTACTGTAATAAACGTGCTCGTATTGGGTGTTGTGCGTCTTAATATACTTATACTATAATATTTTATTTTTTTTTACATCTAAGTAAGCCCACATTAATACTATAATGTTGTCCCTTTTGGCCATCTCCAAAACCTGAGTTTCTAACTGACCTTTCAACGTAATTTGTTTTAAATGCCTTATGTTGTCTTTTAGATACTTCTAGCACATATCTCAATCACCTTATCACCAGTTTCATTATCTTAGATTAGCATATTAAACAATAACACCACTAAGGTCAGAAAGGTCTAACAGCACGCAGATTGGGGTAAGACTAAGTGGTCAAAGACTTGTTCTGTTTCTGTTCTCTGTTTGGTTTTAAACACTTTGCTGGAATGTTTTTAAGTTCTAACGGTTTTCAGAAATCTCATAGCACAATATTAATTAATAATGGAATGTGCATTAAAAACTGAACCACTTGTGAGTTTGAATATTAAAATTTTGGCTTGAAATTGACTGAACATGGAATATACAATATATTTGAAACAAGCTGTATTCTAATGATGATCTTTTTCTATAGAATCTTCCATCACATAAAATTATTGTATAATGAATTTTGAGGTTATATTTACTTCCTTTAAGTTTGTTCGAATAAGTTTTCCATAAAACAAATATTGGTTTAAACAAAGCAAATAACGATAATAATGATGAGTATGCAACTAGCATTGTAAAATTTTATTCCTTCACATGTTTTCAAGGTCATAGAAAACACAATCTGTGAATGTACACAAAATGTAATAATATATTATCAAGTTTGAAATATCAGAGCTCTATTAGAACAACATCAGTTGGTAAAACAATAAAACACCCATTAATAGGTATTCATGAGAAAACATAAAACATAGGTGTGCAAGCATTTGATAATGGAAAGTAGGAAGTAAAAGTTATACCTACACAATCTCCAAGTCTAAACACTAGGTATGCTATCTTAAGATTGGAATCAAAGAATACTCAGGTCAGTGACTGAATTTGTGTATATTAGGTAGGATCCGTTTGGTGGGATCTATTGGGACCTTGGGACCTACCCTATAAATAAGGTTTATTATTATTAAATATTGCAACATTTGCAACACTCATCATCATCATCAACATCCTCAAGATGTTCACTGCTGAACATAGGCCTCCCTCAGTGAGCGCCAAATTGTGTGGCTGCTTAGAACCTGCATCCATCGGCTCCCCACAGTTTTCACCAACACTAAATAACACACAACACTAAATAGTCAGAAATTAATTAAATAGGGAAATCCGTAAAATACTACATAGTTTGATTAGCATACTTGTGCCCAAAAGGATATCAGATTAGTATGAAATTTTGTTTTATATCATGTTATATGCAATCTCTGTGCTTGTAACAAGGTATCTGTACTTTTAAGTATTCTGTGGTGTAACATTAATCGATGTGAATAGTTAAAAACATTCCATGGTAAGGTGGACAAACATTAAAAGAGTAGCGAGTTATGCTGGGATAATAGTTGAGAGAGATCGGCCAAGATTGTACAACCAAAGAGGCATTATACTCAACAGTAGCACAGATTACATAATATACTAATACAGATACCTCATCCCATATAAAGGAGTAATTCAGGCTATTTTACGAATTATTTTATTTCTGCATAACGCAAGATTAGCGAACAACATCTATTGCGTATTGCTGAGGTATTGGGCCAAATGTATACACTGGCCACTAATTAGTAACGCTCACAACAGGATCACTAGATTTTTTTTAAATTGGGGCTATTTTTTCTTTGTTCCTGATGAGACCCCCATGACAGTAGCCAACAGCAGGCTGATGACAATGCTTTAAAATTGTTCATTAAAAAAGTCCATTCCTAGTTATTTTCTTTTTGTCTTGCTTTCACACTGAAACAGTTTATCAATTAATGCATAAACTGAAAAAATTAAGGTTTAGCAAGAAAACAAGTGATTTGCATTCAAATTCTGCAAACGGGATGTCAATGGGGCCAAATTTTAAAGCAAAAGTTGGGACAAATGTAAAAGACGGATATATTTTTAGCAAGGACTGTCAACTAAAGCCTTCAAATCAGGCCTAATGTAAACTTGTACTCTGTCAAGAAACATACATATTCTCGGTTTCATTTCATTAGGAATAATTTGGATAAGCAGCTCACACAAAAAGTGTACTTCATTTAGTTAATAATTTGTGTATTCTGTTTACAAATCTTTAATTCAACATTTTAGGTTACATATTTTATAGCAGCATGATAATAAACATGCTGCTATGGCTTACGAGTCTCAAAAACGCAGGCACCTATTCAAACAAATTAGTCACACAGTTTGTTTTAATCTAATTACTGAAAAACTTAAGTGTAAAACTATACACTCTTTGATTTGAAATGTCATCTGAATTTTGAGTCAATATTCTACACTATTACAAGTTTGAATCGAATCATCTATTTGTTGTTTATTGTTATCATTCATCAATCAAATAGGTACAAATAATAAAGTTTTGAACCACACAGACACACAAATCACATCTTTACTATTGTCATAGCTTCAATTAAAGAAAAGAGCAAATTCTAATTAAGATTTTGGATAGACGCCAGGATGTATTCACAGTGCAGTGCTCTATGGAGTGAAAGTAGCTATTAAACTAGCTACCTATGCATTGTAATCTAATGAAACTGAGTGCTTTTGTTTGTGATTGCAGCAAGATAGGAAATGGGCGGATAATCACTGCAACAGTGCTAGTTACTTACTGGTTGCATATTATTTTGATAATGATGCTACGAGTAGAGCACAGGCGGCGAACAGCTGATCTCGTGGCTATATTAATCGACGTGAGTACGCAGCAAAAGTAGGTTAAACACCTAGCTGTAGTAACGCGCCGCGGTCGCCGCCCCGTGTCTTCACCGCACGCAAAACAAACTTACTCCATCCATCTGTTTACACTCGCGTCATCGTCAACTTGACTTTTCACGGGTAATGTGCTGGCGAAACGTCGAAAAATTCGCAATGCACCCAACACTGATACACCTAACAACAAAGACATGTCATCGGAACACTGAAAGTTAGCAGTTACCTCGGCGGTTGGCGATTTTTGCGTTTGTTGTTCATATCTCCTTCGCCCGACTGCCCCGGCGGGTAGGCACCTTCTCGTCTGCGCGTAGGGACCGGAATTTTGGCTAATTATCACTTCTTTCTTTTACAACACAGTCCTTTCAACTTTCGCGGATGCACTAAACTGCAGTTGGTATTAGGAGTTAGCACTCGAAATGCGACAACAGGGATGCATCGATTCCACTAAGTTGTTTGACATTTGCCAACAAATATAAATTAAAATATATTTGAGTACAAAATCGCGGTTCGATTTATTATCGGGAACTAATCCCGGAAAATAAACGGGTTGGCAAATTCTCGTGCCTGCAATCAGCGCAGGAATACAACATGGCGCTGTGACGTATCCATCAAGCAAATTGCAAACTTGCAATAACACGTTCTTTGCTCACTTAATCACAATAAATTGATCACTAAATACATAAATATTTTTTCAGTTTAGTCTTTTATCAACGTTTTGAAATGCAATAATTAGAAAATACTAATAAGGTCAGCGTTTGACCGACTTCCCACATTAGAACTTTCAATATGGCGGAAAATTATACGAATTATGATGTTGCCACTTTAAAAAAATGGTACGGTACAGTATCACAGATTAGAGAAAAAAACAAATGACTATACAGTATACAAGAAAATAGTATTTAAATTAGAGGTATTCATACGAGTAGTATCGAATCATGGTTCGAGTACTACTTATATAGATAGGTATCGATACTTTGGTGGTATCGGAGCATCCATAACTATCACTAATCCTGTGCCCTATTGGAATTGCTTATATTTAAAACATAGTACCTAGCTTTATATCTATAATTAATAAAGTACCTATGATTTTATATGTTTCTGAATAAGATAATAATTTTATTGATTTCTATTTTATAGGATTAAGACAAAAAAGGGAATTGATGGTACCTTGTTGACTTCCGCACCACCACAAGGACAAGGATTACGTTCTAAAACGTTGCTCGACGTTTTTTTCTCTAATTTTGCCCCGAGGTGAGCGAAATTCGCGGGGTAATTACGTAAAATTTGCAACAGCAATGTAACAGCAGTAGCAAAGCAACAGCAGTAGCGAAGCATACATGCTCGACACCACTAATGATGTATGACAGCAATCATCGCGCAATTTACGCCTGTTGCAAACCTGTTGCGAGTTAGGTAATACGCCTGCCGTTGTTCGTCGCTTATGAACGCCA
The DNA here is from genome assembly GCA_910589525.2 of Ennomos quercinarius. Lineage (NCBI taxonomy): Eukaryota > Metazoa > Arthropoda > Insecta > Lepidoptera > Geometridae > Ennomos > Ennomos quercinarius. Next base: position 2,061,978 of record OU342509.1, read on the forward strand.
CTGTATATATACACAACTGTCAAAACGTGTGTCCTTGTCTTACGTAGTAAATTATCTTTAGTTTTTTTTTATTACGAGTATACAATACAAGTTCAGGGTGGGAGTTTTTGGCGGGAACGCGAAAAAGTTCACGGCGTTGCATTGTATTATTTTACAAAACTTATGCTTTTTGTGTTAATGTTTAAAAATGGTGGCTTTTTACGCATTAAGTGCTGAATTACGAGTATGAGTGTGGGCAAGTGATATAATGTAGACAAACCTGGTTTTTCGTGTTGCTTCCAAGGAGGTATATGTACTACGTACTAGAGAAGCTATTCAAAGCACAAATAGTTGTCATTTTTTGTATAATTAAACTAAAATCCGCTACAGCGCTTTACGAGATTAAATCGTCAAACCAACGATCATAACACGCAGCGCTAGTGCCATGGCACATTCGGATCATAATTTTTACTGCTATTCACTGCTGCACGTGCAGTCGCTTTAAGAGATGAGCATCGTATGAGCGAGAAGATGCTCATTGGCATATTTGCAGTGGTTGACAATGCAAGTTAGAGATGTCCTGTCTGGTGTATACATAGAAGTCTTTGGTTGCTTCCAAAATTCCATAGAAGCCTCTAGTAATGTTGCCACCACTTTACTAGGGCTTGACTTAGACTGGATTATGACTACCTGACTTAGACTGGACTATGACTACCCTGACTGACTGTGACTAAGACTTGACTTTATGTGAAATATTCCATAATACGATGAAAAATTACAATACTTGACACTGGCTAAATACACTATGTGTGGAGCCAAAATATAAGCAAAAAAAAGTTCAGGGTGGGTTTTTTGATCCATAGCTAAGGTAACCAGTGGTTAAAATCTCGAACAAGACCATCATTGGTTAGAATTTGTTAGTTTTTCACCATTAGTTACCTTAACTACGGATTAACTATATGTTTGTTTCTTTCCTTCGCCACTGATGACGTAGCGATACGTGTGAGCTGCGTTTGAGCAACGTTGTGACATGGTTGTCACAACGTTGCTCAAACGCAGCTCACACAGAAGCCATAAACAAAGAAATCAAGTCAAGTTATTTATTTCGCGGGGTGACCGGAGCGTTGTCGTTGTGCGACGTATATGAACGGCTACGAGCACGCTACGAGTGATCGTCGAGGGATCGCACCACGATTGTTTTTTTCTCTGATATGTGAATCGTACCGAAGGTTTTAGAACCGTTCTAGGACTCTATCCTGGACCCCTATTCTCACGAATCGAGATGAAATCTCGTCTGGGAATAAATCTCGAAACTCGAGTTTTCGGTATTCTCATGCAATATCTCGATTGCTAGCGCACGAGATGACTCGAGTGATGGAAGCATTAGCGTATAGTAGTCTGTGGATCGGAGGCAGTCGAGAGATCAGAACGAGATAACGCTATATGTAAGACAGCGACCACAAAGTTTATGCTCAGAATCAAGAACTTGAAAATTGACACTGGAACATGAATCAAACTATAGAATATAAAAGTAAGTTGAGTTGAGGTCATGGACCTACTAAAAAAAGAAGGACGGAGTCCCAATTGATCCCGAACCGAGGTACCCATAGGAAGTCGGAACGCTAATAAGTACGAGCGGACACGCACACACTCACATCATAGGAAGTCTATCGCCTGCCATTACTGCTCCGAACCTCGCCCAAGACGCATAGAAAAAAATATTATAAAATGCCGTCTTGCGTTGTGAAAAGTTGTCAGAATCATAGTGGTTTGATAAAAAAAAAGTCAGGGGATCACTTTTCACAAGTAAGCTTGTTAATATTTCGCTAATTTCTTGCTTTTTCGATAAAACTTTTGAGATGTAATCAATACACAAAACCAGCTAGTGTTACCAACAATCAAACTTGCAAATTACCCGGAAGTGTGGAAGAATGACCAAATTATGTTCGAATACAACTTATTCACCTAATTGATCATAATTAGAGATCTGACTATATGCAAATGCATATTTCCATTATGCATATGCATGTGCTGGACTTTGCAGGTTAAAATAAATATTGTACCGGTAATGGACCTACTAATCGTACATATTTGTGCAGGTTTTCTATAATGTAGAAAAAGTAAAGTAACGTAGAAAAATACGATTTATGTGTTCATAAAACATTTTAAGCAACACCCTGGCTATAAATCTTTGTGCCAAGTTTTATTAACTGACTGGCTGACCCGACCCTGTCCAAAGGAAGAAAGAACTGGGAACTTCTCTCTTCGCTATAGCGTACAGGGTATATTCCCAGTTGCCCCCACATGCTTCGCCCCCGGGTGGCAACTGGGAACAAAATTCCCAGTTGCCACCCGGTGGAGACTGGGAAGCTATTGCTCCCATTTCATTCGCCGTACATTGCTGCGTAGATTGCCAACCCCTTAATTACTGTCCAAATGTAATCTATACATGGTTCTTGGGGGGAGGGGGGCAAGTGCGGGGGGAGGCAGGGCAAGTAGGGGGGTGGACTAAGTGAGGGGGGAGGTGGTGGCAAGTGCAGGGGGTGGCGAGGAAAGTGAGGGGGAGGTGGGGCAAGTGTGGGGGAGGGGAGATTGCAGATTCCTTTATTGTGCGTGCGGCTATGGAATGGAACTCACTCCCGGCGTCGGTATTTCCATTCACTTACAACTTAAGTGTCTTCAAATCAAAAGTAAATAGGTTAATTCTAGGTAGGCGTCCTCCACCTTCGACCTCATCATCACTTACCATCTGGGCCTCGTTTTATAAAGCTACAAGTCTTGTACTTGTAGCGAAAAACTGGCAACACAGCCAAAAAAAAGTGAAATAATGCGTTTTATAAAGCTACAAGACAACAAGTTACAAGCTACATCCCCCGATATGTTGCTTTACTCTATGAATTACAAGCACTTGTTCTTAGACCATAGACAATCCATAGTGTGTTTTCATTTTTAAAATGTAAAATCGAACAATTGTTTTGGTCATTACAAGTGTACGGAACTACAACTTGTAAAGTTTTTTACCTGACTAAAGAGCTAGGTAAAATGAAGTACAAGTTTAGATACATTTATTGAAAGTGTATTGTATTGGTCGTGTCACGTATAAATAATGTTCAATTAGTTAAATTAAGTAAATATGAACTGATTATGTTTAAATAATGAGATATTCAGCTTGAGCGAAGCCCATGAAAAATGAGCGTAGCTGTATATTACAAAACCTATTGTGAGAATAGTGACTGAGACCCAACTTTGTTTACTTAAATAGCTTTACTTAAAAATAGAGACGCCCCGCGATTTCACTCAAAACTTGCATAATTTTCCGCGGGATTTCATGAACTTCCGAAAAAAAACCGCATCTATCCCGGTAATATAAGTTCATCTAAAAAAGGTCATCCAATTTGGCATGAAAGCCACAACAAACAAATAGATAATGTTTTTAATTTCTATATTATGTAGGGATTTAATGTAAAATTCACACCGGCTAAATTCACTAATGAATGGGAGCCAAACTAAAAAAAGCTATTGACCGTGACGTTCATTCATAGTGATGTGCAACTTGTAATATCATAATCTACACTTTATCCTCTACTTAGTCTGTGGTCCCCGCCGTGAGGCCTCAGTGACGTTCATAGTGATGTGCATTATACTTGTAATTTACACTTGTAATCGATAATTGTTGTTTATAAAACGCCGTAACTAGTAACTTGTAGTTACTTATTCTTGTAGCTGCTACAATTGTTAGCTTGTACTAGTAGCTTTATAAAACGAGGCCCAGGTGAGATGTAGTCAAAAGCTAACCTATCGAAAGTAAAAAAAAAATAAGCCATTCAATTTTGACTACTCTGTTATAAGCTCGCGTAGCTTTTTGGTCATACGGAAAGTCACACCAACAACAGATTTTTTTTTTGTCGGTTTCGGGTAATTTTCTTCACATGGCAATCCTTTAATCAGTCACACATGTTTATGCGGCCGCCATTGCTGTACGTCAGTTCGATGTCAATCAAGATTCCATCCTGCTTTTTTTATAATTCTATGGTTGAGGTTATATTATTGTGATTTTCTTGTGTTCGTTATGGAAAAACGGTAAAACTGTGCAAAATGCTATAAATGGTGCATCCGAAGATGTGAACGTGCGATTCCACAGGTTTTCTCTGCCTGGCAAACATGGATCTTTGAAGTAAGTAAGCCTAATAACCTACGCAAAATCCAAAAAGGTATAATGTACTACGTAGGTACATACATAAAAGAGAATACTTTCTCAAAATCACGCTGCTTACACCCGTATCTCGCTCTATAGATTAAATGTTTATTATTTAATTTTTTCAGGGCGTGATTATGGGCTGAATAATGGTATCCAGCTGGGAGCTAGACTTCTGAGGAATCACTGAAACAACTACACCAACAGCGTATAGGTATGCTATATGCAGAAGGCACCTGATTTATGGAAACAAATTTTATAATCCGAACCCCGATTGGAGCAGTAGATGTATTGTTGAAGTGCCGCCAAGAAAAATGTGCAACTTGTAACTTCACCTATGAATGTGTCAGGCTCAAACCTTCAAGTAAATTAATTTCAATTACCTGAATAAAAGTTTTCCCAGGCCGTGAGGCTATGGACCGAAGTTGATGGAAGTATTATGTTAAATCAGATAGATCCTGTGACCATGATCCTCAGTAATGAGGAACCAACCAGAGAGAGAGAGAAATAAAAGTATGTAAAAATCCAGTTCATACCAATGATATTGACACAGTTGCCTGTTGGATTTATTTTATACCAAAGGATAGGGGAATATGAGGGTTTTTCCCGTTTCTTGAGTGAGAAGCGAACCAACAACCTACAGCACAGTTGATGGAGCTGGCCTTAAGGCTATCTAAATAATATTTTCTTTTTTGCTTCAGGTACCTACTCAATGAAGGCTTCTAGGCTGGTGTTACTATTGCTACTGCAATAACTACATCTTACTTACTGTAAAGCTTCCAGAACAATTTTCTGAAAATGCTGTGAATGTGTGCTGTGATAATATAAAGTCACAGAAGAATCTTAAATCGCCACTGTATTAGACAGTGAGTGACTGTCTATATTACCATCTTCGTCATCATCATTTCCATATGTGCCACTGTAACTATTACACCAGTGGCCCTGAGGCTGATTTCGTTGGTTTAAAATTATTGATGTAAAAAGTAAAAATAAAGTTAAAATAGCCATCTTTGCTTTACTGCATTGTTTTACAACACTTTTAATGATGGCAGGATTGTATTTTGAGACTGCATGTTTCTTCATTTTATGTATTTGATAATAATAACTTTAGAACTAAACTAGGCCCAAAGTTGTTACCTACTCATATAAATATGTATAATATAATGCGATTATATATGAGTTATGTGGCTTTTATTTATTATGGTACCTTTATAAGGGTGGGTTTTTTCACCCGTTGTTAAAGTAACCAATCAAAAATGCTAACAAATTCTAACTAATAGTCAAGATTTGTTAGAGGTTTTAACCATTGGTTACCTTGAAGTAGTGTTCTGTGGTTTATTCCATCTGTGATAAGGATAATCACAGATTAGAGAAAAAAACAAAAGGATAATAGCACAGGATAATATAATAGTGTTCTGTGCACCACAGAGTATTTTTATAGCTGTGCATACCATAGAGTAGTAAAAGTTGGTGCCACACACAGAATTCCCACTAGCCACAGATTGTTTTTTTCTCTAATCTGTGGTTGGTGCACTATACAATGCAAAACACCATATTATTTTTTCTAATTTGTGAAAACACTATTGGCAAACAATGAGCAACTTCGTTTGATTTGATAGGCACGGAGCAAAGAGTATATAACACTTAGGGATTTTCCGATACTAGTGAATACGAGTATATACTTGATACTTTTCTTTCAATACCAAGTACTTTTTACCATCGAATCATTCTTTCGATACTTACTTGGTATCGGAAAGAAAGTACTAATAGCGAATCGAATCAATGCTGCTAAGTCAAAACAGGATAGAACCACAGGATAAAAATTCAATGCCAAGCAGCTTTATTTCGCTATAATATTTTTTTCCTTAAAGAAACATAGTATGGCCTAACTTTAAGTCAAGTAGAATAAAAATGTGATATTTTAATGTATACTTAGGGTTAAAACAACCCTATTTTTAATTTAAATAGGATTCAATGTAGTAGAAAATTAGTGTAAAGGTAAAAATACATATAAAGGTAGAATGTGAGTAGGATTTAACTTAATTTAATTGTAATTCAAAGCGTAGAATACAGTTAATACACACAAATAGTACAGTTAAGGTAGTTGTTATACTTAATTAAAATAATAAAATAAAATAAAAACAAACCATTCTCACGATACCTATTTGGTATCGGAAAGAAAGAATTTGTATCGGAAAGAGTACTTTTATCAAATATCGTCAAATAACATATCCTTAGTGTTCAAATGTCCGATTCTTCGCGCTAAAACACTTGAAAATGTAGATCAGTCATAGAAACAAAACTTTGCTTCAATAAGGTAAAATTTGTTTATTTTTTCCGTATTGATAAATAAAAAAAAATGTATCGATATGAGTGGGTATCGATACTTTTAGGGTATTCATATGAGTAGTACCTATCGAATCATGATTTGAGTACTACTCATATGAGTAGGTATCGATACTTTGGTGGTATCGGAACATCCCTAATAACGCTTGGCATGGCAAAAAGTATAACTATAACTTCTGTCGCCCAGACAAACTAACCAACGAAGAAAAAAGTAAAGAAAAGAAGAAAAAAGTAAGAAGACAAGAAAAGACAAGAAGAAAAAGAAAAGAAAGAAAAAACGAAAAGAAGAAGAAAAGTTTCCATGCCATTAGCTTCAATGTCAATAAAATGGCAACAAATGAGCCTAAAAGTAAAGGCAAAAGCGCGTCTCATGGTGGTCTCGACTGCCTCCGACCACACGAGACATCTCGTGCGCTAGCAATCGAAAATATCACAAATTTGAAGCTTGAGTCTCGAATTTCGAGATTTATTGTGAGATGACATTGCGTCTCGATTCCCTACGAGCCATCTCGTGCGCTAGTCAATCGAGAATATCATGAATTTTAAGCTTGGGAGTAGAGACAACTCGAGTCTCGAGATTTATTATGAGATGACATTGCATCTCGATTCGTGAGAATAGGCGTCCTGTCATCGAGCGCCGTCGGGCGACGTTTATGAACGCACCTGAAGCATTGGTAATTCCGCGCGCGCGCGCGCGAACTTTTGTTATCGATATAGTACAACGTCGGTCGCAAGTCGCAACTTTCCTATCGATCTTTGCTTTGTTGCAGCGAACGATATTAGGTCATATTGAAAATGAGTCTGAAAACTGGGACGAATATGTCCCAGCGCGAGAAATTTGAGCTAATTAACTCTGAAGTACGTTCCTTCTATGAATACTGTAAGGAAGCTGGCATAAGTGATGAGGAGATGGATATCATATGCAGGCCTTTGACCAGCGCAGTGCGTAAGGCATCTATCAAGCGATGGACCAGAGTGCTACTGCTTCTAATCATGGTGCTAGCCATAGGATACACCGTGAGCCAGACTGATACATTCCAATGGCACGCGTCTGCTGTTGCAAGGATTGCGCTGATAAAATTGCTGCCCGTATGGGATTGGACACCTCTGTACAGCAACAAATGCCTTATCAAAAAAGCACAGCAACCGAACGTGGACGCGAATTTAGTCTCTACTGCGGATTGTATTGCTTGTGAAGCTGTCAGTAAGTACTAATTGTGTTTTAAATAATATGGTTTTATTGATCTCATTTAAATTGTTATTAAGTGTGCTTTTTGGTTGGCTCCTCTTTACTTTAGCATTACGCTTGCGCCAATTCTTGTTCACCGAGTGGCGAGTTGTGAATAATTATTGCCATGCACAGTCAGACAGGCGCATCATTAATTTTGTTTTCATTATTTAGTTTATGTATTTATTATGATTAGTGTATTTTTACCCTTTAGTTATAGCGAATATTTTTACTTTATTTTATTTTTAGTTATTATGCAATTTGGAATGAGGTAGATATACGTTTTATTTGAAATAAAGTTCGATTGAGACTATAATAATTATCTTTATAGAAAACTTCTGGTTAGATACTACCTACTACTGTTTGTAAATATTTTGTGAATTGGCAGCTGCTTAAATATTTTCATCAAGAACGCACACAATTTTGATTTTTCGACAGCCTTTTGCTTTGGCTCATAACTTAATGTTGAAAGTGCGGGTAAGATCCCACGACGGGACAACAGTATTTGTGCATAGGAAAAACGTCGGCAGCTTTTTCTGAGCCTGGCACCAAAACTAGAAAATGCTGAACTGGATCCCATCAGTAAAAAAAATTTATATCTTCTATGCAGGATCATAATGCTATGCCAAAATACGCGTCTAATGCAATTTAATAACTTAAAAAAAAAACTTGCCGGCATTCGAAAATATGACCAAAATGTTATCTGCACTACCTTTAACTATCTACTTTCAGAATCCATCGCTCGTGTATCAGATTCAAACTACAACGAAGTATTCAACCACCACCTACTACGCGGGGCTCCCGTCATAGTTTCCGACGCCTATTACGAATGGTCCATATCCCGCACCGACCTCAACCTAACCGGTCTTATCAGTGACGACGACCGCCTGCGACTCTCTGTACCTTGCAGGGTCCTTTCCAACATAAGAATCGGCCGCCAACCCACGGACCTTGAAGAGATCGTCTCCAGAATCACCAACACAGATATACCGAGCTGGTTTGTGCATTTCCAGAACTGCGACATCCGAGCGGTCAAGGCGTTCCGCGTTTTGGCTCCGCGCCCTTACTTCCTTTCACCGCACATTCCACCTTCACATTTCAACTGGTTGTTACTTTCCAAAAACTACGACACTCACAGATACAAGTACTTGGAACTGGATGCTGGGCTTATAATTATGTCGCAGCTGAAAGGGAACAGTTTTATTCAGTTGAAGCCGCGAGCTCCGTGCGAAGAGGACTGCTACACGCTCAATTTCGAGATTACGGAAGGCGATACTCTGGTTTTGGGTAACTCTCTCTGGGAATTTGAGTATTTGCCTGGGAAAGGCGAAAACGTGGCAATGCTAACTGAAACCGACTGGGTGGAATCCTAACGCGGCACGATTAAATAAATACAAGTAGCAAAATGGCGAAAATATTTAGCTTAAATTTTGAATTTTTAAACGTTTGTTTGGTAATAGTGGAATGTACCTTTGTATTAACAAACTCTTAGGAAGTATTGTTACGAAATAAAACGATTTAAATAGGTCCTAGATTAAGATTTAAAAACAACATGGCTGTCTGCATTCACTTGTTTTAAGAGGATTAAATCTGCACTACATATCAATATAAATAACATATGTCACGCAACGCTTAGAAAAACGAATAGATTAAAACTAAACCTACGTACACAAATTAAGTAATAATAATTGCACAATGAATTAAAATATAGAGTGTAAGAATGTTTAAAATGAATTTACAATTTTAAGTACCTCAGTATTACATATTGATATATTATAATATGAGCTAAAGGTCAAGATATTTTATTTACTCAAATTCGTAACAATCAACAACAAATCGATTCAATCACAAAAACAAATCAATTTTTTCGTATTCGTTTGCTTTATTAGTTATACCAAGCGGCTAAATTATATGTATATCGTATATAGATCTATTTTAGATTAGCACAATTATAACAAATTTAATTATTATATAATTCAACTACGACATTTAATATTTTTTAAAATGTATGTATAAATACGCCATAGCACTCAGTACTCACCATATTCTAGTATCATTGGATAATATTTACACTATATCCGATCCTAACAAATATTCGCGGCAAAAACTGAAATACAAGCGAAGGAATGGAACACTTTACTAGCTACTTAAATTCTCGCGATTTACACACACAATTTTTATTTAACATAGGACTCAATAAAACATTATTTATTTACCTCGACGTTTCAACCACGACGCAAACACTTGCCCAACACCGGGTTCCACGACGAAGCTAATCTAAAATTGCGTCGTGGCTTATGCCCGGTCAAATCAGATACTGTGTTGTGTGCCGTGACAATTCAACGTGCGTTTACAACAATTAAGTTCAAGTGCGGGTAGTTTTGCGTAAACAACTCGTTCTTTCTGGCACGGATACCCGCATCTCCAGTCTACTCGTGACCACGGCCAATGCAACTTGGTTGAAACGTCGAGGTAAATAAATAATGTTTTTAGCACGATTAAGTCCTGTGTTAAAAAAAACTAAGCGTCTTTGTTTCCCGATGAGTACAATCTGGAGCTCAACAAGCCGAGAGTGAATAGGTACCTTCTAGGCAAGCGTGTGCCATCGTAGACCGCGACGACACTTCCCATGTGAGATTGCGGTCAAGTGCGGGCCTATTTAGTTATAATAAAAAAAAATTTGAAACTCAACTATTAAATTAACTTCCAGGACTGGACGACAATGCGAATGAGATAAATCACTATAATTAATATTGCAAGACTTACGTACAAAGTACAAAAAAGCCAAAAGGCTCATCGGTGACGATGCGTTGGTCGAAACTAAGCTCCAGAGCTTGGGGCACCGACGAAAAGTTGCCAGCTTATCGGTATTTTATAGGCTGCATTTTGGAGATTGTGCGATGGAATTACACGAAATAATTCCTTTTTCTCCATTCTTTCATCGGACTACAAGGCGCACAGAAACTCGGCATCCTTACATCGTTAATATTCCTACACCCCGCACAAGCGTTTCGAATCAAACTTCATAGTGCGTACAGCAAATGAGTGGAATACTTTGCCGTCGTCCTTGTTTCCAGCTAACTATAACCTGGGTGTCTTCAAGTCAAGAGTGAACAGGTATCTTCTAGGCAAGCATGCATCACCGTAGGCCGCGTCATCAGTTCATCGCGACAGTGGTCAAACGCCAAGCCCATAACTTAAAAAAAAACTACGCTCACATATGAAAATCTTTTTTCTGAGCGTTAAAAATTGGGGAGGCGACACTACAACAAACAACTCTTTTGCACGTAAATGTTGCCAATATCTCAATACAAAATCTCCAACTACCCACCAAAAAATAAACAAAATGTTTTAATAAAACACCACCTCAAATTAAATTAGCATTTTATTCACAACACAATAAAGTACATAATACTGAAACTTAATCTGCCTTATCCTTATGGATTGGCTTCCCTCTGAACCAGAGGAATAAGTTCTTTAGAGACAAGACCACGGGGAACATGATGGGTAGAAACAGGGGAATGTAAATAGCGTACCTGTAACAAAGGAAATTGAAGGATAATTGCCGTCTAGATTGTTAATACAAGTTTAATACGGGATGAGTCAAATAACCGTATTATATATAAAACTATATACAGACCACAAGTCACGATTTCTTTCAAAAATGTATCATTACCTATATGAAGTAAATCTCGAATTGAGCATCATGAGGATCATTAGGCTAGTGTCCTGCTATTTTTTTATTACATAAATTAATAACATTTCTCAAGAAATACACAGTCGTGAAAACAAAAATGAAATATCTCAAAAAATGACAAAGTTACAAGCATTTTAAAATACAGGAATAGAAAGAGACAGCTCAAACATGTAGCAACGTCACTCTTACTCCTTCATAGTACCTCCTTACTAAGCTGTGGTAGCTTTACATACAATCTCTTTGGCATATGACGTCACAACGTGTGTTTTCATAGTAACTGTGGGGAATCTCCTGTTTTGCGAGAAAGGGACAGGCGATGCCCCCCTCCAACAACTATTTTTTATTAAACTACTCAAGGTGGAAATTTCTTTGTCATTTCAAAGAGATACCATAGAAACCTATAGTAAAGTATTAAGCGGTAGACTGGTTACTGGAGCATGACTGACTGGATCGTGACTTTGACCTGACCTTGACTAGACTTGGACGGGACTCAACTTGACCTGAACACTTTAATTTTCATAAAATTCGACCCATCGCATGCTATTTTGCATAACAATAGATCTACAATTAAAAAGCGCACGAGCGTCGTACGTTTAACATTCCTTGAGTTAAATAATAGTAATAATAAACGTTTTTATAGTATTTTCGTGATACATATAATATATTTTTATAAGAATATTGTAAAAAAGCATAGACCTAAGAAAACAGAATAAACGAGTGAATAATCATCATCATCACCAACAGCCTGAAGACGTCCACTGCTGAACATAGGCCTCACCCATAGAGCGCCACTTTGAGCGGCTGCTCGCCTCCTGCATCCATCGTCTCCCCGCGGCTTTCACCAGATCGCCGGAGAAATAATAATCATGAATAATGATAAGTGAATAATAACAAAATGAAATATAAACTGAACAATGGCACTGCATGGAGAAAACAAAACAAAGCTAAAAACCACCGCTAGATGGCGTTAAAACAAAATCCTACTCACTTCTGATCATCGGGGAAGTAAAGCAAGGCCAGTAGACTGGGCTCCATGAATGCTGTCTCCGCAGCTTCCGATGCTATCTGCGACTCTTGGTAAGCGCCCAGTAGTTCACCGCGGGTGAGAAGGATTGATGCGATGTTGGTGGATTCTACGGCTTCGTTGATCGACGCCCCAACCTCGTCGTTTATTACTATGTTTGAGATTTCACCTGGAATTTAAATGACTAATTGGCTATGGATTCGTACCATGGAACAAGGAGAGGAATGCCAATACACCAAGAGAACAGCGTAGATCAAAAATATGCCTAAAACTAGATGGCGTTGCAAAATGAGCGGGTTATAAAGTTGAGCGCAGATCAGAAATATGCTAAAAACCGTTTTAAACCTAGCCCGCCGTAGCTACCCGTATAGCCCGCTCATTTTGCAGTAACTTCCAGGTTTAAAACGGTTTTTTGGCATATTTCTGATCTGCGCTCAATTTATATCCCGCTCATTTTGCAACGCCATCTAGTTTTAGGCATATTTTTGATCTACGCTGTTTTCATGGCGTATTGGCATTCCACACCTCCTTGTTCCATGATTCGTACTTAACACTGAATTTACAGCAATTTTAATGCCCATTTCATGAATGGGAGCTGCCGGAATAATACAAAAAATATTCAAAATTGGCTTCTCTTTCTATACTTAGACTATCTTACGCCCGGTTTCCGGTACGTTTGTTAAAGTTAAACTCAGGTCAACTTAAAAATACGGAGCGCTCATTGGTTGCCTGTCGATCATCGGCTGTCTTCAACCAATGAGAGTTCAGTATTTTTAAGTTGACATGAGTTTAAGTTTAACAAACGTACGAGAAAATGAGAGTAAGACTATCGTTGCGAAATATCATCATCATCATCAGCCTGAAGACGACCACTGCTTCACATAGGCCTCCCCCAGAACGCCACTTTGAGCGGCTGCTCACATCCTGCATCCATTCGCTCCCCGCGGTTCTGACCGAGTCTGGTCGGCCTGCGTTGCGTCTTCCGGTTCGTGGTCGCCACTCGAGAACCTTTCTTCCCCCATCGGTTCTCACCTAAAAAAAACATACAAGCGCAATATACCATAAGTTATCCATCAGTAAAAATGAAAGGAAACTTACCAAGCAGCTGCGCCAGCGACTGCAAGGTCCTTTCAGCTGACGTCAGCTGTTCCAGGGTCCTGATGCGGAGCAGGCTATCGATCTCCCACTTACGAGGGGTCACAGACCTGAGCGGGTCTAGATATGCGCCTGGAATGCGATCCTGTTAACACGTAGGTAACTACTTTTAAAAAGATTTTACTTGGTGGTAGGACTTTTCTGCAGAGTTCGGTCTAGGTAGGTACCACCGCTTTGCCAGTTATTCTGCCGCAAAGCAGTAGTGTGCAAGCACTACTGTGTTGCGATTTGAAGGGCATTATACCTAGTGGAATTACTGGGCATATGAGACTTTATGATCTGATCTCGCAGTCCAGAAATCTTATACTGTGTAATGTCTTAGGATGACGTGCGCAGTGCAGTGTCACGCGAATCTTTAATTTGGGTTGCGAGTGACACTACATCTCTTATGGGCGGCGAAGACGCTTAACACCAGGCTAACGATCAGCTCGGCACGTCATTAATTTACAAGAAAAAAAGCTTTTACTAAGCGTTGCAATTAACTGCGATCGGCTAATGAGTGGAACAACTTGCCGGCGACCTTGTGTCCAGTTGACTATTAAAATCTAGGAGTTTTCAAGTCAAGAGTGAACGGGTATCTTCTGGGCAAGCAAGCCTCATCGTAGACTATTAAGCAGGAGAACTAAAAGTGACCGATATAACTCTTTGAATTAGCAAGTTGAAATGGCAATGGGCAGACTACATCGCTCGTAGAACTGACAACCGATGAGGAAGAAAGATTCTCGAGTGGCGACCACGAACCTGAAGACGTAGCGTAGTATTGGTGGACCGACGATCTGGTGAAAACTGCGGGCAGCCGGAGGCGAGCAGCTGCTCAAAGGGGCGCTTTATGGGGGATGCCTATGTTCAGCAGTAGACGTCTTAACCCTTGATGATGATGATGGTTTCATTAAGTGTTCTGTGGCAGTAGCTTACTATATCAGAAATCCCAAGCAGCTTCCTGAGCTGCGATATGAAGGCGCCCATGATGAGCCTAGTCTGCGGCTTCCACTCCCCATCCTGGCACTCCCTGTCCGTGGGGTTGGCTATCACCACCCCACCCCACTTGGGGGACATGAACGCTTGGATGGGCGAGTGGTTGGGCTGGCCTGAAATACAACATATATTTCTAAAATACTCTTTACTCTAGGTAGGTACCACCGCTTTGCCAGTTATTCTGCCGCCAAGCAGTAGTGTGCAAGCACTATTGTGTTCCGGTTTGAAGGACATTGTAGCTAGTGAAATTACTGGGCAAATGAGACTTTACGACCAGATTTCACAGTCTAGTAATCTGATTACTAAACTGTGTTTATATGTCTCAGGATGACGCGCACAGTGCGGTGTCACGCAGAACTTTGTTATTGTAAAGTTCCGAGTGACATTTCAACTGTTATGGGCGGCCGTGCCGCTTAACATCAGGTGAACGACTAGACCGCCATTCACTCTCATTGAAAAAATTGCAATGTTTACCATCACATCATCGACCGGAAGACGTTCACTGCTGAACATAAGCCTCCTACATAAGACGCCACTTTGGACGCTTATCATAGGGGTGTTTGCCATACTTAGCAGGTGGCTCGGTGATAACAAAAGATTTTAATGTATCAAGACTCCTGCTGCCCATTGTCCGCATATTCCCTTACGGCGCCCATGGGAAGGGATAGGGTGTGGGAAGATTTACCATTATTGACCATGACAGTTTAAAATGCAATTGGTACCTATATATTGTTTGCTAGCGGTCCGCCCCGGCTCTGCACGGGTTAATTAGTTTTACGTTCTAACCCTGTCTAAGAGAGAAGGGAAAGGAAAAAAGGTAGGGGAATAGGATAAATGGATGGGACGGCAACAGAAGGGAGGCAGGCGTTCCAGCCCAGTAACATTGATTATTATTATTGTGATTTTCATTCTATCAGTGACCCAATCGATCGACCTACAGAAATACAAGATGATTATTTTCATAGTTCACAAAGAAGTGTAAATAACCGGCCAAGTGCGAGTCGGCCTCGCGCACGAAGGGTTCCGTACCATTATCTATAAAAACGAGCAAATAAATCACGTTTGTTGTATGGGAGCCCCCTTAAATATTTGTTTTATTCTGTTTTTTTTGTATTTGTTGTTATAGCGGCAACAGAAATACATCATCTGTGAAAATTTCAACTGTCTAACTATCACGGTTCATGAGATAGCCTAGTGACAGACAGCGGACGGACAGCGGAGCCTTAGTAATAGGGTCCGTTTTACCCTTTGGGTACGGAACCCTAAAAGACATACTGCGCATTGGATCTTTCTATTTATATATTTATTACATACTGTGGTGTCGAACTCGAGAAGTATTAGTTATTTTCGCCACTACGATCACAGCCCGGCTAGCTCAGTCGGTAGAGCATGAGACTCTTAATCTCAGGGTCGTGGGTTCGAGCCCCACGTTGGGCGGAAAGTTTTGTGCTCTTTCCGTTTACATTTTTTATTACTGGCGAAAACATTCTACTTTGAAAATTGTACTTTTCACATCGATTTTAACTTTGCAATGATTACGTCTGAGTGTATTGACTCCCCTAAGATATTTTTTAAGCAACATGGAATCCTAACGACTCGCAGAAGGCCTGAAGATAGCCAATGCACGAATCCCTATCCATTAGCGTTGTTGTCAAATGCCATCATCCACAACTGCCACATTTCACACTATCTGTCATACACAACTTTCTCAGCCACAAGATTTACTAGGTGGTAGGACCACAAAATAGAAAAGTACAGAAATCAATCAACATAGTAAGTGCGCTCGAGCAACGCACACATAGACACCGCTCACCGACATGATGTCTCGGAGTCTTTCGGAGTAATGCGAGCGCGAGTGCTATCCGCTTGAGACACGCGTCTGTGAACTTTCAAAAACGCGTCTGTGAAAAAATGGAGCAACTAAAAAAAACACGGTTGTTTAAATTCAACATTAAACGGTGAATTGTCGTTTTTTAAGCTACCAGTTGTATAGGTAAGTAGGTAGGGTTTGCTTGTTTTCAATAATCTAATCAAAGACTTCTATGTATACATACATATAGACCTCTTTGAATCTAATGGGGAAGATGTAAATGTAACATAACCGCACTTTTTAGCCTTCAAAAAACTTTATCTAATTATATGATAATTATATTAATAACTCCGAAAATATAATAATATTTCGATATCAAAGGAAGGGTTATGGTTTTAGGAGTCTATGTATGTATGTTTGTATTTACGTATGGATGATAAATACGGTCATCTCCCGCCTTATAGTTATGATAAGTAGGTAGGTACCTACTGCTCGGCGCGGCGAGCCGGCCGCCCGCGCAGCCGCCGCCATCCCTAGCGCGAGCGCCGAGCGTAGGTATAAAAAGTGAAGTACATACATGTGATTGACTTCTGTACTATTTTGTGGTAGGACTTATCTGCAAAGTTCGTCTAGGTAGGTACCACCGCTTTGCCAGTTATTCTGCCGCCAAGCAGTAGTGTGCAAGCACTACTGTGTTCCGGTTTGAAGAGCATTGTAGCTAGTGAAATTACTGGGCAAATTAGACTTAAGAACTGATCTCACAGTCTAGAAATCTTTTTTAAACTGTGATGTCTCAGGATGACGTGCGCGTGCGCAGTGTCAAACGAAACATTAATTTAGATTTCCGAGAGACACTGCAATCTGTAATGGGCGGCCGTGACGCTTAACACCAGGCGAACGACTAGCTCGTCACATCATTCGTTAACATAAATAAAAATTACGGTACTGAATGATACCTCAGTGACTGTCGATACCGTAGATTACGTAGGAAATAAAGAGAGACAGGGGAGGAGATTTACTATACAAGCGTGCTACACCTTCGATTAAACGCTAGCCAAGTAATGAATAAAAAAATGCCGATTCTGGAGCTTGGCACCAACCGGTTTATGAGACCAGACTTCACATTTTACTGCAGGTAACTACTAAAAATCGGCAGCGGCGTGACGTTTCATGGCGCTAAGATGTCACAAGTGTAACCTACCGATAATTTATAATATCTAGGTTGTAGTGTGTAGTCTAATCTAGGTGGTAGAGTGTACTGTAACCTGGGTTGTACAATGTACTGTAACCTACATGATTGACCTAGCTCGTTTAGGGTACTGTAACCCAGGTTGTACAGTGTACTGTACCCTAATAATTGCCAAGGTTGTTGAGTGTACTGTAACCTAGGTTGTTTTGTGTACTGTAACCCAGGTTGTAGTGTGCTGTACCCTACATGATTGACCTAGGTTGTTTAGGATGCTGTAACCCAGGTTGTACACTGTACAGTGTACTGTACCCTACATGATTGACCTAGGTTGTTTAGGATGCTGTAACCCAGGTTGTACACTGTACAGTGTACTGTACCCT
This sequence comes from Ennomos quercinarius, assembly GCA_910589525.2. NCBI lineage: Eukaryota > Metazoa > Arthropoda > Insecta > Lepidoptera > Geometridae > Ennomos > Ennomos quercinarius. The sequence goes on from OU342509.1 coordinate 2,079,956, forward strand.
ACATGATTGACCTAGGTTGTTTAGGATGCTGTAACCCAGGTTGTACACTGTACAGTGTACTGTACCCTACATGATTGACCTAGATTGTTTAGTGTACTACAATCTAGGTTGTACAGTGTACTGTAACCTACATAATATGACCTACGTTATGTAGTGTTAGTGTACCCACTCTGTGAGTGTAAGTACCGTTGGCATCGTATATGAGCAGCGGGGTGACGTCACAGGGCGCGGCCACGAGCGCCAGGTTGATGGCGGCCTGGTGCGGCGCGCGCTCCTCCAGCCGCGTGAGGAGGAGGTGCAGCCGGTCGTGGCGGACCGAGAAGTGGTGCCCACGCTCTGATGTGTCTACCACCTACGGACACATAATACTTATAATAACATCAACAAGCCGTAAGACGTCCACTGCTGAGCAACAGGCCTCCCCCATAAAACGCCACTTTGGATTGGACGCTTATCGTAGGGGTGAAATGACATAACCACCACGCTTGGCAGGTGCCTTGGCGATTTTAATTTACCGAATGCTGCCCATCATCAACAGCCTGAAGACGTCCACTGCTGAAAATAGGCCTCCCCCAAAGAGCGCCACTGAGCGGCTGCTCGCCTCCTGCACCCATCGGCAGGCACCGATGATCTGGTGAAAGATCGTCGGTCCACCGAGTGGGGAGCCGGCCTACACTGCGTCTTCCGGTGAAAAACCCAGGGGAGTGAATTCTGCCTATTCCCTAGATGTTCCCTTAGCCGGATTTTACGGCACGCGGTACTATTGTTATGGACCACACGGCCAAACGTACAATAACGTACACGTAAAATGAAATTACTATATACTGATCACTCAATACTGTTGGTAAAAGACGTGTAGGCGTCGGGAAACAGCAGTTTATTCAGAATGTAACATATAATTTAGGCCGGAAAATTCACTGAAAGGTAATATATAAAAAACTTGTTCCAACTTGAACTTTCAGAACTGTTAACAGGTATAGTTCTTATAATGATAATATAACGCTTTAAGCTGTTAATTAAGTAAAATATATTAAAATTTAGTATTAGCAACTGCGAGGGAAGTACTTTACGCTTTGACGTCTATCAGTAGAATGCCAAAAATGTGTGGAAAATGAAAAGAATGCGATTATTGTTCTAAACTTGAATTCGAATCTAAATTGTGAATGGCCAATGTTTGATGCGAAAACTACAAAAGCAGGTGGATAGCCGGAATGATGATGAAGGAGGATAATATCGTCACAGTAGTTGATTTCTACGGATATTTGCAGCGTTATAGGATTTTAAGCTTTACCTCTTTGGCTTGAAAGTCGAAGTTGAGCATGTACAGAGACTGAGATTTCAGAGTGACGTTGTGGAGTATGCTCAGCTCATCGACGAAAGATCCGATGTAATCTGGAAACAAATGAAAAACATGTTTTAGGTCATTTAGGAAACATACTGTAGAAATCAACATATCTTTTCTCTCGAGAAAGCATTTGACCAATAAATGATCACGAGGATGGAAACAATTCTGTCGTATTATGTAAAAGTTGCAACAGCAGTAGCAAAGCGACAGCTAACCGCTCGCAAGATGTCACTGGAAATGGTAAGTCACCCGCCTATTGCTCGCCTGTGGGTGAACGCACTTTGGCCTTTGATACTAGCGCCACTAGCAACACAACAGCAATAGATGGAAACAAAATAATGGACTTTTTATTTCATCGATTGTCCGACAGACGGTGATCTGGCGCTCGATCGCTTTCTGCTCTACCAAAGTGATGTTTGACAGCAATGATTGCGAAATTTACGCCTGTTGCAAACATGTTGCGAGTTACGTAATTCGCCAGAGGTACAAAGTTACGAGTACATGGGAATGGGACCGATGTCAGTGTTGCTTCTTTAGGGTCAATTCAGACAGAGCAGCAAAATGCTCATGCAGTTTTTAAGTGCTATTGGAATATCAACCTTATTTCATTTAGACAAAGCTGAAAATAGTATGCAACATTAAAATCTTACTTATTTTAATGTTGCATACTATTTTCAGCTTTGTCTAAATGGATTAAGGTTGATATTCCAATAGCACTTAAAAACTGCTCGAGCATTTTGCTGCTCTGTCTGAATTGACCGCGTCAGAAGAGCAATATCTATAGCGATAGAAAAAGAGGCACATGTTCAGTGTAGGCAATAGTGCGAGCTGAAATGCACTTTATTGCGTTGCAGCAAGAGTAGCTATTCATTTAAGTGACTTCGCGGAGTGTACCTTCTACATAAGTATTTTGTGATGGAGTGCTTATTTTATTAGGTACTCCAGGAAATTAAAAAATATATCCCATACCTTCAATATCGTCTTCCAAGTGGTAGTCGTGAGGGGTGTGGATCAGCACCCTGTACTCAGGGGAGGCAGGGAAACGGATGCGCCTCGCTTCGTCCGCCGACTCTGCGCGCGCACCCTCCAGTATTTGAGTGTGGTACACCCACTGTTTCAGGGCTTCCACCACTGTTGTTGATGCTGGAAAATATATGATAACAGCATATTTGACTTATATCAATAGCTGGCCCCCACTAGGTTGACCGACGATCTGGTTAAAACCGCGAGAAGCCGATGGATGCAAGAGGCGAGCAGCCAATCAAAGTGGCGCTCTGTGGGGAACAAGAAAATATGGCATCTCTAAACTGTCTCACCTGGTTAGTGAGGACGCGGCCGACGATGGAGCATCATTGCCTAAAAGATACCAGTTTACTCCAGCCAGACTATAGTTGGAAGGAAACAATGATGCTGGCAAGGTGTTCCATTCCTTTGCTGTCCTAAGAATAACTCCGTTTTATTCCAGAACAAAAGCTTACCTTTAGAATCCCTAAAGAACATGACCCTCTCGTTAGCCAGCCAAACATCCTGGAACAGTGGCCTCCGTTGCACCAAGTAGAACTTGTTGTGGTCTGCCAGGTCGTAGTGTGAAGCGACCTCCTCAACACCCTCGTGTTCATCAGCCACAGAGTCCAGGGTTTGATGAAGATGCTCCGGGAGGACCGACTTGCTGATCTTCAATTTGATCACATCTGGAGAGTTTTATAGTTTTGTCATGTTAGAGGAATTTCAAGTAGAAAATCATATAGGTATTTATTTTTATGAAGGGTACATTTTGATAATCATCATCATCATCATCAGCCCACTGCTAGACTCCCAAAGCACGCCACTGAGCACGATCTTCAGCTCTTCTCTTCCAGTCATTCCCAGCCACCTTACGTATATCGTCAGTCCATCGAGTCGCAGGGCGTCCTATACTACGTTTACCGATTCATGGTCTCCATAATTACTTTTATATTATTGTAAAGCGAGTGTGGCTCATGGGCTGCACGTGCGATTTTAAAACCGACGCTCCCTGATTCAAATCCCGCTCGGCCCCACTGCTAGCATGAGCTTTAAAAATCGTCAAATGCGTTGAACAATGAACGATCACGAGGATCACTTCATAAATATGTTCATAAATGAATAATAAATAAAATAAATAAATAAAATATATAAACATTTTGTTGCGTTTAAATTTCATTTGTCAAACGCTTTCCCGTGAAAATAGATATATCAATTTTGTTAACGTGCTAGGCCTTGCTGGACCAATGACTTTTGAAGTTACGTGCGGAATTTGCATGTTCTTACAACGCTGCACGAGGAAGAAGATGTTTGATATTTTGCGATATTTTCTAAACAACCTAAATAATCCTGTTTAGCCTCTTCACGGTGAATCTACTGATTACTGACCAGAATCTTCAAAAGCCTTCTCCACTAGTCCCGCGATCTCAGCAGCCGTGGGCTCGTCGTTCGCCAGCACCGTCAGCTCGGTGGTGATCACATGGGAGAGAGGGTCGAAGGCTGCTATTTTGTCGTAGGGGAGCGTGACCCTGCAAGTTAAGTTGTGATCACAGGGTAGACAGGATCGAAGGCTACTTACTATCTTGTCGTAGGGGAGGGTGACCCTAGAAAGTACTAAAGTTTTCACTTTTTTTTTTCTTCTTCTGGTTATGTCGAAAGTTGTTAACTTGCTATTAGCTCACCATGATCCTTACCATCCACCGTAGGTCTTACAACTCTACTAAAAGATTTTTTCAATAAGTGGTTTTAAGCAGATTGTTTTAGATAGTTCTTACCAGTGCCATTATCCAGATCATCATCATGCTCATCAAAATATAAATAAACCGGCGATTCATCATGGAAATTGCCATTGCATTGCTACGACTACTTTTAAAAACTCATCTCACTCATCGGAAGACGTCCACTGCTGAACATTGGCCTCGTCCAAGTGCCACATTGAGCGGCTGCATTGCCTCATTCAACGGCTTCTCACGTTTATAAACTCCGGTTGCTAATGAGCGGTTCAAATTCATCAATGTTTACGCATACCTACCAGCGGAGTTGAAGGCATTGTTCATTGTTCTTAGTATCTATACCTAGCCGAAGACTACAGCTGAAATTTCTTGACTAACTATTAAACATGGACAAGTAAATATTATATAATATAATAATATAATATATATATAATATTTCTCGCACAACAGAGATCATGTGGAACTTCTTCACAGCTACTACGACGGCATAACTTGTAACGTCACATGTCAAAGAGATTGTAATATATAGATTGTAGAATTCGTAGAGCTATCATAGAGGTACCACAGCTTAGTAATAAGATACAGTGAAGGACGAATAACTGACGTCACTGCGTGTTTGACTGTCTCTTTCTACTCCTGTATTTTAAAATGCTTGTTGCTTTGTAAATTTTTACTTTTGAGATACTTATTTAATTTTTGTTTCCACAACTGTTTATTTTTCGAGGAATTATGAATATTATTTATTTAGGCAATAAAAATACAGCAGTTAAACAGAACCAACCTGTTTGGAGAAACCTTTAAGGTTCTGCTCACATTAAAATTCTGACTATCAACTAAGTAGGTATAGATAATATGACTAATTGGACAGATTTTTTTAATGCTTATGGCCCCCTTGGATTTCAAGGGGCCGCATGCTATGTGATCTTTCACTGATGTCACAGATCCAGAATAGAGTAACTTACTGATGTGTACTATTACTATACTGGGTGTAATTGAATTCATTAGCATCCTTTGAAACTAGGTACCTACTCCTGACACCAGTCACGTGTGGGCTAAAATTTTTGAAATCTATACACTTCGATTTCGTATTTATAATAACTCCAAAAAATGGGATAACTTACTTAACCAACTGCTACAGTACAAAATTAAATTAAAATAATTAACTACTGCTTTTAATTATTACATACAAGGTAAAAAAACTTTTAAAAGTATCAAAATCGTTCGTGCCAACTATGTTAGGCGCCGCACCGCAGCAATCTAGACAATTTTCAATAAAAAATATTTTCTTTTGTACTCTTTAATAATCAATAAATGATCATGTCAATTCCACCCTGTATAGAATTTGGCATAAAATCCTAGTGTTTCGTTAATCCAGGTGTAATGTCGTAGGAGTATTCAATAAATACGTCTTCCAAGCTTCCACGTTATCTCAACGTACCAAGGTATAGTTTACCAAAGTGTTTTATAACTTAACGTTAATCACGTTTCTGAAGGTTATGGTCTGACACTTATGCACTAAAGTCACTGTTATCCCCGAGGTTTATCAACCACGCGTGACTTCAAAACGAGAGACCGATTATGAGATATATTATCTGTAGCCTCTGTTAGCTTTTTACAATAATTAAAATGCCTCGATATGGGCCAATTTTAAAGGCTTTAGTTAACAGATCTAAAACTGTTTCTGTTCTTGTCAAATAGACAGCAATGTAAAAGACGGATATATTTTTAGTAAGTTAGGGACTGTCAACCGAAGCATTCAAAATCAGGCCTCTAAACTACTTTGTGCTTCAAAGAATATTGGCTAACGATGAAATATTCACCTGTACACTTCTGTAGTCTTCCACCATAACGGTAATCCGATGACAATGAGCACGCCAACAAATGACGCGCTAGCCCACATTCGATTGGACTCTGAAACAACACAAAATTTATATTAAAGGAAAATAAACGGATCAAAGAGCGCACCCTGTGGAATCCCTTAATATCAATTAAGGAAAAACACTGTAAAAATTTGTTAAGGTTGCCAGAATTACGGATCGAACAGGAGTAGATGAAATAGATATTAAACATTTATATAGGACAGCCAAATATGTATAAAATAATTAGGTATGAACATCAACAATAGTATCAGAAGCTCTCTACATATTGACCTCTACTCATAAATCAAAAATTTAGGATTTAGAAAAGCTGTTAAGTAATAAGACGATTTAAATTATTTTTATGGCGTCACGTTTGACTATGACTGCTATGACATTGATATTACTATCTATTCAGCACACGTTACATTAGAATCATTAATATTAATTCAAACATATCACTCCTACTTTAATGAATACGTCACTATCAATCCATTACCTAAAGCAAAATAATTTATAACTATTTGTATTTGAAACTAGCTGCACAAAGTTGGTCATTGAAGATGCGTAGTCTGGTTACGGAAACCATTTTGTTAAGAGCTGGGGTGTGAAGAATGTAGACGAATATGTAGGTCTTCTTAAACGGTTCTCTGACACGAATATTGTCAAGAGTCAAGACAGTATCAATATAAGAGGTCAGGTGTTAAACAATAGTAATTGAGAACAATTTACACACCCCTTTATTAGTCTTGATGCGTAGTATTCTATCTACCTACGTCAAACAATTGAATATAATTTACCAATTTCCACTGTCCAACGTCCTTCAAAAGTGCGAATAATGAAGATATTGTGACATTAAATTAGCAACAAGTTCAATAGACTGACAGCTTATAAAAACGTGACAAGACTGATTGGCTTTACCCGCCTTCTATACTATGATATTATATTTAGTTGTATTGAAGATTTGAAGCGATTATGCTCAGCACAGTAGCGGTCACTGATCCTTCTAACAGAAAATGTTGTTGACGATATATATCAATCTATTTAACCCTCAGAAAATGTAACTAGAGACAAGAACACAATATCGGCTCGGCAAAAATATGGATGTTAACGGCTTGCTACACTCTGCCGAACCCGAAACTGAAAGTACCTAATAGTGACGTTCAACAGGGAAATGCTTTATACCTTGCCTAAGTACAGCAGATATCTTCCAACTGATGACGATGATGAGACGAGCTACGGATAGACAGCTGTAAAAACTCTATCACAAGCATTCCTTACAAATGTTCAGACATAACGAGTAATACACAGGAAGCAGCATACACTATTCTTGAAACATACGTCAAGCAGAGTACAACGAGCAATGCTAACTGCATCAACAATAACCCTGATTGTCGTCTAGAACCGGTGATATGGCCTAAATAGCTCGAACAACATTATACTGTTATTAGGTGGATAATAGCCGATTGTAAAGCGCATGTGGGTGCATTATAGTAGTGACTAACAACCCTATTATCACACGTTTAAAATGCCTAAGTTGATGAAAATGGATGCGAAGTGACGTTTAAAACGCATATGTCTTGTATAGAACGGAGAACGGTTATTATTCATTGTCAAGTATGTTACTGTACTGTATTGTTTATTTAAAATGATATATATTGCAAAAGTTGTCGATCGTAGAATATTTTACAAAATCGAATAGGTATTTCAATTTACGCCTTGATCTGAATATCATAACCATGATCTTTGGCTCGTAATATGTGTACTTGTTGGCTGATTCCATCAATTCAGAGAATTCTATTCATAGGGAATCATTGTATTGTATGCAATAAGTGGTATTTCTTTATGACTTACGGCGGACTGTACGGCGACTACATTTTCAGCTTCTAGTCTAAGTATATGTAAGTACTTGGTTACTACATACTTTCTTTTGCGTTTTGACTAGTCTATAAAAGTATTTAGCACACAGTTGTTTTACTTTATCTATCTGTGTAGCAAATCTTTCCAACTCGTGATGATGTTATATTGGAAAAACGTGAATTAAGCATAAAAATCTCTTATTTACGTCAGAACAACTTCATTTAATACAACTTGATCTACTTAGCGCAATTTGTACAGGTGTTTACTTTTTAATTTAGGATAGGTACCGTGTACTTACCTATATTTTATACCAGACGTTTCACATTAACAGCCGGAAGACGTCCACTGCTGATAACAGGGCTCCCCTATAAAACGCCACTTTGGTTGCTTATCATAGAGGGTGTTTTTCATATTGACTTGGCAGGCGGATACGTGATCGCAAAAGATTTTAATGTACAGAGGAGAATGCTGCTGCCCATTCTCCGGATATTCCCTTAGCCGGCATTTACGGCACCCACGGGAAGAGATGGGGTGGTTCTATTCTTAACACCACCAGGACCAGACGTTTATTAAGTGATAATTATTTAACTTAAACCCTCCTGAGACCTGTTTAAACTCTTTTCAGGTCAAAAGTGGTTATTTATAAAAAGTTTTAAACAATATTTAACTAACAAAATAGCTTAGTTTATAATAAAATATTTGCTCAGCATTAAGAATGACACAAAACATATTTGTCATGGAATCGCTATATAAATATGTAAAATCAAACATTACTAAAACTGGAACACAATTGTATGTTGATATAGGATTCAATTTGATTCAATGTAAGTAAATACTTAGTAAACAGTGAAGAATCATCTGCACATATAATTATATGGGCAAGAATAAAAGATCTACGAGTAATTCTAAACACATATCAAAATTAAAGAACATGATTGTATTTATGATGAATGATATTTATTTCGTATGAAAGTTTTAAGTAGGTATACAGTGTGAAATTGACTTCATTAGCATAAATCGAGTACATGATAGCACACAATTTATTGATGATTATTAATTAGTACAGAGTGCTAACGCAAATATTTTTTATTGAAAGTTATGAAGATTGCCGGCGCCTAACGTAGTTGGCACCAACAGATTTTGATACTTTTGAAAGTTTTTGTCACTTTGTATGTAATGATAAAAATAGTACTTAGATATTTTTATGTAATTTTGTACCGTAGCAGTTGATTAAGTAAGTTTTCCCGTTTTTGGAGTTATAATAAATACCAAATTGATGCGTTAGATTTCATAAGTTTTGGTCAACATGTGACTGGTATCAAGAGTAGGTACCTAGTTTCAAAGGATGTTAATGAATGCAGGTACACATATTTTTTCTGGAGTATTAAGCTAACCCTAACATTTTATCAAGGACCAGCTGGAGAAGCTCTGAGGTTTTACACGCGTTTTTTTCTTGCAGAAACACACCCCATATGAATCCTTCAGAGGTTGAATTTTTATCAATCCTTTATTTGTGAACTTTTACTGAACCTCTACTTCTACCACATAAAAAGTAAAGACTATTGCGTTATTTGCACTATTCTAGATTCAGCGGTTTAGGTTCTGCGGCTGCGTTGTTTATCGATCAGTCAGTTACGCTACATACCTACTTTTTCTTATAAAGATTGTTGTTGATCTCGTTCAAACGAAAGTTGATCATAATTACATCTAAAATTTTGATGTGCCAGTCCGTTTATTTACACACTTTATCTTTAAATCCTCGCCACGTATTTGCTGAAATGCCGCAACACAAGACCGTAAAGTAATTAAGAATTAGTGGTAATTATTCGTAAAGAGATTAGTTATGTATTTTTTATGTTTTCCATGCGTTACTCATAAATATTTTATATTGAGAAATAGACGTGAGATTCCCACTTTATAGGTTTAAAATTTCGTTTCGTTCCTTAGACTTCAAATCCTTTTAGTTCACATTTCAAAAGCTGAGCTTTGCTTAAACATTTGGTTCAATAAAATAATCTTATATGTAATTACAGAGATTTATTAATGCAGATTGGTAATTTTGTACATGTTGGCACTGAATATATACTTTGGATGGTCAGTATCTTCAACCTCAAGCGTTTGACAGCCGAGCTCTTACGCTAGAATGCTTTGATAGGTTTACAATACAATATTGAACTTTGGACTAAGGACTACCTCATAACAAGGATCTAACAGCATCTGTCAATATCATATTTTGTACTTCTCTGAGGGTCACAGATTCACTAAATTGTGCTAAATATGTGAATTTGAAATCACTAAGTTGATATCCAACACGAGAACTTGGAAAGGTCACAGTTTTTTTAGCTCAGGGTTTTGGTGTTTTGGAATTTGTTATAAACATTGTTTTTTATAAGTGGCTGCCAGTCGAAAGGAAGAGGGAAGGGAGAGGACAAAAGATATAGCATAAAAGAGAATAACATGGAAGGCAGACAACCTTGAAAAAACGTAAAAGATAAACAACACGTCCTAAGATTTTTCTAAAGATACAGCACAAAAAGTCAGCCATCACACGACATCTCGACTGGCACTTGTCAACTCGATACCCACGTTCAAGGTTACAAAACGGGTGGAACCTTGCAATGAGGAGATGAACCATAAAATAGAATGGACTAGAAACTAGTAAACAGCCAAGTGCTTGCTATTGGTTGAAATACTTCTTTTGAGAATTTTTGTATTGTTTTGTGAATAGATATTTCGTTTTCCTTCAAATAATACGAAAACGTGCGTATGGGTTTATTTGCATACTCGACATGCATAATTTTGATGGTAAGACAATACTTAGATAGGTGTGTATAACTACATTATGGATCACATCACAGAATTCACCGCTCTTTGTAAATAAAACGAATAGGTTTATTCAGGTTTGAATTTAGGTAGAGTTGTTGCCAAATTGCTTTTTCGCCAACAACACCGATCACGCGGAAGTATTTTTTGAACAAATTCATAGAAATTAGATAATAAAAAATAAATTATTTGATCATGTTTTCAAAACAGTTAGATTTCAATTGAATAACACAGTTTCATCATGAAACTTGCACGTTTATATTTCATCAGAAAATCAAGATATTTCTTGCAACATATGACACAAAATATGTTTTGATAGACAAGATATAGGACAGATACGAATTTAGGCATGTCAGATCTTAATCCGCAAACATATTAATATACTAACAGACAATGATATGAGCGGATTTAGTGGGGTGATATCGCGGGGGAAATTTCGACCTATATGCTTCAAAATGTAAAGCTATTAGAATATTAGCGGTAAGCATATGAAATGATAACAGAAATGATACATGTACGTTATTAAAATCATTGTTCATGGGTGTAATGTCTGTAAATGTCCGCGGGGTGCGCGGATTCATACAGAGTGCAGACCACAGGGACTAAAATTTTCATGTATCACAATAGGCTAATAATTTATTCTACTAATATAATATGCATTATTATATTATTACTCAATAGCTCTGAACTGTGCAAGCAAACAGGAAAGAAAAGGTGAATGTACACAAAAAAATGAACCCAGCTTCATAGACCGTAAGTACCTGTTACCTAAACATATTTTACAATCATCTCACTGTTTGCGATAATAAATACCTAACGCCCAACGATCACATACATAGATCCTAAACCCTAACTAAGATTCCCTGTATCTAGGGACCCAGGTACTACGAAGACCATAGTCCCACAACACCCAGACACAGAACACGTTTTTTTCTGTGCACAAATACTTGTTCAGTCACGGATATCGAACCCACCGCCTCCGGGTTATGAGCCGACCTGCTCAACCACGACAGCGCTGAAAATATATTTATGAAGCCAACGTTGAAATTTCATTCAAAAACGGAGTCAGAGATAAGATGAAAATTTTAATAAGACTATTAATAGTAGACAGCAATTATGTACCTAATAGGTATTGAAACTGTAGCGGAATCGAACTTTCCGGAATAAAATTCATCTCTTCGGACAGTTCAATTCGACTCATTCTTCCATATAAAACATGAAAAAGAATCATTCCAATAAGACTTAAATCATTTCATAATCCATACTTATAACTCCTTGCTTATAACAATACACCAAATTGCCAAAACCCTTGTTTAACCGCCAACAAACAGTCGCAATCAACTTCTGCACTTCCCCAATCGGAATCAACACCAATCACACCATATTACGTCACACATGAGACCATACGACAGCTGATCCAGTGCCACCATAAAAACTCGTTGATTCAAGTAGGTCTAGGTTCAGTACAGCTCGGTAACAGTCAAGAAGTCTTGGCGACATCGCAGTGACATAATAATGGTGGTAGGAAGGTCATGAGGACATCTTGATCTGCAAATCAAATATTAAGGTCGTAAGTAATAGATATATGTGATCATTAGTGTCTAATTATAATGCCTACAATACATGTCTCTAGATCAACGCTCATACAATACAGTATAGACCAAATAGTGCGAGAGTCCACTGCACAAATACCTGCGTCATCGAGTACCCCAATCGACATCTAAATATGAAAAAAAAATCAGGTCTGCCAGTTCCGATCCTGCCGGGTCATGGAAATAATTGAAAATTTTTGACGTATTTTTTTTTGTCAAAATTACCCGAATGAAAGTTCTGGCAATAGTTAACCATTGATTAGTTATGTAAAAAAAATTGGTCTGCCATTGCGCACCCTGCCGGAAGTACCTGGCAGACCCCTAAGAATGTGCCCTTCACACCCTTTACCTACCTCAGCGAATACCCCGGTGAAACCTACGCCTAATGATAGCCAAGATGACTCTGATAATAGATTAAAAGGTCTGCCAGGTCTAAACTTGGCGAAACTTAGTATTCAAGGCATTTAAAGTTGTTTCAATTTCCATGACCCGGCAGGATCGGAACTGCCAGACCTGTTTTTTTACATGTTTAAGTGTCGGTTAACGATCTAAAGGTAGCTTATTGGGGTACTCGATGACGTAGGTTTTTTTGCAGTGGGCTCTCGCACCAAAACATGAGCGTTGATCTAAGTTATAGTAGCTTAGATCGGTTCATCTAGTCTAGATACATATGGTTTAGGCATCATTATAATCTCGCACTAATCATCTAATACACCGAATTTTTGTCTATGATTAGTGCGAGATGATAATAATGAAAACAACAAACATTCGTTCTATTGATGGTACCGATAAATTAACGTTCCACCACTGTTTGTTATCAAATTTCCGATTTAAGCAACCTAACCTTTTCTATTCCGGTCGGATCCAATCACACGTGCTGCTGTTCAGCTACTGTTTTGTACAACGAGGTTACTTATAATGTTTATCGTAAACTGCACTTTTCCAAGGTGCGTTTTCTACGGATGGCTGTGATCCATTTTTACGGCCTTACTTATAATATAAACTCTACTTAAATTAACTAATGATTAACTAATTAAGTTCTGCACAATACAAAAATAAAATGCGCAATTTTAACTAATGTAGTTTATCTATACGAAGCGTGTTATTGTACTTTTTAAGTTTCACTCAGTTACCTTTTGTTGCGTTGTTTATTTTGTGGTTTAAATAAAATGTTAACTTTTTATCAGTTTTCTGCGTTTCATTAGCAAGCTAAACTAAAAATAGATTTGTACTGACTGTACCCAAACATGACTGTATCAATTTTAAGTACCTACCTAGTGCCCAGTAATCCTACGTAATACTACAATCTAATAATGAATACTATTCTACGTTTTATGTTCGTTAGAGTTATAATTATAATTAGTTGTACATATACTATTTTACTTATATAATTTTTATTTAATGTCCCACAGTTGATTATCACTAATAGCCGCACACCCACATTATGTTACACGACCTGGAGGACTGGTAGATAATGCTATTTAGCATTAAGTTCATCCATGTAGTTACGCCGTTTGTGCAAAACTATTAAATAAATTAAAATAACTAAATAATTTCATAGCAATTTTCCTTGAGGATACCGAGCCAGATATTTTCAGTCAAGGCCATCCCTATGCTATTTTAAAATGGTATCCATCGTACTTCCGTAAATATAAGTGTCTAAAAATTTAAAGACAAGTTCTGCTTCGATGAAAAGGCTCGTCTTCTCACTTTACAGCTGCTTCAGTCAGTCATTCATCATTAACAGCCTGAAGACGTCCACTGCTGAACATAGGTCAGTACCATTGTTAAAATGTAAACATGCAAATTGTTGTCATCTGTCTTGAAGAAAACTGAGTTGTTCAAAATGCAACTGCAACGAAAGAATGGCAGAGGTACCTATGAAGGTAGGTAGGTACTTGTAAGAGGTTACACGAGGTCTCATAAAAAGGGCAAGACCAACTTTGATAAAGAAGTGGTCATCATCATCATCATCATCAACCTGAAGACAGCTAAAGAAGTTGTAAAAACGACAAAATAAAAAACTTTTTTTTTCTTTGCAGTTGTCTTTTTGTGGTATCCGTCGGGACTTGGAAGCTACCCATTGAAGCACATTACGATTATAATTGAACGGTATAATTTGAATCGGTCTATACCTAGAGCTGCAACAGCGTATAACCGAAATAATTGGAAATTGGAATATGATACAAGATAGAAAGAAGACAAGGAATATTGAGGCGATAAAGGAAATACTATTAATCTGATTGCAAGCATCGCGATTATTTGCGATGATGATGTTATAATATTTTACTGACCATGAGCACAGAATAAATAGGTAAGTTACAGAAGTTTCACACTTTTGAAATTGGCTAAAACCGCTTTTTAAATTGCTACATATTGGAGAGTTATGATAAAATTCACAAACACCGTGCCATCATGCGATGAGGTTACTTTCATTGTGAAGCTCCCATGGATCATTATCTGTATTTGGTGAACTATATCTATATTTGATTGTAAGCTAGGATCACATATTATACACTGATATGATAAGAATATACAAATTGCATACATTGTATATTACACGTGGAAAAAACCTCCCACGCCAGAGCACATTTTCTATTCATAAATCCATGGCTATGCTTTGTAACCATGGAATAGGCTTGTGTCGTGATATTTTTTATTGCACTAATTAATAAAATTCCTCAAAAAATAAACAGTCGAGAAAATAAAAATCAAATATCTTTTAAAATGACAAAGTTACAAGCATTTTAAAACACAGGAATAGAAAGAGACAGTTAAACCTGCAGTGACGTCAGTTTTTGCTCCTTTATAGTACCTCATTACTAAGCTGTGGTAGCTTTACATACAATCTCTTTGGCATGTTACGTCACTAACGTGAGTTTTCATAGTGTCTGTGGGGAAGCTCTGATTTGCGAGAAAGGGACAGGCGATGCCCCCTCCAAAAACTTTAAAAGCTAATAACTCCGTGATTTATTTACCGCGTTACTATTTTTTTCAATTATTGAATTCATTTTTAACCTACTTTATGAAAATAATATTAAGTTGTTAATTTTTAATAGCAAGACACTTTTTCTTATTTAAGAGGCCTGCTCTTGTCGGTGGAGTAATCGATCGCTATTTTTCTATTTTCAGCCAATGCTTTGACTTCCCCGTACGACATGACATTTATGTTTTCTTTTATTTGATCTTCTACGTATGCCTCTTCCTCTCCTCCCTTCTACCTTTCCTTCTATGGTGTTTTTCATGAAGGTGTCATGTCGTACAAGGTGGCCAAACATTTTTCCTGTTCTTGCAGGACAGTAGCCTATTATAAATGCGTACCACAATGCGCACAGTTTTCATAAGTTATGCAGTGCTCCAAAATTCCAAGAGTCTTGGTATGGTACTGTTTTCCATCCATAATATGATACATACTTCGATAAAGAAAATCTGAGTATTTATTAAATCGATTATCAACTTTGACTACCTATATTATCAAAAAGTTGGTTCGTAACCTCAACGTTAAAGTACCTATACGTCTTTACAGAATAGCAATCCAGAAAAACATTTCTGGAAATCCTGGAATTGGCTCTGAAATGTACATTACATATACACAAAGGATTGGAAGGTAGATGAACATACATACCGGTCATAATCATAACCTTCCTTTTGCTTCGCCGTATTCGTGTAAAAGTCTGCAGTTCTTAAACACGTGTGAAAAACATCAATGAATAAAAAGCAACGTGAATTTTAAATTGTTATTAAACAAGTCGATAACCTTTGGTACCATAATAAAAATAGTTCAACGGGGTGATGTAGAATTCCAATTATTACTATCAGCAAGAGATGACATTGGCTTCACATTTTGTATGACATTTGAGTTTTTCTGTTCCAGTCTGAAGATTTGCGAGCCGCGGTTTTTCTTTGCCGCAGCTCTTGGTGCGAGAGCCCACTGCAAAAATACGTACGTCATCGGGTACCCTAATAGGCTATCTTTAGATCGTTAACCGACACTTAAACATGTAAAAAAAACAGGTCTGCGAGTTCCGATCCTGCCGGTTCATGGAAATAATCCACCTCCACCAACTTCAAATGCCTTGAATACTAAGTTTCGCCAAGTTTAGACCTGGCTGACCTTTTAATCTATTATCAGGGGCACCTTGGCTATTATTAGGCGTAGGTTTCATCGGGGTATTTGCTGAGGTAGGTAAAGAGTGTGAAGGGCACATTCTTAGGGGTCTGCCAGATACTTCCGGCAGGGTGCGCGATGGCAGACCAATTTTTTTTACATAATTAATCAATGGTTAACTGTTGCCAGAACCTTCATTCGGGTAAATTTTGACAAAAAAATACGTCAAAGAAATTTCAATTATTTCCATGACCCGGCAGGATTGGAACTAGCAGATCTGATTTTTTTTACATATTTAGATGACGGTTAACGATCTAAAGATAGCTTGTTGGGGTACCCGATGACGTAGGTATTTGTGCAGTGGGCTCTCGCACCATCTGTATTAATGATACTTGTAGCTATTTTTATCCACTACCTTATTGGATCTACCTAGTCTAGTCTAAACTACCTATGTCTCTATGTCTAGAAAGTTAAAAGCACCCTAAGAAGGTCACATAATTATGACGTTAATAATGACCTCTTAGGGTGATTTTAACTTTCTAGAGACCGATATGAATATGAAAATGCTCTAAGCTATTATTTGGGTGAATCAACTTTTGTTGGCAGGCAAAAACTGCCGGCACGATATTTTTATAACCAAAATGGGATATTATTAATGAATTGAATATTTGTCTGTGCCATGCGACATTTAGCTCAATCGATAACGATAATCACAAACACACGTCACAATTAATTTTATTTAAAAAAAATAGGTGACCCAGGGGGCAAGTTTGTCCCCGCTTTTATATGGAAAATAGGGTTAGTCCCCTGGGTTACTAATGTTTCAACTAAAGCTTTAAACCCATAAATAAACAAGCATTTTTACGAAACAAAAGTGACTTATTGTATGAATGACTCGAATGTTCGGTCACTATTCACGATACCGATGCGTCCCTTTTTTTCCAATCTAAAAGTAACATGATGAATCCTATAACAGAGCGAGTACCACTGCAGAGTCTAGTGCTACTACCTACCATTAGCCAAGGAAAAGGAACGCCATAGGTATTATTATATCCTTGCAAACTTCTTTCGCTTCATCAACATAATATGTTTAACATCTTCATAGATATTATATATATGAATATGTTAAACAAAACATATATCTTGTAAGCATGATGCATGCATTGAAAAATATACTGCGTCTTCAAGTGGTTTTCAATCATAATTATTTGATCAAAATACTGCGTCTTTGTATTTTATTATACAAACTATGTTTATTCTATTCTATATAGGTATAATATTATGGTAAAGCGAGGTGGCGTCACCAAAGGTTATGGCATTTATATGTTAGCACAGTATTTATCGACTTGTGCGTGAGGGTTATCGAAAACTAGTACGAGCCGGTATTTCACAGCTAAATTCGCTATCAAAATACCATTAATTTCAGGCAATGTACAAAACACGTGTTCTAGTTTTATCTTAGCTTGACAAAATTATGAATGAATTTAAACTTTAACATTTTTATCTTTCTAAATCTATAACAATATTATGAAGAGGAAAGATTTGATAGTTTGTTTGTTTGCATTGATAAGACTCTGAAACTACTGAAACGATTTGAAAAATTCTTTCACTGTTGGGAAGCTACACTATCCCCGGGGGACATAGGCTATATTATATTTTTTAAAAAATTGAGGATCCTTACTAAAACTCCAATAATGTGACCCAAGGTGTAAAAAAATTACCAAAACATATTCTTTACATCGCGTGCGCTGCGAAAACTATTACACCCGCGCGAAGTCGGGGCGAGCCGTTAGTTGTCAATATTTTTGTACCCAAAAATCAAAATTGGAAACCAAACGCTTCACATTTCTTTATAGTGTAACCAAGCGTATCAATGGTATCAATGAAACGGAAAAAAAACAAGAATACGATCAATGGTTAGAGATAAACACATCCTAAAGATACTAACAAAAAATTAATAGCATAAAAAGCATTTAAGTAAGCACCGCATTCCACGATTCATTCACACTAATCTAATTAGTACCGTTACAGTTACAATAGCCTATCCTTCTCTCTTTTTATGTCACGATAAGGATAGACGATAACCTAAGAACTAAATTATAACGGAGCCAGGTCAAATTAAAACTTTACTTTTACAATAATAGTATCAATGAGCAGATGCAGCGTATACACAATTTCTGTAATACCCATAGACTTGAAAGCGGTCACAAAAGTAAACTTGTTTATTCAAAACATCCGAATTAGTTCAGTCACCTGCAAATCCTGCAATACAACCTTTTACACGCGAATCACATGCGACTGACAAAACAATACGATACGAACCTGACTTCATCGCGCTAAAGTTCACACTTCACTCACAAGCTATTAAAATTAAAAATAAATAGATCGAAGACGCGGCATCCACAACCACATTGCCTGAACCGGTGGTGGACGGAACGGACTGTATAGAAAAAAAATCAGTAGAGGCGAGGAGCACCAATAACAACGCCAATTCAGTACGCACCAGCGTCGCGAAGAGGACGCTCGCGCGTTCCACAAGTATCTCCCCCTAACAAAAACTTTTGTATTACTGTGAAAACTTTCGAGTTATAAAAACCGTGTTGTGTTATTTATACCACAGATTACCGATTCTTACGGATACCGTGGACTTCTCCTCACAAATCGGTGAGTTACATTACAGTTACTTATTCAGAAGATGTTTTTAAATCATTTTTAAAATGCAAAGGTATTTCTAAAAGTACGCCACATCCAACCTTGATAGTCGGCCTGCTCAAACATATGCATAATTTTACATTTACAACTTTGTTTGATGACAATAACACCACGTGGTCGCAAGGATAGCAGGAGGCTAATTCATAACAAATAATAAGGAAATCCAAGAAGTTTTGTTCCATCGTGAACTGTTCCATAACGCTAGAAAATAGCAGTCACGTTGGCGTCCCAAATATGACATTGACGAATATTTAAATATGAATGCAAAGAATACGAAATTACAAAAGAAAATATTGAAGAGAACCAGCTTAAAACTAAGTAGGCACCTACCTACTTTATGTATGTAAATTAGAAACGACTAAGCATTCAACTAATAACTAGAAGGTGCCTACTTGACTTTTAGTCGCAAGTCCAATGAGCATAGGTTAAAATAATTAACAATATAATAGGAAACAATGTTTCAAATGATCACCTAACATTACCTAATAGCTGTCTACGAGATTTTTAGAACAACTGGTTAATGACACCTGTCGTTTTTGATAATGGAAAATTATGACACGTAAAATTAACATGAGACATTGTATAGACATTGCTCCCGAAATGTAAAAACTTTGTTACAGGAAGAACGTAATGGCTAATGGAATAATTTTGTAATCCAGGTACATTAAAAGTGCATATATATAACAACAACCTTTACATATTTTGAAATTATCTTAGTCCACCTCAACTAAAAGCTCTTTGATAACACGTTTAAGCATTAATTACTTAGGAAACAAATTAAATATGAATAATTAAATTATAGGATAAAAAGTGAGTTATATATAATTAAAATACAAAGAAGACGATTTTTACTATAAGCTACCCGAACCTGCTCTGATCAATGTAACAGACAATTTAGCATCAATAGATCTAACGCAAGCCTATATCCAGATTCCAATGAAACCTATCAAGCCACAATACGTCAATTAAATCAACAATTTCCAGTAGTAACTAGCCTTGACCACGGAAATTGCCTCCACTACTGCCTTTTATCCATTACAGATTGTGTTACTAGAAAAATAACAATTTACTAACAATGGCTTATCGAACGAACCTAAAAATCGATTACAGTGAAGTGTTTTTAAATCCCTTCTACTATTTTCCTTAGAAATGAAGATGTCTATCTATGATACTATTCAGTCTTATGTAGTCTCAGTCCTGAACATGCTAAAAATGCTAACATTTTATTGAAACACGGAACTGCAGGGACAAGCAATTAAGTAAGGAATAATAATAACAGTAATAATACTAAGGACTTAGTATGTAATAATGCTAAGTAAGTCCTTAGGTCAGTTAGTAGTTGGTACAGTTTGAAGAGAACTTGTACCTTTTAGATTTACGAGTTTTGTTCATCCATACAACTACCATAAATAATATTTTATTGTCTGCAACTGCAACTACATACGTAAGTATATTTATTTAGTGACTGAAGTACGTCCTCAACTTGACAAATAATATTTTGGTCAACACATTAAAATATGATTACAGATCAAATATGATTATAATGTAGGTATAATAACCCAGATGCCGAAAAACATGAAGCATTGAAAGCTCTGCAGTATACACGGTGTAACTGGAAGGGTGGATCATCGGTGGCAGGGCGATGGGTGACCTCAATACCTATCGATTTAACCCCCCTGTATGTTCCGCGATTTTCAGTCGTTCAAAAGTTATTCTGGTTTTTATGAAATTTTAGTAAAAATCCGATTTTAGGCTTCTTGTCCAAAGTGTAGCCAAACTGTTAGGTCTACGACCGTAATTTTTATTTTAACTTGTAGCTTAATAATAGACCTTTCGTCCTACAATACCGGTTTGAGTCGTTATTAGATTAAATTCCAAATAAAAAATAACCTTTACAAAAAAAAACCCCAGACTTAATTTTTCAACTAACTTTAAAGGCTCCCAGATAAAAAAAGTTGCTTAATTTTTTTTTCTACAACCTACCTTAAAAACTACCTCCAATCATGGAGAAGTAACCCTGAAATTTTCATTTGGCTAATATCATGGCATCATGTTAAAAAGTGGACTTTAAATTGTACAAGTGCAAAAATCGATATTTTTTCTGTCTATCAAAGGTAGGGATTGTGTCAATTAAAAAAATAAATGTGAGTAATTTATTTATTTTTTATAGTAAATGCTCAAATTGGGCTCTATTATTGGCTTTGCATAGGCTACACCTTTTAATAAAATTCCTTTTGAGCCTGCGGAACGAATCTTCCTTTTCTCTGATTTTCATTTGGGCCTGGTTTAGTTTTTGCTCCCAGATAAAAAAAGTTACTTTGTTTTTTTTCTACAACCTACCTCCATTCATGGAAAAGTAACCCTGAAATTTTCATTTGGCTACTACCTAAGCATCACTTTAAAATATTTTTTTAAACGATGAAAGTGCCTATAATCCCTAATTAGGGATACGTAATAAGTAGGTATTACCTACTTATTGTTATCAGGTAGCAGCAACTGGTTTGCATTAGAAATGAATAGCTATGGTAGCTAAAAGATTTTTGTGTCTCGCTCATGCACTCCTGTGATTGGTTGATTAGGTGGGGTGTTTATGGTATTATTACATTCTATTTTTTTGAAGGACTTGTTGTTTCGGTTAACGTTCCTTAGTCGTTTATCGTCTGCCCTTACCTGTGTTACGTTTTGCTTCCCGGTCTTTTCACTGAACCCTCTGAATTTGGCTTGTTTATTGGACTTTGATACTACATTGATTTGGACTGTTGTTACCTCGGAACGAAGACTGTGCGCGTTTACTGGACTGTACGAATAGTGAGATTGGTGCATCATGCCATATTCTCCACGTGAATATGCAGAAATGTATTATTATTACGGGGCAGCTCAAGGAAATGCTCGAGAGGCTGCTAGAATGTACCAAGAGCAATTGATTAGAAGAGGTGACATACAACCTCAGACTTACCCTGACTATCGTGTTTTCTTACGTGTTCGTAACGCATACATAGAAGGTCGCATCCCCGGTACTTCTCGACATGAGGGAGTGCCGAGAATCGACCCAGATCAAATAGAAGAAGTCTTGGAAGAAGCACAAAGAGATTCGGCGACAAGTACGAGAACCATTAGCCGTCGCACGGGCCTATCTCATATGTCTGTGCACAGAATTTTGCGAGCGGAAGGCATGTACCCGTACCATGTGAAAAAAGTCCAAGATTTATTACCTGTGGATTATCCCCGACGAGTTGCCTTTTGTCAAGATATGATAAATAGGTGTCAAGCAGGTGAAGATTTTTTTGACAACATAATGTGGACTGATGAGTCCACTTTCAGCCGGAACGGAATATTCAACATGCATAATTACCACTCGTGGAGTTTGGAAAACCCACACGCTATTCGCCGGCACAGCTTTCAACATCAGTTTAGCATCAATTTGTGGACAGGAGTTTTCAATAGACAGCTGATCGGACCAATTGAGTTGCCAACTAGAGTAAACGGAGAGACTTATTTGAGTTTTCTGCAAAACAACTTGTATGAAATGTTGGAGGACGTCAACTTAGCAGTACGCAGACAAATGTATTTTCAGTGTGATGGAGCGCCATGCCACTTCGCAAGAAATGTAAAGGAGTATTTAAATGAAGTTTTTCCACGCCGATGGATTGGCCGTGGGGGGCCCATAGCCTGGCCTCCAAGGTCCCCAGATCTAAATCCCGTAGATTTTTTTATCTGGGGCTATTACAAAGAGTTGGTGTACAAATCCGAATATTCCTCCATAGAACAATTGAGGCATAAACTAAACCAGGCCCAAATGAAGATCAGAGAAAAGGAAGATTCGTTCCGCAGGCTCAAAAGGAATTTTATTAAAAGGTGTCGCCTATGCATAGCCAATAATGGAGCCCAATTTGAGCATTTGCTATAAAAAATAAATAAATTACTCAAATTTATTTTTTTAATTGACAAAATCCCTACCTTTGATAGACAGAAAAAATATCGATTTTAGCACTTGTACAATTTAAAGTCCACTTTTTAACATGATGCCATGATATTAGCCAAATGAAAATTTCAGGGTTACTTCTCCATGAATGGAGGTAGTTTTTAAGGTAGGTCGTAGAAAAAAAAATTAAGCAACTTTTTTTATCTAGGAGCCATTGAAGTTAGTTGAAAAATTAAGTTTGGGGTTTTTTTTGTAAAGGTTATTTTTTATTTGGAATTTAATCTAATAACGACTCAAACCGGTATTGTAGGACGAAAGGTCTATTATTAAGCTACAAGTTAAAACAAAAATTACGGTCGTAGACCTAACAGTTTGGCTACACTTTGGACAAGAAGCCTAAAATCGGATTTTTACTAAAATTTCATAAAAACCAGAATAACTTTTGAACGACTGAAAATCGCGGAACATACAGGGGGGTTAAATCGATAGGTATTGAGGTCACCCATCGCCCTGCCACCGATGATCCACCCTTCCAGTTACACGGTGTATAGATCAGAGAGATCTTAATCTGATGTCATACCAAAGTTACATAAAAACAGTACAATATATGGTAGTGTAATATTATAACGGGTTTATAGACATTTTGAAGAGGCTTTATTATCGAATAGAATCACCGCGTGGGATGATATTCACCATTATTCACCATGATATGGGTCAGTGGCTGAGCTAGATAATGGGTAAACATAGGGTGGTAAGTGCTACGAATATATATTAGGAAATATTTGTCTCGGTTGATGGTAGTATGAGGAATGAAGAAATATTGTGCAAACACGACAGTATATGACGACTGAAACTTTACCATAATCCAACCATAATGAATATTCATATTCATTTATGCTCACATATAATACAGACTACACAGACTACAGACTTTTTTAAATATTATATGTCGGTACATGTTAATCTATATTATGTAACTACCTTTACGTCCCTGGAAGTAAAATATCTCTCATATTTCATTCACCTCCTAAGATTTTACCCATGTGCAACATACACATACCTAAATTTTGTATATTCCTACGTATATTGACTCAAATGGTATTTATTAAAATAGTATTGTAAGGCATAGGGTAAGGTGTCATTGTCACCAAGTCGTGACGTGAGTCTCGGCTCAGACAAAGCAATATGTAATGTTAAGATTTTTGTTATTGTTTTGTTTATTACTATGGCTATAGTGATTGGATGTGGTGCCTTAGTACAATAGCATATATGAGGTCCAAAACATTTCAAAAGATTTTTTTGAAGAATTTGGAAGAAAACTTTGAAGGAAACAGGCCCGCGTTGAACCGCAATCTCACCTGATGGAAGGTGACGACGCGGTCTACGATGGTACATGCTTGCCTAGAAGATACCTATTCACTAGCGACTTGATTAATTCATTCAATTAATTCAAAGTCAAAGTCGAACAATTTATTGCAAATGGTATTTTTAGCACCTTTACAAGTCAAAATCAGCATACTTAATTTACGTTATTGTTTTGAGCATATATTAACAATAACAGAGTGCTTAGTGTCAAATATAGCAAGCCTATTATTATAATAAATGAGTTTGAAAAAAAGACTTTTTCTTTCCCATTACTGCTGCGAGCATTAGGTAATCTAATGATTATTACAATTGGTTTCCTGCAGTCTGCTTTTATTTGAATGAGGAGTCTTTTCTAGATGGCGCTGTAAGTACATAGTTTAAATCTTTCAAACCACAGAGTAGTTTAAACATACGAAAATGCTTAGACTATCTACAAAGAAATGTCAAATTCAGTTGGGTGGACCACGAGTACATTGCCTGTAGTATCTCCTAAGTAGTCTGTGGTGCATTCTTATTAAGTAAATTGAAGTACAGTAGATCTGCAAGATAGATAAACGTTGATATTATGATCCAAAATAAAGCCAAGGTATCTCGCAACGAAACTAAAAAAAACGAAAGAGTTTAAAGTTGTCAGACACAACTCCTCTAACCTGTGGTCTATGCTTGAAGCAGTGACAGTGACAGATTTTAGTAAAACCACAACTGGCGCCATCTATTGGGTCATGCATAAAAGACGATTTCTTTTTTTTAATAAAACGACTCATTCAGATAAAAGTACACTGCGGGAAATCAATTGTAATAGTCATTAGTTTACCCTGATCTTGGCACGTAGGTGTTACGAACGCACGTTGTGAACTAGTGACAGACACACATATAGAGGCAGATGAACACACGGACGTGATCTCACCGAAATGTCAGACACCAGAACAATTATATAGAGAGAAAAGTCGTTTAATGACTCAAACCAGTTCTCGACTGCACAAATCAAAAGCCGAACAGAAGGTTCGATCGTTGTTCAATCCAAAGTTCACTGGGAAGCATTGCTCCCTTTCGAAGCCGTATAATGATAGCATCGTAAACCGTCATTATAATCTTGCACACTTGCAGTCGCGAATTTACCATTAATAGTTCCATGATGAGGGGTTAGTAATAATATGTTATTTTCATTTTAAATGTGGTTCTCATTTCGTACGTGTCTAAGTGGGCCCACAGTTTCGTACTTAATAGATCTAGAATTTCCTGATTATCTGGATATTTTAGTTTACGGATCTAAACATGTTTGGTAATGATGTTTGGTTTGACTGACCTGTTATCTCAGTTGGTAGTAGCTCTGCCTTCTGAACTATAGGTTGTAGGTTCGATTCCTACCCAGGACAAACATTTGTGTGATGAACATCGATGTTTGTTCTGTGTCTGGTTGTTATATTGTATTCTATGTATGTATTTACAAACAAAAAAGTATCTAAGTATTGTATCAGTTATCTGGTTCCCATAGTACAAGCTATGCTTAGTTTGGGGCTAGATGGCGCTGCGTGACATGTCCCACACATATTTATTTATTTATTTATTTTATTTTTAATGGTAACCAACTGCTAAACTTACCTGACAATTGAAATTATATAGGTACTGGTAAAAAGCTGTAATATTATAATAAAAGTTTATTAATCAAGCATTAAGCCCGATTGCGATGATAATAAAGGGTAAATTTGCCTTGTACAAGTCGGACACATGAAAGCTGGCATAAATTTGAATCGTGATTCACGAAACGTCACAAACATAAAGGAAATTGGAACGCCAACACACCCCTCACAATGTAAGGAAACTTCAGCTGGTATCATAAAGGATAAATAAATAATGCTGAAGTGCTGAAAGATTACTCACAATTCTATCCTGACCAGGTCATATTTAAAATTCCTTTTATTTTCGAATTCAGAAACAACAAAGATCAGTCTCCTGCAAATCGCGCCACAACCAGTCCCAGTAACGAGCAAAGTTGTAAAATATTTAAGTGAGGCATAAAGAAGCTTAACGAGATTAAGTCAAGCCTTTTAAGTTGAGTTCACCGACTCCATAAGGTCCATTAAGCACTACTAAAAAAGGGTGAGGGATAAAACAAAACGAACGAGTATTTAAAAGATATGTGTACGGATACGATCTATGGCTTGGCTGCATCAAAACGTTTTTTCTAAGCTTGAATGCTGCCTTGACAGTGAAGAACGTAGTAACTGACGTTTTTAGCAAAATTGAGTTAGATACATATTCGGAATCGCCAAAAAAATCTATATTCTGTTCTTTCTCACGTATTGAAATTCCACCTAGAACCCAAAAACTCGAGGAAGTAAGAATCGCAGCTACTCGACTACTCGCGACTTTTGTTTTCGCGTTTTTCTTGAAAACAAGTTTTACCTACTTACTGCATTTTTCATAAGGACGGCGGAATGAGCGTTCGATGACATGTTTATTTATTTTATTTTTTTTATTTATTTGTTCACATAAAAATAAAAATAAAAACACAGAAATTATACAACTAATAATATTATGTACAAAAGTAGTTTTTAACTAAAATAATGCTGAACCCTGAATCCCACACTAGGACAACCTGTGTCGTGAGATTCAGTTTCTTCCTTAATATAGGGTAGGTGGTTAATTTATGTTTCTGAGCAGACTAATAATATTTATTAAACACTAAAGTATGTATATATATTGAGGTAGGTATCAAATGTTCATTATTGCGCTGATAGCTACTTTCTCTTATAATAAATGGATACGTGGAGTCCTTGAACAAATGGGTTAGTTAGGTACTGAGTGAGCTTGCATCAACGAACGGGAGATAATGTCAGCATCAACACCCAGTAGGCAAACCTATAATAAATACTACTTTCTATGAACACGAGTGACGCCCGAATAGTAGTGCATTATGTTAAATGAGTGTCATTATTTAACCCACATTGATGCAAGAATTCGTGACTACATACAGGGACAAAGAGATGATATTGTTGGTTGTAGGTAGGCTATAATTATAAAAAAGTGTGTAAATATTTCTTAATTAGTTGCATAGTTTTCCACAGTGCACAACTGATTTTATTAATATATTATTTAAGGATGCAGGTACTACTTACTACCTACTACTTGAGTAGAAAACTGGCTTTAAATTGTACCTTAAATTTGCAAAGCCATGGTAATTAGATAAAAATTATCTATAAGAATCTTAAATTAAATCTAAACTTATTTCTTCCAGTGGAAAAAAAGAATATAACAAAACATCTCAAGTTCACGTTCGTATAATGAAATATAATTATATTAAATAAATGGGTAGGTGTTTATATCAGTGTTATGTTGGTGCAGTAGGCAATGTCAGTAAGCTAAGTTGTGTAGGTGTGTGGGTGAGTGCAGCATAGGTAGTCAGTATGTTTGGATATTCGCGTGTGGTAGGTATTGGTCGCGTGGTAGCGACGACTTTTGAAGTTTGATTTTCATAGAGACTATGTATGTACAGTATATTTAGTGGGGCCTGGTCACTGACCATTCAAACAACAGATCATAGGCATTTTTTTTTTTTTTTTTTTTTAACCTATATTTAAGATTGATGTGAGTGGAATTCCGTCCAACAAGAATCCGTTGATTCGCAGTAGAACAGGCCCCTTTATGTTATGATTTTACCTTTATAACATCCTCCGTTTCACAGTAACCCAGAGAAGATAGCCAAGAAACAATTTTCCGTTTCAATATGAAACGCGATGCTTCTAGAACTTTAAGGGTTCTGTCCAGGCGCTGATACAAGAATGGTCCTCTATATGAATAGGCTCGTTGACCTAGCGAGGTCTTCGTACGAGGAGCTAACCATGTGTTGTGTCGAGCAGACCGTTTAGAGGTTACAAAGGTTTTCATGGCTGTCTTATGAAATCGCATTGTTACCGCGAGAATATATAGATGTCGGACTCGGAGGTATTTAGTATCATCGTATAATAGATCTGTAGGGTATCTAAAAGGCTTTTTATAGGCGACTTTAAGCAGAGCCCTCTGTGCTCTTTCAATTTTTAAAAAGAGAGTTTTAGTTGCTGATCCCCAACACACTATGCAGTAATTTAGGATTGACTGGCATAAGGTTTGGTATACAATTTTTAATGTCTTTTCATCTGCCAAAGAGCGCAACCTCTTGAAAATGAATATCATTTTGCGAATTCGACCACACAGGGTATTGATTTGGTTTTGCCATGTTAGCTGATGGTCAATTGTGACACCAAGATACCTAATACTATCGACACGCTCTAGGTTTGGGCAGGGGCACGCTTCGTTTTGGCGAGAACCACATGTGTGCAATTTAATGTTAATGGAGCTGGGCTGAGATCGCTGAGAAATGTGGAACGCCATATATTTGTACATGTTACCTGATTGAAAGTGATAATGCGGTCCATTTTTTATAATAAAAACAAAGCCAAGGACACTAGTGGACTTGCAGTTAGCGATGAACTAATCTTGACAAAGCAGGCACTAAAACCACACCCCCAAATGCAGATACGTAAGGTCAAACTGCAATTTCAAAGTCGTAGGTATTAATTACACGTTGATTGCTGTTACATTACCAATATATTCTAACGATAGCCTTGTGAACTGTGAATTAATAGGGAAAACTGATTATTTAATTTGCTATTGGATTGGACTCAATACGTTTAAAAGCGATAATAGCTCAGTTGGTGATCGACTGGGGCATTCCGAGGGTTGTGGGTTCAAATCCTACAGTGAGCTTGAGCTTTTGGTAAAGGAGAACATCTTGATGAAACCATAGCAATAATAGCATGGTAGAGCATTTTCTAGTGCCAGTCAGTCTTAACATCAGGAGAAATATGTTGAAAAGCTTAAAGCCTAATAAAAGCGACGCAATACGAGCAAGTTTTGTGACAACTTTATTTTTGCCAAACCTATAAAATATACCTAATGAAATTAATTATGTATTCAAGTATTACGTAACGTAATTAAAAGGTGGCTTAGTATGTAAATATTGAACGCACATGTAGTGTACAGTACAATGGATAGATCCAGAAAGACTCAGTAAAGCGGTATTACGTAAGTAGAAATAAGAACGACTAAATAGTTTATCCAGTAACATCATTATTGGTGAACATGGCACCCAACCCAAGCCACACAATCGTTCTCTTCAAACAATAAAGCCCTATTCAAACTGGCGCGTAATTTGTACCGCGCTGTGGGTAGCGGTAAATACCACACGGGATTCCGCGCGGTATTTTGTACTGAAGTTCCGCGGCTAGAGCGAAACATCATACTAAATACCCGGGCGGCATCCCGCACGGTATACCAATACCCGCAGCGGTACGAACAACGCACCTGTTTGAATATGGCTTTACTTATACTGTGTAGTGTGTACACAATACTATCACTATTGACACTGTTCTACCGAATATCTAGCTACATCCGATTGGGTTCGAAAAATTCCCAACCGGATGGAAACTTTCCGGACACAAATGAATATGACTTGTATTGGACGATATATTATATCAGGTAAGGGTAAGGGGCCGTCCATAAATTACGCCTACGCGAACACAGGCCTCTCCCAAATCCCCTTTCTTTGGAAGTTTATCATAGGGGGAGAATTTGCCATAATCACCACACTTGGCAGGCGGCGTGGTGATCGCAGAAGCTTTTAATGTACAAAGGAGAATGCTGCTGCACATTCTCTGGATATTCTCTTGGCTGGCTCTTATGGCACCCACGGGAAGAGATGCGGACTATATAGGGTGGCGCAAAAGTACTGGCACTAAAGAAAATACTTTTATTTTTTTTATATGACATTTTCTGTCATTCTGTTGTTGAAAATTGTGTAGTGAACAAATGTAAAATACACTGAAAATAAACATGGACCGTTTTACTCCCCAAGAACGTGGAATAATTGTGTCAATGTTCTTACGGAATAATTCATCAGTGATAAGAACACAACGTGAATTTCGACGACGATTTCCCCACCGTCCGGCACCGATTGGTCGCACAATTCGACGCTTTGCCACACGCCTTGAAGCAACTGGCTCAACATTGGATAGACCTAAGTCTGGGAGACCAAGAACAGGCCGTTCAGCTGAAAATATCGATGCTGTGCGCGAAGATGTGGAAGAGTGTCCAGAAACATCAACGAGGCGACGTGCCACGCAATTGGGCATTTCCAGACGGACCCTGCAGCGTATTTTGGAGAAAGACTTAAAGATGTTCCCGTATAAAACTCAAATGACTCATCAACTGCTGCCTGCTGACCACCGAGCTCGTCTAGATTACTGCCAGCGCGTCATAAACCTCAACCTTGAAGAGGATGATTTTCCTTCAAAATTGGTTATGAGTGACGAAGCGCATTTCCATCTCTCAGGGCATGTCAATAAGCAGAATACTCGGTTCTGGGGCACTGATAATCCGCGCATTATTCAAGAAACACCTCTACACCCACTAAAAGTTACTGTATGGTGTGGCATCTGTGTTGACAGAGTGATCGGACCCTATTTTTTCGAAGACGCTGGAGGCAATGCGATAACTGTCACTGGAGAACGCTACAGAACCATGTTACGTGAGTTTTTGATACCCAGTTTGGACGAATTGGGGCTGGAGCACATCTGGTTTCAACAAGACGGCGCTACGGCACACACAGCGCGCGACACTATGGACTTAGTGAGGGACGCTTTTCCAAGCCGAGTTATCTCTCGTTTTGGCGATTTGCCTTGGCCTGCAAGATCACCCGATCTGACCAGTCCAGACTTCTTTCTTTGGGGTTTTTTGAAATCTCGGGTGTATGTGAACAAGCCACAGACTCTCGCAGCTCTAAAAGAAAACATTCGTCAAGAAATAACGAACATATCGCAGGAAGTGTTACGGCAAGTTATGCAAAATGTCATAAATAGGGCTCAAATGTGTATCAACTCTGGAGGTCACCATTTAAAAGACATCATCTTTAAATCCTAATGGTACGAAATTTAATGGCACAAATATACATTTAAAAAAACCTAAATCTAGTTTTCTAATTTAGAAAAAATGTTATAGCTGAACCAAATAGGGTCTTTACTTTTGCGCCACCCAGTATAACGAATGTAGCTCTTAGAATGACCAAGTTAAAATGACAATAGGCAAGCCACTAGGTGGACCTACGACCTGGTGAAAACCGCGAGGAGCTGTTGGATGCAAGAGGCAAGCAATGGCTCAAAGCGGTGCTCTATGGGAGGCTTATGTTCAGCAATGCACGACCTCAGACTGATAAAATCATGATAATGACGATGATGACAAAACCTACCAGTAGGACTATTTATACCTAATCAAAACAATTATTCGTAACGGGTTATGGGCTCATGCGTGAACTAACTTTATAAAAGTCGCGCAGACGTTCTCATTTGAATATCTATTGTCTCCGCTCCGTCATTAAACATCAAGGCTAGATATCTGATATTTGGACTGTATTCTTAGTTTGAATCTGGATTTTTTAGTTTATGATGTTCTATTGATTTATTCATATTCTCAAGTGGGTGTGCACTGGGGATCCGGTTGCTAATAATTATATTTAGAACGATTGGCACATTTGTTATATATGTTTTCATGGAACTAATTCAGCGCATCAAGATATAACTCTATAGAACGAATTTAGGCCGGCGGGGTAATTACGTAAAATTTGCAACAGCAATGCGACAGCAGTAGCGAAGCATACATTTTCGACACCACTAATGATGTATGACAGCAATCACCGCGAGATTTACACCTGTCGCAAATCTGTTGCGAGTTAGGTAATTAGGGGGCGGGTTAGCACGAACGGTAGACAAAATTGTCTTTCCCCTGTTCTACTCCACTTGACAGTAAGCAAGTATGAAGAAAATGACATAAAACGAGGAAAGACAATTTTGTCTAACGTCCGTGCTAACCCAGCTGCACCCACAATAGTTGACAATGTATATATATATATATATCACCGTATTTTGTAAGAACCGATTGTTTATAAATAATCGCAGTTATTTATAAACCGTCGAATTGTTGTAAACGGACAATTTGTCTTGCAACAAAACGGATGATTTTTCGATTATTTATAATTAGTCGTTGCCCAGCGGTGAGTTTATAAACAAACGATTTCAGTAGCGTTTAATTGTGAACAAACCCGTATTAATGCACCAATTTTTGCTGTAATTTATTGTTTTTTTAGTGTTACTAGTGGCTAACCAGTAGGTTACGAGTTACGACGACAAGCGAAGCGAGGAGTGTTAAGTTAGTTTTGACCACACTAGAAGTACACAATACAATATAACGAAGTGATACTGATTAATTATAAATAACCGAAAAAAGACCGTTCTATTGTGAGACACATTGCCCGTTTGCAATAATTTGAGTTTATAAATAACCGCGATTACTTATAAAAAATCGGTTTTAACAAAAAGACGGTGACATATAAACATATTTAAGTAGTAAGCTACAGTTTATTTCACAAATTATCCTTCTTCATAACTCAATATGAAGTCATAATACATACAGAACGCAGAGTGTAAAAAACACAATGCATTAAGGAATAAGGATACCTAATTTATTTACCTATATAGGTAATTAAATTAGGTATCTTTATTCTTCCTTTGAAACCACCACCACCACTCGTTCTTTACTCGTTTTTTCGCGGCAATTCTTAATTTTCCGAGATAGAGAGTATCCTTTTTTGACCTCGGTAATATAATCAATGTGTGTGTGCATTTCAGATAAATATGTGGAGTCAACACTACACAAACAAACAGACAACGTGTCACTTTTACATATTAGTAAGGATATAAAAGCCCAATGGTTAAATACCGCACTATGTAATTGTAAATACCATTAACTTAATAAGGTAATTAGCAACGTAGATATGCCGATAAACACTGGGGGCAAAGTCAATACTGCAATGGTTTAGAAACCTTTGAACTCAGGGAACATTGGAGCTGCGGACATTTGAGACTTTCATAATCATCATCCTCTTTGCCTTTTCCCATAATGTATAAAGATATTTACCTAATAATTCACGGGAAATATTACTAATAGTGGGTCAAATAGGATGAAGAAACGCAGGGCATTTACCTAAACCGCGAGCTGCCTTGATACATAAAATTAAGAGTATTAGTAATATAACCTGACTTGAAAACTTCAAACATTCGTAAGGTTGGATTGGGTTACAAAAATATGTCATAACTTCAAAACCAATAGGCAAAGAAGTTATGGATGGATCACATAGCGCGTTTGAGTTGAGCAAGGCTCATATTTCAAGGAAATCAAAATAAATCTTTCCTAAAACAGAACAGAAATCTGATCTGTTTAATCTACTCCAATGGCCGATGAACGATGAAGCTTAATATTACTGTATTATCATTTCATTCTCTTTCCTTTTCCGTTTTACAAAGAATAGCTAATAATGTAAAAATTTAAATCGGTAAAGCAAATAAGTCACACAATAGAATTTAAACTATCCTGGGAAATGAAGAAAAGACTAGAACTAGCTGACTTGCCCTGACTTCGCACGGGTTATTACTTTTACGTCCTAACCCTGTAGAAGGCAAGAAGGAAGGGAAAGAGGAAAAATATGAATGGTTAGAATGAATATGAACCTATTGACTGTAAGGTATGAAGAGGTACATTCATGTAAGATGCTTGTAATATTTATTCTGTTTGTGTTCTTTTAGAACCTGAAAGAACAGAATGGTCCTCTGGTGTTGCAGTGTCCATCTTAATGCTGTTTGTCAGTGAGATCATTGATGTCTGTCACCAATGCCTACCAGCAAGAAAAGGCGTATGCCGCAAGGAACGTAGTTCCTGGTAACTACGACAATAGGGCGTTTCCTGTCATATTCTTAATTTCATTGATAACATATGCCAATAAAACACTTCTAGTGCTAGACCTCTTACAACATAATAAGGTAACAGAAAGTAGTGCAAATTAATTATCAAATGGAACAGGAACAGAGAGGCACTACGACGAAGGTCAATCATAAAACTGGTTGGAACTGGAAGCTTTCAATAAGGAAGTGCTGATTCATAACTTTGTAAATTTGGAGCAAAACACAGAACCAGTAATAGTACAAAAGTGATGGTGTCATGTTTAGCGAATGCTTTGAAGTTCAAGTTCAATGTCTCTACAGATATTTTAATAATGGAAAGGGATTGTAGGATTTGGATATTGGATATTCTTACTGCATTGCACTAAACTTATAAAAAAATTGCTAAAGACAAATCTGAGATCAAGATCATCCAACGGGTTTTCTTTCTTTTTATGTTAAACTCATGTTAATGAATTAGTTAGATTAGAGTTCAATCACCATATGAGGGCATCATGGGTATATGATAATTACGTTTAAAATTCGGACAGCAAAGGAATGGAACACCTTGCCAGCGTCATTGTTTCCTGAAAAATATAATCTGGGAGTTTTTAAGGTTAGAGTGAACCGGTATCTTCTAGGCAAGCATGCTTCATCGTCGACCGCGTCGTCACTTACCATCAGGTGAGACCGTGGTCAAATGTTAGCCTATCATTGATAAAAAAAAAATTTTTGGGATATCATACCGGAATAGACCGTATAAGGAGTGTGATTGGCAGCTGTGAAGTGCGCTGCTAGCCCCCACACGGTGCGCTGATCGCTTACCTCTGCCCGCGCACATCTAACTTTTGCTACTGCGCAGCGTTTCGCATCAAGTTCACAGCCGCTATTACGTTTGAATTACACTCTATACAAAGCTGTAGCAAGTTTCTACAATACTTGCCTCCACTTTATTACAATCCCAGCATCTTTCAAGAGTCATCTCTCCCATATCATCCTCTCGCGTCATTCAAACATCTATCTTGGTGACATTTTGACAGTGCCATTATCTCATGGTAAACATGGTCTCAACATGGAACATTTCATTTGACCATGTCGTATCACTCTGATAACCGGTTGACCGGTCTGATAAATATGACATGGGACAAATATTTTGAGATAAGGGATTCAAACTTTAAAACTGATGGCGATGGCGTATGTTTATGGAAGTTAGATCGTTATTCGTTATTAAATAACATTTCATTTTTTTGCAAGGAAGTTCGAAAACCAGATTATTCTCTAAAGAGATATAAAAAATATCTCATTTTTAGATTCAGTATTTCTCTATTTATTAAAAAAAGTGAGGATAAATCGTAATCTACGTGTGAAGCCTAGTTTTTGCCAATGACTGCCATAAAAACAACAGGCGTTGCATTTTTTTCTTTCTGGCTTGTTGCTAATCTTCATTTAGCCTCACTTTACCCACCATGTTTTAAAATTCTACAAAATTATCTAACGCATTAAAAAAAAATACATGAGTGTGTTTTAACCACAGACAGAATATTTTCGTTATATTGTTTTTAACTAACTTTTTACAAAACTAATAAAAACTGGGAGTCATTAATATTAAATATGAAATGTCCATTAGGAGCGAAGGGTTATTCTTCAGGACTTAGCCTCATCGTTATTTGACACAGCCACGGGTAAAAACTAGTACCTACAACTGCATCAATTCATTACCATACAATGGGTCGTAAGTAGTCGTGGCACAGTAGGTAAACCCTGGCAAGGAGGCAAGGCATGACGCGATAAAATTAAATATCCATTGAGTTGTACCCGTAAAACCTTATCTTTTTGGATTGCACACAAGTTGTGTGAAATTCAGCAGTCGATATCGGCTTGAACACAACTGATTTCTTGGAATAATACGACATAACGAACCAGCCACTCGATTACATTTTTTTTATTGACATGTCATTTAATACTTTAAACACGCGCACTGTATCAAAATGTATATAAATATACTAATAGGAACAATTTTTTATATATATGTAGTAATTACCGTTTCCTGTGTTTATGTTAATCATGTTACTTTGGTTTTCAATTAAAAGTAGTAGGCCTTGAAATAATAAGAAACCTACATTTACATATCAACTTATTAATTTTGTCCGTCGGTAAATGATAAATGAGCCATAACATGCAAAACCGGAGTATTGTTGAAGATGTCTTGTCGTGGTCAGAGGGGTGATCGTGGAACTTTGATTGCAATGCAACAGGAGAAAGAATGACAATGAATAATAATTAAACATTTATTATATATATCTATACATACACCATTGACATTAAATGAATTAATAATTACAATTAAAAAATTGGGAGTAAAATTTTAGTATCATCAAACTAACATTTTCATTATTTTCTTTGTAAGTACATATTGACTTTTGTGAAATCGTCCTCCTCTCTCCAATTTTACTGCGCCCGACGGGGTCCATAATGAGCCTAATTAATTAATTTTATACTTATTCCACCTATGTACACTATGGAAGCAATAAAATATCTGAATCTGAATGATTTTAGAACAAACCATTTCCAAATTGAAATTATTCATCTTTCATCTTAGTCTAAGACCTAGAAGTATAGGTAGTTATAGAATATAGATGATAAACCTAGAAGTAGGTAGGTTCTTGGTCAGCGAGCTACGCCAGTATTAATATTCCTATAGCCCACACTAAGCGTTTCGCATCACTTTATAGTGCGTACAACAAATGAGTGGAATACCTTGCCGTCGTCCTTGTTTCCAGCTAACTATAACCTGGGTGTCTCCAAGACAAGAGTGAACAGGTATCTTCTAGGCAAGCATGCACCACCGTAGGCCGCGTCATCACTTACCATCAGGTGAGACAGTGGTCAAATGCTATGCCTATAAATTATTAAAAAAAATACCATTAATTATTCTGTGACCGAGCTTCCAAACAATGTAACAGAAGAAAATTATGAATTTTATATTTATAGACTCCAAGACTCGTACTAGTACCTACTACTCAGTGAATAGATACATCCTAGGTATTTATTAAACACTAACGCACTCCACTTTAACTAGTGTGTTGTCGTGTGAAAGAGTTCACGTGCCTACTCTTTTACGCCGTAGACAATAAAAATAGAACGCAAAAACATGTTATGGGATTCATTCAAGGAAGCTAGCACTACAGTCTACAACCTTGGCACTGTGGAGCGAATTTTATTGCTACTGGACAAAATTAGATTTTTTCAAGATCATCAATTTTACGATATTTACGTTCAATTCGACTACGTCAGCGGTTTAATCAACTGATTTTTTTAAAGTGAGTGTTGTAAGAAAGTTGCGGTGTTGCAAGGTACATTTTGATGACTCGTTGAAATTCATAACAACGTTGGATCTTTTATGCTTTGTTTAAAAGTGTGCAATAAGAAGTTTGTAAGCGTTACAAGTCCCATTGTCATAGTTTATTCAACAAACCTTCATCATTGTGTAATGTTTCGCGAATTAGTAATCTGTGGTTAAGCGTTTTCTTGGCAGAGTTGTCCGATATTGAAATTTTATTTTGTTTGCATTCTTAACCCTTGATGAATTGCGTGATACTTTTTTTTATTTGGCAGCGAGAACCTTTGATGGATATCTAATTACTTAGGATGGCGCAGTGACCGAAAGTGAGTCTTGGCCTCCAATAATAAAAGACGCCACTTCGGTCTGTCCTGCGCTGCGCCATCTCCTGCCAGTCCTTGATGTGAATATCGGCTTAGCATATTTTAGATTTAGATCATCATTCATCTAGTTACATATCAATATTTTATTGTATTTATCCCTCATTCGTGCCTTTTAAAAGTTGGTAACATTCATTGTTCCAAAAGGTATCGAAAACTGATGTAGGTACATCGAAAAGTCATATTTGAAAATCATTGAATTCTTTATTATATTGAGGTGTCGTTTTATAATTACTTAGGTATTTAACTTTAGCTTTAACCAGATTTATATTTAAGTACATTTAATTACAAGCGGCAAAACCTAATAATTATAGGCTAATGGATTTAGAGTCAAGAAAATACCGTTTAAGCCATAGTTAGTGTTAAATGTTGCAACAAGTTTTTGTTGCAACATTGTAACACTAACTATGGCTCCGCACTTCAAAGCGAATCGCGAGATCATTCAGTATTTTTCCGGTATTCAAATCAGCGCCGCTCAAAAGTGAAATTATAAATACTCCAAGCGAATACTCGCCGAATCTGCCCGTCTCGACTGAAATAACCTGGATCGAGGTTTCCTCCAATGCAAAGTATGTGATTGAAATCATTTGGATTGCTCTCATATCTCAATCAAGATTTGAGTTGCCTGCGTTTTTATATTCGTAATCTCAATAGGCAATAGCACAGATGGCAATAGCTGTTGGATCATTTATATTATGTTATACATTGTACAAGATATTGACCGTTTGACATTGACAACATCTGATGCCGTGTTGGACAGACATGTTATTTTAAATCGACAAACCACGAAGATTTTACTGTATAGAATACTCCCCACTTCGAATACCTATTTGATATAGATCCCACGCAAAAAGCGCCGCTGTGCGGCCTACTTAGTTGCGGAAATGAGCCCACGCACCAGGGGGTCTAGAAAAGATCCCTTTCCATTAGCGTTCACGCCGAAGCATAACTGTAAAATGTACCTATGGGAATGACATTACCTGCGGAAAAGTGACATGCACAGGTAATGCCATTCCAATATATTTTGGCGTTAGCGTTTGGCGTTAGCGCTAATGGAAAGGGATCTTTGCCAGACCCCCAGGTACCTTATCATCAGGTCGTGCCAGCTCTGCAATGCTGCCACGTAGCATTCACGTCCGGGCTGTACCTACCGCTATTTCCCTCGCTGTCGTGGCGACCTCCTCTCGTTCCTTTCCTCAAATATTTTGAAATCGTCACTGTCAATACAGTAGACCTCTTGCTCCATAGAGAGACAAAGAGAAAGAAAGGAGATGAAAACCACCGAACGAGTTAAGTGATATTAGTGTTCAGCACAAACTGATTTAGAAGAGCACCTTTACTGCAGAAACAGGCAGGTGTGTAAAGTTCCAGACTGCCACTTGAATTTGTATCGAGCAATACCTATAGTTTCCTTAGATCATAAACCGGATTTTCATGAAAGCTCAAGGCAGTTGTTAAATAAATCGCTTTAGATAAATGCAAAAATAATGACAAAACTCGTACTTATTTCATCAAACTATGCGCCACAGTTTCCTGTTGAGATAAAACGTTAGTAGGTACTTATAATTAGGTAGGTACATTAGGCACGTTCGTTGATGTTGGTGGGTGAACCCATTTACTTATTAATATAAATAAACGTATGGTAAAACAAATACAACGTAATGATACAATATATGAACATATTATATTATTTGAATTTGACCTTATTAGTGAGCTCAAAGTCTCGCATCGAGCTAAGGAGAGTGCTATAAGTATGCTCGGGGTATCCTTGCGAGATAAGATCTGAAACGACGAGATCCGGAAGAGAAATAAAGTCACCGATATAGCTCTTAAAAAAGTTGAAATGGCAATAGGGCATGCAATGCAGACCACATAACTCACAGAACCGACAACCAATGGGGAAGGAAGGTTCTCGAGTGGCGACTACTAACCAGAAGGCGCAGCGTAGGCCCCCACTAAGTGGACCACGGTAGCCGTTGGATACAAGCAGCCGCTCTATTTGGGAGGCGTAGCAGTAGACGTATGTATTCAGACTGATAATGAAGATGATATTTAAGAAATTGAAAATCCTATAATTAATGCTGCAAGTAAAACGTGCGATCGGAAAAATACAAACGAAAGCAATCTTTAAATCGTCAGCTTTTTGTGTAGCGATCTTTCGTAAAAAATAAAAACAAAGCGGATATTTCAGTGAAAAAAACTTGGCTCTCCTCGTTACAACACGAGCAATCCATTATGACTCAACAAGTCAACAATATGTTTTACAAAAATCCAACTACCGCCAATGCCAGCGATAATATATATGATTGCAAGAGGACACGTTATTTGAGCGCATCATGTTTGCCAAAGAAACGTTATGATAGGTCGGGGAAAGTCTTTTCGTATTTCTGTTTTGTACGTACGAACTTGTAATAGAATTTCTTTGGTTGTACTGTTTGCAGTGGACTGGTTTGGATTTGGATATTATTAGAAGAAGGCAATTTAAAGCAAATACAATATTCGTCCCTTTTCCAGTTTTTCTTTGTCAATTGTCTGTCTTTGAAAATTATTTTTATATTTCCAATGAATTAAACCCAATTGTGACACACAAATATGTGTTCCGTTTACGGAACATCTGAAGTATAAGCGCGGATAGCACGACTTATTTTGTGGCAAATGTACAACTACCCGACAAACATTGGTTTGGTTCCAAGCGTTCCCACTCCGGAAATCTTTACGTCAAAAATTCAGCTAGTTTCGTAGGTTTTATAGAGCTCTCGAACAAAATACGAAGAAACGTTTCCCCGACCTAATAATTTAAAATAGTTCAACTGCCGATTGTTAACATTTATTTCAGTTGGTGATAGCAAAGTGGTTTTAATTGGACGAGCCCCGCGGTACGATTGAAAAGGTCGTTTTCATTGATTCTGTAAAATCAAAACTAATATAAACGTATGCGTGCAGCACATTATAATTCTAAAAAGTCTTAGGAATAAGACATTCTACTAAGAAACGGGCATTCCGGGAGATCCGCAGGAGAACTAAAGTGACCGATATAGCTCTTAGAATTAGCAAGTTGAAATGGCAATGGGCAGGCCACATCGCTCGTAGAACTGACAACCGATGAGGAAGAAAGGTTCTCGAGTGGCGACCACGAACCGGAAGACGCAGCATAGGCCGGCCCCCCACTCGGTGGACCGAAGATCTGGTAAAAGCCGCGGGGAGTCGATGGATGCCCCTCAAGATGGCGCGCTCTAGGGAAGGCCTATGTTCAGCAGTGGACGTCTTCAGGCTGTTGATGATGATGATGATGATTACATTGCCATCTATCTGACAGGAAGTTTTAGATCTGTCAACTAAATCCTTTAAAATTGGCCCCATTATAGCTGTTTCTACGATCAATATATTGCAGCCATAGTCTTCATATAATTATTAATAAAACCCCATTTGTCCCCCCCCTTAAGGGTTTAGTTTAGGGGTTTAAAAAACTCTTAGTACACCCGTGTAGTATACGCTATAAAACAAAACCTCCACAAGTCTCTAGGTCCAGCGATTTGGTTGGGCTGTCTGTACGTTGTGTACCGGTCTGAATTTTCAAAAATATTTTCTTAATACTATACAACCCATAAGTACTCTACGCACGATGAACTCTGCCACGAAAAACGCGTGACAGATTGAATGGTGCGTAGAGAACTAGCTCCTACTCCATAAAAGGAACACAGACACCTTCTAAATTTGAAGTCCCTAGGTTTCGCAGTATGGGCTGTACGTTGTCTGCCAGTTAATCGGTTCTCAATTATCAGGACAAAGCGTTCAAAGTTTTTATTAATATAGATAAGTAGATTTAGTATTATGTCACTTCCTAATTACCAGACTAGCACCGCCTGAATAAGTATTATCTGTCATTAAAACATAACTGTTATCGTAGTAACTACTTAGTTGATTTTAATCACACACTTAAGCCATTAACTCTGACTAAAGCATGTTTATCTCATACTCACGCCAATTAGACTTGGCTACAAGAGAACAACCTTATGTAGCTCTCGGTATATGTATTATTCTGTGGCAAGGTAGGCATCAAGATGTAAGCCACCCTTGACCAAGATATTTATGTCATTAAACATCTTGAAACCGTATCTTAGAACCTTGATGCTTTATATTTTCCCAGTGAATGTATTTTTCCTGTAGTTTTTATTACTATGGAAATGAGCGGAATTGTACCAACACGAATGTTATTCCAACTTGTTGAGACACAATGGTGGTGATGAATTATGTAAACGCCAATATGACTGTAAAACTCCTTTAGAAACCACCACTGAATCGTATCAAGCATTCAGTAATTGTCCTTCTCACGTGCAAGTTTTAATGTAATATCGTCTTAATACTGAAACGAGTATCATGTCATGTATGATTCAGAATGGTGTAATCTCCCTGTACCTGTCAAACACAATGATGACACATAGCTTTTCGTTATAACTCGTATTTATGATCAGTCATAATGCCAAAAAAAGCGATTCGATGTTGGTTGGTTGACCATAGCACTCGCCTACACGAGAAGATGAAGAATTAATGGTTTCAGGCCTTCGGTAATTTAAACGTATGACTTTGAACGCTATACTGTAAAGCTGTAC
The DNA here is from genome assembly GCA_910589525.2 of Ennomos quercinarius. Classification (NCBI taxonomy): domain Eukaryota; kingdom Metazoa; phylum Arthropoda; class Insecta; order Lepidoptera; family Geometridae; genus Ennomos; species Ennomos quercinarius. The sequence goes on from OU342509.1 coordinate 2,122,407, forward strand.
AAAAAAAGTTAGCATTAAGTTTGGCTGGTCACTGACGAGACGAGATAGTCGTTCCCTTGATGTTAAGCGACACGGCCTACCATAACAATTGCAGTGTCACTGGGAACTTTAAAATAATAAAGTTTCGCGTGACACTGCACTGCGCACGTCATCCCGAGACAATCAGTCACACAGTCTAGTAATAAGTTTACTACACTGTGAGATCAGATCATAGTCTCATTTGCCCAATAATTGTTACAATGCCTTTCAAACTGGAACACAGTAATGCTTGCACACTACTGCTTGGCGGCAGAATAATTTGTAAAGCGGTTGTACCTACCTAGACGAACGTTGCAGAAAAGTCCTGCCACCTTGTGAAATACCTATATTAGCTTTATTTTTGGCACAGCGCGCAAGTTGCTAACCATCCATGGCATAGTCATAAGACTTACTGTAAAAGCCCTCGCATCATCAGCCGGAAGACGTCCACTGCTGAACTTAGGCCTCCCCATTGGTGGTTTGCCAGAATCACCACGCTTGGCAGTAGATTATTAGCATACCGTGTAAAATGCTGCTGCCCATTCCCTGGATACTCCCTTAGCCAGCGCTTACGGCACCCACAAGAGTTGGAGAGTTAGGATGGTCCTATTCTAACGCTTGACCACTCGGCTAGGCGGTAAACAACACTCAACATCCTTCAATCTGAAGAAAGACGTTAGTTCGACCTTCCCCGTCCATTATAACTGAATTTAAATGTATTTTCGTAATAAAATCTTCAGCTATTCGCGTCTGTTATTGCTATGCGAAAACTGGTGATGACGTCAAGACACGCCCCCTTCTGTTGTAATACGCGTCATCGGTTTCCGTGTAGGCGTTCACTTTCTTTGCCTTGGACTTCGGCCGCAGGCGATCGGTAATCTACGCTTTGTTTGTGCGCAGGGTAGTAGTTTAGTTACAGTATCGCAGCTTGGAAGTTTTTGAAGTCTTTCAATAGTGCTGTATCTTCATGGATCTACCAAATCTAACCCGATTTAATGACATTACGTTTAAAAGGGTTTTTTTATACGCTAAAATGGGCATTTGACGTTTGACAACAACTCACCTGATGGTAAGTGACGAAGTTGCAGGTGGAGCACGTTTACCCATGAGATGCCCATTCACTCTTGACTTGAAAAGACCCATTCCTTCGTCGTTCGGACTATGAATGACTCAGCAAAACGCTTAGTGCGGACTTGTGGTACACAACGACGTAAGGATGTGAAGAATCACCAAACCTTGTAGTTCTATGATGGAAAGGGGATGAGCTGATGAAGGGCATGCGCACACTCTCCGAAATATAACCGATAGAAGACCGACAGACCGGCGACCTTGCGTCTGAAAGGGTTGACACTGACAGAATGCTGCGATTTTCTTCCAATCAAAACTGCATATCAACCCTGATTGCAATCCAAAGTTAGATTTTGTCATCCATTCCTGATAAATCCAGTTTGATCCTTAGATGATTTACCTATTTGTCACCTTTTCTTACTCGAAGCCTTTATGTAACTATATCTCTTTTTAGCAACACCATTTCATATCTACATAATTAGCTACCAAATCATCTAAGGTTTGACAATGTTAGCCGGATAATGCCATGTCGTCTACTGAGAATGCAAATCCTGACAGTCATCCGTTATTTTATTGCGAGTGGTTCGAGTTCGAATTCATCTATGATGTCATGTTCAGAGATTTCAAATGGATACCTTTCTGGAGCATCTTCGCCGAAATGTATGTGATCGAGTCTCGTCTCGTAGGAACGTAACATACTGTCATACTGACAGCTATGTTGAAACAGCGTTGTTTACGGTTTCGCATAAATCAAACAGTTGTAAATGACATGCTGATCCATTCCAATCGTAGTTAGGTACGAGGAAGCGAATTCTGCGTATTCACTGTTTACCTACATTTGGTGTTAGCTGGTTACTACAAAACTAATAAGTATAGAGGTTGGTATTACTGTATGTACTAAAAGAGGATTGGTATTACGAATAGCGAAAATATTCTGGTGTACTGAACTGCAGAGAAATAATCCAGACACGCATATAGGCGCATGGTGACTCATAAACACTGAGAAGAGTATTGCGCCGCAAAATTTTATGTTGTTAGCGAGGCTTAACAACCAAGTACTAGATTAGGAGATAGCGCATTAAGCGTCAAACAGTTTGATTTTCCTTTTATCCTTGTTTTGGAGCGAATCGAATATAATTTCAATAGTTTTTTTTAGGAAACAACTCGAAATAGCCGTGTTCCGGTTTGAACGGCATTGTAGCTAGTGAAATTACTGGGCAAATGATATGATCTGATTACTAGACTTTACTTATTACTAGACAGTGTAAAGTCTCAGGATGACGTGCGCAGTGCAGTGTCACGTTTAGAGTTCTGAGTGATACTGCAATCTGTTATGGGCAGCCGTGACGCTTAACATCAGGACTAGCTCGTCAAACTTTTTTGCACGACCATTTGGGGAGGTGCAATATGTATTTGTTCATTAAAAATGTAAAGATACTTTTATTTAAAAAGCATTATAAAGCAGTCTTCATCAAAAAGCATAACCGCTTGTTTCAAAACTAGCCTCAAACCGTATCACATTCACAGATAAAGTTACCATAATATCACAGTTCACAAGGTGTGTGTTTTAGCGCGATTAAATTCTGTGTCATCATCATTAACAGCCTGAAGACGTCCACTGCTGAACATAGGCCTCTGTGTAAATTCTGTGTACTAAACAAAAACTATGAGTTTAAATCGCGAAAATTTAAGAAATACTATTGCAATTATTCTCATAAAGTATCGTTTTACGATCTACATTAGATCATGACTGCCATAAATTTCTAGAAATTTCTAGATTGTAGACTCTACATAGATAGAAATGTTTACCACGGCAGGATTACATCAAGATCCAACAAGTATCCATGGACACGTGACTACTTGGACTACTATTTATTCTGTCACGTGACTGCAGACGTGGGCAAATGCAAAATAACACAAATACCTCGTAAACTAGTATTGACGTCATAATCTTGTTGATATCAAACCAAACATAATCCGCTTTTGATGCTGCAACATTTTATTTTAGCAGTAAATTGTACATCTAGTTTTTGCGGGTGTTATTATTTGTTCTATGTTTTTGTCCGGAAGAAATGTTTCATCGCACCACTGTGCTAGTGCTGTCTGCTGTGTGCATTTGTAGAAGATCGCTCTCAAACCTACCCTCACAACCCAACGCTCACAACATAGAACCTGGAGCCTAACTAGGGTTCCCTGTACCTATCTAGGGACCCAGGAACTACAAGGACCATGGTCCCACAACACCCAGACACAGAACAAGTATTTGCGCGCTATTTATTTTGCTGTGCACTAATACTAGGCCTGTCGCGGGAATCGAGCCCGCCGTCTCGGGGTTATAAGCCGACCTGCTGAACCACCACACCACAGCGGCTGTCATATGGTCTAATCAAGGGCTAAATAGGTATAACTAGCTAGGAGCTATAGATATCATCAACAGCCTGAAGACCTCTAGTGCCAAACATGGGCCTCCCCCTAGAGCATCACATTGAGCGGCTGTTTGCCTCCTGCATCCATCAGTTCCCCGCGCTTTCGGTTCTGCGAGCGATGCGGCCTGCCCATTGCCATTTTATTTAGCTATTGCTTTAACTTCATATTTCCGTCCGTCCTCTCTTTGCCTTTTCCTATTTGTTATTGTGATCGGCTCCCAATCTAACCTGTAGCGACGAGCTACCACAATTACACGAGCGACTGCCATCTGACCTAGCAACCCATAAGGAAGCAGTAACAGGAATGGTTAGATCAGGTGTCAGATTTTATCAGGCGTCTGACTACTCGTAACGATTGCCATAGATGTTCTTATGACAACCGGGACCGACGGCTTAACGTGCTCTCCGAGGCACAGAGCGATGGCATCGAAAACTCCACATAACTTACTAGATAAGTCATTGGTGCAGGGCCAAGGATCGAACCCGGTGCCGTAAGATTGCGAAGCGCACATGCTACCGCTCGGGCACCATCGCTCGCTTTAACTTCATATTTATGTTCATAAATCGTGATAAAATCATAAACTGAAGCCAAATCTGGTAGGATCCGGTTCAGAAGTTGGAGTTGATCAAATTAGACCCTCAAACTCAAATCCATACTTATTTGCACAATCGTAATCATCTTGTCGTGACTGTTCGTTCATCACCTGGGAATGGTGAAAATTGTAAATAAAAAAAATATAGGTACTTATTACCAACTCACGACTCACGGTAAATACATAAAATGTAATATGTAAAATAAAATGTACTATAATAAAATTGCTCAGTAATATCAGTACGAATAAAAATAATAAATCAACAATAGCAAATAATAGTTATTATTATCAGCCGTTCCCACTGCTGGGCAAGCACAAGTTTTCTAATAAATAAAAATAAATAAATAAAAATATAAAATTATAAAAACATAATAACTGTGGACAACTCAGACAACGCCATCTAGCCCCAAACTAAGCGCAGCTTGTACTATGGACACCAGGTAACTGATAATGCTAAAACCCACCACGCTGCTGGCCACGTGATGACACCATACCCTCGAACGAACGTGATTTTTGAACACGCCCCGGTTTCGTCGCGATTTTTTAGGGTTCCGTATCCAAAGGGTAAAACGGACCCTATTACTAAGGCTCCGCTGTCCGTCCGTCTGTCACTAGGCTGTATCTCATGAACCAAATAAAAAAATAGAATAAAATAAATATTTAAAGAGGCTCCCATACAACAAACGTGATATTTTTACTCGTTTTTATAGATAATGGTATGGAACACTTCGTGCACGAGTCCGACGCGCACTTGGCCGGTTATTTGTACTATTGTTTTTATTCTGTGACCGTTGTATAACGGTAAAAATAGTAAGTAGGTATAATAAACTGTAATAACATTATCTAAAGTTAATACAACTTTTAATTAGCTTAATAAAATTATATGTCGTGATATCGATAACCTTTCGACCCACACGCGTGACAAATTTACAGATAAATTCACTTTTATAGGTGTGCACTTGACTTTAGTTCTTATCTACTGCAGGGTTGTGCACTATCATGTAGGTAGTAGGTAGTACTTAGTGCATGAAATACATATTTAATGGTCGTGCCGTAATAAATCTAGGCTAGTCTAGGTTTGACTTGGAAAATGCTTCCTGTTCTTGAACAGCAAACAGTTTACTTCCTTAAAAATTACAAAGATATTCATGTATTCTATAATACATTAGAGTGTTTAGAATTTTTGATGTGATCCTGGAACTACAATAGTACCGAATTAAGAATAAGGGTCGGTTTTTTTATACGTAGTTAAGATACCAAAAACTCCAAAAAAACCCCTAATTCTAACCAATGGTCAAAATCGTTAAAGTTAATACAACCAATGGTAGGTTAGAACTTTTGACTAACTATGGATAAAAAAACCTAACCATAGTTTTGTGTGGTCTTGTTAAGATTAAGTGTGGGTTTTTAATCACCAGTGTTGCTAGCTGGTGGCAACGGCAAACGTGGGCGTGGCCAGGTGAACGAGCAGGAGTACCTTCTATGTATTCTGTGGTACATGCAGACACTAACTACAGTCCTTTCACTAGCATAAGTAACAGAGCATATTAGGTGGGGGAAAAGTTTATTCGTATTTTGTTCGTAATGTACGAAACAGGCTGCTATTTTGACGTAAAAATTTTCAGGACTGGAAACGCTTGAACCAACATTGTGCTATCCTCGCTTACGCTACAGGAGGTCTAGCAAAGATACCTTTCCATTAGCGTTAAAGCCAAACGATAACTCAAAATGTATGGGAGTGACATTACCTGCGGAAAACTTGCGGATATCCAAACCAGTCAGGTACAACATCTTATTCGTACAAAATACGAATATGATTTTTCCCCGTACTATTAACATAGTAACTAGGTACGTAGTAGAGGTCTACCGGGCCGGTCTAGCTTAGAAATAGAACGAAGGTTTCACTTGACTGGGAAGTAATACAAAGCCTAGAGTTTCCGGTTTCTATTGAAGTTTGACATGTTACATGTCACGAAGTGTTTTAATGAAGTAAAAAGTACATTCATTATTATTTAAAAGACAACTGTATCAGCTGTACTAGAACTTTTCCACTTCATTATAGTGGAAAAGTGAGGTTTTGTTCTTCACCCCCTCAATTGTATAACGATGTTAGGGTGGGTTTTTTGAGCAGTAGTTAAGGTAACCAATAGTCAAAATTAACCAATGGTCAAAATATGTTAGAATTTCTGACCACAGGTCACCTAACCTACAGACCAGACGACTCACTCTTAGGATGGGTTTTTAGCATTTTTAACTATTGGTTAGATTAACTACGGTTCAAAAATCCCACCTGTTAGGAATGAAATAAAAGGTCTGAGCGTACGGTGACAAGAGAGTGGAAGCTGCACATAGTTCGCGACACTTGCTACACGAAAACGTAATTTTTTAGGTAAAAAGTCAAATTCTAGCTCCGTCCGTGCGGGCTACTTCAGATCGCTATATAGAACTTACAATGCTACCGACTTTTTTTTAAATTATAAATTTACGCGCACCTTCCAATTTCATTTATATTTGGTAAATTCAATGGCTTCCAACAGATGGCGTTATGTGTTCCAAAAGTAAGGCTAAAAAAACTAAAAAGATTCTCAAATAACAATATAATGCACCTACGCAGTATAAAAAAAAATACAAAATTTTTAAAATAAACAAGTAAATAATTTTGTGACGTGCGTCGGCTACACCACCCTTATTCATTGACATTATTATTACCCATTGGCTACTAACCGTATTATACACTACTTACAACTCTGTTTGTCAAGCATTCATTCCAAAATTGCTGGACCAATTTGGATGAGATTTTCTAAGTATACAGCTTACAGTACCAACGCTATAATAGGATAGTTATCCCAATGAATAAAAAAACCAGTTATATTGTATACAGTATAGTATTGTATATAATTTCGGTAGCAATCAGTGAGCAAAATTTCACACCAATCGGTTTAGACCACCGACAAAAACAAACAGTCCAGCCATTCCAAGAGTAAGAGTCATGAAAGTTCGTCTGTCGTACCCCCTAGTATCGCGAAACCAAAACAGACTAAAATAGCTCAAATAAAATTATTGCCGGTGACGACGCGACGACCTGAATTTGGGTCATTCACCATCAAAGATCAGAAACTTCGACATAAATAAGACTTGACACCCCCCGTCCGGCGTCCCGGGTTCCGGTAAAAGCTTAAAAAGTAATGGTCTTTTACAGGTGATTTGAGGATACCGAATTAATAATTTCAATGGAGTGGACAATGATCACCTGGGTGATTATATTCCCAGGTGATCATAGTGGAATAGACCGTCTGGGGTTATATTGTATTATATGTATTGTGTTTACAAACAAAAAGTATTTAAGTATTGTATCAGTTATCTGGTTCCCATAGTACAAGCTATGCTTAGTTTGGGGCTAGTTGGCGCTGTGTGAAATGTCCACACATATATTTTTTAACATCAGTAGAAATGTGATCAAACACAAGCCTATCTAGTATTTATGAGAATTACTCTAAATAAGCCTTTGGTCAAAATCTGACTTGAACAAATGAGACATACCCCCGGTTTCACGTAGGTACGTTTGTCAAACTTATGTTAACTTAACCACTACCAAATACCAGACGCTCCTAGCCTGCAGACAGCTGAAGATCAGCAGGCAACCAATAAGTGTTCGATTTTTTTATGTTGACATGAGTTTAACTTTACTTACTAAAAACCGGGGGGGGTTAGCCAAATTGGTAACTAAACCCTAAAATGGTTGGGAAATTGGGAAAGAGTCATCCATCTCCTCTCCTAACTTCAATAGTAGAAAAAGAGACTTACTTTGTTATGCACTGTCTCTTGGTGCTTGGTAGTAACGACTTATCATTACGTTATCCTACTTTTTAGCCAATTTTTCGCCCCAGGTACAGTTACAGATAATTATGTCAGTACTAAACAATCTTTCTCGAAAATCTCTGTGGAATACGATTACGAGAATCAATGATGTTTTCAATCGTTGTTCATTATTCAATGAGCCCAAACATCCGGCAATGCAACCACGCTCATTGACTACTCGCCGCTCTCAAGTATTCATAAAACTCAATGGATAAGCACCTTTTTTAGGTAGTATAGACTGGTTTAGGGAGGGAAAATTTTTCTTCTTGTTGAAATAGGTCAGGTGAGAGCGTGGACAAATGCTAGACAAGTTCGACGTAAAAATGAAGAACGGAAACGTGGGCAGACCCAGCGCATTCTGTTTAGGTGCGAAAGATTTCGAGTCCCACACGCCCGTGATGATAGAAAAATAACAGGGCATTTCCCACCTCAAAGTCAAGGTTAGGAACTGGCTTTCCAGTGTGTGTCAGCCAGAACATTCGGTAAGAATCCGTTACAGTAAAGCTATTACGCTAGTTTATATAACAATACAATACAAAGATAGCGTTGGCACAGACCCGTTCACGGCACACGTTGAAAATGTGACAAAAGTGAACACTATTCTTATAAAAACGTAGGCTAAAACTAGATTTTAATACTATTACGATGCCCTACAATGTTCGGTGACGCACAAGCCAAGTCTGACACCTGTGAGGTTGCATTGTAACTGCTACATATTCTCCGCGCTACCACCACACCTCCGCAGAATAGATATACCACCTGCTTTTCGTGCTAGCTAACCGGTATAGAACCTGTGGCTAGGTGGCTGGTAGATAACAACAGCAGGTCATTGCGACAAATAAAGTGCCAAGCCAGTGAGCAATAGAGACTAGTAGATGGTAGGTGATAAATCGACATCTAAGGAAGGCCAAGGTTAAAGTTTCACCAAGGTTTAGTAAATAAGGGTAAATTGCAAGTAAAACCATGAAGCTCCTCTAGGTCACATTAAGCTGTGGTTAAGTAGTACTGTTTTTTTACCATAGATAGGTTTACATTAGACCACAGTAAAAACTCCCAGATTATATTTGTCAGGAAACCATGACCCTGGTAAGGTGTTCCATTCCTTTGCTGTTCAAATAGTTACCTAGTTATGAAAATTATATTTTATTTATTTTGACATTTTATAATTAGTATAATATCTTCTTCTCATCTTGACTGTGTTGAATATTGAGGAATTAATTTATTACTTATATTATTATCTTAGTTTTATGGTGTGATGTTAGAATTTTTTTCTGTAATTAATTAATGTAAATGGTGTTTATTTGCCGTGTCAAATAAATAAATAAATAAATGAACATATTGTTATGCATTGCAGGACTTACACAGTATTGCTATAATAATGATAATAATTTCATAGAATCTATAAAAGTAGGCCATAAGTGTTTACTCAAAAATGAAAATACAAAATAATTTACTGACATTAATATTTTTTACATTATTTTATTTGAATCCACAGATCCCCAAACTAGTTTTTAATCTGTATTTCAGGAATCAGTGGCTTTTCCCAGTAGTTTGTCTTACTGTTATGTCACAAAAAGTAGTAAGTATAACAGACATTATAGACAAATAAAAAAAAATCATACTAAGTACAACACTCATCGGTGACATAGTGTCGGTGCAAAGGGTGTGTTGGTATAATATATATCTGTGTATAAAACTCAAAACATGTGTATTTTCGAAATATTCAGACTCAGACCGATTTAATGAACTGAAATAATTTATTTGTAACTTTTGGGTAACAATATTGCAAAGAATTCTTGTTGGTGCAGGTGTATAAGTATTCGTAATTGGATTTAATTTAACTGTCAGTATTTAATAATGAGATTAAGCAATTATAGTAATTATTTTAAATCATGCCTCATTCCACAAACTACTTGCAACATAACAACATTGGATTGCATCAGATTGTGTAACTCTCACACCCAGGTGTTAGCTAATAGATATAAGACATTAGGTATGTGAGTAGTTGTAAAACTAGGTATTTGAATAGGATCATATTCTCATATTTGTAAGTATGGTCCATGGATCAAAAATCAAAATGATAAAATATTTGTTTGTATTGGTAATTTGGCTCCAGCACCCAGTAGTGTCGAAATATTTCAGATACCTTGGGTACCTTGGGTGCAAGGTAACTAAAATATTTTGACACAACTACACAACAAGTACATACTTTCATAAACCATAAATTATTTTATAGGTACATAGATTGCCGCATCTAGGGTTTCCTTCCAGTCATACTACTATAATAATCAACAACTTCATTCAATGGCCCTTATCATTGAGTGTTAGTGCTAAGACTCTTGTCTCAATCATGAATATATAACAATAAGTATAGCGAATATATGTATAATTGGTAGGTATGCCGTTCATGTTACAATAAACATAATTTGAATTTTTTTTTTAATTTGATAACATTGGATGTAAAGTAAAGTCACAGAATATATTTGGCACCTATTGTTGTGGTGGTACTTGTAGTTTAGTTGTGTTGTGGTGCAATTTACCATCAGCAGTAATACATAACCTAAAAAGTGAACACCTAAACCGTGATAGATTTATTATGAAATATGTCATGACTACTACCAAAAAGAGCAAATATCGTGAATAATTTTACTCAATATGAGCTTTTAGTTAGGTTTTTGGGAGAAAACTAAGCGAAACATCTTACCTTCGGTTTCCAGTTTTGGTGTCAGATTACTCATTTTTTTAGTCTCTGGCTATAGTACTCACAATCATACACTTTCCCGATTACAATGCGGTTGGAAATCACTTTTCTTTTTCCCAGTAAACTAATTAAAGCGCATAAAGCCTAAGCAACGAAAATCACAGCTGATTGATCCTGTTTATTTACATTTTACAATTTTATGTCACGACTCACGTTGACGTTGACATTGATATATTATTGTTTCGATTTTTTTTTCTTATATTTTGGCTCCATACATAGTGTATCTAGCCAGTGTCAAGTATTGTAAATTTTTCATCATGTTTAGAATACTTCACGTAAAGTCAAGTCACAGTCTGGCTCAGTCATAGTCCAGTCGTGGTCCAGTCTACAAATAAGTCAGGTAGTCACAATCCAGTCATGCCCTAGTGAAGTGGTGGCAACCTTACAAGAAGCTATGTTTGGGAGCAACATGAAAAAATCACGTTTCACCACATTATATCACTGGCCCACACTCATGCCCGTAATTCAGCACTTAATGCGTAAAGCGCCACCTATTTTAAACATTAACACTGGAAAAAGCACAAGTATTGAAAATAATACATGCAGTGACGTGAACTTTTTCCACGTTCCCGCCAAAACTCTTTGGGTTTTGTTTGTTTGACAGTTGACAGATCCAAACCAAACAAAGAGTATATAATGAATAATCACAGCGTGTCTTTTTCTATAATTCTTACTGCTACGAGTTAACGTTTAGTTTGAATTTTTGATAAGAGTCTGCCTTTACTTTAATTAAATCAAGCCCTTTTCAAGTATTTGTGTGTAATAATGTTAAAAATTATTATTTTGTATTCCTTGCAGATGCGGACAAGAATGTGAGCGCAAGAAAAGAATAAACAGAAAAACACCAAGAACAAAAATTTCGTGAAACTTCGTAAATTCCATTTACTATGGCGACCGCAATAGATAAAGGCGTTAATGATGAGATACGGTAAATGATTATCAAACTTATCCTAAGTTTAGTTGGTAATGATAGTAATACCCAGGCATGCTCAGACAGACCGCAAAGAAGTCCTAGACTAGACTTTGCATGCGTTATTTACAACAGGTAATACATGTGCCATTAAAGAAAAGAGTGGCAATGTGTACTTTTGTCTCGCTCTCCTGAGTGTATAGGTGTACAAAGACCTCTATATAATGTACTGCATACTAGAGAAGCTATCAGAAGCACAAATAGTTTCTATTTTGTATGTAGTTACATTGGGCCCAATTTTGAAGGCTTTAGTGGACAGCTTTTACCTTACTAAAAATATATCCGTCTCTTAAATTGCCGACTATCTGACAAGGACAACAACAGTTTTAGGAGTTTTAGATCTGTCAACTAAAGCCTTTAAAATTGGCCACATTATACCTCTAGTACCTATCTAAAAATGTATTAAAGGCACAATACTAAGCTTGGTTTTTGGCTCTATTCTAGTCTCTACGATCTATCTTATGTATGTCATCACTACATCTGTGCAGACCTGCAAGGTGTCCTACACTACATAGTAAAACAAATAACATGTTTTTTCAGTGGGACTACATACTTTTTCCCCAATATGGGATCAAGTGCAACCCTACGGCAAAGGATACACTTGTTCCTGTCTATCTACTGGAAAGCTATTATTGTGGTGTTTACACCAGTTCTGCTGCTACCCATTCCTATAATTTATCATGGACCTGTAAGTATTTGTATTTCAACCGAATCTAAAAAAAAAACATTGCCTACCCTCGGTCTCTCAAATGTTTGTGTAACTCAAAATACTGAACAAGTAAACCGGAAACCTCTTTTGCTTCCAAAATATGATCTTTGTTATAATAATTAATATTGTAGTAATGACAAAAGGTAATTAAGTTTTTTTAATGCTATTCTCATCCTAATCACTTCTCCTTTCAGGCCTTCCGATGCATGTATGTGGTCCTCATCATGGCGGTATATTGGGTCTTGGAACTGTTACCGCTGCCTGTAACATCAATGCTGCCTATAGTTCTGTTTCCAACAATGGGCATCCTGGACTCAGACCGCACTTGTGCAGCATACATGAAGGAGACCAACATGATGTTCATGGGAGGACTGATGATAGCCGCTGGGGTTCAGCACTCGAAGCTGCCGAGGAGAGTTGCACTGTGGACCGTGCAGGTTGTTGGGTGTTCACATCGGAGGTAACTTTGTTTTTGTTATCTTCTTATAATTATTTCTTGGAATATAATGGGACCAACTTAGATGCTTCTTGTATTAAGCAGTATCCTGGAACAAGGAGGAGAGGAATGCCATGCACCAAGAAAACAGCGTAGATCAAAAATATGCCTAAAACTAGATGGTGTTGCAAAATAAGCGGGTTATAAGTTGAGCACAGATCACAAATATGCCATAAAACCGTTTTAAACCTAGCCCGCTGTAGCTACCCATATAGCCCGCTCATTTTGCAGGGCCAGCCAGGTTTACAATGGGTTTTTGCCATATTTCTGATCTGCTCTCAACTTATAACCCACTCATTTTGCAACGCCATCTACGTTCAGGCATATTTTTGATCTATGCTGTTTTCTTGGTGTATTGGCATTCCTCTCCTTCTAGTTTCACGGCAGTATTAAGAAATAAACTCTATAAAATATTTTTTATGGTCTCAGGTACATGCAAGAAACCATTGGGCTTATATCTATTTTATTCTTTTCCAGTTCTATTCTATCCCATTCTGTTCTAATCCATTCCTATCCATTTTTCAATCTGTTCTATTTTATTCTATCCCATTCCATTCTCATCCATTTTATTCTATTCCATTCTATTCTATTGCATTCCATTCTATTCTATCCCGTTCTATTCTATTCCATTCCATTCTATTCTACCCCATTCTCTTCTGTTCTTTTTTTATCCATTCTATTCCAGTACATGTTCTTCTTTTCTGACCATAGTTATTTTATTTTTCAGACTAAATTTTGGCCTCACGTTTGTGACCATGTTCATATCGATGTGGGTGTCCAACGCTGCTGCTACAACCATGATGGTGCCCATTGTCAGCGCCATATTAGAAGTTTTGGAACATGTATGTGCCCTATTTTGTTACTATTGTGTATTATTCAATCAAGATTGTCCAATTAGGTAGGTCCAACTTCGACAAAGAGGTGGCGCGAAGAATCCAACTCGGCTGGGCAGCGTTCGGGAAGCTTCGTCCTATCTTTTCGTCCAAAATACCGCAGAGCCTGAAAACGAAAGTTTTCAATCAGTGTGTGTTGCCAGTGATGACTTATGGAACTGAGACATGGTCTCTTACTGTCGGCCTCATTAGTAAGCTCAAAGTCGCGCAGCGAGCTATGGAGCGAGCTATGCTCGGTGTTTCCCTGCGAGATAAGCTCCGGAACGAGGAGATCCGCAGGAGAACTAAAGTGACCGATATAGCTCTTAGAGTTAGTAAGTTGAAGTAGCAATGGGCAGGCCACATCGCTCGTAGAACTGACAACCGATGGGGAAGAAAGGTTCTCGAGTGGCGACCACGAACCGGAAGACGCAGCGTAGGCCGGCCCCCCACTCGGTGGACCGACGACCTGGTGAAAGCCGCGGGGAGCCGATGGATGCAGGAGGTGAGCAGCCGCTCAAGGTGGCGTGCTCTGGGGGAGGCCTATGTTCAGCAGTGGACGTCTTCAGGCTGTTAATGATGATGTGTATTATTCACATTTCTCCAATGCTACTAGCGTAGCAGGTTGCGTACATTCCCTTATCTAAGCGTTATATACTCTTTGGATACTACGTCGCTACAGATAACATACATATGTGTAAAACTACAACACCCGACGCGATGTGCATTTGTCAACGTCGCGTCAGGTGTTAAATTAAATTTTAATGAGGCGTTTTATAACTAGTTCCTGTTACTAGATGGCGTAGTAAGCACATAGTTTAAACCTTTCAAACCACAGAGTAGTTTAAACATAAGGAAATGCTTAGACTACCTACAAGGAAATGTCAAATTCCGTTGAGTGGACCATGAGTACATTTTCTATAGGATCTCCTAAGTATTCTGTGGTGCAATCTTAACAATTTTTTTATATTGTAATATCTCAAATAAAAAATGCTATTGTAATGTAACATGCACTAATAAAGGAGTTCATAGATTTCCCACTGAAGAGATCATGAAGCGGTAGTGGATTAGATTAGAGCAACTATGATAGTGTCCAGCGAAAAATTCTATGGCACTTATGCGAAGGTCACGTAAGTAAATTGAAGTCCAGTAGAACTGCGAGATAGATAAACGTTAATATTATAATCCAAAATAAAGCCGAGCAATCGCGCAACGGAAAAAAAACCAAAGAGTTTATTTAATTCAGTGGAGTTTAAGAGTTTTCAGTCAGTATCTTGACGCATTTCCTCTAATCTGTGGTCTATGCTTGAAACAGTGACAGTGACAGATTTTGGTAAAACCACATGTAGCGCCATCTATTGGGTCATACATAAATTACATTTTTTTTTAATAAAGCGCCTCTTTGAAAAATAAAAGGCAAGATATATGGCAAGTCGCAAGCAGTCGCTGAATGATTAGCATTATCTATCTCTCGCTAGATGATATTGGCGAAAGTTTTGGAAACAACAGTGTGGTACGTACGACCAAAGAGGCCTTTGTTTTATTTAAACTATTTACGTTGGCTGAACGAAATTCTCCACTGCCATGATAAGGTTTTTTTTTCTTTATATTTTGGCTCCACACATAGTTTATTAAGCCAGTGTCAAGTTTTGTAATTTTTCATTGTATTATGGAAATTTTCACTTAAAGTCAAGTCATAGTCACAGTCAGAGTAGTCATAGTCTAGTCTAAGTCATAATCCAGTCTAAGGCATGCCCTAGTAAAGTGGTGGCAACTTTACTAGAGGCTTCTATGGAATTTTGGAAGCAACATGAATAACCACGTTTCACTACATTATATCACTTGCCCACACTCATGCTCGTAATTCAGCACTTAATGCGTAAAACACCACCAATTTTAAACATTAACACCGGAAAAAGCATAAGTTTTGTAAAATAATACAATGCACCGACGTGAACTTTTCCGCGTTCCCGCCAAAACCATGATAAGGTTTAAGTTGGAACGTTACACTAGCGCGGCAAATTCAAATTTTCTTGCGTTCTTTTGCCAATAATAGCTTAATTACTCAACGTGTTTACATGAAAACTAATTTTGCGGAAATAAATAGAATGTATCAACAAATTACGATTAAAAGTATCTCCTAGATATCATTGGTGTAGCGACAAATGGCAATAAACAATTTTCTTCTTAGTTTTTCAGTCTATTGCCATTTGTCGCTAAACCAATGATAAGCAGGTGATACTTTTAAATTTAATTTATTGATACACTATATTTATTTGCGCAAAATTAGTTTTCATGTAATCACGTTGAGTAATTAAGTTAAATAAATAATAATAGGCAAAAGAATGCAAGAAAAATTGAATTTGCCGCGCGAGTGTAACGTTCCACCTTAAAAAGTAAATGCGAAAATATACGTGAGCGCCATCTCTTGGTGATTCGAGAACTAAACTGACAATGCCTAAATGAAAACTGCTCATTCAACTGCGCCAAACTTACCGAAACAACTAGATACTGCCTAAATCGATGTTCCCATGGTGCACTTTGACCCCTTCACGTCGTATATTCAAAAAATATCCTAAACAACAGTAGTATTAGTATTCATTCACACTATTGCATAGTCACAAACAAAAACAAAACCTTAACAAATGTATTTGTCTCTTTCTCACAGCAAGGCCTAGGTGATGTGTACCTAAATAGAAAGAAAAATCCACCCGCAGAGAACGGCAAAGACTTGAAACCAGCACAGGAAGAAGAGTAAGTGTTTATACACTAGCTGACCCGCCCCGGCTATGTACAGGTTAATTTAACGGCCTTAGACCCTCCCCTACCTCCTGCTTGCCACCAATGACTTTGACTGGCCTCTTAGTTGGTAGTAGGTCTGCCTTCTGAACAGTACTCACACCTAAGCTGTGACGCGGGCGACTGTTTCCGCGAGTGTGCTGCTAGTGATCACATTTATTGTTTGTAATAGATAATTAGGTCTAATATTAATCACTTTATTTACTTATTTAGAAAAAGAATCTAGTACTGGGTACCCTCTATCAATATATTCACAGTTCAACCAGTCACCTAGTACCTATTTCCTGGATTAATACAGGGTACTTTTTTGTATGTGAAAACGCGTTTTTTTTTACTAGTATTAGTAATAATAAGTACTATAAATGTGTTTTTCTCAGGAATCTGATTCCAACTGACATCACAATCTGCTACTATCTGAGCATAGCATACGCGTCTACTTTGGGAGGCTGCGGCACTCTGGTCGGCACCGCCACTAATTCCGCCTTCAAAGGGATATTTGATGGGTAAGTCTTAAATCTTTTATTTATAATCTAATATTATCTCTCTCTCTCTCTCTGTTTGTTTCTTTCCTTTGCCACTGACGTAGCGTATATACGTGTGAACAGTACAAATATAATTTCGTTTTGACTGGTTTTAATAATCTCTCTTTGCTTTAGTACATATTTTAAGGTATTTGCTATGTTAACAGGAGTTTGTCAAACGTTCAAAAAACCGGGGATTAAAGTATCATCATCATCATCAATATCAGCCTGAAGAGAGAATCAGCCTGAGTGATGTGACGTAAACGCCGTTGTTTGCAGGGAGTTCCCCGAGTACAGCAGCAGCGTCAGTTTCTTCCGGTTCATGGTGTACAGCACGCCTCCCATGCTGCTGATGCAGGTCCTCGTGTGGGTCGCCCTTCAAGTCACCTTCATGGGCATGTTCAGGTATAATACTGACCTGATAGCTCAGTTGGTACTTGCTCTGCCTTCTGAACTATAGGTTGCGGATTCGATTCCCACCCAGGATAAAAATTTGCGAGCGATGTGGCCTGCCCATTGCCATTTCAACTTCTAAAAGCTATATCAGTCACTTTAGTTCTCCTACCGAGCATGGCGCGACTTTACTAATGAGGCCAACAGTAAGAGACCACGTCTCAGTGCCATAAGTCATCACGTACTTTCGTAATTTAACATACTTTTGTCTCACTCCAGACCAAAAAGCGAAGCAGCGAGGAAGGTGAACCTGGCATCATCTGGCTCCCACAATACCATGATCGTTATCAAAGAGCAGTACAAAAAACTTGGGCCCTCCACTTTTCATGAAAAGGTTAGTTAAGAGTCGTTAGGCTAAACGGCCCGCACCGGCTTGGCTCGAAGGACCAATCATCAACAGCTTGAAGACGTCCACTGCTGAACATAGGCCTCCCCACAGAGCGCTACCCCGAGCGGCTGCTCGCCTTCTGCATCCATCGGCTCCCCGCAGTTTTCACCAGATCGTCGGAAGGACCAATAACTTAATGCAAAAATTGTAACACAACAGTACTGAAGAAATATACACCAAGCTGTGATTTTAAACAGCACGGGCAGCATTACAAATCGACATATCCCTTAAAGCGTTTGGCCAAATAAGAGCCTATACAACGCCGGAAGACGCAGCGTAGGCCGGCCCCCCACTAGGTGGACCGACGACCTAGTCAGAACCGCGGGCAGCCGATGGATGCAGGAGGCAAGCAGCCGCTCAAAGTGGCGCTCTTTGGGGGAGGCCTATGTTCAGCAGTGGACGTCTTCAGGCTGATGATGATGATGATGATGATGACAACGCCAAAATGCTTAAAAAGGCTTAGCATGAGGCCGTGTCCTGTCAACAATATTGCAACAATGACTTTGAAATTAATATATGATAAAGTTCAGGACTAATGCTAATGCTTATGTATAGTGAAAACATGAATTAATAAACTTTTCTCGATAGAATTATCATGAAATAAATGATATAAAAAAATTACAAAGTTACTTCCAACCCGTACAAATAAACCGCGATTATTCAATGAATACTTTATATAAGGTCATGAAACTTTTTGTAGTAGTTGAACTAAATACTGGGTGGCGCAAAAGTACTGGCACTAAAGAAAATACTTTTATTTTTTTTATATGACATTTTCTGTCATTCTGTTGTTGAAAATTGTGTAGTGAACAAATGTAAAATACACTGAAAATAAACATGGACCGTTTTACTCCCCAAGAACGTGGAATAATTGTGTCAATGTTCTTACGGAATAATTCATCAGTGATAAGAACACAACGTGAATTTCGTCGACGATTTCCCCACCGTCCGGCACCGATTGGTCGCACAATTCGACGCTTTGCCACACGCCTTGAAGCAACTGGCTCAACATTGGATAGACCTAAGTCTGGGAGACCAAGAACAGGCCGTTCAGCTGAAAATATCGATGCTGTGCGCGAAGATGTGGAAGAGTGTCCAGAAACATCAACGAGGCGACGTGCCACGCAATTGGGCATTTCCAGACGGACCCTGCAGCGTATTTTGGTGAAAGACTTAAAGATGTTCCCGTATAAAACTCAAATGACTCATCAACTGCTGCCTGCTGACCACCGAGCTCGTCTAGATTACTGCCAGCGCGTCATAAACCTCAACCTTGAAGAGGATGATTTTCCTTCAAAATTGGTTATGAGTGACGAAGCGCATTTCCATCTCTCAGGGCATGTCAATAAGCAGAATACTCGGTTCTGGGGCACTGATAATCCGCGCATTATTCAAGAAACACCTCTACACCCACTAAAAGTTACTGTATGGTGTGGCATCTGTGTTGACAGAGTGATCGGACCCTATTTTTTCGAAGACGCTGGAGGCAATGCGATAACTGTCACTGGAGAACGCTACAGAACCATGTTACGTGAGTTTTTGATACCCAGTTTGGACGAATTGGGGCTGGAGCACATCTGGTTTCAACAAGACGGCGCTACGGCACACACAGCGCGCGACACTATGGACTTAGTGAGGGACGCTTTTCCAAGCCGAGTTATCTCTCGTTTTGGCGATTTGCCTTGGCCTGCAAGATCACCCGATCTGACCAGTCCAGACTTCTTTCTTTGGGGTTTTTTGAAATCTCGGGTGTATGTGAACAAGCCACAGACTCTCGCAGCTCTAAAAGAAAACATTCGTCAAGAAATAACGAACATATCGCAGGAAGTGTTACGGCAAGTTATGCAAAATGTCATAAATAGGGCTCAAATGTGTATCAACTCTGGAGGTCACCATTTAAAAGACATCATCTTTAAATCCTAATGGTACGAAATTTAATGGCACAAATATACATTTAAAAAAACCTAAATCTAGTTTTCTAATTTAGAAAAAATGTTATAGCTGAACCAAATAGGGTCTTTACTTTTGCGCCACCCAGTATAATGGAGGGCTTATGTATAGTGGATTTTTAAAATACCCGTTATATTCAGTGTAATAGATTACCTAAATTATTGCGCGTTGGAACCATTCTAACTTAGACCGCCCCTGCCGCTCGGCCCCCCGACTCATCCCCGCTTTGGCCTAGTACTATATATCTATTCTGTGGCTTTGTATTGGATTCGCACTGGGCTACTACAAGCCGCAGATCACGTTATACTCCTTTAATTACGTTTACATTGGTCAATCGCATTTTCGAGAGCAGAGATATGTCGATATCTACAGCCCGTGCTACCCGTGCAAGTTCAATACTATTCGTGCAGGTTCAATACTATTCGTTCTGGTTCAATACTTTTCGTGCTGGTTCAATACTTTTTGTGCTGGTTCAATACTTTTCGTGCTGGTTCAATACTTTTTGTGCTGGTTCCACAATACTATTCGTGCTGGTTCAATACTTTTTGTGCTGGTTCAATACTTTTTGTGCTGGTTCCACAATACTATTCGTGCTGGTTCAATACTTTTTGTGCTGATTCAACATTACTATTCGTGCTGGTTCAACACTGTTCGTGCTGGTTCAACAATACTATTCATGCTGGTTCATTACATTTCGTGCTGGTTCAATAATATTCGTGCTGTAAGTTTCAGCTAGGGACAGTAATAGGCTAGTTGCCTGCTATTAAAAATGAACAAGTAAATATTATTTTTATAAAGTAGGTCAAAAACTAACGCAACAATTGAAAAAAATAATTAAAATCGGTGAATAAAACACGTAGTAATAAGCTTTTAAAGTTTCTATAGGGATCGACCGTTTCATTCACGCAAAACAGAGATCGTGCGGAGCTTCCCCACAGTTACTATGAAATCACACGTTGTGACGTCACATGCCAAAGGGATTGTACGTAAAGCTACCACAGCTTCGTAATCTAATGAGGTACTGTGAAGGAGCAAGAACTGACGTCACTGCATCTTTGAGCTGTCTCTTTCTATTCCGGTATTTTAAAATGATTGTAACTTAGTCATTTCTTGTAGATTTTAGATCTTTGTTTTCACGACTGCTTACTTTTTGAGGAATATTATTAAGTTATGCAATAAAAAAATAGCAGGCAACTATCCTATTGCTTACCGTGCCCATACTAAAAAAAACGAAGGTCAATAGCAACTGAATAATAAAGTATTGATTGATTTTCAATTTGTAAATTCAGTTTTACTAATTTACTAATCTTAAATCATCATTGTACAACTTGTCATCGTCATCATAACTGCTTGACGTTTTATATATTGTTCCAGGCTTCAGGTCTACTCTTCATTCTGGCTGTATTCATGTACATCTTCAGGCAACCTGGATTCATGCCCGGCTGGGCGGATGTACTCACCAACTTGTGAGTACTTCATCTACATTTAACCGACTTAACGAAAAGGATGAGGTTCTCAATTCGGCTGTATTTTTAGGGTTCCGTACCCAAAGGGTAAAACGGACCCTATTACTAAGGCTCCGCTGTCCGTCCGTTTGTCACCAGGCTGTATCTCATGAACCGTGATAGTTATACAGTTGAAATTTTCACAGATGATGTATTTCTGTTGCCGCTATAACAACAAATACTAAAAAACATTTAAAAAAATTTAAGGGGCTCCCATATACCAAAAGTGATGTTTTTGCTCGGTTTTATAGATAATAGTACGGAACCCTTCGTGCGCGAGTCCGACTCGCACTTGGCCGGTTATTTAATTTTTGCTACCTCATATCTCCATTATTTTGTTAACCTATTTGGTAAGAAAGTATTTATTTTGCCTAAAAGACATTTATGTAATAAAGCTACATAAATAAAATTAAAAAGAAAGCAGTAGGGAAACCTGATCCAGTGATGTCTCAGGATGACGTGCGCAGTGCAGTGCCACGCGAAACATTATGTTTTATTAGTTGCGCCCCGCGGTGTTACCCGCAGATAAAAAGTATCCAATGTGTTAATCCAGCGTAAAAGCTATCTACATTCCAAATTTCATCAAAATCAGTTCAGTAGTTACGGAGATATAAGGTAACAAACATTCACACACACACACACACACACACAAACTTTCGTATTTATAATATCACAGTAGGATAGGATAAAGAGTTCCGAGTGACTGCAACTGTTACGGGCGGCCGTGTCGCCAAACGACTGAGGCTCGATTTCACCAAAGTAGAATAAGGTTTATTCCAAGTATAAGGCTATTCGTTGCTCTCGGATACAGCTGATTGACAAATGAAATGACACAAAAAAGACGCCATTTTGATTGTATCCAAGGAATAAGCCTTATTCCTTCACAAAATTTGTGGTATAAGGGCTATATTCGTGTAACTCTGTTGTTCTCGGAAAGTTATACCTGGAATAAAATTAATTCTACTTTGGTGAAATCGGGCCTAAAAGAACTAGTCCAGAGTCAACAGCTTGAAAATTGTTTTGTTTTTACTAGGTGGTAGGACTTTTCTGCCATGTTCATGTGTGTCTAGGTAGGTACCACCGCTTTGCCAGTTATTCTACCGCCAAGCAGTAGTGTGCAAGCGCTACTGTGTTCCGGTTTGAAGGGCATTGTAGCTAGTGAAATTACTGGGCAAATGAGACTATATGATCTGATCACACAGTCTAGTAATAAGATTACTATAGACTGTGTGAAGTCTCAGCATGCCGGGCGCAGTGCAGTGTCACGCGAAACTATATTAATTTAGAGTTCCGAGTGATACTGCAACCTGCAGGGCTAGCACGGACAGTAGACAAAATTGTCTTTCCCCTGTTTTACTCCACTTGACAAGTGCGCAAGTATGAAGAAAGTGACATAAACCAGATCCGTGCTAACCGGGCTGTTATGGGCAGCCGTGACGCTTAACATCAGGCGAGCGACTAGCTCGTCACGTCACTCATTTACATTTAAAACAAAAAACAAATAAAAAATTGTGTTTGTGTTCTACCGATATTTAAATTTTTTATCTCTTTTTTGTAGACGTGTAAAAGATGGCGTGACCTCAATGTTCATCGTGGTTCTAATGTTCATACTGCCAATGTCAGTAGACTTCTTGAAGTTCTTCTCCGCTTCATCATCATGTAAGTAACAACACTAAAAGTACCACATATCACATATGAACAGCTGGAAGACGTCCACTTCTGAACATAGGCCTCCCCCATAAAACGACACTTTGGACGTTTACCATAGGGGGCGTTTACCATAATCACCACGCTTGGCAGGCGGCTTGGTGATTGCAGAAGATTTTGATGTACCGAGGAGAATGAGGCTGCATTCTCTGGATATTCCCTTAGCCAGCTCTCACGGCACTCACGGAAAGAGATGGGGTGGTCCTATTCACCTAAATAGTGCAAACCACGACGACACAAAATACCATAAAACTAGAATAAACGTGTGCATAACTGACTGGCCTCCCAGCACAGTTGGTAGTAGCTCTGCCTTCTGAACTGTAAGTTGTGGGTTCGATTCCCACCCAAGACAATTTGTGTGATGAACATCAATGTTTGACCTGTGTCTAGGTGTTACGCTGTCGACTTTTCGCTTACGTGAAATGTCACAAGCGAAAATGAGACATGACATTTTATCCAACGTGTAATGGTAAGGCTGATAGTTGATATATTTAATGGGTGTTTTCAGATGAAGAACTAGCAGCCACCAGACCATCTCCCGGCATCGTGACATGGAATATCTTGAAGGAGAAGGTGCCTTGGGGTCTTCTATTCTTGCTCGGTAAGTGTAAAACATCGCTAAAATTGTATTAAAAAGGCTAGCACTAACCGGTATAATGTGTGGTGCTTAGATTTATTAATGAAAATCGTACTCGGCACGTTTCGAATGAAATTCGACGTAACATTAAAAGTAACAACGTTTATTTTTGATGAGAAAAAAGTAAAATGAAAATGCAGGTTTTGCAGTTCTGAAACTAATAAGTAGCAAAAGTGTTAAAGTAAAATGAAAATGCAGGTTTTGCAGTTCTGAAACTAATAAGTAGCAAAAGTGTTAAAGTAAAATGAAAATGCAGGTTTTGCAGTTCTGAAACTAATAAGTAGCAAAAGTGTTACGCCCAACGTGGGGCTCGAACCCACGACCCTGAGATTAAGAGTCTCATGCTCTACCGACTGAGCTAGCCGGGCTGTGCTGGAAGTGTCAAAATTACCCTGTGACATGTTAGAGTGGGGAGATATTTGTGGATTGCCACATTTGGAAAAGAATTAGGGATGGGAAAATATGAGACACTGTTATCAGTTCATTCAAATGAGTGAACTACTGAATTACTCATTGAGATTTAATGTTATGATTATTGAGACTTGATCACCATCTTCTGACATTGTAATATTGGAAGACATTCCGAGAATCGTAAACCTGATACTAGCACGATAAACGGAAATATCTTGAGTGATTATTAAACATACTGTAGTCAACACTATATTGGTCTAGGTGTGGCAACATTATTTCGTGTTTTGACATTTGTTAGCTGTCATGTCGTGAGTCGAATAACACTCGTCTTGATAGCTACTGTAAGAAATCTTAGATAAGGGAATAGTAAGGAATGGGATGGCTCGGGTAGATGCTGGCGGGGGAAATGCACAATACACCCCGAGCGGGACGTCATTGCTCGACTTATCACCCCCACGTAAAATTAGAATTAGTACGGATGCGCAACAAAGGTCACACGACCTATACAATGACCGCCTTGCGGCACAACTGCCATGTTGTGCTTGAATGGTAATGTATGGCGAGCACCAAAGAGTATATAAGATATCTCGTTGTTTTAGTGTAATCAAGTTCCGGTTTGTATGTATAGTGGGCGGCATCGGCGCCATATTGTGCTCCCAAAGTGCCGCAAGTCACGTGACATGTTTCACATTCTCTACTATTCCCTTATCCAAGTATCACCAAACTAACAGCCTCATTTGAGAGTCGGGGTCTCAATCTGGCGACGCCATTTTTGCCAATGATTCCTGAATCCACTAACTCGCTTGCGAATTGCGACAATTTTGAAAGTATTTAAGGTGGGACGTTACACTAGCGCGGGAAATTCAAATTTTCTTGCGTTCTTTTACCAAGAAAATTTGAATTTCCCGCGCTAGAGTAACGTTCCACCTTAATGATAGAATTTACTTGCGAAAAATCTGTCCGTAGAAAACCTTAAAATTAATGTTCAACAAAAAACTCACATAAACCCAAACAAGTTTTCATACATAAAAACAGAATCGAAATCGAATCGTTCTTTTATGTTTGATTCTGTTTTATGCATGAAAATTTGTTTGCATTAATGCGCGAGCGAGATAGAGGATCGAGGAAAATACAATTATGTACTAACCTGTGTTATCTTTTTCCCAGGTGGCGGTTTCGCCCTAGCGGAAGGTAGTAAAGCGACAGGCCTGTCTGCTATGATTGGATCCTCATTGGAAGGTCTCCATGGTCTGAACGAGATCGTGGTCCTATTGGTCGTGGTCCTTGTGACACAGTTTATTACCGAGTTCACCTCTAACGTGGCTATAGCCAACCTGATTCTACCTGTGCTGGCTAATATGGTAAGTTACATTTTGCCTTCGTAAAGAGATCTAGAGAGAGCGGTCATGCGACCATAGCTTAATTGGAAAGCGTCTAAATCACAAAAATTGATCAATAAAATTTTACGTGTATTGGGGGCTTTAGAAGCTCACGACTGCAAGCAGGTACGATTGAATGTCCTGTTAGATTCAATGTATTCATTACCCATTGCGTTATTAGATCTCAACGTTCGAATAGTCGTTAGCAAAGAGTGATTATTGTAAACTGCTTACATACAATATCACGAGTCACGACTGCCGTTCGGACACGTAGTATTTTTAACCATTAAGGTGACGGGTAGACCCAGATAAGCAGGTCCAAATCCATTCAAAGAAACATCAACCTTAACGTAATAGCCTTAAATATCAATTCAGTCTGTACTTCAGCGCGGCCCTTACGACAAAGACAACGCACGAAATTACTGATTTTCACGGTTTTTAATTAATATCTATTTGTATTATAGTATTTTTCAAAGTTATTAAGTCATCACGACATCTGATTGTTTGTTGCGAATACAATAATTTAGTTTTTGTAAAAATATATTCGGTAGAAGCTCAGTAAAGTTGGAACATTCAAATTTTTTGAGGGAGGTTTGCGATTTTTTTCTACAGAGCTATATTTATTAATCTTGCATTTGCGGTCATCACAAACGAGTTAATGAAATGAATTACATGATATATTGAATTCAAAGCTCCACGTGTTGTAATTACTCCAGGAAACGTCCCAAAAACACCTTGTTTGGTCTACCCGCCGCCTTAAGGGCCTTACTTAAAATCTTCTGTCAACTTTTGGCTGATTTGAAATGTCACGCGCGAAAACGAAATGGGACATTTTAAACACTGATTAAATTTAAGCAACGTTTATAAGTAAGGCCCTATATGTGTTCTGTTTTTGAGCATATTGCTGCGACACCGGCCCCGCCCCCTTATATTTCCCTTTAGTTTCTGATATCTGTGGTAATTAACCTGTTTCTAATAGATAGTTGACTATTGCAAACGTGCTATTTATATAGGTTTTGCACAAGTCAATGAGAATAATTTAAACTATGTAATAATACATTTTGTTTTCTTAGGCTTAGTGTACATAGATATAGGTAGTATAATTTACATGAATAAAGATATAGAATGTAATAATCACATCACACTGATATTATAAATGCTAAAGTTTGTGTGGGTGTGTGTTTTTGTAACCAAGTATTTCTCAGTACGAAATCAAGGCGATCGTTTAATTCAATTCAATTCAATTTATTTGCCTGATCATGGGTAGTACATACAAAGATGATAAATAACAATAATTAAGCTCTCCACATTCTACCGAAATGGCATGCAAAAAATATTTAAAACATAAAATACGGCAAGTCTCAAGTAAATAACATTTAAACAATCACAACTAAGAATAAAAAAAAAACACTATCTTTAAGCACCTATCTACATAAAAATGTCAAGTAAAAAAATATAAAGTCTTAATAATAATAAAATATCTCCAAAATTATATGTATTG
Organism: Ennomos quercinarius; assembly: GCA_910589525.2. Taxonomy (NCBI): domain Eukaryota; kingdom Metazoa; phylum Arthropoda; class Insecta; order Lepidoptera; family Geometridae; genus Ennomos; species Ennomos quercinarius. Next base: position 2,149,429 of record OU342509.1, read on the forward strand.
TAATTAATTTTTTTTGTCAGTATTCGTTAATTGTATAATGCTTTCATCACTAAAAAGTTAAACAATTTTTTTTTAAAGATTGTCACACTATCTGAATTCATTATTGGCTTTGGCAAACGGTTGTATATTCTTGGCGCCATACTGAATACGCTTTTGTCAAATAGTGCTATTTATTCTGTGAGACGGCATGCAATTTTTTTTGGTTATGTCTTAAACTTCTAAGGAAATCATGCATCCGCAAGTTATTTCTTGTGAATAACGCCACTTCATAAATATATAAGCATGGAACAGTCAGGATTTTCAATTTAATAAAATGTGGCTTGCAGGAGTCTGCAACTTGTCCGTAACTTGTAAGGTTAAGGTTAAGGTGGTTGGTTGCAGTCACCTAGGCACAGCAGTGTCAATAGATGGCGTTGATGTTCTAATTTAACGTATCTTATTTTCAAGCGTATAATATTTTACAATTATATGTTCACCGGTAATAGCTTATTATTTGCAATGTACCCAACTATTATTTCAAAAGGATATTATTTCCTAACTTCCCAGGCAAGAGTGCTTGAGATCGACCCTCGGTTCCTGATGATTCCTGCGACGCTTGCTTGCTCAATGGCCTTCCACATGCCAGTCGGAACGCCCCCTAACGCCATAGTCGCGGGCGTTGCGAATATACCCACCTCTAAAATGGTAAGTACCGCCTATTTGACGTGTAGCCGGCTAAGAGAATATCCAGGGAATGGGCAGCAACATTCTCCTTGGTGCTTCCAAATCCTTTGCGATCACGAAATTGTCTGCCAATCGTGGTGATTGTGGCAACACCCCCCCCTTTTCAAACTGACGTTTTATGGGGGGGGAATGATGATGATGATGAATTAAAAAGCTTCACTTTTTATTTGGGTGGCAACATATTCTATGTCTACTGTAAAAATTTTAATCACGACCCGGATTTTGTTTATTGCCTGTGGATCCCGAATAAAACTGAACCAATTTACGAATTTGAGTTTCTAAGGTCAAAGTTGAAAGTGAATTCATTTTCAAAAAATTGTTTGGACATTCTAGACTCTAGAATGTACACATGAACAAAATTCTTCGTATCAATTCTAAATTGGTTCAAAGTTTTTTTTCGGGATCCACAGACAATAGATCGGGAAATATTTTGAATTGGGGTCTAGACTCTAAACTTATCACAATTCCGCCCTTTTTACAGGCTGTCGGCGGCATCGGCCCCAAAATCATTACAACACTCATAGTATGGGGCGCATACCCCACATGGGGCAAGTTTATATTCCCAAATCAAGACCACCTTACACCCCACGTTACCCCATATTCCATTTTAAACAAAACTCTCTCCCTCAACTGTTCTGACACCACATACAACGACCTATCATCCCTTACAAGGTTTAACTGTACGCTGCCATTCTTAGACACACAGAATTCAACAAAAGTAGCGGACATTGCGAAAGGGCTCTTAACCTGTGATTACTTCCCGTTCAATAAGAGCTAAAATGGTTTGATTTTAGGGAATTGTTAGGGAATTTTAGTTATATTGTATGGTTGCTGAGGGGTTTCAGACCTTATAATGTATTGTGTGAATGAACTATGCCTTGAAATTGAGTTTTTAAGGCTTTGTTTGACTCCTTTTTTGAAGAAGTCCGAACACACACACTTTGTTAGCTAGATTATATTTTATACTACTACTTACGGGATCTTTACCGACTCGAGGCCTAATCACCACAGATCAGTAATATGTAGCTAGCTACTAATCACTGGATTGAATTTCACAAGCCACAAATTTTATCGACTGAACGTCACTATATACCCAGGCTAGTGAAGCTATTGAGATCTCGAAATGCAAAAATTTCAATCGCTGTGATGGTTTCCAACTGCCTAGTGCGTGGAATCTAGTGTTAGGTTGCATTAAAAATAATATGCCGCGAATTTGTCGCGAGTTACGATCGAGTTCGAATGCCAATGAAACCCGTAGTAAAAAACTGAGAAAGAGGGTAGACCGTTTTGTCTGCTCCTAATTTTATTCCGAACTTTTTATCATCCACCCGCATCTTCAGTCTACCCGTGAACATGTTGCATGTAACTGTGCCGTAATATCGGGAACTCAGAAATGATTCAAATCACGGTAAAGATCCCGTAAGTAGTATTATAAACTTAGTGAACAACCGTGAAAGTTTAAAACAGTGTTTTACATTATATTTTTTGTATGAGTACCCGCACCAAACTTTTTTTATATTTGTTAACAATGTGTAGGAGTGATATTTAAAAATCGTGGGTGTAGTCATGGTGGTGTGATATTTTAAGTAACTTTTAACTGTAAGATATTTCATTTTGGCTTTCATATCTCTAAAAAAATATCAATATATCAAACCTTTTTTCAAAAATGTCTGTTTGGTTCGCAACAGCTTTTGGTGTTAGTTGTAGTCTTTTAGGGTTCTAGTCTAGATCAGTTTCTCCAGATCTATATTGTGTCTGATAAATATAACCACAACCCCTTGTACAAATTTATTACTGTGCAATACTGACTCGATATAAATTGTGAACATTTCACACAGCGCCATCTAGCCCCAAACTAACCAAAGCTTGTACCATGGACAGTGTAGCCAGGTCAGATTTTTGAAATTGCAGTGTTTTTACCGTAAAAATATTAAAATACTGCAGATCGTTAAGTTATTAATTAAATCACGGCGACTCAACATTTGTAGGGGATTTCCCGAGTAATGCGGATACCTACCAGCTAGCTAGAGCTAAAGCACCGTGTGTTTCGTTTTACGCAGATAGATATTTTGTTTTTAACATTGAAATTAATTTGCTTTTCATTTGAATTTTTACTGTATATTAGTAATACAGTATACAGTAGATTCTAGAAAATGCAGTGAAATTACAGTGAATCTGCTGTAATTACAGTGCTCCTGGCATCACTGACTATGGGGACCAGATAACTGATACTACTTAATATACATTTTTGGTTGTAAATACATAATTTATATGGGATACCGTCTGTACTAATAATTTCATTATTCATAATTTCATTTCACATATCTCATTTTTAATAATGATGAAATTTATAATGGTGGATATTTATAAATAACTTTGTTCATAATAGTTACTTTTTATATTGATCTTTTCTTATACAATTTATTCAAATAATGTTTAAATTAATAAAATTTTATGTTATAATATCAATGTTAAGAATTTTTTTATCATATTTTATTTTATTATACATATCATTACTTATAATTTCATAATAATCAGCATTCATAATTATATTGTTTATAATGTTTTTTTTTTCATATTTTTTAGTTAACATAATAATAATTTTGAGGTAGTTAAATCATTACATAGATATGCATGTATACCCTAAAGATACTAAGATACTAGTCTAAGGCAAAGTCATAAATAGGTGCGACGACGAGCGAAGCGAGGAGGAGCGTTAGGTTAACTGTGGCCACACGACGCACGAGCCGAGCGAGCGAAGCGAAGCGTAGCGAGCGTGCCGCGGCAGCGGCCGGCGAAGTGCCAGAAGTCACTTATGCTTATATAAAAAATTACAGAAACCATCTATATTAAGTTTCAGATAACCTCTATTTGATTTAAAAAAAGTTCACTAAACAACACCAAAATCAACATAACATGAGAAAATATAAGTTATTTTACAATTACCTACAGTAAACACGTTAATTTTGATTGTTTCGACTGGATAAAGTGCCTGCATAGATTGAAGAACAAATTGGCTTGCCGTAATACGTTTTTATAACTGATTAAGATATATATAATAATCAACAGTTCCAGTCACATTAATTTACAGTATTATAGATAATTTGTTTTATGATTTAAGTTACTTATGGTAAAAGAACATTATAAATTTGTACTGTTATGTTATATACGCCTTATGAGTTTCATTCTTATAAATTTGGATTATTATTAATTTTGATTTATAATAAAGAAAATTAGATGTAGTGAAAGTATATTAAATCACATTATGTGAAATGATGATTATAAGTAACATTTTTATTTGTAACAAAATTATGATAAACGATTTTATAAGTTTCGACAGTGAACCAATTTATATAAACTATATAACAATCAGACAGAACAAACACCTATGTTAGCGTTATTTGGTTTCCTGCTCTGTGAGCTTAAGAATCAGATTTTTTAAATCCATAACTGTACTCTTAATTTTAATGAAATAATACGTAGTACGTGTTATAATATTATTTATTCTGTGACATTACCAGTAACCAGTCTGTATTTTGTGTGTGTTTTTTTTTATAATTTCGCATTTCTGTAAATAGAAGCATTTAGTGGTGCATGAAGACAGAATGATTAGTGGAGATCACTAAAATATGTATATAACTTATATATCGGGATGTCCCACAACTCAACGTCAAGCGTCAACGTCAAGGGTCAGAGGGGGGTCACACCAGTCCCCGGTTTTTTTTCTTTTATGTTTGACTAGCGGCCTGCCCCGGCTTCGCACGGGTATATAATAGTTTTCGCGATGTAAGTAATCTAAATATAGCCTATGTTACTCAGGGTGAATGTAGCTTTCCAATGGTGAAAGAATTTTTGAAATCGGCACAGTAGTTTTTGAGTTTATTCATTACAAACATACACACAAAAATACAAATCTTTCCTCTTTATGATAGTGGTGTAGATGGTGTAGATGTAGTGGTGTGTGTTTGGCTGCGATTCATCAGTACGTTTATTAAGGCACATGTTAGCGAAAAAATCACCGTAAAATTATGAAATTTGCCGTCACTGTACCTAAAAATGGGGTTTAAGGTATTTCCTCATTTTTAAATTTGAGAGTTGAAAAATTTTTTTTTTATATTTTTCCCGGGACTGGTGTGACCCCCATGCTTGCTTGACCTTGACTTCTGGGACACCTGTACATTGGGTTTAAATTATGTTGTTACTATTGCACATATAATGCGATTGTTAATGTAATCTATATATTTTTAGAAGAAGGTTTTAGATATATTTTAATAAATATATTTCCCATAAACAGAAAATTTTAGAAATATGATATTTTCATATTGTATTGTGATAAAATGTTAATGATGTATTTATTTTTGTATCAGATTTAAAATATTGCATAAAACTGGTAAGTTTGATGTTTCAAAATATACAAATTGTATGATGAGGAACATTTGGCAAGGGATCATCACATTTGTACTGGATCAGATATTAAATCAATGTTAAGTCTTCCGCGTGCCTTGTATGGAATTTTATAATGTAACAGATTAAGGCTTTTATATCCACTCTTAACAGAGAAATTAAAAAAAAAAATTACAGGTTCTTTTTCAGGTTAAATACGGGATATTTTAATTACATTTATTATAGGCAGAGGGCGTTAAACATTACATCATACCATTAAAAAAAAAATTACCAAAAATTGCATCTGATTTTGTGGGTAGCCAAACCATTATTAATTTTTAGATTTTAAACGATTTAGGAACCGTTACATGTAAATAAGAGCATTATTGCAAAATGTATTTAATAGATATCAACAATAATCTCAGCTTACTGCAATTTTCATTATTATAATAGCTACAAAAGCAAAAAAAAAACTGCAAAATTCTTTGAATTTCCCGTTTCAGGGTAGACCATCTACATAATGTATCTTTATAACATTGAGCTTGTACTCTTACTTGAATTAAGTAATAAGTTTGAATGTCAAATCTAGTTTGGCTTGAATGTACTTACGTTAATTGTTTTGTGAAATGTGACTATTTAAAAGTGTATTCGAGTCATCTATATTCTATAATGAACTTGAACTGAAACAATTTACATTTCGATCTGTCATTTTAATTTTTAAAATAATAGGGTATAGATCCAGTCACTGTGGCAATGTAATCTTATCAATATTTCAGGCTTTTCAATTCAGGTGAGAATTATACTTATTTAAATGCCTTGAAATAACTTCTCAAATGTAACTTTACTAGAAGAATGTAACAAAGTACGACAAGGAAATTAATAAATCCCAAAGATAATATATTTTTAAATAGAATCAATCGAATGTTTCGAATCTCTTGCTTGTGCGGCGTTTGTTACGTTCTTCGGTGAATGAGTGAGTAAACGAATGATACTCTACGCACAAAATCATGGCCCCTGAATGAGTTTCATTCTTTTTGAGTGAGTGAATGATTTGAACTGTGATCCGTATTGGGGCTGGTGATTTCATGTTACAGTTCGGTTGCTTAAAGAATGCGTATAATAGCTACTATAACAATATTGTTAAAAGCTGAGAAATCATAAATTCTGATCACTTTTGCTACTTCCTTTGGCTAGTTCTTAGCCTATTATACCGCTTGGTGCCGGTAGTTCCATGAAACTAAAATTATCTGTCAAATTGGAGAAAGGTTCCCTTCGACACTACTTGTAGTGCAGCTTTTAGTAGTATCGTGGGTAGTGAACGCCTTTGTCCATTAATGGAACTAATGGGACTTAGATTTATCATCAAAAAAATATTACAGTTGCATGGAACTACTGGGATCAAGCGGTTTATCCTACCTGACTAAAAAAATACACCTTTTGACTACCTACGCATTCTATCCGTGGCCGGACTTTAAGTGTATTTTTAGGTTAAGTATTCACCTTTTTATATTTGAGACAAAAATGATGCGTTTAGGAGAAATAGTTTTGCTATTTCTTGTCCCAAACATAAAAGGTATGTTTCTAACTGGCATTCTAGTAGAGGTGCCATAATAATTATATACTGTATAATTATGCTCACTTTGTAAATATATTCGAGAATAATGTGGAATGTGTTATAATTGTTTTAGATAAATAAACATGTTGCAAAATTGTAGTGTTTTTTAATCATAACTCATACCTTTCTTAAACATAGTTAAGAGTCTGTCGTAGGTCAGACATAGCCTGAATTCTGGATCATAGGTAGGTAATCATAGCCTGGATCGTATATAGACGTCTGAATCCTAATTAGCCCGCAACGACTAATAAATAAATGGGTAGGTATAATATAGGGACCTTGTCCAGAGGGGGCGAATTTGCAATGGAGGCGAGGTACCTGGCGCCCATTTACTTATAACATCATAAGCCTATTAGCAATGTATTGTACGCGCGTTTCAAATTCGCGCGCGATGGAATTAGACCTAGCTACCAAAGAGTATATAATTAACTACGTGCTTTATTATACCTCTTTCAAGCAGGGCCTCGTTTTATAAAGCTACAAGTCTTGTACTTATAGCAAAAAACTGGCAACAAAGCCAAAAAAAGTGAAATAATGCGTTTTATAAAACTACAAGACAACAAGTTACAAGCTAAATCCCCCGAGATATCGCTTTACTCTATGAAATACAAGCACTTGTTCTTAGACCATAGACAATCCATAGTGTGTTTTCATTTATAAAATGTAAAATCGAACAATTGTTTTGGTCATTACAAGTGTACGGAACTACAACTTGTAAAGTTTTTTACCTGACTAAAGAGCTAGGTAAAATGAAGTACAAGTTTAGATAAATTTAATGAAAGTGTATTGTATTGGTCGTGTCACGTATTAACTAATGTTCGATTAGTTAAATTAAGTAAATATGAACTGATTATGTTTAAATAATGAGAAATTCAGCTTGAGCGAAGCCCATGAAAAATGAGCGTAGCTGTATTATATTACAAAACCTATTATGAGAATAGTGACTTAGACCCAACTTTATTTGCTTAAATAGCTTTTACTTAAAAATAGAGACGCCCCGCGATTTCACCCAAAACTTGCATATTTTTCCGCGAGATTTCATGAATTTCCGAAAAAAACCGCATCTATCCCGGTAATCTAAGTTCATCTAAAAAGGTCATCCAATTTGGCCACAACAAACAAAGCCACAACAAACAAATAGATAATGTTTTTAATTTCTATAATATGTAGGGATTTAATGTAAAATTCACACCGGCTAAATTCACTAATGAATGGGAGCCAAACTAAAATAAAGCTATTGACCGTGACGTTCATTCATAGTGATGTGCAACTTGTAATATCATAATCTACACTTTATCCTCTACTTAGCCTGTGGTCCCCGCCATGAGGCCTCAGTGACGTTCATAGTGATGTGCATTATACTTGTAATTTAAACTTGTAATCGATAATTGTTGTTTATAAAACGCTGTAACTAGTAACTTGTAGTTACTTGTTCTTGTAGCTGCTACAATTGTTAGCTTGTACTTGTAGCTTTATAAAACGAGGCCCAGATCTTCTCTTTTGTCCTGGACCCACAGATTAGAGAAAAAAGCATAGGTTGTTGCGTTGTTGCCAACCTCATCAAGTTTTTTTCTACCATAACTGTTCAAAATCTAACTTGAAACTACAATATTTGAAATAATTAATACAAATTCCAAGTTACTTATGTATATTTATTAAACGCGTTTGTCTTAGCCCACGCCGGTTCTCCGTAGTTGTCATCCCACACAGCAGTGGCCCACGCCGCAACAGTAAACCACGCTACTGCAATCGACGCCATAGACAACCCCACTCCTGCGGTCATCTGGTGAAAAAAATTCAGAAATTCAAATTGATCAAAGTCATTTATTTTATTCCCATTAGAATACAGTTTTATAACTGGTTGTCTTGTGGGAAGAAAAACTCTTGTTACATTACTGGTTATGAAGTAGGAATAGGTACCTATACTAATTTTATGACCCCAGTTGAAACAGATCTAGAACAAAATTAGTTCTAGGTTTTAGATCATCAAAGGTAGGTACTTAATGGTAAAATCTCGACGAAGTTACCTACGTTTATAATGACTCCTAGTAGAAAACTACTCACCATTTTCATAGGTGATATATGTACGTAAGCAGCTACCATAGCGTTGACGGGAGAGCCAGTGGCCATATGGAAGGATAGTGAGCAAGCCAGCGTGGCTGCCATCATGAGGTAGTGTGGGTTGATGCTGCAGTATAAACCCTGAAATTTAAGCATCAATAAGTAGATTTATAAAAAGCTAATGTCATGAGTGACAAACAAGCACGCGGCCCGCCTGATGGAAAGGGGCCACCGCTGCCTATAGACATTGCAACACTAGCGGCGTTGTCGATGCGTTGCGTTAGTGATAAAATACCTAATTAGTAATTATTATTATCACTATTCATAGACTTACTCATTATTAATATTTTTTTATATTATGAGGGTTGTGCGACCCATCCGATTAATTATATACCACTTCAATAGATTCTATTCATTCAAAGTGGCCTGCAGGGCTTGGGGTTGAGGGTTGTTGCTTTTTAGCGATATAAAGTCGCCCATCGTTATACGTTTGGTGAATCATAGTATTTGCTGTAAACTTTTATTATATTGTGTGTACAAAGAGTTTATCTAGGTCTATCCATCTAGTATTTTTGTGATAGTGAGCGCTACTGCACCGGGTACTTTTATATTTTGTTTTGACTCACAGATGTCGTGAGAAAGTCTTAACAACAGTTGTTTTTTTCTCTAATCTGTGGTCTTAACAGAACTATCTTTACGGAAACTCTGGTAAAACAAATAATGTATTGTACAAACAAACCACTTTAGCAACATGTGGTAGCATGCAATAAGCTACACATGAATTGGGCGCGAACTCTGTGAGGACCTTGAAGAATATGATAATGACAAGTATCAGAGCGGATGGTGGCCAGTCTGCGCAGAGCAGCAGGAACTTTTCCATCTCATCTGTCATCTGTGAATCTCGGAGGGATTCAAAGAGAGTAGCACTGCCACCTGAAAGGCAGAATAGGCATTGATAACTTTAATGATATTGTGAATTGTGTGCCTACAATTTCTTTATTGGTACAATTATCGGCATTTTAAAGTAAGGCCTTACAAATTCAAATCAAATTCAAATTCTGTTACGTATAGGTTGAGATGATATGGGGCTACTAAAAGAAACTATTCATCTCATAACTTTTAATTAGGTAATAATGCAATCTTTTGGATGAAATGATATGAAATTTTCTACAAATCATGGGTAGGTATTATAGCTCTGTGACCATCAGAATAAGTACCTCAAGATATATAGGCACAAAAAAAGTGTATTCAACTAGTGTTTATGTACTATATTAAAGGTGTAATGATGAATTACCAATTATGAAGAGTACACTCCAGTTAATGTTCTGCTTCACTAGTAGCCAGGTTAGGCAACCTTTGCTTGGATACTGGGGCAAAGGCTCTCGATTTTCTTCTACAATCAAAAAAGAAAATATTGTTTATAAAAATATTAGAATGTTATTACACAATTGACCACTCTACAATACTTACACCAATAATATAGAAGCCTAGTTCTAGCTCCCTCAATTGTAAAACTTTCTATTCAAAGATTGTTTATTGAGTTCGAGCATTAGTTAATTTTAATGTTTGTAGTAATGAGTTTGTTTACCAGATCGTTTTCTGAAGAACTTTAAAAAACTAGGATCTCTTGGTGTCATAAATAGTAAGACTGCGCATAACATGGAAGGAGACGATACTCTCAAATGACTGAAATGAAATACATAGTTAAATATAATTTGAAAAGTTTCCAAAGAGACAAAGTGAATATGTAGGATATTATTATACTGGAACTCTGTTGTTTGAACTTATGGGCTAAAAATAACGTAATTATTGGGAAATAAATTACTCAAACTGCTTTAACTATGATTCCTATAACAGTAAGATATTCATCATTACTATTTTTAACTTACTTATGAAACTTCCCATACGACTCACTATCAATATTTGCACAACTTATTGTGGGCTGCAGCAACGCTGTGAGTAGTACAATTGTTCCTACAATCTGAAAAACGGTAAACCAACTTTCAACTTTCCCACTCAATCTATCGTAGGTATCACTAATAATTTAAGGACTAATATTTGCGAACTTACTCCTTCATGAAATTTTATCTTTCCCATTTGTTTGTATTGGGTTGCTAGAAGTTTGCTAATATACAGAGCTTCTTCTTCTGTCATGCCAATTGCTAAAGCAATGTCGCTATGGGTGCTAATAGCAATAAATATTAATTTAATCATTAGATAAGTAACTCATGACTCACATTATGATGGTAGCCAAAATTCGGAAACTAAATAATAATTTACCTGACGAACTACGATCTTGAGTTATTTATTTATTTATTATTATTTAGCATATTAAATACCGACTCACCGACACATTCCCAAGAAGTAAAAGTTCATCCAAAAGTACAAGATGGTCTCCATTACGAGAACTCCTGGTAAGTTCAGCAGCATAAAATGAGGAAACTCGATCTTTGGACCAATTGGGAATAACCTTAGGCCAAATTTAAAAAGTTCATATTTAAAACCTATGCATAACAAGCGATGAAATTCTAGCTCTAAGAAAAAACTTACTTTTCACAATATGTTTTAAGGATTTCATTGGTCTGGCTGCCGGTTATTGTAGCCATTGATCCTAAAATATATTTTTTTTACATTATGTTGAGCAAAGCATCCACTTAATTTAAGTAAGGAGGTAGTAGGTACTTATAGCTTAGACAAACAGGCTATATTTTAATAATTTCGTACCTAAACCATCGAAATTGGATAAAATACATGAAAAGTAAAATTATCAGGCTTACCTATTGACGAAGAATATGCTATCCCAAGAAAATAGAAGATAGTAAAATCAGTTGGTAATGGGTTCCTAGAAAAAAACATCTGATTTGATATAACAAAAGCATTTTATGTAGGTACATCTATGATAGCAACTAAGTAAGTAGGTAGTAGGTACCTACCTTTCTCCGTGCCTAATGTATTTTTGTGTTTCCTTCCCAATAGTCTGATATGTTTCTAATATACCCATCTGAAAAACAAGTTTCCCAATGGTTACATACTTTTCAAAGTAACTGTCGGGAAAAGTGTTGCCAGATACAGATATTTTTATTAAAATGTTTAATTGTACCTTTTCGAGTTCTTTCAGTATGGCCTTAACAAGAGGCATCGTGAAACCACAAGCTACAATGCCAGACGTCCACATTGAGACGAACATAGTCATGAAGAATAGAAGAAAACTTAGCCTGTTACAAAAATTGTAAAAGAGAGGTATATAGTAATGAATTGACTTTAAATCAGAAAGTGCACACTGACTACTATTTTATTTGTAAAATAGTTTAATTACCTACGTAAAATCATAAATAAATAATACCTAAATACTTATAAACCTTAAAATAGCCCATTGGTGCAGGGAATAGTGCCCAGAGCCTTATACTGTCACCTCTTAGCGCGATTTAATTGAAGACCTGAAGTGAATCGCAACTATAGAATTTTTAGTTCCAATGCAGCGATTGAATTTAGGTCTTCATTTGAATCGCGCTTAGAGGTGATGCTTAGGCCCAGAACGAGAATGCTGGTGGCATTACCACGTGGATCGGCAACGCAATTTTTCTGTGCAACATAAAAGACCGCATTACATTTTAGATAGGTGGGTACTTGTAGTAACCGTATAAATACCTATAATGGGAACATCCAAAGATGAGCAGCAGCTTAAAGGCCAACCTTTTGTGAATCTGACTTTCTTCTATGGCCACTATGATAAACATTATGCCTATGCAGTCTAACAGTTCATTCCTTATGTACATCTGTAAGCAAATATTAACTCAGGGGGTGGCAGCTACATAGATATCTGTGGCTTTTCAACAATGCAATTATGTTATTGGCATAATTGGACCGTGCGCCACCCAATAGTCCAAATGTAGATAAATAGTATCATTTATGAATACAATTCAGCAATATTTAAATATTTGTGACAACCTTAATTGTATGCTGAGTCGGGACCTATATCATGACATCACGCAACATTATATTAAGCGGTCTTTCTTCTTTTATGTGTGGTTTGTCTTGTATAAGTACCTTCTTGTAAAAGGTAATGTGTGATGTCTTGAATAAATGTACTTTCTTTCTTTCTTTCTTTGATGTCATTTTCACTTACTTCGCTAATAAACCCACTGGTGTTCATCGCAGATGACATAGCAATAGGGATTAAAGCTGCAACACTGGCGTTCATAACATCTGTTAGCCAGTAAACAATAGTCACGAGGAATACGTATAAACATTTGTACGCCTAAAATAAGTAAAACCGTAAATATTAACGCACTAATTTAGTAATTTCCTGCCCACTATACCTGCTTTAAACCATCATGTGGGACAAAAATAATATATTGTGTGATAAACATATGTGTTATATGTTACTTAAGTTTTGAAATAAAATATAAAGAAAATAAAATAAATAAATAAACATATGTGTTGGTAGGTATTTTTGGGTGTTATAATTATGTACTAAATAGTAGGTACCAGGTAGGTAGGTGGTAGGTACCTATATAAATATTTAAAAAAGGGTATACCTACGTAATATAAAAACATATTACAAGTATTTGTGCAGTAGGTACATTACTAGGTACTTTATCAGTTAACTGGGAATGTTAAATTTTATATTGGGTAAGATTTTTTTAAACATTTAATCTCTAGTATATTAAGACATTTTCAGTTATTTTAATTAAACTAAAATAATATGGACACATAATTATTCAGAGGCTAAAAAAGGTTAACTACAAAACTACTTAAAACTAAAATAAAAATTGATAAATTAAGGTATCTAAAACTAGGTATAAACTGAGTGTTATCAAAAAGACCTTTGGTAGAGAGGAAAGTGCCCAGAACGCTGGCTGCATTGCCACGTTGAATAGCAATACTAATTTTCTTGGCAAAAAACAAGCCAGCCCTCTGGTCACTAGTCGTCTCCACCAAAAGTTTTGCCAAGTCCCTGTAAATTTCGATTGCACCTGGCCCCCACGGCCCATAGTTTCAACCCCAAATGGCACAAACATATAACCCCTGTCGAGGTGTCCATATTTGCGCCGTTTGAGGTTTTCAGCCTTAGCAGCAGCGCTACCAGCTTGATTTTTTGTTTCAGGAAGATGAGACGGTGCCGTGGTATCAACGCAAGTTGCATCCCATACCAAAGGCCGTCCCATCTTCCAAGGTATTAAAGTCATTCCATCGGGCCTCTTGCCGTCATCGCGCATAAGTCCGTTTGGTTCGAGCACGGACGGTACGCCGGCACTGACAATGGCCCGACGACTCCGACGAATGATGTAATTCAAGCTAACGTGTCTCGGGAAACGTCCTGCGCTTCTGCTACATGCTAAGCCGTGGTAGCCAAGGCAATCAACCATATCGCCACAATGGCATAGCAGCTCCTAAACGCAAGGATACAGCCTAATGGAATGTGTTGTTGTCCAAAAGGTTTCCTATATTCTTTGATGGCAAAGCTTGCAACCAAAGACCGGACTCCCATCGCGATACAGCAAGAAGACGGGCACGTTCTGCGGAATTAACAGACGTATCAAGCAAAGAGTCACGCTGTATCTCACAGAGCGGCCCATCCCAATCCCATTGCCTCTGCGAAAGGGGAGCTTTAGGTAAAGACTGATTTGGACAGGCTGCTTTCCACGAATTTACAGCCTCAACCATGAAAGCTATTTCAAAGTGAGCCAAACTGGATGATAAAATAGAACTTATTAGCTTTTCGGTGCTATGGACTGAGGACAGAAAAGCTGGTAATGACACACTAGAAATTTTGCGGATACCTAGACCTCCAAACCTGATTGGAAGTGACGCCTGGCACCATGTACGATCATCAAAAGGAATGTTTAGAATGGCGGTGAGTGTATCCTTTAAGATGTTGTCAAGCCGTTGTAAAAGTATAGGTTGATTCCAAAGTACATCTTAAAGCATACATAAATTTTGGCACAAAAAGACAGTAGCGAATAATAAAATAATCATATTAAAAATAAGGATATTAATTTTGAATAGTAGAAGACGAAGTGAATGATCTTCCAAAACTATGATGTTAGGAGCTATATTCTGAAATTGATCTATTATGGAATTTTTAAATTTTATTGAATTCGGAACATAAATCTCACACTTAGAAAAGTTTAGTGTTAAACCTATTGTTTCAAATTTTGATATTAAATTCTGAAAATCTCATGACGGTATTTACATCGCCTCCTAAGGTCCCGTCGTCTACCTACCACACATTGAATCTAGATTCTAAATTTTTAATGATTGGATGTATTGCTAAACTACAAATAGCCGGTCAAAGTGGACCACCTTGTTGGCATCGGACTTCTGAAGAGATCAAATTGTCTTTATATATTAATTTTGAAGGCTGTCCATAACAGTGCCAAAGGTATTTGTATAAATGGGGAATTTGGTATTAGGTAGAATTCAGCTAATAGAGCACCCCTATCAACTGAGTTAAAAGCGTTTTTTACGTCCACCTTAAGCAGAACCTCACCTCCATTGTTGGATATTCAGGTTCTTAAAATTAAACTCTACCAGTTAACTGGTTTCCATTATGGTCTCACATTCCATTCCATTGGACGTTACACTACGTCTGGATTTATTTGTAACCATACTTACATTACTGTCGCTAATAAAGGCAACTGGCAGCAAAAGTATTGGAATCAGTAGAATCAATAAAATTCTCCAATACAATATGCAAAACAACTTGAAACGATCTCGCCGTGTTATAATAACCAAGTTTGACTCACTGAAACAAAAACTGACTCGTTTTGTAGTTAAAATTAGAAAGTATTTATAAATATTATATTACTTATACCTACATTTAGGTGTATAACCTATCACTTCCAATAAATTAATAAGAATCTTACGAGGAATCTGAATCTGGCATTGCTATATGAGGAATTATAACTTTATAGATTATTAATGTTTGCTATTTAAATGTTTTCTATTCGCTGTCCTTTCCTCACTTTATCACGTAGGTCTCCATCGCCAGAGGTAAACAAGTTCTATGTGAATGTAATTAATCTCGATGGCCTGTTGCCCTTTAATTACGTACCATACGGTAGGTACTTACCTGTAGGTACCTAGCCTACCTACCTACGTTAATGGTTATCTACTCTGCGCTCATCGTAGTTTCATGGTCAGAAAAATCTTACCTAAATGTTGTTCTTTAATAAAGCTTGGTAAAAGAAAAATAAATCTAGAGTAAAATGTATATAATATATAATAATGTATTTTAATGAGGTAACTATACAAACCTTTGTACTGTTAGTCCTATGCTCTTTTATTAAGTCCAACTGTATAAATTCTACCAATATAGTAGAATTCCAACTCGAATGACATCATTTGCAATTATTGGCAAATTATCATTTTGACATTTTGGTTTGACACTTCGACACTTCGACGTAACAAACAAGTTTTTTTTTTTTAGTTGTCAACGTTCGTTGTTGAAGTTGGGTGTGTGTTGAATAATTCCTAAAATCGTAAATAATTACGATTACAAGTGCTAATTAAAAGCATAAACAATGCCTGTGGAATTAGAATTTGACTATATTAAGGCTACATCTTTTATGGACAAGTTTTCACAAGAAGACATCAACGAATTGCGTCTTTGGACAGAGAAATTGGATAAGTCTAAATACGTGCCGAAAGATTTAACGGATAAACAATTGTTGTTATTCTACAATGCATGTTACGGAGAGATGGATAAGACGAAGATCTGTATAGAAAAGTATTTTTCATCCAGAAAGAATGCGCCTGAGTTTTTTGAAAACCGCGTTTTGACTACCGAAGAAATGAAGAAGACCATTAATGTACTGTAAGTAGAAGATTTACATTTTATTTTATAGATTTCATCTATAATCTGTTCCCTGCCCAGTGCTTATAAGTAGGTTAAAAATAGTAGCTACCACGCCATAAGAAAATTAAACAAAGCCACGAAAGTATGTGTTTGTTTATCCACGTTTGTCTTCGAGATCGAAGATGTTTGTATATGCCAATAATTGCCTTTTGCTGCAGTTGCAGTTGCAGCAGGTTTTGATACCTAGTTAATCTTACACCCGAGTTTCGTAGTCAAATGTTCTATCAATTGGAACCACAGTATTTTCTGAGATAAAATGTATTTTGTGTGTTATACCTGGACCAATATCTACCTACATACCTTTCACCAAAATCTGTTAATCAATTTCAGTACACTTATATTAATTATCTATACTCATCATTCATATCCACAAAGGGTAAGATGCAGCTTAGGCCGGCCCCCATCTATGTGGACCGGCAACCTGGTCAGAACCGCAGGGAGCCGATTGATGCAGGAAGCAACCAGCTACTCAAAGTAGCGCTCTATGGGGGAGGCTTATGCTCAGCAGTTGGATGTCCTCAGGTTGTTGAAGATACTTAATGCAATTTACTCCTTCCCCCGCAGGAACTACTTTTTTTCTGGGAAAACATGTTGATCCTATGTCAATAATGTATAAGCAATCTCTGTGCGCAATTTTATTAAAATCAATTCGTAATTAACCCATCTTGGAAGACATTTTAAAACAACCTTGAATAAGATCTTGTCAAGAGTGGTTTGCATTAAATTTTTTGCATAGACAAAATATTTAGGCATGTAATCGAGGAAACATAATTGTGTACACTTTTATGTGTCTGGGTGTTGTAGGACCATGGTCCTCGTAGGTCCTGGGTCCCTAGATACAGGGAACCCTAGTTTATAGGATCCAGGATTTATGTATGTGATCTTTGGGCGTTATTTATTTATTGAACAAGATAGAACTGCTCCATCTTCTATGGATGTTGTAAGAGTACGAGAAAAATTTCAAATACCCAGAAATAACCAAATCATCATCATCATCAACAGCTGGAAGACGTCCATTGCTGCACATAGCCCTCCCCCACAGAGCGCGATATTGAGCGGCTTCTTGTGTCCTGGACCCATCGACTCCCGCGGTTTTAACCGCGTCGGTCCACCTGGCTGCGTCTTCCGGTTCGCGGTCGCCACTCGAGAACTTACTTTCTTCATCGGTTGACACTTGTCAGTTCTACGAGCGATGCTCTGATGGTTTTGGTATGGTTAGTTAATTCATAGCCAAAAAATTGATGAAAAAAATGCCTCATAACAACTTGGCTCAGCATGCAAGGTCATTATGGACACTTTTATCAATTTGATCTAGTATCAGTTCTCAATCTGATCCACAGAGCACCGGTATACCATCATTATAAACAATTTCATTGTCAATTATGTAATAAAAATATACAGGTATCATTAGGGGGGGGGGGGGGGGGTTTGCCATAATCACCACGCTTGGCAGGCGGCTTGGTGATTATCACCAAGACCGAGGGGAACGCTGCAACCCATTCCCTGGGTATTCCCTGAGCCGCCTTCTACGGCACCCACGGGAAGAGATGGGGTGGCGAGCAGCCGCTCAAGGTGGCGTGCTCTGGGGGAGGCCTATGTTCAGCAGTGGACGTCTTCAGGCTGTTAATGATGATGATGAAATATCTACCTAGACTCGCTTGCATATTAAATTAGGTCATAACAACATAATAGTTTTAAAATACTCAAGTATAAAAAACATTGTTAAATTCCTAGTATTTGTAATATTTTTCTGTGCACAAATACTTGTCCCGTCGCGGAAATCGTACCCGCTGCCTTCCGGATTATGAGCCTGCTCAACCACCACACCACAGAGATAAGATGAAATCTGCGGTGATAAACAAATTACCGTTGTTCATTGTTACAACACACAACACGACAATATCATAATACCAGGTAAAATGTTATGTGCGTTTTCGCGATTGTGTTGTCGCATCACGTAATCATGTTTGACGGCTCTGCTGCCTATCGAAATATCACGTACTTGCAACATCGGCGCTACTCTGTCCATCTGATCATTTTGTTCAGTCATGGGTGTAAAGTGCATGCCACTTTGAACCGTATTCCGTGTCAGATCCATCAGATGCCACGGTTCATTCGTGTATAGGAACTGACTTTCGAAAATGCGCGAGGCGAAACATTCGAACCTTGCGTCCGCGATCCTAAGTGTCATAATTATTTCCACTGCCTGCTATGACCTTTTGATTTTTAGGGTTCCGTCTGTACCCAAACGGTAAAAACGAGACCCTATTACTAACTACTAAAGCCTCTAGCTAGTCTCTCTGTCTGTATATCCGACCTATATGTATACGCCTGTATCTCATGAACCGTAGTACGTAGCTGGCTGTAATTTTCTCAGAATATGCGTTGTTACGGCGGATTACCTAATAAATAATCATCATCAACAGCCTGAAGATGTCCACTGATGAACATCGGCTTCCCCCACAGAGCGCCACTTTGAACCGCTTCTTGCCTCCTGCATCCATCGGCTCCCCGTGGCTTTAACTAGATCGTCGGTCTATCTAGCGGGGGGCTGCGTCTTCCGGTTCGTGGTCGTCACTCATGAACCCTTCTTCCCCATCGGTTGTCAGTTCTACGAGCGATGTGGCCTGCCCATTGCCATTCCAACTTGCTAATAGTTTATATTTATGATTAAATAAAATTGAAATCTACACAAACTCCACAAAATTATACTCCAAACTTGTCTTTCACGGAGTCAATGAACTCCCCTTCGAAATGGCCTTCATTTTACAAAATTGCTTCTACTTATATCTGTAGGTTCAGGTTAATTTGATCTTGGTCACATACCGCAGGTTAACCCCGGGTAGGTTAAATAATTAAATCCCTTCAGAATAAGGGGTAAAAATAACCTGCTAATTAGTCGGGGATCACTGAGCTGATGGTGCTCATTTCATTACACATCTGTGGTTTTGTTTGCATAGCCGGATAATGGTAGGTATAAAAATAACACATGTGATTATATACCTAATTAATGATACCTAGATCTTCTATGCGACCGTGAATTTCGGCATTTTTGAAATCATCAAACGTTTTATTCATCAACCTCTTTGCCTTTTCCCATTTTTTATTGGGGTCGGCTCTCTAACCTGTCGCTACACAGCTACCAGAATTACACGAGTGACTGTCATCTGACCTCGTAACCTATAAGGAACCAGTAACAGGGATGGTTAGATCAGTTGTCAGATTCTATCAGGCGTCTGACTACCCGTAACGATTGCCATAGATGTTCTTATGACAACCGGGACCGACGGCTTACCGTGCTCTTCGAGGCACGGAGCAATGGCATCACAAACTGCACATAACTTACTAGATAAATCATTGGTGCAGGGCCGAGGATCGAACCCGCGGGGTAATTACGTAAAATTCGCAACAGCAATGCGACAGCAGTAGCAATGCGACAGCAGTAGCGAAGCATACATTCTCGACACCACTAATGATGTATGACAGCAATCACCGCGAGATTTACGCCTGTCGCAAACCTGTTGCGAGTTAGGTAATTAGGGGGCCGGTGCCGTAAGATTGCGAAGCGCACATGCTACCGCTCGAACGTTTTATTGTGCTTGTGAAAAATTTGGTGATTTGGCCCTGAATAATAACGTCATAAACGTACAACGAAAATACCGTATTTATCCATACCAAAGCAGTTTTTTTCATACATAAAAACAGGATGAAAAAAAAACCATTCTTATGTATGAAAACTTATGTTATTCTTGAGGGCCGATGTCATAGCCTCATTATTCATTATCTAGATATTCAGTCATTTATTATCTCAAAAACTCGAAATGCGCGAGTGAGATAGAGGTTGTCATGGACCCTCACAAAATTCGAGAACGTGTATCATCCACCAATAAGCACTTGGCCAAAGGTCCTAGGATTACGACCAAAGATTATAAAGCCCGTTGATAGCTCGTGAACATAATTTCCCGTACAAACACGACTCACCTACGCGGGTAGGGGGCGAGGTAACAAAACGAGACAAGGTCATACGAAATTACAAAGAACAGAGCAGGATGGAACAAAAGACATCAACGTTCATAGTATTTATTAGAAATTAGTGGTTGAAATACACTGCTAATTTTCGTATGAGGGGAATCTGTATCATTGGTCAACTGGATTTTTAGTCAATGATTACGACCTGCGCCTACGCGATCTCCATCTGAAAAAAGGCATGTCATGTGAGCAGACGCAGACCCTGTTCAACCACCATAATAGGCTAGCTAATAAATCCAAGCCACTAGTTTCATAAGAAGTTGGATAAATAAATCAGGTCCTTTCTCCTGACCGTCAGACTAGTTATACTGTGTGGTGTGTGTTCTGATTCTGACCATGGATGTTAATTTAGACCTTAACATACCTCTTTTAAGTAAGATATTTTGATCTTAATTGAGTGGCTTATTCCATTGAATAATCATGTGTTGATTTATTTCATTTTTTCGTACCTTCCTATACGTATTATGGCAAGGTCAATGTGCCTTGTATTATGGGCTTCTATTTTTAAAACCTCTTCCGATTCGTAACCAGTTTGGTTGTAGACTTATCCTTATTGCGAAGTTTTCTGTACATGAGCTTAACGGTTAGGTAATCACCTTATTCCAATTTCAACGTTGATGAGCTCGTTCAAATTTATTCAACACATTTGCTCAAAAAATGCATTTACAAAGCATGTATACATCGTTCGAAAGTTAAACATTGCTCACCATACAACGGAGCGTGCGGTAAAATAGGTACTCTCACCTAAGTACCTATTTTACCGCATCCTCCGTTGTATAGCGCCGTGCGTAACATTTACGGTTTTTTTTAATTTCAATAAAACTTAAGTAAGAATTTCACCAAGGAGTTTCACATTACGAGAATAAATATGCTGAATGATCGAAACTCCTTGGAAGCGTTTTTGCTCAATACGTTTGTCTCACTTTAATACTAAACAGAAAATGAAACTTAAGGTGTAGTTCTAATTTTCAACACACGCACGTGGCGCCATTTGCATTGTAAATGCGCGCCATTTTAGCCCATTTTCATATTAGATTAGAAACATCAAAGATTGTTTGAAGCGACTTTCCCACCAATAAACAAAAGTTTGTTTCATTACCTATTGTACTGTTTTCTCGCAAGTGTGTTGAAAAACGTTGTATGATACACGTGCGGCAATTGGTTTCTACAAACTCGTGACTATGGTAAGCCCTCGACTTCGTCTCGGGTTTACATTTGTCTACTTGTATGTAAAAACCAACTTACCGCCCTAATATTATAAATAACTATTATGCTAAAATGGGCGTACGTTTGACGATATCTCACCTGCACCCCGATTGCCAACCCATCGAAATCGTTTTGATTCGAAATCTACACTCTCCGTCTCCTTCATCCTGAGTGTGAGAGAGTGAGAGTGAGAGGAACTGATGAAGTTGTCTAAGGTGGAGCACGTTTGCTCATGAGATGTCAGATGCCCACTCTTGACTTAAAAAGACTCGGCCCAGGTTATGGGGGAAATATTGAACCATAACCGTATTATATTCAATTATTCAGTAAAGCGAATACTGGGTACATACTTGGAAGTTATAAGCTGGAGTCGGGCTCAGGTGGGATGGAAGTATAGAAGTGTTTGTTAACTCTAGTCCCTGGCAGTGCCTAAGGCGAGTTCAGATTACTTCTACAGGAGTTGAAGGTCTGTGTAATTTAATACCATGTTAGACTAGGGTTTATCTACAATCTATATGTTTCTTAATATAATAAGCTTCTAATAAACTTATCGTATCATGGTATGTTAAAAAGAGTAAAATGAAAAGTTTAATGTAGTATTTAAAAAACCTGCAATTGAACTATAGAGACTTAAGTATAAGTCGTTTGATAAAAATGTTTATAGAGCTAACGAGACTAGCATTAAGGTTCAGTAGTTTAATCAAATTATTTTGTTGAACCATTGAGACTATAAAATCTCAGTAATTCAGTCAATTGAACTGTTAATCGAAATACTGATGGTAACATATTTAGTAATCTGTGCTACTGAGAAGACTACGTCTCGTCTGGTGCAGGAAACTCGTATTAATAAAGTACTGATATTTTGTAATTACGTACTTATTTTTAGAGTTCCGTACACATTTTAGAAAAAATTTGACTGGCCTGTTAGCTCAGTTGGTAGTAGCTCTGCCTTCTGAACATTAGGTTGTGGGTTCGATTCCCACCCGGGACAAACATTTGTGTGATGAACATCGATGTTTGTTCTGTGTCTGGGTGTTATATTGTATTCTATGTATGTATTTACATACAAAAAAAGTCTGGTTATCTGGTTCCCATAGTACAAGCTATGCTTAGTTTGGGGGTAAATGGTGCTGTGTAAAATGTCCATACATATTTAATTAACTATTGTAGGATAATTTTAGTGTTTGTCTGTCAAGAAATTTTATCTCAGAAACGAATATGGACTAAAATAAAAATAATCTATTTTGGACCGAATTATTCGTATGTTATGCGTCATCAAAAGCTATTTTGAGTATTTTCCGTTTACCTAGAACCTTGGAATTTTGTGTAGCGCAAGTAAAGGTGAAATAGTTAATGGGACAACATTTCATTTTTTGATGGTACCGGAAACCGTTATGAGATTATCCTATAAAAAGCCCAATTAAAAAATATCAGATTTTTATATTCAATACTAGTTGCGCCCCGCGGCGTTACCCGCAGATAAAAGTATCCTATGTGTTAATACAGCGTAAAAGCTCTCTGGATTCCAAGTTCAGTAGTTACGGAGATATAAGATAACAAACATTCACACACACAAACTTTCGCATTTATAATATTAGTAGGTAGGATTTCTCATGTTATTATTAAAAATCAAAATGAGAATGGGGTCCATCGTAAGACGCTCGCACAGCCTAAACCGCTGAAGCTAAAATCTTGAAATTTCGATAGGTACCTATTTAAAAGTAACCGATATAGTTATAGCGGTTTTTAAACGATTCCCAAAAAAGGAGGGTTAAGGTAATTTTAAACCGGAAAAATAAAGGGTTTTTTTTTTAATTTTAATATTTACAGAACTGAATTATTAGTATGTCTACCTATTTTGAATAAGTCATTGATTGTAATTTATTTTGGGTACCTATATATATATATAAATAAATGTGGTAATCGTTACGGGTATAGTCAGACGCCTGATAGAATCTGACACCTGGTCTAACCATCCCTGTTACTGGTTCCTTATGGGTTGCGAGGTCAGATGGCAGTCGCAGTTACATTGGGAGCCGACCCCAATAATAGATGGTAGAAGGCAAAGAAGATGATGATAATATATAAACAAATAAATTTACACTGGTCATATTTAGCCGATAGTGTAGGTACCTATCTTCATAGAAATGTAAATAATATTATATTTCTATAGGTATCGTGTTTGAGCCCATTTACCTCAATGAATGGACAGGTTATAGATAGAGAAAGATCAAGTTAGTTGGGTTTATGTAAAACCACTATTTTATAGAGGAAAGATTTGTATTTTTGTATGTTTGTAATGAATAAACTCAAAAACTACTCAGCCGATTTCAAAAATTCTTTCACCATTGGAAAGCTACATTCACCCTGAGTAACATAGGCTACACCACTACACGTGCGAAGCCGGGGCGAGCCGCTAGTGTAAAATATAATACTCATGTTATTTCACATCATTCTATTATTTCTACTTGAAAATAATTAGCTGACATTTTTGAATATTATTCTGAAGTTTTATTTATTCAGATATTACCTACTCGTACTGATCAAATCTAACGGGATATTTTTAGATTTTAATATGGGCTTGTTATTTCATATAAATAAATAACGCCCAACACATCACTTACATAGATCCTGGACCCTAACTAGGATTCCCTGTATCTAGGGACCCAGGAACTACAAGGACCATGCTCCCACAACACACACACACACACAGAACATGTATTTGCGCCTATTTTTTCATGTGCACAAATACTTGTCCTGTCGCGGGAATCGAACCCGCCGCCTCCGAGTTATGAGCCGACCTGCTTAACCACCACACCACAGAGGCTGTCAAATATCATTTTATTGTATTTTTACAACTTAAAAATAGCTAAATTACAGTCATTTTATTCGATTTAATGACTACTACTCTGCTCTGTTATATACTCGGATATTACCTACGTAAAAAATGTTTTGGAAAACAGGATTATTTAGTCTAAAAACGTTAACCATTTGCGTCATAGTGGTTTACTGTTCACCTTTGAACTTTGCCAGAGTATCTCTATTAGAATAATTATATGGGCTGCGATGTTTAGCCAAGTACATGAAACAAATATAAAGACAAATTTACATTCGGCCAGATTATTTGCTTTAACGTATGTTGTGACCTTGTTTCTGTGTTTGTTATTTTGTTGTTAGTTTGTTATTATCTTGTATTTTGTTTGTTGTACATATAATTAAGTCGGGTAGCATTTTCAATTTTAAAATGGAGTTTATCTATTCAGTTGGTTTTTTAATGTTTGCCAGATCTCCGACATTTATAAACAGGTGTGGTTTTTTTTCATTTGGTTAGGGGTTTTTTATTGATTGAAATATCATCAAAATTGGTTAAGTAGTTTGGTTTTCAAATCAAAATACGTTTTGGTAAAAAATATACGGAATGCAATTTAATTCATTGGCATAAATTGAATACATAATTTATTGATGATTATTAAAGAGTAAATGGTGCAAATAACAATATTTTTTTACTGAAAATTATGAAGATTGCCGTGGCGCCTTGGCACGAGTGGTTTTGATACTCTTAAATTTCTCGGTATGAAATTAAGGCGATCTAAATCTGTATATAAAATAGCGGGCCACATCGCTCGTAGAACTGACAGCCGATGGGGAAGAAAGGTTCTCGAGTGTTGACCATGAACCGGAAGACGCAGCGTAGGCCGGCCCGCACTTGGTGGACCGACGATCTGGTGAAAACCGCGCTCTGTGGGGGAGGCCTATGTTCGTTGTTTAGCAGTGGACGTCAGGCTGTTGATGATGATGACTAATATAAAAGAGAAATGCTTTTTGTTTGTTTATTTGTTTGTGTGTAGCTTTCACGCAAAAACGGCTGAATCTTTTTAGTTGAAATGCATAGAGATTGCTAAGACTGCCGAGTTTAACATAGGGTGGTACTTATTTACCCGGAAAAATAAGAATACTCGTGGGAAAACGGTGATTCAAAAAATGAGGGTGGAAACATGCAGGACCCTGATTCTGTATGAATACACAGATTCCACACGATACGAAACCACGTCGTTATCGTGTCTTGTTCAAATCGTGTCACAGCATATTGACATATCCACCTAGTGGTGGGCCTACGCTGTGTCTTCCGGCTTGTGGTCGCCCCTCGAGAACCTTTCTTCCCCATCGATTATCTACTACAACAATATACTCTAAAACTATCAAATATACTATAGATACACAGTCTCTGTGAAAATCAAACCTCAAAAGTGTCCCCGCGCCAATGCTTACTAATACAGATCTCCTCTCCAGCTAATATAAAATAGTCCACAAGCGGTTGTTTCATTTTAATAATGAACCATAGCACCTTCTAATAGCGTTGTAAAACAAATATGTGAGGTACATCACTTTCATTAGGCGCAGTCACACGCGGCTGAGAACAAAAACAAGGCATATGCCTTGCTTAAATGGTGCCGTTTTCGAGGCGGCGATCGTGGATCTGCTCTATATTTTATTGCAGTTTAAAACCTTGTTTTTCTTATCTAGATTTTCTTCTACATTACCTTTGCACAGTTTTATTATAAGTAGGTACACTTAAAACAGATGGTGCAGTCAAAGTTGAATAGCAGTTGTAATTATACAACTGGTAGTAGGTCTAGGTCGACATCCTAACGTTTTGTTCATCTAACTGCACTTTTAGATCATCTCAGCAAATGCTATAAGTTGGTTAAGTTTATTAATCTACAAGCTAGCGGCGCTCCGCGGTTTTCCACGGTTTACCTGTTTCCCCGTGACGCTTAATTTTTCAGGAAAAGAGTATAATTTCTTACTTACCGGTTGAACCATTTTGGCGTAGTATAATTTTGCAGGAAAACAGTATAATTTCTTACAAACCGGTTCAACCATTTTCGCGTAGCCATAAATTTCCAGAAAAAAAGTAATTTCTTACAAACCGGTTTACCCATTTTGGTTTAGCCAAAACAGACATTTTTATTTATTATTTATAAAACATACACAATCCTCAGTATAAATTCAATGAATTGTATTACATTATTGAATGAACTTCATTAAAGTTCGTTTGTTCCAGAGAGTTCTCGTACCTTCCTGGAAAGTCGGTACAGGGTTACGACATCATCTTCCATCGTCTCCATGACACAGAACCTTCGAAGTACCATCTCGAGAACGGTGTGAAGCTAATGTTCATGGCTGTCGGTGAGTACTTTTATTTTTATGACTTTTTACTGAACCCGATGTTTTCAGTTTCATTGAACCCTGTGTGTTTAATGTCACTGAACCCGGTGAGTTCAGTTTCAATGAGCCCCCGGTGAGTTTAGTTTCGTTGAACCCGGTGAGTTCAGATTCATTGAACCCGATGAGTTCAGTTTCATGGAACCCTGTGTGTTTAGTTTCATTGATTCCGGTGAGTTTAGTTTCATTGAACCAGGTGACTTCAGATTTATTGAACCCGGTGAGTTCAATGAAACGTAATGCATTTTTGATCTATAGATTGAAAAGTTGTCCACCTATTTATTGTGGTGTATATTGACTAGACGGTAGACTAGACATTGATTCAACTTGCTGATTTTATTGTACTCAAACTTAGCGTTACCTTTGTACGTAGTACTATACATTATCTATTGTGCCTTTGTGTCAGTTACTCTATGTTCTACGTCTTGTGTGGATGAGTTCTTTCTATCTTGATATAAATCTACTACAGGTTCAGGAATATGTAGGATTTTGTCCCAGAAAATTGTGAACGTATCAACAGATTGGTGCTGTTGGCCTGTAGTTCTATACCGACCTTTATAAAGTTAAACTTTAACCCTATACTAGTTACTTAGTACAACTCCTGTACAGTTAAATGTGGAAATGCTTTGTTAGTGGCGAAACAGTAATAAACATATCATACAAACAAACAATTTAAATTATATCACTATATGACATTATATGACTAGAAAAACAATATGATAGACTCAACGCTCAGAACTAGAAAGTGAAGCCAAAAAAGGAATACGTTATTGCAAAATCATACTATTTGTTATTCCACCCACATTATTTCGAGTAGCGATTAGAATCGATGTCTACATCTAATACGTAGACGCAGATCCTGTCTGTCTGTCCGCACACTTGACTGGCGTGATAGCTGCTTTAGTAATAGCTCTGACTTTTGAACTGTAGGTGTGGGTTCGATTCCCACCCAGGACAAACATTTGTGTGATGAACACTGGGTGTTTGTTCTGTGTCTGGGGGTTATATTGTATTCTATCTGGTTCCCATAGTGCTTCGCTTAGTTTAAGGCTAGATGGCGTTGTGTGTCCCGTCCACAAATATTTTCTTAATTACATGGGACACTCTTTATATAAAAATATAGTTGTGCCTCGTGGTTTCACCCGCGGAAGAAATATGTATTGTTAATATGTTGTAATACACCTGCTAACTCGCAATTTTTTTTATAGTTTACCTATAAGCAAAGTATTTGGCCACTGTCTCACCTAATGGAGTGTGATGACGCAGCCTACGATGGTGCATGCTTGCCAAGAAGATACCTGTTCACTCTAGACTTGAAGACTCCCAGATCATAGTTAGCTAGAAACAAGGACGCCAGCAAGGTGTTCCACTCCTTGACTGTTCGCACTATAAAGTGCATAGCAAAACGATTAGTGCGGGTTGATAGAAATTTCAACCATATATGGCTGCCGTGTTTTTGTGCGCCTTGATGTCCGGACATTATTTCAGCAGACTATCAGATCAGTCATCTTTGGATCTGAATCTAGATTGCTGTGTTCCATTTTAAATCGATTTAACCTCAGACTAACCTTCATATAATAAACATACGTGTGTAATCATTAAATGGTGCGATGGTGGCCGAGCAGTAGCTTGTGCGCTTCGCAATGTTACGGCACCGGGTTCGATCCTCGGCCCTGCACCAATGACTTACCTAAGTTATGTGCAGTTTTCGATGCCATTGCTCCGTGCCTCGGAGAGCACGTTAAGCCGTCGGTCTCGGTTGTCATAAGAACATCTATGCCAATCGTTACGGTTAGTCTGAAGCCTGGTAGAGTCTGATACCTGATCTAACCATCCCTGTTACTGGTTCCTTATGGGTTGCGAGGTCAGATGGTAGTCGCTCGTGTAATTCTGGTAGCTTGCCTCTACAGGTTAGACTGGGAGCCGACCCCAGTAACAAAAGGGAAAAAGGCAAAGAAGAGGATGATGATGTGTAATCATTAAATGAAAAAAAAAATAGAAGAAAACAATTATTTTCTTGTTTTGATATTATAAATACAGCAACTTAGTTAGAAAATAGTACGATCTCGGTCGCCTCCAGTCTTATAACAAAACGTAGAACTTTGAACTTTATGACCTATGGGGTGACCACGGAACCCCTGAGGGTTCCCTGTCTATACTTCCTTAATCCTTCCCTGAGGCTCAGGGAGCGAGCTTTGCTAGCTAATGCTACTTGTGGTCGATTCAGACAGCGTGCCGGCGACCTCGCGCTATTTCAGCCGCAGCAACTCGCGGCGACTTGAAAGTTTCTAACGTATAACCTAACCTAACCTATAGGCGTCAAAACAACGTACCCGCGACTAGCGTCCAGTCAAAATGTCGAACAACGGGACAGACAGGAATTAATGACCCAACAAAATCTAGTCCGCAAGTGGAAATCGCGTGAAGTCGCCGGCACGCTGTCTGAGCCCTACCTGCAATGCAGTCTTTGCAATTCGCGGCAGTAACGAATCGTTTCTATAGAAGACAAGGGATTTAGTTTTGCCCCCTTTGCTGTGGCATTAAATGGAGTTATATTTATCATATCTACATAATACATATAATAGGTAAAATGCGTATTTTATAATAGACCACATTTTAAAATTTTATAGGTTAGTATTTGCAATTCATCAACATACAGGTATAGTATCAACCTTCATCATCAGCTTTTTTTGACGCAAAAATAGGTGATGGAGGGGGGGGGGGGGGGGGGAGAATGAATCGCCTGAATATTAGCTTATGCCGCAATTACATTACACTAAATGCAGTCGTCTAGTCAGGATTCGGGAAAGGAAGCTTACGTGTTAGTTCCCTAACCAGGAACTGATTTAGAAAGGTGTAATAGCACTTAGTGATGACTAATTGCCTAAAACGCTTTAGTGTAATTGCGGCATCAGCCGAGTTACGGCACCTGTAGGAAGGAACAGATGGGGTGGTCCTATTCTAGCGCCGGAACTGCTTTTGACTCTGACCTTCCATTGAGGGCAGCAACCATAAAGGACATACTCGTTCTAGAACTACGGCATACATAATATGTATATATACCTACTGGTTACATGGCGATGTTTTCCTTATTATTTATTGCTACAAAATGGCTTCTACATATTTACTAGGTAACGCATAAAACATAGACTTCACGCTACCAAGGTATAATTTTGTTGTATTATTTATAAGTATTGTCCAGTGATGCAATCCCTGCCTATTAGAAAAAAACAATGAAGTTTTAGGCGTAAGGCCAAAATCAAAAAATGGTCCATTCGCAAAATATCTTTCCAAATGTCCGTTATTCTCAAACCTTTTTCCCCTTGAAGCAGTGATGCGAGATGGATTCGCTAAACTAATTTTAGGAGGATTTCAAAAAAATTTGGAGGGAAATTCACATGGTCATCTGGCAACACTGCCCTGAAGGCACTTTTGGCACTCTTGGCTCTATGTTTCCACATAGCATGTGTATTGGTGTACTCTTTAGTAATACCTACTCTTTTGTACTTTAACTACCTTAAAAATGTCGCCAACAAACCTTTGCCTGAAGTGAGACGCTTTCATTCACACTCAATAAATCGGTTAAATTTCGTTGAAATCACTGCAATAATGTTCACAATGGCCCAACCTTCCCCACCTCTGAAATTCGCCGAGAAGGTTACGTCTACGCCCTTGGGAATCGACATTTCGCTGCGAGCATACATTTTTGAAATATACCCTTATACAGCCGCGGGTTGCTCCATCTCCATTATTTATTTAGGATTTGCGTGCGTCACTCTTTTCAATGCTAACATTAA
The DNA here is from genome assembly GCA_910589525.2 of Ennomos quercinarius. NCBI lineage: Eukaryota > Metazoa > Arthropoda > Insecta > Lepidoptera > Geometridae > Ennomos > Ennomos quercinarius. The sequence goes on from OU342509.1 coordinate 2,180,330, forward strand.
CCTTGCAGATTTAGAATTAATAAGCTAATTATTACCATTTATATTTGTCTTTGCTTAACTTAACTAAGAATATTAACTACCGGTTCTGAACCCGTGGCTTGTTTATCAGCTCAATATCTTTTGCGACAATATGCTTGTGTCGGGCTATTTTTTATGGCACAATTTAATAATATTCCTCAAATATATCTCAAAAAATTACAAAGTTACATGCATTTTAAAACACAGGAATAGAAAGAGACAGTTCAGACGTAGTCAGTTCTTGCTCCTTCATAGTACCTTATTACTAAGCTGTGGTAGCTTTACATACAATCTCTTTGGCATGTCACGTCACTAACGTGCGTTTTCATAGTAACTGTGGGGAAGCTCTGTTGCGAGAAAGGGACAAGGGGAACTTTAAAAGCTTATTACCCCGTGATTTATTTACCAATTTCAGCCTGTGTTCCAGATCTCAGACTTCACGACTTCCTGTACAGTTAGTACGGTTTTGTATCATACTCTCTCTCTCATGTTTTGTATGGTTAAGATGACTATTCGTCACATTAGCTATTTCGTCACTATCTTTGATAGGTCACACAATGATCTAATGACCGTTCATCACACTAAGATGACTACAAAGAAATAAAATAATAGCAAATGAACTTAAATAATTGGCCAAGTGCGAGTCGGACTCGCGCACGAAGGGTTCCGTACTATTATCTATAAAAACGAGCAAAAAATCACGTTCGTTGTATGGGAGCCCCCTTAAATATTTATTTTATTCTGTTTTTTAGTATTTGTTATTATAGCGGCAACAGAAATACATCATCTGTGAAATTTTCAACTGTCTAACTATCACGCTTCATGAGATACAGCCTGGTGACAGACGAACAGACAGTGGAGCCTTAGTAATAGGGTCCGTTTTACCCTTTGGGTACGGAATCCTAAAAATGGCTTCTCTCCATGAAGCGCATAAAAGCGATTTGATTAAAAAATAACAAATTTTACTTTCTCCGTCACCGCCATTATTTTTTTTATCGCATTTGACCACGGTCAAATGTCATCCTATCATTCTATCGTTTATCGGTCGGTCATTATGACTTTAATAACCTATGTTTTGGAATCTTACTTTTGTATGAACTTCTTTTCTGCATAGAAATGATGCTTTTTTGCTTCACTGTACATTGAAAAAATGCGTCGGACGAGTTGGGAATGAGTCGTAATCATTGACTATAAATCCAGTTAACCAATGATACAACTTCCCCTCATACGAAAATTAGTGGTGTATTTCAACCACTAACTTCTAACAAATACTATGAATTTCTAATAAATCACGGGAACCCGTTGATGTCTTTTATTCCATCCTGCTCTGTTCTTTGTAATTTCGTATGACTTTGTCTCGTTTTGGTTACCTCGCCCCCTCATGTTTGTACGTGAAATTATGTTCACGAGCTATCAACGGGCTAATCTTTGGTCGTAATACAGCATGAAACGAGTAAAGGAAACAAATTAGATGCACAACTTGACGTATTATAAATGTGACCTATAGCTAATGTGAGTAATGTGACGAATGGTCATCGTAACCTTTTTTAATGGTTCCGTCAATCAAATTTTATTTTTTTAAAAGGGGATGTTCCGCTTTTCTTAAATCTGTACGGAACCCTAAAAAAGCGAAAGGCAACCGTGACAAAATCCTTTCTCTCCGTTGCATACCTTACATAGACTTATGAAATTATGGAGGTTTGTGGTTTGCACTTTGCACTGATGCGAATTGCGTTATCTTCAAATTCAAATTCAAATTAATTTATTTGTTAGAATATTGTGCTTAAGATTTTACAATCATCTTGTCATAATTTACACATTTTTATCAAAGCCAATTTAAGTATAATAAATAAAAAAAAAAAAAAATAACGCCCAACGATCACATGCATAGAACCTGGACCGTAACTAGGATTCCCTGTATCTAGGGACCCAGGAACTACGAGGACCATGGTCACACAACACCCTGACACAGAACAAGTATTCAAGAGGTCTACCTATATACCTATAACCTATAATAACCACAGAGTAACATAAGAAATTCTATTGTTACACACTCCTTTTTTATATACAAACTACCTAATCATATAATAATTATTTTAAACTAGCTGACCCGCCCCGGCTTCGTACGGGTTTTTAGGGGTTTCCCGGCAATTATTCGAATTTTTCTCACCTTTTAAACCTTCACCTCCACCTCCACGAACATTTCAAGACCAAGATAAGATAAATCCGTTCAGCCGTTCTCGAGTTTTAGCGAGACTAACGAACAGCAATTGATTTTTATATATATAGATTAACATAATTATCAAATTCAATCTCATGTCTTTATCAAACCGGTTCCTAGAAGCCAGGCAGAGAGCCAACTTTACATAACCTCGTACTTACTACCCAATGTATTGATTGAGTACTAGTTGACCCATCCCGGCTTCGCACGGGTTAATTTAAGTCCTTACCCAGTTTATGGGTAAGAGGGAAGTGAAAAGGAAAAAGATAAAAAAAGGTTGAAAGAAAGAAGGGAAAATAGGGGAAAAGGATAAATAAATAACGCCCAACGATCACATACATAGATCCTAGACCCTAACTAGGATTCCCTGTATCTAGGGACCCAGGAACTACGAGGACCATGGTCCCACAACACCCAGACACAGAACAATTATTTGCGCTTTTTTTTCACTGCACAAATACTTGACCTGTCGCGGGACTCGAACCCGCCGCCTCCGGGTTACGAGGCGACTTGCTCAACCACCACACCACAGAGGCTGTCAATGTCGAAGGGAAGAGAGAAGGGAAAGGGGAAAGGATGAATGGATGGGACGGCAATAGAAGGAAGGCAATGGATGAGACGGCAAAAGAAGAAGGCAGATTGCCGTCCCATCCATTCATCCTTTTCCCCTATCTTTTTCCCTTTCCCTTCTACAGGGTGAGTATAAATAAATAGGTAAATAAAAAATAATACATATACATACAAAAGAGTCCATGCATTAAAATTACATCCTTATTTCTTGCTGCAATCTGCACTTGGCTATTTTAGAAAACAACAACTATCCTAAACGTTATTCTGAAAAATTAGCTTTAAACATACCTAATTTCAGCGAAATCCGTTCAGTAGTTACAGCGTGATGCGTGTTCAAACGAACAGACAGATAGACAAAAAATTAAAAAAAAAAAAGTTTCTATTTATTGTATGTCGGTTAAGAAGTATAAAGAATTTCAAAAAATATTCAGTGTACAGATTTAGCCCAGTTACAGTTTTATTATGTGTATAGATTTAATGGTAATGGTAGGGTTAGGTACGTAGGGCAATTTCGGTGTCTTTTCGACCCGAAATTTACCGAATCGATAACCTCCCCCTTTTTTGGAGTCAGTTAAAACAGGAACATCTCATATAGTGCTGCCATAAATTTAAAATTCTACTCATAAATAAATAAATAATTAATATTTAAATTAATAATAAATTAGTGGAATAAGTATATTTCCTTCGCGGAATCGCGGCGAGTCTAAAAATAGCTCAGCGCTATTGATTTATCTGATCAGCGCTCAAGTACCTAGGTATTAGGTATTATCTAGGTAACCTACACTCTTGTAAGATTACCGCATACCCCTGAACGGCTGACGACAAGGACTTTCCTTTATTTAGTATTTATTTTTCTTATTGCAAATAGTTATACATTGCTAAATGTTTTTTTTGATGTTTTTTTTTTCTTTATATTTTGGCTCCACACATAGTGTATTTAGCCAGTGTCAAGTTTTGTAATTTTTCATCGTATTATGGAAATTTTCACTTAAAAGTCAAGTCATAGTCACAGTCAGAGTAGTCATAGTCTAGTCTAAGGCATGCCCTAGTAAAGTGGTGGCAACTTTACTAGAGACTTCTATGAAATTTTGGAAGCAACACGAAAAACCACGTTTCACTACATTACATCACTTGCCCACACTCATGCTCGTAATTCAGCACTTAATGCGTAAAACACCACCAATTTTAAACATTAACACTCGAAAAAGCATAAGTTTTGTAAAATAATACAATGCACCGACGTGAACTTTTCCGCGTTCCCGCCGCGTATATAATTTACTACCATGTACATTTTCCCTGTTAGAGTTTCGGGTTGCCATTTTTTTCGAAAACCACTAAATTGGTATATTTCGAATTTCAGATGCGTGCCTCAGCCAGCGTGGACCTCAACCTGGCTACATCTTCTTATTCGACATGCGCGGGGTGAAGTTTGGACATCTCACCAGAGTTAGCTTATCGTAAGTATTTTTTTATATGAATAATAAAAAAAACGTATTATAAATTGAATAAAAGACAAAATCTCATTTGCTAAAAAATGCAAATGTTATGGGCGGCCGTGTCGCTTAACATCAGGTGAACGACTAGCTCGTCACGTCATTCATTCTCATAAAAAAAAATACTTGGCGCGTATTTGTCTATGCAGGTTTAAGTTGAGTTACGGAACAGTATGTAGGTTACCTCTTGAGTTTTTGGAGGGTTTTTATTTCACCTCATTTTGCCTGGAACATGTCGCTTTTATAGATAAGGTCGCCGTTTGTCTATTGTTACAATTGTTATTCGTTGTACTCTTATGTATCGACAGCCTCTGTGGTGTGATTGTTGAGCAGGTCGGTTCATTACCCGGAGGCGGGTTCGAATCCCGCGACTGGACAAGTATTTGTACACAGTGGGAAAAGAGCGCAAATACTTGTCTGTGTCTGGGTGTTGTGGGAGCATGGTCCTCGTAGGTCCTGGGTCCCTAGATACAATCCTAGTTAGGGCCTAGGATCTTCGTATATATGTGTTCGTTGGGCGTTATTATTATACAAGGTGAGTTTGAATTGGTATGTTATCCCGAAAGGGGGGGACTGGGACCATGATAGCCCAGTTGTGAGAGCCTTACTTAAAACTGCGTGTTTCCAAACCTCCATACTAAAAAATAAATCCACTCACAAAATTGCACGTGCGATCGCTACGAGAGTTAATAAGATTCTAAAATAAACAAACAAATTCATTTCTAAACACAGGTCGTCAAACTCATTTAAGTGCATTCGGTCAAGGACGAAGTTCAACCACCCAGCTGCGCTATGGCTAGCTTCGAACGTAAACTTTACATGGCATTTCTTCAATGATAAACTATTAATTTAGAAACGTCGTAGAAGAAACATTGTCTACCTTGGGGAGTAGATTTACCCCCTTTCGGGATAATATACCAATTCAAACTCAGATAGTATACCTATTTATTGTACCTATAGCTTAATAAAAACTGCACCTTGAAGATTTGCCGTCTTTTCCATATGTTTTTATTTTCACTCTGCTGCAACTTGTAAATGTATCATCATTTTGCAATTATCTAAATAATTAATATAGATGTGTTTTTAGCTTTCAAAAGGACAAGCAAAGGTAAAAGGCGTGCAATCATAAACACAAATCATTTTCATTAACTTGTACTTAATAGTAAAGAAGATTGACTAAGAATCGCGGTAAAAGTGTTGCGTAGAATGTTGAAATTAAACTGAAAAAAGTTAATTTAAAAAAAAAAGATATGTGTGGACATTTCACACAGCGCCATCTAGCCCCAAACTAAGCATAGCTTGTACTATGAAACCAGATAACTGATAGAATACTTAGATACGTTTTTGTTTGTAAATACATTAGAATACAATATACCACCCAGACACAGAACAAACACCTATGTTCATCACACAAATGTTTGTCCTGCAGGGCTACTACCAACTGAGCTATCAGGCCAGTTAATTCACTTATGTAACTCAATCATTGTTATACAAAATGGTAGATTCTTACAATGCGATGTTTTAATTAGAATTGTAGATCACTTTAACTGAATATTAATTAAAACAGTTGATTTAAAAGTTATAAAACTAGCGAAAAGCGATTCGTTTCGGAAATTATTTACTAGAAATAATCGACAAATCGTTGCGATTCGTAAAACAACGTTATTTTGGAGCTATAATAGAAGACGGTCATAATTTTAAACTAAGAATTTCGACACTTTTATTTTTATTAAATCCTATTCATGGATTCTATAAAAAACCGGCCAAGTGCGAGTCGGACTCGCGCACCAAGGGTTCCGTACCAATATCTATAAAAACGACCAAACAAACCACGTTTGTTGTATGGGAACCCCTTATAAATATTTCTTTTATTCTGTTTTTTTATTATTTGTTGTTATAGCGGCAACAGCAATACATCATCTGTGAAAATTTCAACGGTCTAACTTTAACTGTTCATGAGATACAGCCTGGTGACAGACAGACAGACAGACAGCGGAACCTTAGTAATAGGATCCGTTTTACCCTTTGGTACGGAACCCTAAAAAGGTTGTATATGATCTGTGGGTCTATTAGTTTCGCTGAGCTTTCGTCAGGCGTGGGTCACACTTAGCAGACACATCCAAAGGTTTCGAAATTTTGAAAGTCCTACGGGGCTTTGTGCTTCGTTTGCATATATGTACAGAATTATTGAACTGAAGTAACATCGTATTTTAAAGGTGAATATAAAATCAGCGAGCTATTTATTTAATTCATTCGCCGCATTAACTGACACGGTTCAAGGTTACAAACTACATCATATTTTAAATAATACGAAACTAGATATAACGCGGATGCAGCTGGCTTAAAAAAATACAATATTATGTTTGTCGCTTCGATAGGTTTCGTGCCCGAGTTTTTTAGTCTATGACATTTCTGAAGGAGTTATAATAACATCTCAGTAGAGTTTTGGCGGGACCGCGGAAAAGTTCACGTCGTTGCATTGTATTATTTTTCAAAACTCGTGCTTTTTCCAGTGTTAATGATTAAAATCGGTGGTGTTTTACGCATTAAGTGCTGAATTACGAGCATGAGTGTGGGCAAGTGATATAATGTGGTGAAACGTGTTTTTCGTGTTGCTTCCAAAATTCCATAGAAGCTTCTAGTAAAGTTGCCACCACTTTACTAGGGCATGACTTAGACTGGACTGAGACTACCTGACTTAGACTGGACTATGACTACGCAGACTGTGACTAAGACTTGACTTTACGTGAAATATTCTATCATTATGAAAAATTACAATACTTGACACTGGCTAAATACACTATGTGTGGAGCCAAAATATAAGAGAAAAAAAAAAAAAACAGCTCAGTAGTGGTTTTAGATTATTGTTGTATTATAATATTTTAACGGTTTTTTGACATATTTCTGATCTGCGCTCAACTTATAACCCGCTCATTTTGCAACGCCATCTAGTTTTAGGCATATTAATTTTTGATCTACGCTGTTTTCTTGGCACTAAAAGTGCAAAAAAGATATCGTATAAAAACGCATGCACTAAAAGTGCAAAAAAGATATCGTAAAAACGCATGCACTAAAAGCGCAAAAAAGATATCGTAAAAACGTATGCTCAAAAACACAAAAAGATATAAAAGTCATCTGGGTAGGATTTTTGCAGCATATGGCTGTGGAGCGTATTTTTGTAATCCAATATCACATGTATGCTACTTTTCAGGGCTCTACGGAAATTCTTCCAATACGTCCAAGAGGCCATGCCCGTCCGCATGAAGGCCATACACGTGCTGAACACGGAACCTGTTCTAGACAAACTGCTGCTGCTCATCAGGCCCTTTATGGATAAGAAGTTCTATGATATGGTGAGAATATGTACCTTCAGATATGTTCTAGGCCAGCGTCACTTTCCATCAGAGCCCTAATTCTGTATGACCACTTTACGATTCCTTACTTCGAAACCACGAGAATTCCTTATCTTACATAAGAAATCTGCAAAAATCTATTCTCTATGAAATGAAAACCAAACCGCGCGAAATGAATGTGGAATTGGCGCGATTTGAACTGTCAAAAATCATAATGTTCCACTGAGACGCGTTCCGAAATATCAACACGTCAAAAGGTACCACCACTTATGTCAATATTTATTCAAAATAAAAATAACTTTAATGTAAAGTGAAAAAAAACTGAAATAAAATGAAAAGTTACTCTATTGCCTTTTTAACATATATTTATTTATTTATTTATTTGACGTAACATGCCTTTGGGTGGGCATTACAGTTTCCCAATTCGCCCACTCCAGGCCTTAAACTATAGTTTTTTTATCTACTACATAATTATTTGCAACAAAACTACAATATAAATACCAACAAAAAAAATAATTACAATACCCTAAGGAATAACATATACGTTACTTTATTGCCTTTTGAATTTTGCTTTATATTTGTTAAAAAAGTAAAGGTATTATGCTGTGACACGATTTAAACAAGACACGATAACGACGTGGTTTCGTATCGTGTGGAATCTGTTTTCATACAGAGTTAGGGTCCTGCGGGGCTACCGTCTAAGCCAATCGTAATCGATGAATGGGCTTCATTTCGTCATTTCCGGCAAGTTGGCATTGTGTAACATCTCCATCCATTAGTATTTTCTCACTATTTCTCATTATTATAGTTAGCCCATTTAGTTCTCCGCCTAAGGGACCATAATACCGATGGATGAGGATTTTACACAACCGGAAATGACCAAATGAAGCCCATTCATCGATTACGACTGAGTTACACAATACGGGGGCAGGTGGAAAGTGATCAAACGTAGGCCAATCAACCAATAAAAATGTAGTAAATATTTGATGTATGAATCGCGGAAGATGCAGCGTAAAAAGCAGTTTCACAACTCATCACATTATCAGCCGGAACTGCTGAGAGAACGCTGCCATAGAACACTTTGGACGTTTATCATAGGGTTTGCCATAACCACCATGCTTGGCAGGCGGCTGGGTGAGCGCAGAAGGTTTTAATGTATCGAGGAGAATGCTGCTGCCCATTCCCTAGATATTCCCTAAGCCGGCTCTTACGGCAACCAAGGGAAGAGATGGGGTGGACTCGTTCTTCTAACTCCTTTCGCTCAGTCCGTTTCGTGAATCCGAACGATCGATATGATGTGCGAGACTCTCCGATCTCGTTCGGATTTACTGAACTCATTGAACTGCGAACTGCGAAACGATTTTGTTGCAAGGAGTTCTAAGCCTGCAAGTCTCTGCGATCTCGTTCGGATTTACTGAACTGCGAACTGCGGAACGATTTACAAAGTTCCTGTTCAAAGTTCTCTATACGAACTGTGAACGAAATCACTCCTGGCACTAGGAGTTGCGTTGCGGGCGGACACAACTGCCGCTCGCTTGACTATTTAGTGCACCGATTTAGAACTGGGAACGACTACGAAAACAGTCCGTGGAGGTGAACGAGTTCCTTTCGTTCACCAATAAACTGAGCAGTTCTTGGGAACGACTCGTTCAGGAGTTACACAAGTCTATCCAGGACCACACGGCAAAAAGTAGTTAATAATGTTGATTATAATTGTAATTCTAACTTCTCAGATCTCTATTATTATATAAGTTTTTGTTATTTTTTGTTCTGATTAAACCACAGACTGGATGAATCATTTTAAAAAAATGGGAAATGATTCTCACAAAACAATGATTGATATCCTTTTGCACAACAATACTATGGACAGTTTGATTTCTTATTGTTATAATCATTCATACTCTAGATATTTCTATCCTTGAATTAAAACAGCATCATCATCAGCCTGAAGACGTCCACTGCTGAACATAGATAGGCCCCCCCCATCGTATACCACCTTGAGCGGTTGCTTGCCTCTCGCATCCAAGCAAAAAAAGCACAGGGTCACTTCACACATCCACAGCCGAAATACGTCCACTGCTGGGGCACAGGCCTCCCCCATAAAATGCCACTTTGGACGCTTATCATAATAATTAAAAGCTGTCTTTTTCGTCCTACATTCCAATATGGTTTAAATGTTTTCCTCTACAATTATAATAATATGCTGTTATAACCTTTGCTTTGGAATATCTAGGAATCGGCAGCAGCTTTCTCCTCGGTACATTAAAATCTTCAATCACCAAGCCGCCTACCAAGCGTGGTGATTATGGCAAATCACTCCTATGATAAGCGTCCAAAGTGGCGTTTTATGGGGGAGGTCTGTGTTCAGCAGTGGGCGTCCTCCGGCTGATCATGTGTGTGGTGATACATAAATTTGTTCCAAATTATTATCGATGTTTGAACTTTGGATGTGTATAAGTTTAGTAAATAGGAACAGAGAAAGCAGTAACCGTAGCATATGCTATCAGATATCTGCCGTCCTTATGAGAAATGCAATAAGTATGTAGAACATGTTTTCGAAAAAAACGCGAAAACAAAAGTCGCGAGTAGTCGAGTTGCTGTTTTACTTCATGAGTTTTTGGGTTTTGGGTCTGCGTTCTTCACTATGAGGGCAGAAATGGACACTTGCAACCACTAGGGGCGTTGTCAACACGTTTTCATCTCAATTTATAGATGTAAAAAAATGGATTGCCAATTAAAAAACATACCAATAAAACTGTAGATATACTTACATTCTTCTATTCTATAATCGTTGTCCAAACTCCAAAGTTTAATGATACCATAGATGACCATAACCATGGAACAAGTAGGAGAAGAATGCCAATAGACCAAGAAAACAGCGTAGATCAGAAATATGCTAAAAACCGATAGAAAACTAGATGGCGCTGCAAAATGCGCGGGCTATAAGTTAAGCTCAAATCAGAAATATGCCAAAAAACCGTTTTAATCCTAGCCCGCCGTAGCTAGCCGTATAGCCCGCTCATTTTGCAGTGCCATCTAGTTTTATTATTTATAATGGTTTTTAGCATATTTTTGATCGGTTTTCTTGATGTATTGGCATTCCTCTCCTACTTGTTCCGTGCCATCACATCACATCACACTTCACACTAATATTATAAAGGCGAAAGTTTGTGCGTATGTGTATATGTGTGTATGTTTGTTACTCTTTCACGCTCAAACGGCTGGACGGATTTGGATGAAATTTGGTATGGAGGTAGCTTATACCCTGGATTAAAACATAGGCTGCTTTTTATCCCGAAAACGGGAACGGTTCCTGTAGGAACGTGGGTGGAACCGCGGGGTGCTGCTAGTAACCCATAAGTGAAACTGAAAAAGCAATATGTTTTTAGTGGTGTTTATCATATTTTTTTATTGCCCCACTTTTGTTATAATACCATGCTCAATATCTCTTTCAGCTAAAATTCCACAACAAAAACGAGGATTTAGAAAAATTCTACGACACGGTAATTCCTAAATCTTCGCTACCCCCGGACTATGGGGGCAGTCTACCTGACACACAAACTTTGCACAAAAACTGCATACAACAACTACAAACTATGGAGGCGTACTTCAAAGCAGAAGAGGAACAGAGAATAGCAGCGTTACCAGACAAAAAACGCGAAAAAGCAATGGAAAGAGCGTTTAAAAATCTAGACATAGATTAAAAATTCGTTACAGGTCGTAGAAAAAATCTCTCTTAGTTGGTATTATTATATTGTGTGCAGTGACAAAATAAGGCGTTTTAAAAAAAATAGGGCTTACAAATGACGGTAAACCTATAAAAATATCTATAAAATCTTAATGCAATAGGTAAATTTGTCAAGAGAATGTTGAGCCATCCTAAGTGGGTTCCGTAGACTATTATTTAGCTTGTATTATAATCAGAAACGGAAAAATACTTTAAGGTAAATAAAAAATATTATTTTTATGCCTTCAAAATCTTAATACGTGATGGATTCAATGCATCATTTTGTGCATGTAACTTTGGAAGTTATAAGTTATAAATAATTCATACGAACAGACAGACTTACAAGGTTTTCTTGTAGTACTGCGGAACCCTAAAAAAGTTTAATTCTAGACCAAAAATTATGTATGTCACTCACCTGATGTAGATTTTAGAGACTTCCAAATGACAAATTATTTCAACGCCATCTCTTAGTTAATTTTGAAAACGTTTATAAACGCCTCATTGGTAGTAAAATGGTTTTTAGGTATGGCAACTCTTATGACACACATGGCAAAACTGGGAATTTGAAATGTACCTGTTTGTGTGTATAATTTTTGAGGTATTGTAGATGAGTTTGAGTTTTAAGGTACACAGGTATTTTTTATTTATGTTATTGGGAGCAAATAAGCATAGGTAATGGGAAGTGGTCACCTCATTGACTTCAGTACACCTGGAAAGCTTATTGAAATGTATATTACTGTACTAGCTATCCAGTATAGTAGAATATTTATATGAAATCCTACGGATTTCATACAAACATTTTGCGATACTATATTTTTCGAATTAGGTGTTGGTACTGTACTTATTGTACTTCCAAATTAGAGCTTTATGTTTATTGAGGAAGGGTATAAATTAGTTAAACTATTTAGTAAATAGTTGTTGGTTTATTTTTTGTAGTGCTTTAGCTTGCCTGTTAAAATATATTTATGATTTACCACAAAAACATAAATATACTTGACAAGCCATTTTAATTTTTTTTTAATCTTGCTTAAATTTTTAAGGTTTTTTGTGGCAAGACCGATAATGTTTAGTACAAAAAAACATGGTACAATGGTTATTATTATGTTTATATGTATATAACAAGATTAAAAATAGACATGGTAGTGAAATGTTATGCTGTTATTAGTACATAGTATACTATTTTATATTTGGCATAATTATTATAAACTATGCTAGATAAGAATACATTATTTATGCTATAAACTCTGGTGTGGCTGGTCATTAAACCATCATACAGTATTTGTATTCGATTATTTGTATTTATGTTTTCTACCAGTTTTATATCTAGCTCCTATCCGATAGTACAAACCTTTCTTAGTTTGGGGCTAGATGGCGCTTTGTGAAATGTCCATAACTATATTTTATTCTTACTGTTCTATTATTTATATTTAATAATTATTCATGAATGTGAAATGTTATTATACTACTTATTATATTTTTAATCAAATGTGTAATTAATATTTTATAATACAATTTAATCAATATAATGCTTAGCTTGGGACTGGATGGCGCTGTGTGAAATGTCCAGAAATATTTATGAATTGAATTATTAAAGATATAAAATATACAAGTGCATTGCAGTCAGATGTAAATTAATTGTAATTTTTATTAATTATTTTGAGTGTATATATATATCTATAGCACTAGTTTCGCTCGCATACTCGTATACTACGTATATAAATATTTATAAAAAATATTAGATGTAGTTGTCCATATAGAGACCAAACAAGAGTAGAGTGAATTAAACTACAAATAATTAAAAAATGAACAGTGACTGTAAAAAATGTTAGATATAATTAGCCAAAAAGCAAAAGTAAAAAAAAAAATAGTTGCTAACCAGCGAAATAGTACCAGTCAATGCGATGGTCTATATTTGCTATAGCTATTTCGAAGCGAAAGATCAAACTATTGTAATAATTAAATTTAGTGTCTGACGACAAAATTTTAATGCTCATAATATACCTATTGGTAAAACATTATTCTATACTAACATGGAACAAGTAGGAGAGGAATGCCAATACACCACGAAAACAGAGTAGATCAAAAATATGCCTAAAACATATAGAAAACTAAATGGCACTGCAAAATGAGCGGGCTATAAGTTAAGCGTAGATCAGAAATATGCCAAAATACCGTTATAAACCTAGCCCGCCGTAGCTAGCCGTATAGCCCGCTCATTTTGCAGCCATCTAGTTTTATAACGGTTTTTAGCATATTTATGATCTATGCTGTTTTCTCGGTGTATTGGCATTCTTCTCCTCCTTGTTCCATGATACTAATAAACCTTTAATTAACATTGTGTAGCGGTATATAGAATCACAGAGCATGAAAAGAATACGCTCTCAGGGCGCGATTTGTTTTCCTGATCTGTAGATAGAATAGTTATTTGGTGGTTTGTTTCTCTTTATCAAGCTTGAAACAGATAAAGATGAACAAAGAGAAAACACTGAATAACTATTACATTGTTATGTACTGTTTATTAAAGGGTGTAATTACTTAAGGCGACGGGTAGACCAAACAAGGTGTTTTTATGTGGAGCTATGAATTTAATTTATCATGTAATTTATTCATTAAGTCGTTTGTGGTGACTGCAAATACAAGATTAATAAATATAGCTCTATAGAAAAAAATCGCAAACCTCCCTCAAAAAATTTGAATGTTCCCATTTTACTGAGCTTCTAATTTTTACAAAAAATAAATTAGTGTATTGCCAACAAACATTCAGATGTCGTGATGACTTAATAACTTTGAAAAATACTATATAAAAATAGATATTAATTAAAAACCGTCAAAGTCAGTCATTTCGTGCGTTATCTTTGTCGTAAGCGCCGCGCTGAAGTGCAGACTGAATTGATATTTAAGACGACGTTAAGGTTGATGTTTTTTGAACGGATTTGGACCTGCTTATCTGGCTCTACCCGTCACCTTAAATGATCAATGCTCACATTTATAATCTATGTGTGATTAAATCGTCAATTGACATTAAGTTGTAGCTTTTAACTATTTATAATAATCACTGTCTTGTGATACTCATCTGTATAATCTCTTGTGTTGTTTAAATATAAATATAATAAAAATAATATAGAAAATATTATATAATGCTGCCTATAGACACAAAGTTATTAGCACTTGATAGCAATTAAATCATGCACCGTGCTCTCTATCAATTTTAATACTAAAATTGTAATAAATTATATAGAAATATATTTATAGATAAATTAATATATTAATCTATTTATTCTTGGTCTAATAGTGAAGTGGTAGTGAGATTTATTTTATTATAATAAATCTCGCATTCATTCGGTGACAATATTTATTGCTATTTTATGTATGAATACTTGATACGGTCATCAGTTTATTAAAAACAAAGTCAAATTTTTGGTAAAGCTTAGTTTTATCACTTTTACTGGTCAGAATTATAATACTAGACTAATGCCTAAACAAGACCTGAAAACTAAAGTATACCTAAAAACTTAAAGGATAAAACTTAAAAAAGGCTTTAAAATAATCTCTTTTAGGTGTGTATGGGTACCTATAGTTTTCAGTCACTAGGTCTACTAGTTTAATATGCTTATATCTACTATTTAGATTTGTAATAGTAAAACCGTGTTAAATCTTACAACAAAAATATTTCAAAATGTTAAAGTTATCGCCCATTTCTGTTATTAACTTTTACAGGTTTTTTTTTCTCACTGACATTATCTTCCGGACTAGTGCGAGAAAGAAAGCTGTAGTGCTTAGCTTTTTTCAGAATCTCTTTTTTGTTTTTGTGTTGTCTCTACCAGTTATTTTAATTTGCCTTGAATGATGAATTGACGAGATGGCGGCCGACCATTTTTTATTTGCAGCCAGTATTTCTTCACTCACATTCCAAGCGGATGATATTACGTCGCTCGTATGACTAAAGGTCCATCTTATTTTTGTCCATTGTTCAGAAAACGCGTTTAAAGGTTTTGACATTTCTAACTTTCAGATAGTTTCGTTCCTCGCAAGTCCAGCATATTTATTTTTATATGCTTTTGTAGATAATTTTAAGTAATTTAATTACACGTTGAAACTTTTAACCTGTTTGCATTCTAAATACCTGTTTTGATTAATCAAAACAGATAGGTCACTTAGTGAAAACTTTATTTTATTTAAAATAAGCTGTCTGTTTTTAGTTACGACTTTTTTTAGACTAAGTATGGAAATAAATGCAGTGGTAAATATGTATACCTATGTACTGCGGCGGCTGTCCGGTTAATCGTGATATATTATACTATACATTATTTAAATTATATTAACAGAAAGTTCCTACATAGGTAGATACTAAACTTATAATTACAGAAAACAACCTCAGCTAACTTATCGCGTTTGAGTGGACAGCGGTCGGCGGTTGACAAACTACTTACCTACCGGACAGTTTGTATTGTACCAGCACCAAGCGGGAATTATGTACGGATGGTAGCTTTTATTATTATGTACGCGTCAATAGTTCTGGTATTGCGTTATCTAGGGTACCCAAGATACAGGCTTTTGCCTAGTTTGGGGCCCGTTGGATTCTTAGTGCATATAGTATAACAATAAATCAAATCTAATATTTTTGTAATAATGATAAACACTTATATTTTTTTTCTGGAAATAAATTTTTCTTATTCTATTCTTATTCTTAAATATACAAAAATGTTGTTAATGCTTTATTAGTGCGTTTGTTTTTTTTAGTAAGTTTTAGTAAGTTTAATGCTACAATACTGTATTTAATTCAACACAACACCATAACTTTACCAAGTACCTAACAATAAAAAACTACTTAATCAGCCTCATTTTGAGGTTGCAATAGGTAATTGAATATTATGAAGTCTTAATTGTAATAATAATTAATTAATTATCTTTTGATCCAAAATGTTAAGAGGTACAACGATTAGTCAGATGGATAGAGAATTTTGCGTTGACTAACATAGCGGTCCTAACTCAAAACAGCCAAAAAGTGAGATAGGACCTTTAGTCATACGAGCGACGATTTGTGTACTTAATTAATTTATACAGCTTTTTTCAGCATTTGTTCTAGTAAAATAATAATTAAATGACATAGTTATAGTATAATAACGTCTTGTTTAAATGTCATTTAGCACTGTATTTTTATTATGCTATTTTTGTGTTAGGCTCTTAAAGATTTTATTCGTAATTAACAAGTTAAATATTGTCTTGGATAATATAAATAGGATATTTTTGAGGTATGGGTGAAGGTTAGTTTTTGTCGGAGTAGGTAAGGTTTTTGTTGATGCCTGCATTTTGATTTTGTTATAATTTCTACTTTGCTGGTTCAAAGAGCCGAAAATTGTGATTTAGATTAGAAATATATTTTTATTCCTGAACAATGTGTTTTATTAGTTCTATTGCAAATTTTCAAAATTAGCACTTATGGAAAATATCGTGAGGGAGGAATATTTTGCCCATTCAATACATAGCACGGAATAAATACTACCTACATAATATTAACCCAACAGAAAATTCTTCATAGATAAAAGCCCCGAGTTCTACCAAAATGTAATAGTAATTTAATGAAGATGGTAAGTTTTATATCAGTCAATTTACTGAATCCAATGAAATACTATGGATAACTGGAAGAAAATGCTTTAGCATTAAGTCCTCCCTTTGTACTGTTTCCACTAGCTATAAACAGTTATGAGAATAGATTGTTTTGGCCTATGGTTATTTTAGAAAGCTACAATACAAGCGTAATAATCGTAAAATAATACGATTTTACCATAATCTCGGGAAAAGTATTCTGTAATACGCTTGATTAGCACTGCTGTAATAATAGCGCCATCTATCGGCATTCGGAATTTTATATAGATATGGTAGAAAACAAGGGTTTTACACTGGCAGCCCTATTTAGCTGTCGTATAGGGTTGTACAATAAGAAACTGAGGTTGAATGTCGATACTTTATTTTAGATAATTAACTTCACAGTATAATTACACGCAACACTTTAAAATTCATTCATCAATCTTTAGTTGAGGCACAAATGAAATTTAAATTATTTCTAGTAAATGCATTAGGTACATTACTTTAATCGAAATGGACCTTATTGTTAAAGTTTCAAGCGCCTAATGTAAATAGTTGTATCGAAATAATTAAAAAACAGTAACATTCACAGATAAGTATAATTTCAACCTGTATCAAACCTTAATGTCACAATATCAACTATTAGTGCCTACATTATTAATTGCAAAGATTTTTAAAGAATTTTATATATGAATGAGGAGTTTTATTTAAAAAAAAACACTAGTTCCGCTTCTTTTCTAGATGGCGCTGTAAGTACGTAGTTTAAACCTTTCAAACCACAGAGTAGTTTAAACATAAGAAAATGCTTAGACTACCTACAAAGAAATGTCAAATTCAGTTGGGTGGACCACGAGTACATTGCCTGCAGTATCTCCTAAGTAGTCTGTGGTGCATTCTTATTAAGTAAATTGAAGTACAGTAGATCTGCGAGATAGATAAACGTTAATAATATGATCCAAAATAAAGCCGAGGTGTCTCGCAACGAAACTTAATAAAAACGAAAGAGTTAAAAGTTGTCAGACACATTTCCTCCAACCTGTGGTCTATGCTTGAAACAGTGACAGTGACAGCTTTTAGTAAAACCACAACTGGCGTCATCTATTGGGTCATGCATAAAATACAATTTCTTTTTTTTAATAAAATTGCTCATTTTATATTCATCAATAACCGATAATATCTTATGGTAACCCATCCCATCACTACTGTCAATTTATATTTATAACCGTCGTCTGTGATAAGCACCTGCTTCTTTTTTTTTTCATTTTTGTTTACATTTTTCAAACGGAAAATCGTGAATGAAAGTTAGTGGGTTTATCTAAAAATCATATTAAAAAAGCTGCAGTTATAATTTATTTACGTGAATATTGTTACATACTGGCATTTAAATGCCGAAATTTCGATAAACGAAGGTAATTTTTGTTGCTCATCTCTGCAGATGTCTTGAAGTATTTATTGAATGAAAACTCTTATTGCGTTTGTCTAGAGACTGTTGCATGTTTTGCCCCTTCAGTGCATAATGTTTCTAGTTTAGACTATTTATAAATCGAACAAAACTACTTGCTGTTTCATCATTGATTACGATTTGAGGTTTTTCTACTTGTCGGTCGAAGTTTAAGTATTGTGGCTTTTACAATATCACTATTTACTAACTCCAGCAGATTATAGATATCATACCAGCCTATGACTAGCCCTATAAAACTATAAGTACGGCGAATTCCGTGGCTATGGAACATAATTTAAAATAAAAATGTAATATACCTACTTACACAGAATTCGCCCTATTTATAGGTCAGTCTATGCCATTGAGCTATATACTTCCTTGGTCTGAGGTCTATGCCTACTTACATGGTCTATCCTTGAATAAATTCTGGATTAACTCCTATGGAAGACCAATCTCAATGGTGAAACTTGACAGAGGCCTATGTCGTGCTATGGACCATTATATTTGCAGGCAGATGAAACTATACACTCTTTTGTAGTTATTGTACTTTCATGTTTCTTGGTCATTCAAACCATAGTTTCTGGATTTAATCCTGTTAATCCATAAAAGACTAGAAGTACTCTTTCCTAGGCAATGTTAGTATCGTTATATTTATAATCATAAAAATTTCTAAATCATTAAAGTTCCCACTAAAACAGTTCCATTCTCAATTCCAGTATGGACAGCTTTGACAACAATCAATTTGAAGTGAAACCTGTAAATAGTAAGCGGAAGATCACAGTGCCTGGCCCCAACACATACCTCAACCCTGCTTTAGACCTTCTTGTCAACGAAGACCGTATGTGTAACACCGCAATGGAAATAGTTCCCAATAAGAAGAGGAAGCGGACTAAAAGCTGTGATATTGCCACATTTGAAAACTCTGCCCTAGATTTGGGTATAAGCAAGGCTGCTGTCAACGAATTCTTGGTTAGAGAGCTTGAAAATGTTAAGAGGAACATCAAAAGCAATACCGAAGCAAATGCAAATGTTTCAACAGAAAATGCTAAATTGGAAAAAGCTTCCTCAGAAAATGACACTTTTGATAACGCTATGAATTCCTACCCTGTACCAGAATTCATAGACCCAGTCAATATTGATATTACGAATGCTAGAATGCATGATGTATCTACTAAAGGTTTAGAGGATGAACCAATATATGCAAATATAACTAATGTATCCAAAGTAAAAGCAATCAATGATACTGACAATACAATTGAAAATTTACACTGTCCCGATATATCAAGGATACCACATGAAGATTTTGATATTGATTCTGGAATATCAGTGTTAGAACAGAAATCTTTAAACACTGCAAATAATGATTTTTCTACTACATCCAACACAACAAACATACTAAGAAACGTAACAAACCAGGTGGTATTAAACAATAGTAATTTAAGCCTAAGTTTCATAGATAGACTAGCGCTAGACTCCCCAAATGTCTCAGACCAATCATTATACTTGGATGACGATTTGAATGAAAGTAACATAATGGAGATTAAGACAATCACTATTATTACCAAGAAAAAGAGAATCATTGAACGAAAAAGCACAAATCCATTTTTAGATCCAAACTTAAATACAGAAGAAGCAGTAACAACGAATCCATTCTTGGATATGAAACCAGAGGTTGAATATCAAGAAGAGATGATGAATAGACCAGCAGAAATTCCTGTTCCAAATTCTAATACTCTTGTGCCAAGAAGGCTATTCTCCGGTGATACAAACAGCACAATTTCCACTGTGAACGAGTTCTCAATAGAAAGTCAGCATGAGTATGAAAATATTGACAACTTCAGAGCAGACAGTCCTATTTATGAAAATATTGAAGAAGCAAACTTCAATAAACAAAGTAAAGTATTAGGCTATGATGTTTCACGATTCAGTGCTATAGACATCATGAACTTGAACAAAACGAGTCAAGGGAACAGCTCTAACGAATCTCAAGACAACAAAAAAGACCTTAAACACTCATTTCTGAAAGCCGGTAACAAACTTTCGAAGAAAATGTTCAAGACTTTGAAAAAGACTTTTAAGCATGACAAAGTTGATGCTAACTGTACTCTTAATCCTTACGAAGTGCCAAGGAAACTGCCTAAACAGAAAGGACATAATAAAGAGTCCGGTATAGAGAACCCTGCATTACACCTTGACAATTCGGATGATTTGGAAATAGAAGAACTCTCCGATGAAGAACATCAGTATGAAACTATCAAAACTAGAAGAAATACTCAACTAAATATGAACGTCACACCGTTAAGAGTAAAAGATAATGATATAGATGTCTTGCAAAATAGAACTAATACACCAGGAAAGAAGGTCCGGTTTGATTCAACACTGAACCAAGAGAAGGTTATCACTGGTAACAGTTTTGATTATGGCTTGGCAAGTCCAGGGTTTGATGCCAAGATTGATAAGTATCATGACGAATTGGAGAACTGCATTAATGAAAGGAAATTCATTCAGCAGAATATGTAAGGAGAAAATTACATTATGTTAAGTTAAATCTAAGTATTGCTATTAAGTTATTTATATGTAAAGTTGTAATTTTTTTGTTGTGTAAGTAATGTCGTCAGATTATTCATCTAGGTACCCTTTCGGCATACCTACCAAATAATTAATACCAAACTTTTGAATTTTTAAATGTCTGATTTCAGTTTCTTTAGAAGACGCCAAAGAGCTTTTGTAGGTAGCATTTTATTGAATGGAGTATAGACCAAAAATTGTCTTGTTCACATAAAAAAATATAGTGAATGTTATAAAAACGGTGATTAATTTCGGAATATTTAGTTTAAGTGTAATGTAATTTGTTACTGTGTTACTTTTGTGGCTTTCAGTTATTTTAAAATGTCCACCTACTTTATTACTGTAAGATATTTTACACAATGTCTAAATAGCTACATTTCGCGTTCTCATTTTGAAACCAAAATAATATTTTCCAAAGTTTTTTATATTTGCTAGAGGCTAAGTTATTGTTAAGTTATTTATTTAATCTGATGTGAGTAGGTAGTGTACACGCGTCATTGGAAAACTGACTGACGAAAGTGAACAAAGCATTTTTTCTCGCTTTATATGAAATGTGTGGTAAGAGTGAGACAGCAATAGAAACATCTTTGAACCCGAGGTTCTAGAATCCCTTCCCATTCTAGTGGGCTTGGCGTAGCTTCTATTTTTTTAATGTATATTTTGGTTCACATTATTATTAATCTTGCCAAATATATTTAGTTTTGTATTTACGAGTGTCTTTTTCAATTATTTACACCCGTATTTTGTTTATTTACTTCTGATGGTACTCCAAAAAATTGATCTTATTTCGTGCTTTCATTCTTTCATTTTAAATAGGCTTATATCAATAATTATACTATAGAGTCTATAGATACACAGTGTTGTAAAACACACACGTATACTACACAAATACTATCTGAGTTTGAATTGGTATATTATCCCGAAAGGGGGTAAATCTACTCCCCAAGGTAGACAATGTTTCTCCTACGACTTTTCTGAATTAATAGTTTTCCATTGAAGAATATGGCATGTAAAGTTTACGTCCTGAGATAGCCCTAGCCCAGCTGGGTGGTTGAACTTCGTCCTTGACCGAATGCACTTCAATGAGTTTAACGACCTGTGTTTAGAAATTAATTTATAGTATTTTGTTAACTCTAGTAGCGATCGCACGTGCAATTTTGTGTGTGGATTTATTTTTTAGTATGTTTCAAGTAAGGCTCTCACAACTTGTGGGCTATCATGGTCCTAGTCCCCCCCTTTCGGGATAACATACCAATTCAAACTCACCTTGTATAAAGATAGTCGAATCTTTGGTTCATTTTTTAGTTTATTTTATTTCCTTTTTTTTCTTTATGATTGACGACGGTGCATCTTGGTATTGCTACTGAATAATAAGGTTTTTTGAAAGTCTCACCTGACCCAGCTCTTCCCAGCTCCGCTCACGATGGAAAATCATCCTATTTTCTAATCGCGGGACGAAAATAGAGACACGTGTCTCCATTATCCAATAGCCGCCCCTGCACGACGCAGTTGCAATTGCAGCCAAGGTTCAAAAGATTAAGGCAATTGCTTGTCGTACCAGTTATTATATTAACTTATGCTGCCATTCATTGGTTTACGACCGCCATTATGATAAACGGTGAAGGAAAACTGGGAAATCTGGCCTTCTACCTCTAAATTCGAGTATTGTAACAAGTAAATCCAAAATACCGCAAAGCCTAAAAACAAAGGTTTTCAATCAATATGTGTTTTGCCACTTCAGTGATGGCTGGCACTGAGACGTGTTAGATCTTACTGTTGGCCTCATTAGTAAGCTCAAAGTCGCGCCACGTGCTATGGAGAGAGTTACGCTCGGTATTTTCCTGCGAGATAAGATGCAGCGTAGAGCGGCCGCCCACTAGATGGACCGACGATCTAGTGTCTTAAATCCAGATCTATTTAAAACAGTGCATGGTTGAAAGGCAATCAATATCATAGGTCATACTTAGGTTACCTAGGTCACAGATTAAAGCATACAGTGTGCTATTATCAGGTCATACCCCCGGGCGGAGGCTTCCTGTTATCGCAAATTGTATTCGACGCGACCTATTACTAAAGTGCTAGCTGTTATAAACCTGTTTATTTCTATTTGCTACAGTGATACAATACATATTACCTACCAATATTAAATTTGTTTTAGAATATTACTTCGAATGTTGATATGGCTTCTAGAAGGCTTATTTCCAAACGGACACTGTACCTAGGTGAAATCATCTATTAAAATCTACTAATATATTAGTAGATTTTAATTTCGCTGTTTAATTTTATTATAATTGTGTAATTAAATCTTTGCTACCTGAGAGTCGTACGCATTAAGCTGGTAAATGCATGGAGATGAGATTAATAATACGTTTCTAAATATTATATTTTATATGTAGCATTTATTAATTTTTTCCCTTAGATCACTGCGGAGTCTGATCACGACGGCAATAAATTTTTTAATTTTTTTAGGTGAGATACCTTCATTCCAGAATACCTACTTAAACGTTTTCTTGAAACTACCTATTTAATAAAATGTTTATTAACACATACCTACCTCTTTATTTGATTTATATAAAACGCCTTAGTGAAAAAGACATGCAGCTCTCCACATTTCTGCGACCCCCATTCCTCCGTTTTGGCACGTAGGCCACTAGTGACCTCGTTCCGGGGGTATCGACCTACGGACAAAACACCCCTTACACAACACCATAGTGATGGGGTAGAATAACATTTGAATACAACACTCATTCAAGGAATAATAGGTAGGTACTTACTTCACGTAATTTCTCTAGAATGCTTTGCTCTTAGAATTAGGAAGTTGAAATGGCAACGGGCAGGCCACATCGCTCGTAGAACTGACAACCGATGGGGAAGAACGGTTCTCGAGAGGCGACCACGAATTAAAAGACGCAGCAGATGCAGAAGGCAAGGAGCACCTGGAGGAGGCCTATGTTAAGCAGTGGACGTCTTTAGGCTGTTGATGTCAATACGTTCCAACTCCGGGAACACGAGCCTGCTCTCACAGGGAGAGATCAGGTGGTCTAGCAAAGATGCCAGCGTGAGGCGTTAACGCCCCTGCCCAGCTAGCATGCGCCCTGCGATAAACTTTTCTCTACACTTTTTTCTTGTGAGAGACCGTGACAAGATTTAAACAATGTTAGTAGTAATTTATTTTTCAACACATTTGCTCAAATAATGCATTTACAAAGCCTGTATACATTGTTCGAAAGTTAAACATTACGCACCATACAACGAAGCGTGCGGTAAAATAGGTACTCTCACCTAAGTACCTATTTTACCGCATCGTTCCTTGTATAGCGCCGTGCGTAACCTTTACGGTTTTTTTTTAATTTCAATAAAACATATAAAAGGATTTCACCAAGGAGTTTCACAATACGAGAATAAATAAGCTGAATGATCGAAACTTGGAAGCGATTTTGCTCAATACGTTTGTCTCACTTTACCAAAGAGAAAATGAAACTAAAGATGTAGTTCTAATTTTCACCACACGCACGTGGCACCATTTGCCAATGCAAATGGTGCCACGTGCGTGTGGTGCATTTACAATTAAATGCTCGCCATTTTAGGCCATTTTCATATTAGTTAGATAATGAACGTCAAAGATTGTTTGTTGCGACTTTCCCACTAATAAACGAAAGTTTGTTTCTTTACCTATCGTACTGTTTTCTCGCTCATGTGTTGAAAAACGTTGTATGATACACGTGCGGAAATTGGTTTCTACAAACTCGTGACTATGGTAAGCCCTCGACTTCGTCTCGGGCTTACATTCGTCTACTCATTTGTAATAACCAACTTACCGCCATAATATCATAAATAACTATTATGATATTAGGGCGGTAAGTAGGTTTTTATACAAACGAGTAGACAAATGTAGTACCATAGTCACGAGTTTGTAGTAACCAATTTCCGCACGTGTATCATACAACGCTTTTCAACACATTTGCGAGAAAACAGTACAACAGGCTGTTGTACTGTTTTCTCGCAAATGTGTTGAAAAGCGTTGTATGATACACGTGCGGAAATAACAGGTAATGAAATAAACTTTAGTTTATTAGTGGAAAAGTCGCAAGAAACAATGTTTGATGTTCCTAATCTATTATGAAAATGGGCTAAAATGGCGCGCATTTACAATGTAAATGGCGCCACGTGCGTGTGGTGAAAATTAGAACTACATCTTTAGTTTCATTTTCTCTTTAGTACTGGGTGGCGCAAAAGTAAAGACCCTATTTGGTTCAGCTATAACATTTTTTCTAAATTAGAAAACTAGATTTAGGTTTTTTTAAATGTATATTTGTGCCATTAAATTTCGTACCATTAGGATTTAAAGATGATGTCTTTTAAATGGTGACCTCCAGAGTTGATACACATTTGAGCCCTATTTATGACATTTTGCATAACTTGCCGTAACACTTCCTGCGATATGTTCGTTATTTCTTGACGAATGTTTTCTTTTAGAGCTGCGAGAGTCTGTGGCTTGTTCACATACACCCGAGATTTCAAAAAACCCCAAAGAAAGAAGTCTGGACTGGTCAGATCGGGTGATCTTGCAGGCCAAGGCAAATCGCCAAAACGAGAGATAACTCGGCTTGGAAAAGCGTCCCTCACTAAGTCCATAGTGTCGCGCGCTGTGTGTGCCGTAGCGCCGTCTTGTTGAAACCAGATGTGCTCCAGCCCCAATTCGTCCAAACTGGGTATCAAAAACTCACGTAACATGGTTCTGTAGCGTTCTCCAGTGACAGTTATCGCATTGCCTCCAGCGTCTTCGAAAAAATAGGGTCCGATCACTCTGTCAACACAGATGCCACACCATACAGTAACTTTTAGTGGGTGTAGAGGTGTTTCTTGAATAATGCGCGGATTATCAGTGCCCCAGAACCGAGTATTCTGCTTATTGACATGCCCTGAGAGATGGAAATGCGCTTCGTCACTCATAACCAATTTTGAAGGAAAATCATCTTGCAAAATGTCATAAATAGGGCTCAAATGTGTATCAACTCTGGAGGTCACCATTTAAAAGACATCATCTTTAAATCCTAATGGTACGAAATTTAATGGCACAAATATACATTTAAAAAAACCTAAATCTAGTTTTCTAATTTAGAAAAAATGTTATAGCTGAACCAAA
The DNA here is from genome assembly GCA_910589525.2 of Ennomos quercinarius. NCBI lineage: Eukaryota > Metazoa > Arthropoda > Insecta > Lepidoptera > Geometridae > Ennomos > Ennomos quercinarius. The sequence continues at coordinate 2,206,453 of OU342509.1, forward strand.
TAGGGTCTTTACTTTTGCGCCACCCAGTATTAGAGTTAGATATACGTATTGAGCAAAAACGCTTCCAAGGAGTTTCGATCATTCAGCTTATTTATTCTCGTAATGTGAAACACATTACGAGAATATAATCATTGGTGAAATTCTTATATATGTTTTATTGATATAAAAATAAACCGTAAAGGTTACGCACGGCGCTATACATCGAAGGATGCGGTAAAATAGGTACTTAGGTGAGAGTACCTATTTCACCGCACGCTCCGTTGTATGGTGCGTAATGTTTAACTTTCGAACAATGTATACAGGCTTTGTAAATGCATTTTTTGAGCAGATGTGTTAAAATAATATTACCGTTAAGTTTCTTGGAGCTTCTTTACGAGTGTAATCGAAGCTCCGGTGTCTATTTGATAAACTATGATGAACATGATTGAAATACAGTGACTAGTGATTTATGATTGCAGTTGCAATGACGTAACAACTCCCTCGTAGGTAATCCTACATTATTATTACTATTTTTATTTACATTACTTTTCCCCTCACTAGAAGTTGACAATCAAAGGCTTTATCTACAAGACGCCCGTCCTGACCTACGGGGAGGAATTTCATTTCCTTAATGTGTCGTCGGCTATACGCTTCGAAGCCCCCTTTAGACATTATTATTAGTATTTTTCAACAAGTACTTACTACTAGTATTATCAAATACTTGACGTCTTCATTGCGTGCAGGAATTTGATATGAAGATCGATCGAGATTGGGAACCTGAGATTGTAGGTATAGAAAGAAAATAATTTTTTCAACACATTTGCTCAAAAAATGCATTTACAAAGCCTGTATACATTGTTCGAAAGTTAAACATTACGCACCATACAATGGAGCGTGCGGTAAAATAGGTACTCTCACCTATTTTACAGCATCCTTCGTTGTATGGCGCCGTGCGTAACCTTTACGGTTTATTTTTAATTTCAATAAAACATATACAAGAATTTCACCAAGGAGTTTCACGTTACGAGAATAAATAAACTGAATGATCGAAACTCCTCGGAAGCGTTTTTGCTCAATACGTTTGTCTCACTTTAATACTAAAGAGAAAATGAAAGATGTAGTTCTAATTTTCACCCCACGCACGTGGCGCCATTTGCATTGTAAATGCGCGCCATTTTAGCCCATTTTCATATTAGATTAGGAACATCAAAGATTGTTTGTTGCGACTTACCTACTAATAAACAAAAGTTTGTTTCATTACCTATTGTACTGTTTTCTCGCAAATGTGTTGAAAAACGTTGTATGATACACGTGCGGAAATTGGTTTCTACAAACTCGTGACTGTGGTAAGCCTTCGACTTCGTCTCGGGCTTACATTTGTCTACTCGTTTGTCAAAACCAACAACTATAAAAATCTTTTGTTTTTTTTATTTTTGTAACCGAACCACACTTCTGGATGAGTTCTTAGTTGGCAACTGGTTGCGAAAGAAGAATAGAATACCTAAACCTTTCTTCCAAACCTGATTGCATGGCAAGTTATGTTTTTCTTAATCTGACAACTGGTTGTGAAGCTCAGCTGTCAGGTTGCCACAAATAATATAGAATGGAGGGATACGCTTTCCTCAAACAGAGTTGACAAATAAAAGTATTCAGGGGGCAGTTTTTGAAAAAAAGGGTTTCCATTTTATGAAGTTATTAATTAATCTTCTATAGGTACTTATACTCACAAACTGTAACTGGGCTAAAGCGGTACCTAACTTTAATATTTTTTTGAAAATTTTGGTTGCAATACACTTCATAATCGATAGAGAAATAGAAACTATTATTATTATTATTATTATTATTTTGATTTATGGTTTTTTCTTTCTGTCTGTCTGTTCTTGTGAACATGCATCACGCTGGAACTACTAACCGGATTTCACTGAAATTTGGTATGGTTATAGCTAATTTTTTAGAATAACATTTAGGATACTTTTTTTCTAAAACGGCCAAGTGCGGGTTGCACAAAAAAACAAGGACGTAATTTTTTTGCAAGAATTTTTTATTTGTATATTGTTTTTAATTTACCTATTTATTTATACTCATCCTGGCGAATGGAAGAGAGAGAGGAAATGGAAAAAGATAGGGGAAAAGGATGAATGGATGAGACGGCCGTAGAAGGGCGGCCTTCCTTCGCCAGCTTCTCTAGCCCTATCATTAAAAACTAAACTGTAGGTACCTTAAAATAACTTCATTATAGCATTGATCGAGCTCTACCTTGTTTATGATCACCCTAAATCTAGGCCATGAGTTTTTTTTTTTTAATTGCAAGTGGGTCAGCGTTTGGCCACATCTCACCTGATGGTAAGTGTAGATGAAACCTAAGGTGGGACACGCTTACCCAGAAGATACCTATTCACTCTGCTCTTGAATACGCCTAGATTGTATGTGGAAGGGAAAACTGTTGCGGGAAGCAAGTAGGTATGTATAGGTTAGGCACATTTTGCTTCAAGACTATATTCCAGTACCTATACCTCGTGTAACTCTGGTAGCTCGCCGCTACAGGTTAGATTGGGAGCCGACCCCAATAAGAAATGGGAAAAGGCAAAGAGGATGATGATGATTCCAGTACCTATATAAATAAAATAATGTCTCATGATATCTTTAGGTTTAGTTTAGTACCTAATTCAAGGCCGTCATCTTGTTTGTCTGTTCATGTTATTTTTTTTATTTTATGTCACTAGCGCTGGTTTACCTCGTAGGTTTTTTATATAATAATTTATAGAGCTTCCAATTTATTGGTAGTTACATGTATTTTGCAGCAGGTACTAAACCTATTTATTTAATTTCCTTCCTATTCGTAAATATAAAAAAGTAAAAACTTCAAATTCTGATTTAATTTATTGGGAACTAGCGGCTTGCTCCGGCTTCGCACGGGTATAATAGTTTTACGCAGCGCACGCGTTGTAAAGAATATTTTAGGTAGCTTTTTTAACACATTGGAGTTTTAGTAAGGATCCTTATTTTCTTTGAAAATATAATATGTTACCCGGGGATAGTGTGGCTTCCCAACAGTGAAAGAATTTTTCAATTTGGGTCAGTAGTTTCAGAGCCAAACAAACAAACAAATATTTCTTCTTTATAATATTGTTATAGATTATAGATGAATTAGATCCGCAGCTCTCAAACGTGTCCAATCAAAACAAATTACGCAATCCAAGAAACCGAGGACATTGTAATTTAATTACCATACAAATTAACAAAAACAATATTTGTCGTCGTTATCAGAGCTGGCTGAATAGACGCGATAACTTGATCTTAAAAAAACGTCACTGAGTTATTAACATCTACAGTTCTCTCATATGGTTCATTAGTAATTAGTTTTCTTCTCCACGCGCGCGTCACGTCTTGTTTCCACTCTCCCGCCACGGTCGCTGTACGCATGTCAGGATCCCACAGTATTGAATGAACAGACGGTCCGACGACTCCGTTTTAGCCACAATGGCGCATTTATCGATCACCCCAATGTTTTAAATCCTAAAAACAAATCAAATCGTGTTGTGTGGAAGTGTTTTACAGTGCCTTGCGAGTGGTTGCTATATTTTTATTCGCTGAATTCTAACGGGTGAGTGGAATTGGGTCAACGATTGTTATTTAGGTTCGAATTTCGATTTAATTGTGCCGTTTTGTGCCAGTGTTATTTCCTTGTAAACGTTTTCGGGTTAATAATGCTGGTTGGTTTTTCGCGGTTAAAAAAGCGGTCGGTTGAAAGAGGTTGAATGCTAGGTTTACATTGTACCTTATTGGTTGTTTTTGTTTACGGAAAAAGAGTTATTGATTCGACGTGATTCGCGCGGCGCCTGGTACCGTGATCTATGTCTTGCGATGTGTTAGCACTTATAAACATTTTGTAGTTAGCTCTAGACCTCCAAATTGGAAGGATTGGGGGTTGATGATTAATGATGAAGCTCACTGGCTCACATTGGTGCCAGAATGCAGCGTTACTTCCTGTATTTTTATTTGTTATTTTTATAATGTTAAAAACCAAACTCTATCATCTTTGTTATGATGCGATCTTTAGATATTTTATGTAGGCACTATTTTGTGATTGTAGGTACCATCAGTACCTACCATGTAAGTCTGAGCCTTTATCGCCTTATAAGTAATATGTTATTGCAATAATTGTAGTAGGTATCAATATTCCATTATCGCACTAAGAAATAACAGTTTTGACCCTTGACCCAATTTATTCCAATAAACAAACGTACCTACTTACTAAAATATACATAATAAATAATTTTTCTTTGCAATAGTTGCAATTTTACTATAGGTAACTTACACTTGGTGCAAGGCAAGTCTTGAATGTTTTTGTAGGAAGGTAATTAACCTTGATTGTTTTCTTTGCAATTATCCCCCTAGTTATATAATACAGGGTGTATTCGCTAATGAATTTACATGAACAACTAACGACCTTCCAAGCTATTTACTAAATTGGATCTATAGTTGAGGCTCCATTAGCTAATTAAGTAGGTAGTGCTAAGTAAGATTATTAATATCACAGATAATATAAATGCTATGCTAGGTAGTACAAATTCTACTTAGTATAAATATACAATATTATTATTTAAGTTAAATTAATTATTATTTATTAGTAATTTGAAATGGCAATGGGCAGGCCACATCGCTCGTAGAACTGACAACCAATGGGGAAGAAAGGTTCTCGAGTGGCGACCACGAACCGGAAGACGCAGTCCCTCCCCCTAGTGGACCGACGATCTGGTGAAAGCCGCGGAGAGCCGATGGATGCAAGAGGCGAGCAGCCGCTTAAAGTGGCGCTCTCTGGGGGAGGCCTGTGTTCAGCAGTGGATGTCTTCAGCCTGTTGATGATGATGATAATGAATTATTATTTAATTTAAATTAATTATTATAATTATAGATTTATAGTTTATTTTAGCTTAGATTTAAATATTAGATTAATTTGTAAAGGAAAAATTTTAATCACGAGCGGGACTTGAACCCGCATCCATGCGTCCCTAAAACCGGGACATGCTTTACTTAAGCTACCGTGACAAGTGGTCTCATGTCCGAATTTATCCTTCACCTTTTACAACCAACTTACGGGGTTGGCAGCGCCATCTATTGAGAAATTACGCTGAGCAGGCGATACTGCTATAAAAATCATAAATATAGATTTAAATTAGTTTTAGTCTCTATATTTTTAAGTTATATTAACCTTGTAGTAGTTAGTTTAAAGATAAAATAAACTATTTTTCGTTAAAGCATTGTCGAAACGTATTATAGAATTTCCCATTTCCAAGCTATAATAAAATGTAGGCAGGCATATTATAATTTATTATAATATAATCAACATGAAAAATGCAAAATCGTGATATTATATATAAATGCAGACGTGATAATATTTAGTTTCAGTAGAACTACCTACCTCCCGACTGAACTGTCTGAACTGTCTACCTTTTCTTCAATACAAAAACATTTTAAGCTATTACTGTTATCTAGTTATATTTGTAATAATAACTGTTTATTGGATTGGATTTAGCGGAAAAACCTGTAATTAATTTTTAAAGAGGAAAACTGTTAATATCCTCCTACCAGTTTTAATAATATAACAAAACAAACATTAAATATTGTGCATTAAAATAACAAAATTTAGATGGATGTAGGTGCCTGCTGCGTTGATAACTAATTGGTTTCTAATGTATGACGATATCTGAATAATAATATTCAATTAAAGGTTAATTAGTGTAATAATTCTGGAAGTTTCATTTCGTAAGGTAGGTAGTTCAAGAAGTCTCATTTATAAGTACCCAAGAATAATAATTTTAAACATTTGTTCAATATTCCAATAGCGTTTACAAAGTGACGTAGGTACTTAGATATACTTTTATCTATTTAACTAAGATAAATTTTATATCTAGAGAGATCACTGAACTCCGGAATCCTAGACACAGGCATATGTGTAACACACTAGCACAGCACTAAGCGCGGTAATTAGCCAATTTACCAGGAAGATATAGGTGCATGGAATTCATCATTTAAAAAAAAGAGCACAAATTGGTCCTGTCTCATATACTTATGTCTTTTACCACCATATCCCCTTTCCCTCTTGGACTCCCCTACTATAATGATTTATGCGCCCCCCCCCCCCCCTTTACGAAATTTCTGCATCCGCGCCTGCCTTATGTCTAGACCTACACGGAATCTCCTATAAATTACTTATAGGTATGCAAACAAGCACTACCAAGACAATGGGTCCTGCTTAAATGCTACGTTTTATCTCAGAAAATAAAATTTTCTATAGAAAAAAGGGAAATCTGTGGGTAAAACCACTGGGGTAAATCTGTGGGTATCTGTGGGTATGGGGTGTGGTGGTGTGGGGTCTGCGGAGCTAGCTCTTATAACATGTACTTGGTACCCAGCCTACCCATAGTGCGAAAAATAAAAGCTCATATTAAAATGCCGTCAGAAATAAGGTAAACCACGCCACAAATCGTGTGCTACAGGCGTCAGAATATTTAATTTCGTAAATATCTTGCGTAAGCACGTAAACGTAATACTTACTTCGTTTATTAATAAGCTTGTTATGTTATTTTTAGGTAACATTAGGTCTTGATTCGATAGAAATAGGTAGAAATATGTAGCGCGGCTATAAGTTGTATTATCTACTTATGTGGCACTATGAAAAGCTTTGTAGGTATGTTAGGTAAGTTGTTACCTAACTTTCCTTGAGCTTGAAGTCTCAGTAACACATTCAGGAAAGCATAGCATTCTGGTACCACCCTCAAAGCCCTCAAGTGAAGAATCTGCAACCAGCGATACGGTACTCTCAGATATGGGAACTGGTAACTTAGTGAGCAGGCTGTTCCCGGATCCAAGAGGCCCCCGTCCCGGAGGACATATTTATCTTGATGAACTCATTAAAAACTCAGTTTAGAGTTTAAACGAGCGGGAAAATCACGAGAGGGATTCGAACAAGCATCAATCCGTCCTAAAACCGAGACATGCTTTTGACAAGTAATCTCGAGTTCTTCTTTCACCTTTTACAACCAACGAAGAAGAAAAAGACGAAGGTTGTGGGAATGAATCTCACTGTTGCATTAATTGCTTTGACGACATCATCATCCTCTTTGCCTTTTCCCATTTGTTATTGGGGTCGACTCTCAATCTAACCTGTGGCGGCGAGCTACCAGAATTACACGAGCGACTGCCATCTGACCTCGCAATCCGTAAGGAACTAGTAACAGGGATGGTTAGATCAGGCGTCAGATTCTATCAGGCGTCTACCCGTAACGATTGCCATAGATGTTCTTATGACAACCGGGACCGACGGCTTAACGTGCTCTCCGAGGCACGAAGCGATGGCATCACAAACTCACATAACTTAATAGATAAGTCATTGGTGCGGGGCCGAGGATCGAACCCGGTGCCGTAAGTTTGCAAAGCGCACATGCTACCGCTCGGCCACCATCGCTCAATTTTTTTTTTTTTAACGACAGTTTTTTTAATTTGAGAAACTACATCCAAGCTATTAGTTTCGAAATTCATCCAAGGATTAATTCGCTTACGATATTGAGATTAGGTCCATACATACAAAGTATAAAAAAAACGTTAATCTGTGAGATAGACTTTAGCCAGTACCTACCTATGTCAGTAAGTTTGCAATTTGCATGTTCTATAATACCATGTAATACTTAGCTTCTTTGGTATTGATTTCAGTCACCGCTTTACCTTTTAAAATACATTTAATTTTCTGTTGAACCACGTACCTTTTTCTATTAATAGCTTTTCATGCATAATTTATATGCTCGGCTTCGGCCGCACACAACCTAGCTTAGTGCATTCAACTTTGCCTATAGGTTACGTGGAAATGATAAACGGCAAGACTCTAGATATATAGGCTGTTTATTATTTATTACCTACCCCTAGTCTAGATAAGATTATTTATTATAACCTACCCCTAGTCTAGATATAAGGTCGTTTATTATAATAACCTTCTCTAGAGGTTTGGAGGTTAGGGAGGTGGTTTAAGGGGTATTTTTTAGCTTAGTGTACATAATTATTAAGTTAGGTAATTACGTCCAATTTGCATTAAGATTAATTAGTGATACTGCAATCTGTTATGGGCGGCCGTGACGCTTAACATCGGGCGAACGACTAGCTCGTCACGTCTTTCATTTACATACAAAACGTGACCCATCAACCATCAAAAAAAAAATTACTTTAAATAAATAACGCGCAACGATCACATACATAGATCCTGCTGGGTTAGCATGGACGGTAGACAAAATTGTCTTTTTCCGTTTTACGTCACTTTCTTCATACTTGCTTGGAGTAAAACAGGGGAAAGACAGTTTTATCTACCAGCCGTGCTAACCCTACTGGACCCTAAAGGATTCCCTGTATCTAGGGGCCCAGGAACTACGAGGACCATGCTCCCACAACACCCAAACACAGAATGAGGTATTTGCCCCTTTTTTACGTGCACAAGTAATCAGTAAGAGTGATCAGATCATAAAGTCTCATTTGCCCAGTAATTTCACTAGCTACAATGCCTTTCAAACCGGAACACAGTAGTGCTTGCACACTACTGCTTGGCGGCAGAATAACTGGCAAAGCGGTGGTACCTACCTAGACGAACTTTGCAGAAAAGTCCTACCACCTATCGTAGTAGTTAGCTTGAGTAATTAAGGCACATTGCCCGTTAAATAAAATTAATATACAGATTAATAACCAGAATTAATAACCAGAAATTACCACGATACTGAGTACTATATTATATTCTGTTACGAGATCTAGACGGATCCAAAACGACATTGCTCAATCGGTGTCAACTAAATTGACCTTTTGGACAAAAACACGTCATGCCTGTTTCGGTAAAACAACAGACCGGACGGGCTACCAAATTAATCATTTTATCGTAGTAAACAAATTGATTAACTTTGAGTTTACGCCCCTAGATGCATAGATGAACAATATAATTATAACAAAGCAGGGAAGAATCATCCAAACGTTACAAAATCCTTCAAAAATTCTATTTTATCACTTTTTCCGCATATCTTTCAAACAATAGACGTAATTTCCCTCTAAAATGTTTAAAAGCATGTAAATAAGTGTGAAGACGCATGCGTCACGAAGCAAAATGTTTACCAACGAAAATATGACCAGTGTAAAAAGTTTTATCATCTCACGAATAGGGTTGCCAAGAGCAGAAACAGACAGCTTACTCTTACCAAAAAATAATATACAAAATCATATTATTTTTATGGTTTTATATCAATACCTAAATAGAATAGAATAGTACACAAAAATACACACAGAAGATATTATATACCCCATTAACTATAAATCCAGTTGACCAATGATACAACTTCCCCTCATACGAAAATTAGTAGTGCATTTCAACTACTATTTTCATACAAATCACGGGAACCCGTTGATATCTTTTGTTCCATCCTGCTCTGTCCTTTGTAATTTCGTATAGCCTTGTCTCGTTTTGTTACCCTGTCCCCTGCCCGCGCCGGCGAGTCGTGTTTGTACGAGGAATTATGTTCACGAGCTATCAACGGGCTTTATAATCTTTGATATACCCTAACGAATAATAACCCACAAAACAATGACGATAAGGTGGGGGGGGACGATAATTCAATGGGCGGTCTTATCGCTTAGAGCAACCTCTTCCAGACAACCTTTAAATGAGTATGAAATATATTAAAAACAATAGTTATTTATGATATAAGGGCGATAAGTTGGTTTTTACAAACGAGTAGACAAATGTAAGCCCGAGACGAAGTCGAGGGCTTACCATAGTCACGAGTTTATTCGTGTATCATACAACGATTTTCAACATATTTGCGAGAAAACAGTACAATAGGTAATGAAACAAACTTTTGTTTATTAGTGGGAAAGTCGCAACAAAAAATCTTTGATGTTCCTAATCTAATATGAAAATGGGCTAAAATGGCGCGCATTTACAATTCAAATGGCGCCACGTGCGTGTGGTGAAAATTAGAACTACACCTGTAGTTTCATTTTCTCTTTAGTATTAAAGTGAGACAAACGTATTGAGTAAAAACGCTTCCAAGGAGTTTCGATCATTCAGCTTATTTATTCTCGTAATGTGAAACTCCTTGGTGAAATTCTTATATATATGTTTTATTGAAATTAAAAAAAAACCGTAAAGGTTACGCACGGCGCTATACAAGGAACGATGTGGTAAAATAGGTACTTATATTCCATTCCTGAATCTTAGATATTTTATGTAAACAAAGTAATGTCACGAAAAGTCACTGTCAAAGTGACATGCCAGTTACTCAAAACATTTTTTACTTCTGAAAAATATTTTTATTTAATGGATTTAAAGAGTATCAATCTTACTGATTAACAAGCATAACTTTGCATACACAATATTAGTAGGATATGAAGTAGGATTTTGCAATTCCAAAGTTCTAAAGGTAAAATTTTAGGAAGACGTAAATAAAACATTAACATACATTACTTATGTTTTTTAACCAACCAGAAACCTTATAAATCATTCTGACAATCATTCTGTAATTTTAAATCGAGAGATTTATTCATATTTGATCAAAAGATATTTAGTTTGACCTGTTTTTTTATATTTTACATACTTTTCATCATATCTCGAAAAGAGCACGAAAGTAGCACCATGTGTCATTGAAGAAAATATGGCATATAATGGTATGATACCATCATATAATTCCCAGAACGAAAACGAAAAAATGTTTAGATCCTCTACAGTCTTACCAGTCTATTAAAATATTTTCTACCAAAAGTCGATTTCTTGATCATAAAATTTTATATATCAGATATAACGTTATAATAGATAGTAGAAAACGATTTTTATTTTATAATTAAGCAGATTAGACAAATAATATTTAATATTTTTTTGGTCAAATATAGTAACCTACCTTTATAAAAGATATTTTTTGCACTGTTATCCCCTTTGTTTACATAAAATATCTAAGATTCAGGAACAAGATATAGGTGAGAGTACCTATTTTACCGCACGCTCCGTTGTATGGTGCGTAATGTTTAACTTTCAAACAATGTATACAGGCTTTGTAAATGCATTTTTTTAAACAAATGTGTTGAAAAAAATATTATATCGCAACGTAAAATATTTTTTAAATTTCATAGTTAGTATTAGTACCTACATCATTAATTGGAGCCACAAAACTGCCTAATTTAATTGTCTGGCACTTAATAGGGCTTACATATTTACGGTAGGTATTTACGGCTATACCTACCCACAGCGGTAGTCAATAAAACGCCGGTTTCAATAGGTCTTTAGGCGTAATTATTTGAAATTGTAATTAATAGTAAAGTAGTTGTATCTACACAGATAATATAATGGTACTTAACTATAAGTTTATTAATTAGTATGTACTATGTATATTGTATAAACGTGAAACGTCTAGTTTGTTTGTTTGCATGTACCACAAAAACGGCTGAACTATTTTGGATGAAATTTAGCAGACAGACTTGCGTGAACATCGAGCCATTAGATGGAAAAGTTTTTTCATCATCCTGCCATAGGACTAAATAAACAAAAAGCGAATAGAACATTTAAATAAACACATGCCTTTTCCTAACAACTTAAAAAACATAATATAACTAATCTAGGCCAAAAAACTAAACTATATACCTAAAAACTTAAAATAACTATTAAAAACTAAAATAGAAAAATTTAAAATAACCTTTGGATGGAAAAGTGCCCAGAATGCTGGCAGCATTACCACGTTGAATGGCGAGGCTTTTTTGTGCAAAATAAAAGCCAGCATTCTGGACACCTGATGCCTCCACCAAACGTTTGGCCAAGTCCTTGTAAGTGTCCATTGCAGCCGGCCCCCACGGACCCGTTTCCTCGTATTGGTTATTATTGGCAACCCTAACCGTAGAACGTAGACCGAAATTATGCGCACTGGCAGAAATAATATTAACATTATTATAAATATCTTTCGATCAAGGCTGTCATAATTTGGAACGCAGTACGAAATGGTCAATGCGCGTTCGAAAAATAACTCGCGGATGCCACAAATGAATTATTTTTAACCTGCTTCAAAAAGGAGGTTTATATTAATTTATTACGAAAGCTTCAGAGGTAAAAACCGAGGTGGGGTGAGGAGGTATACTTAGGTATTCCATTCGTAATGTATTTGGCGAATGGAATAAGCATAGACTTGGAAATATGCCTTCTTTCTTGAAGTTGGTTTAAAATTATCCATTTAAGGCATCCGTAACGTATTTGTAATCTTTTTCAAAACTTCATTTTTTTTCTAATATCCGGGTAAAGGAAGTCTAAACTATATTGTATTTTCAAAAAAATTAGGGATCCTTACTAAAACTCCAATAATAAATAATCCAAGGTGCAAAAAAAATACCTTAATTATTCATTACATCGCGTGCGCTACGAAAAATATTATACCCGTGCGAAGCCGGGGCGAGCCGCTAGTAATACGGTCAATTTCATAAAAAAGATGTTACCATGAGATTCAGCGTAACAAAAGTAAACACAGTAAAACAGTTTAAACTAATTGTACTGTCTACTTCTGTTTTAAAAAGTCTCGCCCGGCGCGGCGCTAGTCAATCCTAACTGCAATCTGGCAGATGCGTACGTAGGTATGAGTATATTTATTAGGTTTTAGAGAATTTCGTTTTTAATTTAGTTTGTTCGAGATTTAGGTCATACTGAAAATTCTGTAAGTACGTAAGTAGGCACCTACCTAATACGAAACAGAAAGTTCGGGCATTTTATGGTGACCTACTGACATTCCCAACTCTTGCCGGAAGGAAGTAAATAATGGCAGTATTTTTAAAAACTAAAATAGCTCTTGCGTTTTTTCTTGCCATGAGATAGAGCTCTTTCTATGCGTTTTCTGTTTTAACCGAGGTAGATTACTTATGTACCTGTTAACTGTTTATATTCGAAACGGTCGCTTACCCCCAAAACTCCCAAATTACTTTGTAAAAGATTAAACAAACATCTGGGATGCTGGATCCTTTCATGGCAGATTTGTTTTGCCAAATCGAATTGCGTCATGTCCATACGTCCATGTCCGTTTGAATGGCAAGATTTGCTTTGTTTTCTAAATGGAATATTGATGTGTTTATGTCCTTTGAGAAATGTGTTTTGGGAATTTTTTCGTGGTTGCAATAATGCCATTTATTAAAACGTAGTACCTACCCACATAGTTGGGAAAGAATCTGAATTACCAGGTGACCATAGAGCTGGTTGTTACCCCGACCATGTTTGGCCATTCAACGAGGTAATGTCGCCAGCTTTTTGGGCACCTTACCCGCAGACAGTAACTTTAACGCGGTTTTTTAGTTATAAGTTTAGATATTTGTAGTTTTACATATAATTTAGTTTAAGAAATGATAAAAAAAAAATATTCTGAAAAATACAGTAGGTACATACCTACCTAGTCTACCTACTTATTATGACTGAGTCGACATGAAGCGTGAAAACTTACAAGAGCTATTCAGTTCTGGTTTACGTTTCGTGTTAGCTAAAAACACTTTTGTTCGTGCTAAGAATTACCTACCTCTTCGCCTCTACCTATTAGCCTTACTGAACAATGAACAACATTTTCTCGCCTCGGAAATTCACTGCGCATTTGACTAGACATGCTCATTCGCGAAAACATGCGAAGAACGCGAACCTATAACGTGTATCCAAACACATGCGTAAAACGCTTGCATGCGTAAATACACGCAAAGGTAGCTATCCCTCCCGAACATGCCACATAGAAGTTAGCGATACATAAATCGAAACGGAAAACCTCGAATACAGCAAAAAGAATCACGAGACATTATAAAACTGTCATTCAACCGTAATCGGGCATACGTTCGCCAAAATTTTATGCGCATCTTTATTTGAGCGGTGATTCGGGTACCATCGATCGGCACGAGCACGCTACAACGATACATTTTCTTTTTATGCTTACCACAGTCGAAGAGAGCTGTGCATGGTTTGCAGTCAGTCGTGACCCCACGCGGCTCGCGCTCGTCTCGCGCCCATGACCGACCACCGCCCGCCCTATCGCAGGTCCAATTCTGCAGCTTTCTCTGGAACGTCCCGGGACTCCCGCTCAGACGCACCCCTACGCGCAAAAAGCGTCAATCTTTCGGAGAGACCGCGCTCAAAATATGGCCGAAACATCCGAAGTGCAGACCCCAACCGCCTCCGGTTCAATGACAAAAAATTTTTTCCGCGACAACATTCTTTGGACTCTAAACCGCGGCCGGCAAATAATGTTGTCGTTAAACAATTAAATAGAAAAGTAGTCGAAAAAATCCCGTTCGCAGTTTCCGTACAAAACTTATCCATTCCGATGAAATATGCTGATAATCCGAAACCTAAGCATTCAACCTCCAACCCGCCTCATAATTTAAGCCACCGCCGGATCGATAGTAACAAGACTAAGAACAATAATCCTCCTAAACAGGTCAGCGACAACAAGAGGCTGTGTCAGACTGTCAGCGGCGGGAAAGAGACGGAGAACAAGCTGTTGGTGCAGATCAGCGAAGCCGAGCAAGTGTCTGACTTTGAAAGGATTCTTAATTCTAATGCAATACTGACGGAGCGCGCTCAGGGACACGTGTGGCGCGGATGTGCTCCGACTCTCGCACCTTCTGCATCTGTAGTACCCCGCCCCCGCTCCACCTACTCCTTGTTCACCGTCAGTCAAGCCTACCACTACCTCTTCCGCCAACACGAAGAGTCCCTCCAACCGCTCATTGACCAGTACCGTAAAGACAACGCCGAAGACCAGGAATGCGCTCCGAAAAGTTTACTAGACAAAAACTGGTTTGAAAATCTACAAGACTTATCCGAATTTTACGAAGACGACCAAGAATTGAAGAAAGAAGTTGAAACTATTACCGATCGTATTATCGCCGAGGAAGTAAAGTCGTCGGAACCAAACAAAGAACCTAGCAAGCGACATAAGTATTTCAATGTCAACTTAGCGGATTTGTTCGGTCTCCGAGTGAATGGGGAAGGCTTCTCACCGTGTCGCGATGACCTTGGACCCTCTCCGGACGTAGAAAAGTTGACTGAAAACGAGGAGGAATGGCGTGCACCGAGCATGAGCACAAACTCGGATGACCAACCAAATCCCCAGGCTGATACCAACGTGGAGAGTCTTGCACAAAATTTGAATTCAGTCCAAATAGACAGCGATGCCAAAGTACCGACGATAACCTTCAGCAATTGTTGCGACGGGCGCGCCAGAAGTGATCTGCCCAACAATACGAACGTCGTCATCCATTTGGGCGTGCCTTCCATTGAAAGCGACGAGGCTCGGCCACCTATGATGTAACCCGCTCGGTGTATTAGTTTGGACAATTACGAGTCAAACAAGCCAATCAAAATGATAGCCATAGAGCCAGAAACGCCGATGCCCAAAGAGGAGATGCTTCCAAAAATAGAGCCTCCGACGTCGTCGCAAAGAACACTGACACGGTCAAGCGCCATCAGTCAAAAATCAGTGGAAATCATGATCCAACCGGAAGGGTCCAACAATCCCCTGCACCGATCAAAGCTGGCCCCGGTTCGGTCGTCGTCCGAGACCCAGTCTTCAGGGAAGAAAATGATGAATTTGAGGAAAACGAAGAACTCTTCGATAGAATCGACGATGAGCTTGCCAAATCAGAAGTCTCTGGAGAAGAAGCATGGGAGCTTGCGGCATCAGAAGGCGATAGGCGCTCACTCTGACATAACGTTGAGCACGCAGGCTTCGATCTCGGACGACAGAAAGGCGTTACGGGAGGCACTGTATCAGGGTATATTCCACAGGCATAGGAGAACTATTTTCGCTGTAGGCTCTTTTCTGAGAATGCTGCGAAGCAAAACGTCCAATTATGACTCCATAAGGTCCGACTCAGACGAGATATAGCACCAGTAGAGCATTAGTGTTATTAAATTTTGTAATAATAAAAACATTGGTGCAGACTGATTGTGCTTTTTGTAACGGAGAGAGCAACCAAATGTTATTTAGTGTAAGGTTTATGTTTGTTTTGTATTAAAATGTTCCTAATTAGTTGTGACTGATTGTTTTAGTAGTAAACCCCGCTTGGATGTGGAACTAGACGTAGTGAACATGGTTGTTACTGTAAAATATTGTTCAGCTATAGTTCCTGTTGAGTAACAGCACAGATAACCCCCAATAGATACCGCATTACGGGATTTTTGTTCGGATCCTAGCTCACCGAAACTGGCGGAAGGCGCGGGTTGCGGGGACTGGAGCCAATGCGCTATTATTGGCTGTTTCGAGTGACGCCCTAATAATGAACTCTAATAATTGGTCGAAACCAAGGTTGTGCTGCGAAGCGGCGATTTATATAGAACCATTTACGCCAATGCGTGGTGCGCGGTCGTCGTCTTTCATGCGTTATCTATTGGGGGTTATCTGTGAGTAACAGTGAAAGAGTAACTTGACTTCTAAAATTCAAGGAATGTCTGACGAACGGGCGCCCGTGCTGCTTTTAACTGTTATGCCAAACGTCGGTAACGTTTACATTCGACTGGTTCAGCTTGAAAAATTCATTTTCTTAAAATCACAGAGTTTTTTTTCCTAAAACATAGATACATTTTATAAGGTTCGTTAATTTGAATTGTCAGCACTTCCAATTGTGATAGCATAACAAAACCGTTTTTGGCAATATAATTAAACTACATCGGTTTTTTAATGAAAGTACAGAGAAAGGTCTATTCAATAGCTAATTGATTTACCAAAGAGGTATATGTACTACGTACTAGAGAAGCTATTCAAAGCACAAATAGTTGTCATTTTTGTATAATTTAACTAAAATCCGCTACAGTGATAATTAAATCGTAATAAAGATTAAATCGTCTAACCAACGATCACAACACGCAGCGCTAGTGCAATGGCACATTCGGATCATAATTTTTACTGCTATTCACTGCTGCACGTGCAGTCGCTTTGAGAGCTGAGCATCGTATGAGCGAGAAGATGCTCATTGGCATATTTGCAGTGGTTGACAATGCAAGTTAGAGATGTCCTGTCTGGTGTATACATAGAAGTCTTTGGTTGCTACTTAGTAATTACTACTAAGAGTACCTATTGTGCGGTTTGCTTTGCAATGACAGTCTATAATTACCTTCATCCGCATATTTTCTAGGACTGGGTCGCGTAAAGTTTTTGAATGAATTTTATTTAATTTTAATTTAATCATCATGACGCTGGTTACGTCCTGTTAATAAAATTAGTTATCATTTATTACTATTATATTGTTTATTAAAAAAAATTATACAAATTAGTTTCATAGGTATGAATAGGTTGGCAGAGCGAGTGTGGCTTAGCGATAACTCGTGCGACTTTCCAACCGTGGTTCAGTCGGTTTGAGTCCCGCTATAATTGGTTTGATGATGATGATGATGAAGAAGTTGTATTCGTTTGCTATTTTATTTTTCACTGTTTTTCGATAGAACTACCTAAAAAACTAAAGGTAGCACCGCCTATTCAATTTGTAAACCCAAATAAACTGCGATTTAGGTAAAATGCGATAACACAAGTGATATATTCACGGGCCCGACAACCTATTGCTGTATTGCGTGACGTTCAATAGTCAAGGGCAGACCACTGAATGATCACCTTGACTTACCTTACAAATTAACTGGAACTGTTTAGCTTGGAGTGAAGAACTAACATTTTTACCTGACACCGCTGCCTGTAACTGGTAATGCTTGGCGTTAACTTAATGGGTAGGGTACCTAAAAGTTTTGAGCTTTCGAAACTTATGGTGTTAAGCTAGCGTTTTTCTGTGTTGTAACTTATAACTGATATAAGTTATAATATAACATGAGCAGTAAAATATGAGGGTGTTTATAGTACCAACGGCAAAATGCTGATAAATCTGGTATAAAATTCTTGAAGGTAGGTATTATAGGTAACAACGTTTCAAATTGTTAACTTGTCATTAGTGGCTTCTATAAAAGTTTTCTGAAAACAGTAGGTATGTATTACGTATTTTGTTATGTTTTCTTACGCGTGTTTTATTATCTGGTGTTTAATGCAAGTTAAATAGGTACCTATGTAATTTTTTATTTTGGGAATAATTATGAGGGTATATTAAGATTTTAGCTAGATGCCAAGTATAAAAAACATTGGCATTGACTTATAATATCCCTGGTTACTGCATTATATGGCTTCAGAGCTTCACACGTCGCTATCGTATCTCTTCATATAATTCATTATTTTGTTTTATTTTCATAATAACTTGTGAAATTATATTTTAGAGGATATTCTCGAAAGGATTTTCGAATACCGGTTTTCCAATATGGTTCACGGCCTGTGACGCAAAATACGATCGCGTCAGCACCACTGCAGCTGCTGTGCAGCACTGTTACTCAACAAGAACCTACCCCTATCTGTACAGTATCAATAGAAAAACATAAAGAAATATTGTGACATATTCTAAGATACCAAAATAAAAATCTTTAAGTAAGTACTTACTTATGTGTTTTTACCTAATTGTAAGTCATATTACCTCTATCTCAAGGTACGTATATTTATTAAATAAGTACTAATACTTACTTTTTTTTACGGACAAATTGCCTTTACTACTCAAGCTAACTACTACAATAATTAAAATTAAACTAAGCTAACCTAAACTAAACTAGCTACACTACCTACTACAAAGAACACTTATGGACTGTATAATAGCCGCGATGGCCTATAGACAATACTTACTATATTTTGCAATGTTGGAATAGTTATTTATGATATTAGGGCGGTAAGTTGGTTTTTACAAACGAGTAGACAAATGTAAACCCGAGACGAAGTCGAGGGCTTGCCATAGTCACGAGTTTGTAGAAACCAATTTCCGCACGTGTATCATACAACGTTTTTCAACACATTTGCGAGAAAACAGTACAATGGGTAATGAAACAAACTTTTGTTTATTAGTGGGAAAGTCGAAACAAACAATCTCTGATGTGTCTAATCTACTATGAAAAATTGAAAATGGTCTAAAATGGCGCGCATTTACAATTCAAATGGCGCCACGTACGTGTGGTGAAAATTAGAACTACATCTTTAGTTTCATTTTCTAGTGAGACAAACGTATTGAAAAAAAACGCTTCAAAGGAGTTTCGATCATTCAGCTTATTTATTCTCGTTATGTGAAACTCTTTGGTGGAATTCTCATATATTTTTTATGGAAATTAAAGATAAACCGTAAAGGTTACGCACGGCGCTATACAACGGAGGATGCGGTAAAATAGGTACTTAGGTGAGAGTACCTATTTTACCGCACGCTCCGTTGTATGGTGCGTAATGTTTAACTTTCGAACAATGTCTACAGGCTTTGTAAATGAATTTTTTGAGCAAGTGTGTTGAAGATATCATTTAGGTAATTTCGTAACATTTTTTAATAATTATTCATACCGTATACCTAATTACTAGGAGAGGGAATTCTTGGATCACTTTTCTATCCTTCTTCTTTCCTAAACATAGATTTATTGGTATCATTTTTTTAGAATTTGTGTAGGTACTTATTTATTTGAAATGTAATTTTTCTAATTTGAGTACCTAGTGGTTTTCTTATTACATAAATGTTACAATATTTCTTTAAATTTTCATAAATCAAACATCTAGAGAGCTTATACTATTAAACGTAGAAAAATACCAAAAAATATATATTATTATAACATAATATATAAAAATATGTCTAGTAGCAATTTTCGTGTTTATTTGCGATTGTTGTTAGTTATATACGACGTAGATATTAGCGGCGGAACAATGAAAGTGAAAAACACATTTTTGGAACATTTTCAAGCACTTTTTTATACATTTGTACAATTCAATTTTTGTACAACTGTTGTTGTGTATGTATGTAGATATTATAGCATTATACACACACAGTAAGTCATTGGCGTACATATTATTTTACGTTCTTTTTTTAAGATAAATAAATCTTATAGATACCTACTCTACTTTTTTTTTATTTTGTTAGAGGTTCTCACCGTATTATTTTAAAACCAATATTATTACTTACTTAAGTATATATATTGTTAAGTTATATTATTGATATATATAATATAACTATAACAATTTTTTTTTACTTAATTGGTATATCCTCTGATAATTGTTCTTCTAATTATTTTAAATGTTCTTCTATTATGACTTTGGTAATATTATGTAATGTAAGTAGGTAAACTTAATTCTTTCTTAAAGCCTTATTCAAACCAGCGCGGTATTCGTACCGCGGTGAGTAGCGGTAAATACCGCGCGGGATTTCGTATTGAAGTTCCGCGGCTAGCGCGAAACTTGAGCGAAAATTCATTAAAAATACCCGGACGGAATCCCGCGCGGGATACCGCTACCTACCGCGGTACGAATACCTCGCCGGTTTGAATAGGGCTTAATAATTGAAAATAAACGCCATTGACTTATGCATAAACATAAAAATACATGAGCTTTGTAATTTTAATTGAATTAAATAGCTTTTTTACTGTATTTAGTTGATTATGATTTGGGTAGGCGAAATGTTTTTAATCATAGGTAAATGTAAATAAAACTGGGTTGAAGCAGTTACTGAATGCAGTTGTAAATGTATGTCTACAATTAGAATACTTACATTTAATTATTGTTATATACTTGTGTAATTAAAAAAAATAATGTGACAACTATATCTACTTTGACCAAATTAATTTCCACGAGAATGCAATGTTTTGTCAAAAAAATTTGATAGAGATATTTTTAAGAATTTTAGGTTTTTACTTCTTTCATGTATTTTAGATATAATTTTAATTAATTGTATTTTCTGTTAATCGTATCTGAATAAAACGTGTAATTTCGTTAAGCAATTTCGTTATTTGTATTTAGAGATAAGTTTTAAGGTAGATTTTAATAAAATTATAACAACTACTTTATTTATATCACCAGTCTTCACTAACATAAGTTTAAAAATGTTAAAACCTTACTGTTGTTTTAATGATATCATTTAAATTATTATATTAAATAATAATAAATAAACACATTCCCGTACATTAATTGTGTGTAACTACTAACATTTACGTAAGAAATCTGTCCGAATAAATAGATAGATACAGCAGGAACTCAAAGACTGCATGAATTATGAAAAAAATATAGACAGTGGAACTTTGTCTTCTGCATCGATTTTAACTGTGTACCTAATGACTAATTACAGTACTGACATTATAAACGAGATTTTTATTTATTTTCTCATAATAGAAAAATCCTTAAAATATCCTTTTCTGATAAGATAATAACAATCCAATAATAATGATCCTTGAATGAATTAAATAAATAAATGTGTGGACACTTCACACAGCGCCATCTAGCCCCAAACTAAGCATAGCTTGTACTATGGGAACCAAACAACTGATAGAATACTTAGACACTTTTGTGTTTGTAAATACATACCAATATAACACCCAGACACAGAACAAACATCGATGTTCATCACACAAATGTTTGTTCCGGGTGGGAATCGAACCCACAACCTATAGTTCAGAAGGCGCTATTACCAACTGAGTTAACAGGCCAGTCAAATTAGTCAATTGCTTAATTAACTAACACATAAAAGGGGATAAAATGTAATAAAGTGGGCTAGACTGAATAGAGTAAGTAGTACCTATATGGTTTACTACATAAAAACATGAATTTTAATGAGAAATGAAAAGCAAATGAAATACTTTAGATTTTATTAATGTAACTTCAATTACTTATGTATCGTCAAGCATTATTGGCGTTAACATATTCATATTACAGTAACTACACAACATTTTACAATTCTTTATTATGTTTAATCTATCAGCCAAAAATACAAAAACTTTGGTTACTAGCTTACTACAGTTTTATATTAAAATCTTTATAACGGTTTTCATTAATAGGTACTTTATTATGAGTATTTAGTAAAGAAAATAAAAGCATGAAATGAATCTTAGTTATTTAGAGTCCAATAAAATGTCCAGATAAACAAAAAGAGGACTAGACTGTCACATTTTGCAAGCATTATTACATAAATAATTATTAAAACAAAGTTAGTTAGTAATAACAACGCTCCTACATTATCACATAAAGGAAAGAAAATCATCCATGATGAATATGTACACTCACTTAAGGCACAAAAAGGCTTTAAGCCTAATCTAATAATCTGTGGGACTCAATATATACAAAGTTGGCCCCGAAAATAAATTTATAAACTTAGGTACATCTCTAGATACTCTAGACTACATCACACAAATATATATCTCTTCTACATGTCTACATAATTTTTTTAATTTTTTTTTAAATATACTATTTAATCTAGAGCCTCTGACAGTCTTTCCGTAAAATATTGCTTCACAATCACAACACAGGTGTGGATGTTATAGTCATTTGGACAAATTTATCGAGCACAACTATACAATAATATAATATTTTTTTGTAATTGATATCATAAATATTTATATTTAAGCGACAGAGATCATAGTGATTATTTTCTTTTTCGTATAACTCACATGAACTTTGCTGTAAATTATAATGTCATCTATGTACACGAAACAGCCCTACGACTGTTATGTTTTATTATGTAACTTGCACTCGCGCTTATATAAGAAACACATTTGACACCCCAAAGTTACTTAACTAATTAATATTTATTAGCTAAATAATAACTTCGTATAGAATTCATAAGTATAGGTTGCAATTTTCACTTGACAATACCTTCTACTTAGATCGAAGTATCAGAACTAGAATATTTTGACCGCACAAAAATGTCTGTTCAGCATCGTACCGACTTTAATAGCTCACTTCCGAGCTGGACACATGTTCCGGAAGTTACGGGAGTTTCAAAGTCACGCCTTTTTCTTTGCTTTGCCGTTGTCCTCAAAGATCTCGTGGAAATCATTGAGGAGTATTTCAACGACGTTGTTTTGCTGGATGCAGTCGACGGCGATGTTGTGGGCTTGCTCCGCTGGAGCCCACAAGAGAGTGGGCCCGAACACTATGGCCAGGTTGGCCGTGTGCATACGATTTTGCTCGCTGTGTTGTGTTACCCTGAAATGGATGTATTATTTAGAAAATGCAGCTGAAAGATAAGTATGTAATACTCGCGCTATCACAAAAATCTGATAACAGCAAGCATTTGTACTGCTGTCTCACTCCACACACGCCCGACTCATTTGTGAGAGTGATAAAATAATTATCTTTACAAACATACAGCAAGGATTTTTATACAACATCTCAAAATTAAGTTTTAAAAATATCACTAATAATTTAGTCGTGTGGTAAGTTTATTATTGCCAATAAATACATTTGATCAGAGCGATAAAATACAGTATTTAGTTGATAAGGTTAATAAAACTAGTAATTTACCTCAGCAGGTGCTCCAGTAAGTATTTCAATGTGTCCCTATTGCACGGCGGTAGACAGTTGATGATGTCACGGAACTCTTTTATCCTAGCTTCTCTTGGTCTTATTGCTGGAAATAAAGAAGAAAGTTGTCAACAACCTCAACTAATATTTAATGTAATAATCTCTGTTAAGGATAATTTCCTCAAATTATCTATCAATGAATCTATATTTATTAAAAGGCTTTCACTGGCACACAACGTACACCTCCAATCACTAGACGTAAAAACCTGATGTTTGGAGGGTATTTTCGTTTTATGGCGCTGGGATGTACTAAGAAAGGATTTTTGGAAAATTCAACCCCTAAGGGGGTCAAATACGATGTTAAAAATTGCTCGCAGCTCGTTTCAGTATTTTATGATCGTCTTGTGTGAGTGACAATGATTAACTTTTCGCTTAATTCTTACACCAATGGTCACTTACCACTAGACGGGTCGAAGAAATTTGACGCAGATTAGTAGGTAGTTGATAAATGTACTTACAACAAGCAGCCAGAATCTTATCAAACATGGTGCAGGGTATCAGCGGCTCCTTAAGTTCTCTGAAGAAAAGCTTCAGCGAGCCAGTCAGCACGTGGATATCTATGTTGTTCTTTATCACATCCATGTGGTTTTTACTTGTCTGGTCGATCTGAAATCAGAGAAAATTACTTGTTAGAATCGACTTAAATTATAATAATATAATTATTTCAATAGGTAAAGGGTAGGGTAGGGTTTTAATATGGATAAGTATGAAGGCCCTCGTTTATTCTGCCAGCTTAGTCAGCGTGGTGTGTGAGTGTAATCCTCTAACATAGAACGATGGCTGATGATGATGATGATTTGTTAAAACGTAACCGTCTGTGATCTATTTAACGTCTTTGCACATCTAAAGAAACTTTAAACTATATGATGTGCAGCAAACATCTTACTCTTCAGGGAAATTTTACCTTTCGTCTGTTTGTCATGAAAAACAACAGCATTAAATCTCTCCTATTGATCTATTATCACGCCAAAATTCAATTATGGTTCGGAGGAGGTACTAAATACTAACAAAACAATAAGGTAGGCCACAAAAAAAATTGTTAACAAATCAGTGGATCTCAACTAGACGAACTATTAAAGCAATACAATCATCTGATGAAGGTGAATTGGTGAAAACCACACCACAGGCAGGTACATATTTTAAGCGAAATAGTTTTAACCATGGGGAAGTTCTCGAGTGAAGGCCTCGAACCGAAAGACGCGGCGTAGGCCAGCCTTCCACTAGGTGGATCGACGATCTGGTTAAAACCGCAAGGAGCTGATGGATGCAGGAGGCAAGCAGCTGCTCAAAATGGCTCTCTGTGGGCGAGGTCTATGTTCAGCAGTGGACGTCTTCAGGTTGCTAATGATGATGATGACATAGCCTCATTACGCATTTCGCCTCTGCGCAGTAACCGTTTTAAACAACTGAACTACCGGTCCATGATCAAAAGTCGTTGTCCATTTTGCATTTCTTTTCACGTCATGATTTCTTACCTCCAATCGTATCTTCTGCACCTGACTGAGGTTCCCACTAGCTCGGTACAGTCCATCAGTCAACATGTTGTCGTTACTTTCTATTTCTTCAATGCAGGCCACCACGAACTCCGGGACGCGAGGACTCTTGTTAGAACACACCTCGTCTAGATTTCGTCCGAAGACTGGCTCATCTGGGGGTGAAAGGCACACTTGCAATATGGCGATGGGGAACTTTTTCTGTACCTAGTTATTAAAACGAGTAATGTAGGTAATAAAACTATCCCGTAACGACTGCCATCAGTTTCTAAAAATGGAGAAAATTACCAAGGTTAGAAAGAGAGGGCGGAGGACTCAAGTGCAAAGGTAATTTAGTGGCGGTACTGTTTGTATTAGAGCTACCGTGCCTCATCTCTCCAGCAATAAAATGACCAATCGCGCAGTACTGCAATTGAAACTCTTGCATTTATTTCCATGGTGGTTGTTTCCATGTTTCTTATTTTGAATTTTTTTTTGGTATTGTTAAACAATAAGTATTACTTTGTTTAACTTACGGTGAGTGGAGTAAGAAAGGTCAACGCGTTTGTAGGTGCAAACTTCTTTGACGATCATTTCGAAACGTTTTTGTATAAGATACAAGTTTTGTACAAGTTGCTATGCGACACCGTATGGTGTCGCTACATTGTATAGTGTACTCTAATAACCTTAACATTGAATTTAGAATCTATTCTAAGATGCAAAACTACACATTCAACATTTCAAAGCTCATTTTGTTTCTTACCTACAAAAATGAATTATTTCCATTCGTTTGTTACTTTGTGCAAATGTAGGTACGTAAGTACGTACCGTCTTGAAAATAATGTACTCATCGTAAAATAACACAGTGCTAACAAATTGCAAAATAAGCTGTGCGTAATTTTGTGCATGGAAGATTTAAAATACTGTACAAAATTCGGTGAGCGTTTATAAAATTTTTAAAATATTACACTAAATGATATGCTTTACGAATTTTTGTTACTTGCATACCTACTTAAAATTTAAAAAAATCGGGTATAGATCTCCTCCAACATACTCAAGTTATTTAAAAAAATTGTACAAATTGTATACATAGTATTGTGCATTGTGCATAACATTGTGTTATTTAAAAATAACATTGTGTAGATTTTGTATATAAGTAAGTACCAATTGCATAGATATTAGAATATCAAAAAAAGTTCCCATATATAGTTACATCGTTAGTACCTACTCTAACAATGTTTTCCACACTTATATAATATATATAAATTATTCTAATAATCTATAACTACTTTGTACAACCATCCACCTTAACACTAGGGATTTAAGGTTAAAAATAAATAAAACAACTCTATATTACAAATTAAAAATATTAATCAGTATTTACATGTCAGTATTAAGTAAATACACCTGTAATTTTGACTTACCTTCTTTCTGAAATTTTTATTTATGTACTTGTCAAACCTTGATATGTGAGTAATTGATTAATTGTCATAACATAATATTTCCTTCTCCTAATGAAAAAAGAAAACGAAATGTAATAAAACGATGAATGAAAAGGTGCATTTAGACAATGAAACATGGAGCATGGTCCAAGTATCATCGATAAGTACCTACCTACTTATTATCACCAACATTCTACTTGTTATAATCACCATTATACTTGTTATTATCACCATCATACTTATTGTCAGTTCCTAAGTAATCCCCAAAGAGTAAATAAATGAAAATAAAAGAAAAACTTATGAAAAATTATCTGTTGTGATGTCATTTTAATAGAATTGTTAAACTACATTTAATGAAACATAATGCAACACAAGAAAAAATGTGAAACTAAACTACAAAAAAACCATCAACCATTACATTTTATTCTCAGTTCCTAAATAACCCCCAGAGAGTAAATAAAAGAAAAACTTATGAACAAATTATCTAATGTTATTTTAATAGAATTGTTAAACTACATTTAATGAAACATAATGCAACAAAAAAAAATGAGAAACTAAACTATAAAAAAAAGAATCAACTTAGCTACAAAAAATTAATAAGTAAATTAATGAAAATAGAAGATATGATTAGTATAAAGAAGTGGGTTCCTATGAATACTTAGTACCTAAGTAAGTATAGAGAAATATTTTCATAATCTTAATCCATAGACCGTATCTGTGTTAATATAATACCTAGATATTACAAATGCCTAATATAAAGACGTTAATAAAAAATAGAGCCCTTTTTTAGATTTCTAAAACTCAACAACAACAACAAGGTCAAAAAACAAGTTAGTTCAATATCAAAAAACCATATTAACTTTACAACTAACAAAAACACACACCAATCTATCAGAACTACTAAAAGCAAAAACAACTAAATCATCAAAATTAATCTAGTCTACAGAGACTGCAAATCAAGCTTGTCTACTCTGCTAAGCGTCTATCACCAACATTATTCCAAAGTCGCACCTTTATAGTACCCTTTTCTCATCAGAACTTCCTTGTCTGGTCTCCTAGCGAAGAAATCCCGTAACCTTCGTTTCACATGGGACTTCTCGGTGGAATCGCTGAGGTCTTCGTTGCTGCTGCCTCCAGCTGAAAGCATTAACAGTGGAAATAAGAATGAAAGATTGAAAATAGTTTACGAAGCGACAGACTTAGGCGACAGGGGGCGACTATCAATACGAAAAATGATGAAATCACAAAACATAAGAGAGAATCAATTTTTTAAATTAAAATTACAGTCGGTATATTTTTATAATGACGTTTACATAACAGCTGAAAAATATATTGAATCAAATTATCGTGATTCTATTAAATGATTAAAATATTTTCGTTTAGACATGATTTTTCTTTGATAGTCAGAAAGAACTGTATGAAATGGAAATGGAAAGAGTAAGGGATTCCCAATCAAAAATAGTTATTAGAAAAGATGTTGACCAGGATAAATGCGAAGCTTATACAAACAGTTCCAATAATAATGATTAGAAATTAGTAATAGTATAACTGTGTGGGAAAGTCCACAATTTTTAAATATTATAATCACCACAACCATTTCAGCGAGCATTCTTTTATTACATGTATAAAAAAACCAAAACATACACCAATTGAGACAGCCAGCTTGACAAAAAACAGAATGCTGAAAAAAAATTGGTGAAACATAAGAAGATATTGCGGCAATAAGGAGCTTTTAAGTATTAGGAACAAATATGTAATTGACAAAGTGAGTAAGTAGGTAGACACGGACACAAAATTAGTACACGGTCGAGACGCTCACAATCACAGATTGTCTTAAAAACCTTTATTTTCACATGTTATTTACCTTGCAGAGTCCTCCGTTCTCACAAAAACGTTAATTTACGAGCAAATTACTGGCCGAAAAAACAAACTTCTCAAACAATCGAAGATCAAACTCAGAAAGGCCATGTTAAAATTTTACAAACCACGTCTCAACGGCTCAAGGAACTGTTAAAATTTCTCACAGGCAAAAACAAAAGACAAACGAAAACGCTAAAGTGACTGTAGTTCCCTAAAATGAAAGTTGTCGAGATAAAATGATACGTTATCGACCGCGAATAGTAGGATGATAAGCTAGCCACATCTATATGTAACATTAATTCACTGGCTATTACCCAATCTATTATATTTCGGAACTTTGAATGATTATTGTGCATTCAAGATTTAAATCGATACCATAAGCAATGTACTTAGTTAACTATTTTTTAACTATTTTTACTAAATATTCTAATAACAGTTATGTCAATCATGATGTGTACACATGTTTTGGGATATAATCTAGCTCAAAATGTATGTATTTTTTTTTTCTTTCTGCTTGTTCTTTCATTTGGTTATATTCTGTTTTGTGTGCCAAATAAAATAAATAAAATAAAATAAAATAAATCTAGTGAGAGTTTTGAAACAGAGTTGAATGAAAACATTGGAAATCACACGCCTGATACACAACTGTTGGCCGTTAGTGCACCGCCGGATGCAGGAAGCATTATCATAAATTATTATGAAGATTGCTTCCTTAGAATGGCGAGAAGCGTGCCTGGTTCGATTGATTCATTTTGACGACGACTTAGCATTAGCGTATTCAATTCAGGAGTCATGTTTAACTAACATCGTGGTATTAATATTTCGATTCGAACACTAGGTAGATCTAAAATAAAAAGAGAGTACCTACTTAATTAATAAAATGACGTATCTACAATGATTAAAAAAAATACTGACCCACCGTTCCCACAACGACCCTACAATACTTTCATGAAACTTTCTGGAAGATTTAGACTATCCGGAAAATCTGAGTTCTAAAAAAATATAAAAGCCATTACAATATAGTAATGTCACAGATTAGTAAATTATGTTACTTGGTCATGTTTTTAACGTGATATTTTAGATCGTAAAAGATTACCAATTTACAAATATTTTACATATTTTTAATGATGTCGTGTCTTGTAGTTTAGATGGATGGTTGTACAAAATATGTCAAATATATGTGTGTGTGTGTGTGTGGATAAACCATAAAGATATATAGAATAGTGACTATTTTCAGCAGTTAACATTGCGGGTAAGTAAGTAAGTATATTAGGTACGTTTGTGATGGTGACTGGTGAAGTATTGGCTCCCAAATATATCCTTAAGTTTGGAATGATGATGCGCTTTCTCCGTAGGACTCTTATTAGGATGTTGCTTCTCTGTAGGACTCTTATTAGGATGTTGCTTCTCTGTAGGACTCTTATTAGGATGTTGCTTCTCAATAGGACTCTTATTAGGATGTTGCTTCTCTGCAGGACTTTTGTTTGGGTGCACTTTCTCAGTAGGACTTTTGTTTAGGTCCACTTTCTCTGTAGGACTTTTATTCGAGTTTTTCATTTTCGGTTTTGAACTTTTGTTCTGATTCCGCTCACTTTTCACTGGACTTTTGTTTTTGTCTTTATCTGACACTGTTTTCGCACTTTGTATCACTAGTTCGGGCGCCAATGAGTCTTCTATTGTCATGTAATATGACGCTGCTTCTATCATTTGTACAGACTCCATTCCATGAGAGAACAGTTCAAAATGCACTTTATGGATACACTTTGCAAACGCAGCACATGTGACTTGGAATGACAGGTGCTAGATTTTTCCTAAAACCATTACTTATGTGAGTTTCTATCAAAATATACCACAATACTAAGAGATTAGTGCGATCCGTAATTGTGCTATCAGCAATTTTATCTGATGATAAATGTACCGTCAACAAATGTCTAACAAGTATAGTTACTTAATATGTTGGTTTCCAAGAAAAAAACTCACATTGCTTAAATATATATTTTTACTAGGTGGTAGGACTTTTCTGCAAAGTTCGTCTAGGTAGGTACCACCGCTTTGCCAGTTATTCTGCCGCCAAGCAGTAGTGTGCAAGCACTACTGTGTTCCGGTTTGAAGGGCATTGCAGCTAGTGAAATTACTGGGCAACTCAGTCTAGTAATCTGATTACTTGACTGTGTGATGTCCTCAGGATGACGTGCGCAGTGCAGTGTCACGCGAAACTTTATTGTTTTAAAATTCCGAGTGACACTGCAACTGTTATGGGCGGCCGTGTCGCTTAACATCTGGTGAACGACTAGCTCGTCACGTCATTCAATCACATAAAAAAAAAATATTTGATCTAAAATATAATTCTATCAACGATCTTCCAAATAAGCTAACCTTGAGGTCAAAAATATGTTCATATACTTTTAAAACCAGCTAGTTTGTTCTTGTACTGCTCATTTTTCTGCTGACTCTACCATCACGGATCCCAGATAAGACCCAAGGGCTATCGCGATATCGATTATTTTTGTAATTAAGTATTCTATACTTATAAACATCCACAATATTGTAGGAAACAAGAGTGGAATCTTTTATGGTTTTAATAAAGACTGGGTATTTAGGTACCTACCTACATTCTGTTTTTGTAACCTAAAATATTTTTATAATTTATTATAATTTTGGGGACTGAGTCACCCACGTCCGTAAGAGTATACCTCGAGAGATTCCTTACACGTGGTCCCCGGGTGGTGCTAATCAGGTGACACACTGGTGGTAGGCTTCTGCCGACGGCTTGCGACCACCCACCGGGCAAAGACGGGCCGCCAAGCGTCTTTGACGTGTTCCGGCACGATGCTCGGTGTAGCCGATCGGGGAAATTGGGTCGGGGTTGTTGCGCGACTGTAGTGCACCGGATTAGACATCGTGGTATGTGTGCTGCATCGGCTGGCTAGTTTGGAGGGTAGCGGGATCCGAAGCACGGTGCACCGCTGGCCGACCGCAGTTAGTAGGGGGCCCAAGTAGTGTGCTAGCCACTCACGAAAGGCTGCCCCGCCAACTCGCGAAAAATCCCGGAATGCTCTATCGTGCCGGTTGGCGACCGGATGAAAGGACCCGATAGCCATTCCTGGGGGGGTTCGGGCGTCCCCGCAGTCTCCATGCTAGTCATTCATTGATGTAGTTCCTGGCTGCGAGTCTCTTGGTTCGTTCAATTGCGCCTCATCCCACTGCCTTTTTCCGCACCTTCCCTCACTCTCATCAATATGAAAACAGGAACACGAAAAAGGAACGTTAAACAGCGGCAGCACGTCCTTTCATTAAAGGTGCATCTCACAAATATCAGAGGTGTACACTCAAACCTCGTAGCAGTCCACCACCACCTGGAAACTGCAAAACCCCACCTCTTGTTCCTCTCGGAGACGCAGATACGATGTCCGTCAGATACAGCTTACCTATCCTACCCGGGGTATGTCTTAGAGCACAACTTTAAGCAGCGTGCTGGTATCTGCGTATATGCGCGTGACGACATCTGTTGTCGGCGTCTCCGAAACTTAGAAGACTCCCGTTTCTCAGTCATCTGGTTACTAGTGGACACCGGCATTGAGAAGATTCTTTACGCTGGTGTCTACCGTTCTCATAGTGGCGACCAGGAGACATCCAGGCTGACCGATTACCTCAGTGAGGCAGCTGACGTGGCTCAGCAGCGGTACCCCTCGGCTCAATTGGTGTTTCTGGGCGATTTCAACGCTCATCATCAGCAATGGTTATTCCCACACCAGAACACCGACTATGCGGGAAAAGAGATCCATAAGTTGGCGCTGTCATTAAATCTCACCCAGCTGGTTCATGAAGCTACGAGGGTTCCGGATGTTGACGGGCATACGGCTAATTGCTTAGACCTTCTGCTGACAACAGATCCAGACAGCTACTCTGTGTCGGTATCATCACCGTTGGGTAGCTCCGACCACTGTCTGGTGAAATCTGTGTCGGTATACTCGCCGCTAGATCGTAGCCCAAAAGGCACCCGGCGAGTATGGCGATACAGGTCGGCAGATTGGGATCTTTTTTGTCATCTTATCCTTGGCGGCAAGTTTGCTTCTCTTCGAGCAATCCTTCAATTTGCGCGGACGCCGTGACAGACGTGTTGCGGCAGGCCATGGAATATTACATTCCTTTTTCTGACGCCCCACAATCTGGAAAGGCTGCCCCCTGGTTTGGAGCCGAATGCGGACGCGCCGAAGCATTAAAACAGGAGGCATATTTAGCTTGGGCAGATGCTAGATCCCGCAAATTGAAGAATTTAAGCAAGAAGAAGAGAGCTTTTAACAAAGCTGCCAAGGCCTGCAAAAAAGTCCTAAGAAGGGCTCGCTACAACCATATTAGCCGTATTGGGACCAAACTTGCTTCGTATCCTGCGGGAAGTAAAGCGTTTTGGTCCCTGGCTAAAGCGGTTGAGGCGAATTTTTGCCGACCCTCTTTGCCCCCATTACTAAAGCCTGATGGGTCATTAGCTCATACAGCAGAGGAGAAGGCGAACTTATTCGCGTCTCTCTTCTCTGAATCTTCACGTCTAGATACCGCTGGTGAAGTACCTCCTAGTCTTCCAGCATGCGGGACATCAATGTCGGAGATTCGTATTCGCCAAATTGAGGTACGTAAAGCGCTACGCAATCTAGATGTGAACAAAGCTAGTGGCCCTGATGGGATCCCAGCCGTAGTTTTAAAAACATGCGCGCCTGAGTTAACTCCTGTTCTGACGCGCCTTTTTCGTCTTTCTTTAGAGTCTGGACATGTGCCAAAGTCTTGGAAGATTGCTAATGTGCAACCTGTGCCTAAAAAAGGTAGTCTTGCCGATCCTGCTAACTATAGGCCAATATCAGTCACGTCCATTCTCTGCAAGACTATGGAACGTGTTCTGAACAGCCGGCTCCTGGCATACCTAGAAGCAAACGATCTCCTGAGTGACCGACAGTACGGTTTTCGCCGAAATCGGTCCACTGGAGACCTTCTAGCGTATGCCACGCACACATGGAGCGAGGCCATCGAGAAGTACGGTGAAACCCTTGCCGTTTCTCTTGATATCTCGAAGGCCTTCGACAGGGTCTGGCATGATAGCCTCATAAGCAAGCTTCCATCTTTCGGCCTGCCCACTGGCCTGTGCAAATGGATTTCAGATTTTTTGAGGGAAAGATCCATACGGGTAGTTATTGACGGCTGCTCGTCTGATCGATTAGCAATCAATGCTGGGGTACCTCAAGGATCGGTACTTTCTGCAACCCTCTTCCTGCTACATATAAATGACCTGCTAAAACCCGGTATCTTTGGGTATGCGGATGACAGCACGGTTGTAGAAAGCTACAAGTCTAGCGCTAGGGCCAGTGGTGCCGAAATTCACGCTCTCAGAGAGACCATGGTTGAGAGCATGAACTTGGCCTTGAATGCTGTCTCTGCATGGGGCGAGGCAAACTTGGTTAGGTTCAATGCAAGTAAAACCCAGGCGTGTCTTTTTTCCGCAAAAAGGAGTCCGTTTTTGTTGGTTCCCACTTTCCGTGACATTTCGATACCGATTTCGGATCACCTAGAGCTGCTAGGTATGACCCTGACATCTAACCTGAACTTTGGGTCCTTTATAGAGTCGAAGGCTAAACTAGCTGCCAAAAAGCTTGGTGTTCTTGCTAAGGTCTGGCAGTACTTCGCACCGGAACAGATTCTTAATTTGTATCAAGCTCAAGTTCGATCGTGCATGGAGTACTGCTGCCACCTGTGGGATGGATCTGCTAAATACCAGCTGGAAGCCTTAGATTCTATTGAAAAACGCGCCAAGAAGCTCATAGGCAAAGAACTGTTTGAGACTCGGCTACAGAGCCTCGACCATAGACGCAAAGTTGCCAGTTTATCGGTCTTTTATCGAGTGCATTTTGGAGAGTGCGCACTGGAGTTGCATAACCTGATTCCGCCATCACCTTTCCACCATCGCACAAGCAGTTGTACGAAAAAACGCCATCGTTGGTTAACATCCCGCATGTGCGAACAAAGCGTTTTGCTTCCACATTTATCATGCGAACAGCCAAAGAGTGGAACGCTTTGCCGGCGTCTGTATTTCCCGAGAACTACAATCTTGGAGTCTTTAAATCGAGAGTGAACAGGTATCTTCTAGGCAAGCGCGTTACATCCTAGACCGCATCGACACTTAACATCAGGTGAGATAGTGGTCAAGCGCAAGCCTATCGAACAATAAAAAAAAAAAAAAAAAAAAAATATTTTCCCACTAAATCTTTTTTGTACAATTTTTTTTTTGTGTATTTCATATACCTAAGTAGGTACTATTTTAACATAGTTATTATCACCGTCACCATCAGCCTGAAGACGTCTACTCTACGCTCTATTGGAAACCTATTTTCAGTAATAGACTGTACTGCTGAAAAGGTCTCCCTATAAAGCGCCACTTTGAGCAGCTGCTCGCCTCCTGCATCCAATACGGCTCCCCGCGGTTTGAGTACTCAGTCCAACTAGTGCTGGCCCATATTGTGGTGATACCCACAGAAACAACGGCAATGGCGTAACATTGGATGAAAAGTAGGTAGAGTTACAGTATATTTTTTTCCTTCTCTTATCATATTAATCATTATTTTTCATTTAATATTAAATACAAACAAAATGTATAGGTAGGTAGGTACCTACACGAACTATTTGACGTAGTTTCGGTTGAGCTAATTATTGAGTTGAGGTGTATGCTAAAATGCCTAACGGATAGAGCGTTTTAAAGAATAGGTCATTTAGCGATCAGGCCTTTTAACAAAAAGTCATTCTGCGAATAGGACTTTCTTTTAGAGGCAACCCGTTTTGAAAATAGACCCAATGTCGACTAAACTCGCCAAAATAGGTTATCTCACTCTTTTTAATAGAGAGCGAAAGAGATAGAGCACTTAATGACGTCACTGTCTTTGAAACTATATTAAAACATACCAATACTCATGCTCCCAAAGTCATCCGAGACGCAGCCACAGATCATTTAAAACAATGTATAAAAAGAGTATAAAAAGAATAGGTAGCAACACTTTAAAATCCAATTCAACGATTTTGAACCATAAAACCACAAAAAAATATAATTGTTATGATGAGATTTTACCCATTAAAAATTAACTAAAAACAATCACAGCTAACAAATGGCAACTGATTAGAGTATCGAATGTTTCTAATAAAATACATAAATTTGCAAGCACAGGGCGTATTTCACATGCTTTACAACTAAACTGTTATGGGTACAAGGAAAACCATCCACGGCGGTACCGGGAAGATGATTTGTCATACCATAAAATTGAAAACAAACGTCACAGCGTTTGATCCAATAGGATTTAAAAAATTGTTTACAGCTAATAGTTCCACAAGGAAACGCTAATGAGTTATTTGTAGACTTTGATGTCAACTGCTGAAAATGTATCTCACTTCTTTATGGTTTCTTTCGATGGATCAAAGAGATTTATATATGTTAAGGTGGAACGTTTCACTAGCGCGGGAAATTCAAATTTTCTTGCGTTCAAAAGAACCATTACCAAGTATTAGTTATTTTTTTTTATTATTGGCAAAAGCCAATAATGGCTTAATTACTGAAAAACTAAGAAGAAAATTGTTGCCATTTGTCGATAAACCAATGATATCTAGGAGTCTACTTTTCATCGTAATTTCTTGATACATCCTATTTATTTCCGCAAAATTAGTTTTAATGTAATCAGGTTGAGTAAATAAGTTATTATTGGCAAAAGAACGCAAGAAAATTTGAATTTCGCGCGCTAGTGTACCTATGTTAAGGTGGACTTAACATAGGTACCTACTGAAGTATACAAGACACGCATCGGACATATTATACCTTGTCCATCTATGAATGGTTTTTTGACAGCTCACGCCCATGAAGTTTCGTATTGTTTACGTCAAATAATATTGTACTTCATGGAATTCATAAAAACTAAATCAAAATTAACATTTATCGTATCGATTATTACGTTAACGTACCTAATTCGATTAATGATAATAGTACAATCGGAACGGTATCACATTCGAGAATCTTTAGAACATCACTAACTTGTCAGTCGTCGAGCTG
Source organism: Ennomos quercinarius (assembly GCA_910589525.2). Lineage (NCBI taxonomy): Eukaryota > Metazoa > Arthropoda > Insecta > Lepidoptera > Geometridae > Ennomos > Ennomos quercinarius. The sequence continues at coordinate 2,242,703 of OU342509.1, forward strand.
TCAAAAAACCATTAATAAAATGGACAAGGTCTAAATACCAAATTAATCATAAATATCGTCGGTGATTTGTAGAAAAGGGCAAAATACACTTTTCGTTTTTTTTAATTGTTCATTTTGTGAATTCGCCCTTTCTACAAATCATCGACGATATGTAAGTACTAGATAAAACTGTCTACTAGGTGTAACCAAAAGGTGTGGTAATATTTAAAAAGCACGTAGATGCAATTGAAAGAGTTTCCCAAACAAACGAGGGTCTAAATGTGAATGAAAAAGTTCGATACATATGTCGGCTGGTCCAACATTTTCTATGTTCTAAGTCTAACTTCTTTCTTCATCTATCGACCCCAATTTTTGGGAAAGCTGTTCAGATGCTTCTACCCTCAATGCTCCGTATAAAAAAACTGTTTATCTGGTAAACGTGTGTGGTATGTACTATGTACCTATATGTATAAAAATAAAGAAGGCTTCCAATTGGTCCAACCTATGCTGAAAATATGGTAGGCATATCTATAAGTAGGCATTCAATATAACATATAAATATGCCTAGTATGTCCAGCCAGATTTTAAGATTATGTGCGTAACTATAATGAGGATCTTAGTCGTTTCCAATTAATTTTACACAATTTTTTTTTTCTTATATTTTGGCTCCACACATAGTGTATTTAGCCAGTGTCAAGTATTGTAGTTTTTCATCGTATTATGAAATATTTCATGTAAAGTCAAGTCTTAGTCACAGTCACTCAGGGTAGTCATAGTCCAGTCTAAGTCAGGTAATCATAGTCCAGTCTAAGTCATACCCTAGTAAAGTAGTGGCAACTTTACTAGAGGCTTCTATGGAATTTTGGAAGCAATACGAAAAACCACGTTTCACTACATTATATCACTTGCCCACACTTATACTCGTAATTCAGCACTTAATGCGTAAAATGCCACTAATTTTAATCATTAACACTAGAAAAAGCATAAGTTTTGTGAAATAATACAATGCAACGACGTGAACTTTTTTACGTTCCCGCCAAAACTCTACACAACGTTCGCTTGGTGCCTATACCTCAAAAAAAGTTTTGGACCAAATACCCATTGAGTATTAATAACCATGGAGCAAGGAGGAGAGGAACGCCAGTACACCAAGAAAACAGCGTAGATCAAAAATATGCCAAAAACCGTTATAAACCTAGATGACGCTGCAAAATGAGCGAGCTATACGGTTAACTACGGCGGGCTAGCTAAAACGGTTTTTTCTACTGTCAACTTATAGCCCGCTCATTTTGCAGCGCCATCTTTTTGCGGGCATTCCTCTCCTCGTTGTTCCATGGTATTACTAAGAAGCTGGTACTTAGATATGAAATATTTTACTTGTAACTAAGTAATTTAATATTGCTGTTAACATCTGAAGTATCGCAAACGCGCCATAGTAATGACGATCACGTTGCTAAAGATATATTATAACGTGTGTGATTACCAAGAAAGTTATATATGATGACGGGTGGAAGGGAAGAGCAAGGCTGACGAAAAGGTGGATGATTGTGTAAAGGCAGATGACGGATAACAGAGGAAAGTGGAAGTAAAATTAATCAAATTATACCAGGGCATTATGGCGGTGATGATGATGATGATGATAAAAACGTTTGCGATTACGATGGCACATTCGCGATAGGAGAACTAAACATCAAACATATTTTGGGACTTCAAAACCATCATTTTGTAACCGGAACAACTAACCTTTTTGCACTTTTGGGAGTCTTGAATTCCCTTGTCCATGTCTTCACAGGTTTTAACTCAGCTCGGACTCTTGGCGTACCTGTTTAGTAAGCTAGCGGTAAGTATGAACCAACCTTTTTGCTTAGTCTTGTTTGCGTGTCTGGAGACAGGTGGGGTCCTCCCGAGGGATTCCAGGTCGGTATTACTGCTCTGGTAGTGAGGGATCGGCGAATCTGTCAGCATTGTTGGGTACTGTGGAGATGTTATGGGAAATTAAGTCTTCTAGAAGCTGCTATGAAATATAGGATAGATCCCCGATCGCCGCCTCGAAAACGTCGGTCAAAGGAAGGCATATGCCTTGTTTTTGCTCTCAGTCGCATGTCCGCGCCTAATGAAAGTGATGTAACTCACATATTATTGTTGTGCAACGCTATTACAGGGTGCTATGGTTCATTATTAAAATGAAAGAACCGCTTGTGGACTATTTTATATTAGCTGGGTTCGAGAGGCATACATCTGTATAAGTAAGCATTCGCACGGGGACACGTTGAGGTTTGATTTTCATAGAGACTGTGTATGGTGTACCATATCTATCATCATCATCATCAACAGCCTGAAGACGTCCACTGCTGAACATAGGCCCCCACAGAGCACCACTTTGAGCGGCTGCTTGCCTCCTGCATGTGTGCGGCCCATTCCCTGGATATTCCTTAGCCGCTTTCTACGGCACCCACGGCTATCTATGTTTAAGTCTAGAACAGATCCAGAATGAAGGCGAGGTTCGAGCAAATTTCGAGCCAATTTCTTACTTTGCTTACTTGAATTTTGGTAGATATAATATGGAGATAGTCTAAACCCTAGGGAAGGGACATAGGTACCATACGATACGTTTAGTTGCTAGTGAGTCTTACCAATTTGTAAATAACATTTTCAATTTCATGTAGCCACCGTTCCGCGCCTCGCTCTGTGTCGTCCTGTATCAGGTATTGGTCGTGATCCACGTGCAGCACTAGGGATTTGGTGTGTCTAACAACAAACACAACAATACATTATAAAAAGTTGCCAGAATGATCCTACTAAAGCAGCATTTTATTAGATGGTAGGACTTGTGCTAGAGTGTCTCAATGCTACCACCGCTTTGCTCTGCCACTAAGGAGTTGTGTGCAATGCAAGCAGTATCGTGGTGAAAACCGCGGGAAGCCTTTGGATACAAAATGACTGTACTAAACTCTACACCGTCATCATCATCATCATCATCATTGTATATTTTTTATAGGTAGGTTGCAAAAACCGAAAAAACTGGTTAAAACCGTATGGGGAGCCGATGGGTACAAGACGCAAGCAGCCGCTTAAAGTGGCTCTATGGGGGAGTCCTACGTTCAGCAGTAGACGTCTTCAGTGTTCAAGGTGATCACAGCACATACTATCATTATCATCATTTGATAATGATGATAATGATAGTATAATGGGATGTGCTAAGAGTAATCTATTGCGAACGTATGATGCACATTAATGCATTATGAACATTAAGATATTACCACCGTCAATATTATTTTAACCTTAATCCGTTTAGACCAAGCTGAAAATAGTATGCAACATTAAAATAGGTAAGATTTTAATTTTGCATACTGTTTTCAGCTTTGTCTAAATGAAATAAGGTTGATATTCCAATAGCACTTAAAAACTGCTCGAGCATTTTGCCGCTCTGTCTGAAGTGACCTTTATTTCACAAAATTAGTTTTATGGTCTAACGAGCACCTCCATATCTACGGTGGAGGTCTACATTGGCGCCACTGGCTTAATAAAATGGAAAGGCAGAGAAACATAATTGATGTAGAGAAAAAACCGGCCAAATGCGAGTCTGACTCGCGCATGAAGGGTTCCGTATACCATTATCTATCCCTACCATCTAGTGTTGAGTAGCAGTACTATTTAAAGCAGCGCCATCTATGACTCATCTGGTAAAGGAGCAACATTATCTATCCCTGCCGTCTAGTGTTGAGAAGCAGTACTATTTAAAGAAGCGCCATCTATGACTCATCTGGTAAAAGAGCAACATTATCTATCCCTGCCTTCTAGTGTTGAGTAGCAGTACTATTTAAAGCAGCGCCATCTATGACTCATCTGGTAAAGGAGCAACATTATCTATCCCTGCTATCTAGTGTTGAGTAGCAGTACTATTTAAAGCAGCGCCATCTATGACTCATCTGGTAAAGGAGCAACATTATCTATCCCTACCATCTAGTGTTGAGTAGCAGTACTATTTAAAGCAGCGCCATCTATGACTCATCTGGTAAACGAGCAAAAAAATCACGTTTATTCTATGGGAGTCCCCCTAAATATTTATTTTTTTCTGTTTTTTAGTATTTCTTGTTATAGCGGCAACAGAAATACATCATCTGTCAAAATTTCTACTGTCTATCACGGTTCATGAGATAGAGCCTGGTGATAGACGGACAGACAGACAGACGGAAGGACAGCGAAGCCTTAGTAATAGGGTCCGTTTTACCTTTTGAGTACGGGAACCCTATAAAGCAGCTTTCTACAGAACCTGTTTTCCTTTATCTTACATTGTTTGTTTAGCTACAGAATACTAACCTTCTAGTATGCACTGGCTTACACTGTAACACTCTGGAGTTACGTAAGGAGAGCACCAGTTCAGCGCGGGGTGCGGTGGGGCTTGGCGGAGTACCGGGAGGCTTTACTACCTTCTGGAAAAGCGAAATTAGGAAGAATTAAAGTTCTGAAGCGTTAATTAAGGGCGCTTTTACATTTTGCCGAGCTCAGTAAACGGCTCAACGTCGGTTAGCCCAAATATTTTAGTTTCATTTATTGATATTATATAATTAAGAGCATTAATAGAGTTTTGGCGAGAACGTGAAAAAGTTCACGTCGTTGCATTGTAATATTTCACAAAACTTATGCTTTTTCTAGTGTTAATGTTTAAAATTAGTGGCATTTTACGCATTAAGTGCTGAATTACGAGTATAAGTGTTGGCAAGTGATATAATGTAGTGAAACGTGGTTTTTCGTGTTGCTTCCAAAATTCCATAGAAGCCTCTAGTAAAGTTGCCACTACTTTACTAGGACATGACTTAAACTGGATTATGACTACCTGACTTAGACTGGACTATGACTACCCTGACTGACTGTGACTAAGACTTGACTTTACATGAAATATTTCATAATACGATGAAAAACTACAATACTTGACACTGGCTAAATACACTATGTGTGGAGCCAAAATATATGAAAAAAAAAAAGAAAAAAAAGAGCATTAATATAAAATTATGAAATAATTTGTAGTAGTGTAGAAAAATGATGAACTTTATTTTGGTAACAATATTTTGTCGATGTAATATAAAACTCCGGAAATATTGTAACTTTTGTTGAAGCCTGTTTGATTAAAAATCGTTTTTTTTTTTGTTAATTGCTTGAAAGGTAAAAATGAAAAATCTGTTTTGACATTATGGAAGTACGGGATATATTTAGTGGAGTTTAATTTAGTTTGGAGACTTAACGTTACACAGAGTTTGCAAATTAGAGTTCTCAAACCGGGTCTCTGTGTGTTTTTGCCAAAACGAACATCAGGAGAACGATGATTACTAAATAAATAGGTAAATTACCTAAAATTCGCTTTGTCATTATCGAAGCAGATGAAATGAAAGGGGAATTTTTCATATAATGGCTAGGTATAGACATTAAAGTGACGCATCAAATTTTGACGACGAAACCCTTGCAACTACGCATAATTTTTCTAACAGCAGCCTTAATCGAAACTCAACTCACAGTGGCATGATAGGTCTTCTGGTCCTTATAGAACACGAGGGCAGTCGGCGTGAGGGTCATGTAGCACTCCGCCCAATTCTTTCTGCTTTTCTTGCCGTTCTCGAAGAACTTGGTGCGTTTCACCGTACCTTCGTAAAGAACTAACGCCTGGAAGAAGAAAAAAAGATCAGAAATATCATGACGCTACTGGAAACTCCAGAAGCTGAAGGAAAAACAAGGAAAGACTTGCTGGAGGAAGCTGATTTCACATCTTATGTGGAACACCAGCGTTCATTCAACATGCAGAACTTTATAAGGAGGGTCAAGATAGTAATTTGACTGTGTAAGCAACGTAGTATTAGTGGTACATCTAGTGTTCAGATGTCCATAAGCTACGGCTACGGTGATCTCTTCCCATCAAGGCCCTAATTCTGTATGACCACTGCGATTCCTTACTTCGACACCACGCCAATTCCTTGTCTAACATAAGAAAGCAAAAATCTATTCTCTATGAAATGAAAACATAACCGCGCGAAATAAACGTGGAAAAAAGAGATTTGAAGTGTCAAAAATCACAATGGTTCCACTGAGACGCGTTCCGAAACATCAACACTTCAAAAGTTTGCACCACTTATGTCAATATTTATTCAAAATAAAAATAGCTTTAATGTAAAGTGAAGGTATTTCTAACGCTGTAACACGATTTGAACAAGACACGATAACGACGTGATTTCGTATCGTGTGGAATCTGTGTTATCATAGTAGGGCTCGGGAAGGCTACGCTTGTCTGCTATATCATAAGAAACTAATAGTCTTCCAGTCAAAAGGTTAGCGTTTGACCATAGGTCACCTGATATTAAGTAAAATAGATCTAAAGGTTATTGTTATTCAGGGTTTATCAGTTCTCACCTCAGCCGGCTGATGATGACTAGGCGGCGGCACCAAGATCCTCGGCGCTGGTATTGGCGACCGTATCCTGCGCTTCTGCGTCACATGAACTGACTGGGACTTGCGAGCGTTCCGGAAGCTGGGCTGGCCTCGTTCTCGCACCTCGTAGTCCAGGCTGTCTCCAGACGAGGATGCTGGTAGCTGGAGGTGCTGCGGCCTGCGGGAGTTGCCGAGGATGTTCTCTGTGGAACCACCTGGAACGGGAAAAGTTATGCTTAGAAAACTAGGTGTATTTCTGTGTGTGGTCATGGTCATCAGATCATCAGTTGCAAGACGTCCACTGCCGAACATTGGCTTTTTCCATTACAGGAGTTTGCCATAATCACCACGCTTGGCAGGGTCTGGGTGATCGCAGTAGACCATACTGCCGATCGAGGAGAATGCTGCTGCCCATTCCCAAGATATTCTCTTAGCCGGTGCTTGCGGAAATATCTCATCGATTAATAGAATGATACTAATGTAGCAATTGTTCTTTATGTTTTCAACCCCCAAATTCTATGTCTAGAGCGTGTATTTTTTTTTCGTAAACGAATGACGTGACGAGCTAATCGCTCGCCTGGAGTTAAGCGTCACGGCCGCCCATTACAGATTGCAGTGTCACTCGGAAATCTAAATTAAAGTTTCGGGTGACACTGCGCACTGCGCACGTCATCCTGAGACATCACACCGTCTAAAAAAGATTTCTAGGCTGTGTGATGTCGTGTGGCTGCTTGTGGCACTGCAGCATCTTTTTTTAGCATTATTATCATCAATAATAGTTTTTTATATTGTACTAAAACCGCAAAAAAGTTTCAGCGGGGAGCCGATGGATGCAGGAAGCATCCGCTCACAGTGGCGCTCTGTGGGGGAGGCGTATGTTCAGCAGTGGACGTCTTCAGGATGATGATACTGCACAACAAGGCCAGTTGCAAGCTTAGGCATATAAAGTGTGCTAACTTACTCAGTTTATTGTTGAGCCTTCCAAACGGTGGGCTGTCGGAACTGGCCTTGCTGAAGCTCCGCTCCAGTTCGGCTCTGGCGGAGATGGGGCTGTAGTCCAGCCGGCCATAGTCTGGTCGCATCGAGGACTTGACGGGGGAATCCTGGAATCAACAGTAACAAAAATAATGTTAGTGTAATATGACCAAAATATTTACCTACGTATGTTTTATCGCCATGAAGAACGAAGTTGTAATAGAGTGGCGGTTAACACCGCGAGAAAATTTGTCATCGTTGTTAGAGTGAGACACACTTAGGGGCTACCATAGTCTTAGTTAGTCCACGGTCTCTCTCACGGTCTCTAGGCAGGCAGGTGAGCTGCGGTCTTTTTCTGGCACCGCCCAAACGATTTTTTTACATATATTACATTTCTAATGCCTATTTTCACCAATGAATTCTCAAGAACTCTTAGCGGTTCCTTAAGCTAAGAGACTCCTTGAATTTACTTATACTAAGTTTATTTTCACCAAGTTAAGCTACGCATATAAACCACAAAATATAAACTATCAGTTAGCGCCACAGAGCATGAAAAAAAAAATACGATTCGTGCGAAGCGTCACATTTTTCAATGCTCTGTAGTTAGCGCTAAGATGCCGATGAATATCTGAGAAATTCTTATGTGGTTCTTAGTGAAAACGGGCACCATAGAAGGAAAGAAGATCCACTTTAATTCACCCTGGCACAACGAATCAGCATAGTAGATCAACGGGGCAATGCTGCCAGCATGTACCTTCTGGTTAGTTGGCTGACGGCGTGAGTCCAGAGAGACTACAAATGATTGCCGGCATTCGTTGTACTGTCTAAGTCACAGATTAGACTATTTAGTAGTCAGAGAGTCTATATGTCAGCGCGTTTACGTCCGTTTTATCTAGTACATACTGAAGTCAGTACTATTTAGTAGTAGGTAGCGGGTATGAATTTAGTAATTAGTTTAAAGAATTTAGGTAGTTAGGTAGGTACTGGGGCTAATTTTAAAGGCTTTAGTTGACAGATCTAAAACTCCTAAAACTGTTGCTGTCCTTGTCTAATAGACGGTAATGTAAGAGACGGGTATATTTTTAGTAAGTTAAAGACTGTCAACTAAAGCCTTCAAAATTGGGCCTATTCTGCTCATATAAAAATATTTAGTCTACTTATTACTTCGTTTAAATATAAGTAAGTAGGTACTTTTACCATTATTTTTATCTCATGTTTTATTTTTATTTTTTTGTTTACAGTGTTTATTCTCTCACGGTTTCGTGCGACCCGTGTGCGGTCACGCCCACTGCTTTGGAGCTGCGGAAACGTTACAATTATCATGGGCCGTTTCCGACAGAACTAATCAGCTCTGGAACAGCTGTTTTGTATTGTATAACAAATTGGTAGACGAGTAGGTACCTACGTTTATTTGACCGTGTTCTTAGTTCCTTTCTAGTGGGCTGGTTGGTGTCCACCATTTTTAACTGACTTCAAAAAAAGAAAGTTCGATGTTCGACTGTGATATTTGTTTTTTATTTTTTTATGTTGAAATGCTTATTGTGTTAACAGCGATGCTAAGGCACACAATTTATGTAAGTATGTTCATTTGATTTCTCCAAGATTTCTGGATCAATTTACGTGAGTTTTTTGTTTGGTAGAACCATGTATAACTAAGAACATTGCACTGCAGTCCCTTGTTTTGGTGAAGATCTGGTGAAGATCTTCGGAGACACAAAAATGAGGCTAATGAAGTCGGTTTAACCCTTTTGTCAAGAATGTCTTCATCAACACCCTGAAGACGTCCACTGCTAATCACAGGCCTCCCACAGAGAGCGTCACTTTGAGCTGCTGCTTGCCTCCTGCATCCATCTGCTCCCCGCGGTTCTGATCAGGTCGTCGGTCCACCTAGTGGGGGGCCAGCCTACGCTGTTCTTCCAGTAAATGATAAGAATATTATGCAATATGAATATTATGCATGCTGTGTGGCAATGGCATGATGGTTCATGCATACTAGAGTTATGGTCTAGTCTAGACTCTAGACTAGACCGTAACACTTCGTCCATCGGCCTCGGTGCCTCTGATGCCCTAGAAAAAACCCTGCCGTCGGCCCTGCTAGCTTCAACAATGGTTTCTTTTACTCTATAAGTAGGTACCTAACGTGTATTTGTTTTAGTAAATTGTATATACATTTTTGCTGTTGTAGGCGTCACGTTGTTTGGCTAAAACTCATTTGCCCGTTATAATATAGTGTATAATATAGTTCCAGTTCTGATATTTGCTTATTGCTAGCATTAAGTATCACATTAGAAGAGGAAAATATGCATCTAATACCTACCATTTCAGGTAATTTGCGTCATTTCGGGAAAATTTGTAACTCTACGTATATTTTAACTTTTATATAGACGCTGTCATCTGACCATGGATGAAAGACCATACTCCTTTATGAAAAGAACATCTAAGATGGTGTCATTAAAGATATTTAAAAAAAAACGCATGCACTCGCCAAAAACCAGAACATATTCTTCATAATTATTGTAATTATTTTATGTAGTATAGTTTGTAGTTATAGGATATTTTTCTTTTCTTTCAGGTACTCTAAATTCAAAATTACGTTTTTTATTTTATTTCTCTTTTGACTTGACGCTGGCAAAAATATGGTAAACAATTGCCATAAAAAAAATAACATAAGACATTCGGCTTCAAGCAATAGAGTCACAACACACATAGAATACCAGCGATAATGGCGCCATCTGAGATCGGTTTTCCGCATGTGCCTCCCATAGATGGAATATGGTCCACAACCACATCCGTTGATTGATGTTGCCGTAAAGATCATCAACACGCAATGAATAAAATAATACACCGTCTAAAAAAATAGCAGCTCTGCTGACGCGCGTCTCCCGCTCAATTACTGTCAAAATTCATACAATTTTGACAGTAGTTGAGTTGAGTTGCAGATCGTACTATTACTTTGACAGGGGTTACTTAAAGCAGCAAAGTTATACAATATCAGTGTGGATTTACTGATTTTTTACAAACAGGATTGTTCATTGAGGCGCGTTATGCTTTCTCTGTGGGATGACGTTTGTAAATGACACATCATGTATCAGCTGATAGATAAACAATAAGAATAGACTGGCCTCCCCCCCTCTTTCATATAAAAAAACTACCCCGTCCCGTACGTCACTGGTTAGCCCAGAAGCGGTTCAAAACAAGTCCGGATATCAATTCCACGCACATTTTCCATGTAAACAAGTATGCTTTTAAGTCATGAATATAAGTATTGCTACGATTGTATTAGGAGTGGTGTGGTTAATGACGTATGGATGTAAGTGGCGCCATCACCACGCCTGTATTCCTATATCAAATGTACATTGTACTCGAAATTAAGTACCGTACCATACAATATTAAAATGAAACCCCAGCACAGCACCCCTAGCGGCAATTATACGCAACTAAAGATTTCATACCAATATTTTATAATAAGTACTCGATATCGAGTACTGTACATTCTTTATGTCAATAAACTCATACTGGTAGTTTGGGGAATAGCTCTCAATTTAATTTATTAGCCAAGTGAGAGCTAGAACTAAGTACCTAGGTACTTTACAAGAGCACGAAGATCATCACAAACAATGTTTTCCTTCAAGCTCATTGCATGTTTCAACTCATGTTAATAGCAATAACAAGACGACGTAACTGCAAAAGAGCCACCTCCCAAAAATATTTTTATGGCATTTATGGTCAAAAATATAAACTACTAACATAGACAAGACAGCTGGACAAAGCTACAGTTTTACAAGCCTTATTAGTAACCCAGCCCATATTGCATCCACCCACTTAAGAGTAAAATAAAATGATTTACCTCTCTGAGGGAAATCATAGTCTTCCCCCTCTTCCCCAACTTAAACATATTGTACATAACTACAACTTCCTTTCACTAAAAGTCCTAATATCCATGTTCACCACCAGAACTTCACTGAAAACTGACATTTCACATTATTATTCGCGACATTATTATTTCATTATTAGTTAAATTTAAATGTAAGGGGAAAATTTAAAGGATATTGTTATGACTCGCAATACATAGCCGGAGTGACGCACGCCGAGTACTGGCATTGTAATCGTTGTCGAGCAGTGTTGGGGCAACGTCGATGACACAATGTCGATAAAATGCGTTACGATAGACTATGTATGGAGTAATCGATACCCAATGAGCGTTTGTTTCGTCTCATGTTTCACTTTTTATAATGAAAATGGATTCGCTGCGGCTGGTTGAGGTTTTTTCAAGGCTATATAGGCTAGTAAAACCAGTAACGGTTAAAGCTAGCTTTATTTATCAAAAATTAATGGTAGTTTTATATTTTAAAAAGAATTAATGGCAAAATAGTTTTTGTTTGCAAAATACCGAAGTAAATTGTTATTTATGTCTTAGATTTTAGATGATATTGTTTTCACACACGCACCTAACTACTTTTGAAGCACCAAGAAATACTTCTGGCATTGGCTAGATCGCGTGTGGCTCAGTTCAGCGGCACAGATTATATAATATACTAATGGCAGCGGTAACCGTGCGACTATCAATCCTACGCTAGTGTCCTACTATGTGTCGAATCCCGCTTGACACTGCCTGTGAGAGGGATACGAAACCAATGCTTTTCCAAGTATGGAGTTTGCACTCGCTCTTACAACAATGAAGGAAAATATCGCAAAGAAACGAGTAGAACTATCTATTATTCATTTCCTCTATCAGTAATTAGGTACCTACATAATTTTTATAACAGTTCAAGGCGTATTTTGAATACATTTGTTATTACCAAAGCTAAATTTTAACACAACGCCTAAACAAGTATTTTTAGCTTAATAACCCCCTACCTTCATTATCGTCAAATGAATCGCATTCAACAGCCATGATTGAAGGTAAAAATATAAAATAACTTTTATAATTTATAAAATTCAGATCATTTGTCTCTGTTATTGTATTAATTGGAGCAGACTGAGAGAAGGATAATAGTTAATTAAGTTTCTTCCTCCTTATTTCAGATTACACAAATGTAATACAAAAACATCATCATCCTCTTTGCCTTTTCCCATTTGTAATTAGGGTCGGCTCCCAGTCTCCTGCAGCGGCGAGCTACCAGAATTACACGAGCGACTGCCATTTGACCTCACAACCCATAAGGAACCAATAACAGGGATGGCTAGACCAGGCGTTAGATTCCATCAGGCGACTACCCGTAACGATTGCCATAGATGTTCTTATGACAACCGGGACCGACGGCTTAACGTGCTCTCCGAGGCACGGAGCGATGGCATCGAAAACTGCACATAACTTACTAGATAAGTCATTGGTGCACGAGGGCCGAGGATCGAACCCGGTGCCGTAAGATTGCGAAGCGCACACGCTACCGCTCGGCCACCATCGCTTCATCGTAATACACAAACACTACAATCTAAATTAGTATTTAATGGAAACTAGCATTGTTCACTCCGATAGCCATGCATTAGAGCTGTATTAACATGAAACTGGTATCGAAAAAGGATGAGAAAGCCTTTTTTTATAACTAAATAGGCCCGCATTTGACCGCAATCTCACCTGATGGTAAGTGGCGACGCGGTCTACGATGGTGGTCTTTTATCGCAAACGGTTACGAAGCTCCTACACAGCAGAAAGGGTGTACCTAATCATCGTGATCGAAAGCATCTTAATCATAGGCCTACTTATTGCTTGTCCCATCACTATGCCCTTATCAAGTAGTTCGCCGTTAGGAAGTGGGCCTGTTATCGCCCTTTATTACTTGCAAGTGATTACTATTGTGACGTTGGCGCCGAGGTCTGAGGGTATGTCTGCTTATAGATGGAAGTCATCAATGGTAGACGCATCTCAATAATCATGACTCTGTGGGTAGAGCATTGCCACAGTAGAGCGGCATCAGAGCAATGTTTACGCTGTCCGGCAGAATGCAAAACCTTTCGTTGCCAAAGATGACATAAAAGGACAGGCTTCTATTCTATTTTTTTTTTAATTTTGGCTTCGCATGTTTTGTGCATTTTGCCGTTGTACAATATTGTGTCAAACACATCTGAGCAGACTATACGGTGTATGTTTGTTTTCCCATTAAAATTTTTATGAGGCCTTGAAAGTTCTACCCGCCACTATCCGGCCACGTGCTAGTCAGACTCGCGCACGAAGGGTTCCGTACCGTTACCTATCCCTGCCATCTAATGTTGAGTAGCAGTACTATTTAAAGCAGCGCCATCTATAACTCATCTAGTAAACGAGCAGTATTATCTATTTGGCAGAATGTTGTTATTTAGATTAAGATTCTGTATTTTGTATAACCAATAAATAAAATAAAAAATCCCTGCCATCTAGTGTTCAGTAGCAGTACTATTTAAAGCAGCGCCATCTATTACTCATCTAGCAAACGAGCAAAAAATCACGTTTGTTGTATGGGAGCCCCCTTAAATATTTATTTTATTCTATTTTTTTAGTATTTAATGTTATAGCGGCAACAGAAATACATCATCTGTGAAAGTTTCAACTGTCTAACTATCACGGTTCATAAGATACAGCCTGGTGACAGACAAAAAGATAGACAAGACAGACGGACGAACAGCAGAGCCTTATAGGGACGTTTTACCCTTTGGGTACGGAACCCTAAAGAAGAAAGAGCATCGTTGATTCGTATTCCTAACTAGCAATCTAGCATCCCATTACATCATGCCTGCCTAAGTCGCAGATGTTATCAATTTAAGATAATTAAACACGTAGGTATCTAATCAATCTCTTTGCCTTTTCCCATTTATTATTGGGGTCAGCTCCCAATCTAACCTGTAGCGGCGAGCTAGAATTACACGAGCGACTGTCATCTGACCTCGCAACCCATAAGGGACCAGTAACAGGGATGGTTAGACTAGGTGTCAGATTCTATCAGGCTTCTTACCACCCGTAACGATTGCCATGGATGTTCTTATGACAACCGGGACCGACGGATATTAGATACGTAAGTATCCAATATTTTTTTCAAATAAATAATGATAAGTAGTGCCCAAGACATCCCCAAAAAGTTGCCGTTGTGTTGAAATCTCGCGTACTAATTTGACGTTTTAAAAAACATTATGTTGATATAGTATTATCTAACATCATAATGATATTATATTTAGACATACGTGTTTGATATGATTCATTCGAATTTAACATTAATAACACCCTTAATTACCTATTACTGATTAAATTAGACTTTAATATGTTTATTTATTGACAAGAGCATGAATCGTTTAGTCACTCGTGATCAATGTTTATTCCATCAATAATAATTTACCTGCTATTGTTGAGTGTCGAAATAACAATATTTAAAGGGTTAGTTATACCTAAGTAAGTAAGTATAGGTACGTAAAAATGTGTCATTATTGAAATGATATGGCATTGAATGAATAACTTGTCAATTAAAGTTCATCAAATCGTTACAAGATGGCGCTACGTGTGTCATATTGAACCGCTTGTTTTCTTCTCGAATCTGTGATTAGGGCTCAGATTTATTAAAGATCGGATAAAAACCACAGATAAATACAAATATTTTATAAGTACACGGCGCGATCAAACATGAAATCCAAACAAAGAAACACGAAATCAAATGGCTAAATGATAGTACCTACTACTAACCTACCTACAGTACCTGCCACTCAATAGGTGCACGGGAGTACTACTATTTATTCTGTGGTATTATGACGTCACCCTTCACCACCTACGGCCTACCACTTTCCCAGACTAATAATTAAGATTAATTAGTGGAGGTCAACTCGGATAACCCGCGGTTATTCATAAAACTGTTGAGTGGGTGAGATCTGTCATGGCGGTTAAACATACGAAAGATAAAAATACAATTTCGTTTAATAAATGCCCTCAAAAATAATTCTCGAAATTCTGGCCAGAGAATAGTCTAGAAGAAACAATTTAAAACCAACACGTAACAAAAAGTTAAAGCAAAAAAAGGAATACTTACGTAATCGTAAAATCAATACCATTCTGTGCAATGCTTTCGCTACGATCGCGAGTGTACATCCGTCATCTAATAAACTAGTCACTAGCAACCTAAGACTAGACCAGCGTTTCTTAACCTTTTTCAACCACGGACCCCTAGGCGCAATTATCCAAGGACCTGTTGGCCTCATTAGTAAGCTCAAAGTCGCGCGGCGAGCTATGGAGAGAGCTATGCTCGGTGTTTCCCTGCGAGATCAGCTCCGGAACAAGGAGATCCGCAGGAGAACTAAAGTGACCGATATAGCTCTTAGAATTAGCAAGTTGAAATGGCAATAGGCAGGCCACATCGCTCGTAGAACTGACAACCGATGGGAGAACCGGAAGACGCAGCGTAGGCCGGCCCCCCACTCGGTGGACCGACGATCTGGTGAAAGCCGCGGGGAGCCGATGGATGAAGGAGGCGAGCAGCCGCTCAAGGTGGCGCGCTCTGGGGGAGGCCTATGTTCAGCAGTGGACGTCTTCAGGCTGTTAATGATGATGATATCAAGGACCCCTCAACATTTATATGTAGGTAGGTACTACAAAAAATACAAAAAAAGCATTGTAAATAAAACTTTTGCGCAGTTCCTCATTAAATATGAAGGTTGGTGTTGGTTTTTTAGCTATTATATTTCTGATATTTGGGTTGCTGTTATTACAAACTCATCTCTTAGCTCAAAAACATGCGACAAAACTTTGTCTAGATAACCAACGTACTGCATTCAGCATGCAATAACAACGGCTTCTAAATGCTTCCCATTTCTTCACAAATCATACCGAAAATATGGAAATGCGATAACGAAATTTACCTACGAGACTTTTGCTGGAATTTATTTATCATTACTAATTAATTCAGAGATGAACTGCGGACTCCAATACATATACTCACGGACCCCCAGGGGTTCGCTGACCACAGGTTAAGAAACACTGGGCTAGATCATAATCTCAAAAATATTCTAGATTTGTGGGCTACACCTATTCAGATAACGTCCTTATACTCCCTGTCCCTTACCCATTTAGACGTTGGTTGTGCTCTGGGATGTGGACGGAAAGGTAAATGGCAATTTTTTGGGCTTCACTATCTAGTTCTGCGAGCAGCAAGTACCCTCTGTATTGCTCTTCCAATCAGCTACCATAAAACAGATGCAGAGCATTCCATCTCGGTCTTTGCCAGAGTGCTCAACGAGTCCTTTATCGCTGCGTTCAATAAACCTGATCGGCGATAGTTCCCATTCAATCAAGCTGTTTCGTTTCGCCGGATGCCTTGCAGTACATTTTGCGAGCACAGTAGTTCAGTATACTACTGACCACAGTATCCATAAATATAATATAGAAATGTGTTAATGGTACGCCACAACTGCATATTCAATATTGATTAACTCTAATAACTACCGTGAAATGATGCATCGCCGCTGGTTCATTACCAACAACTTCACGGCCTTTGTGGAGGGAGAGGTAACCACAATTTTGGTAATGTCACGTCGAATATTAGTAGAAAAGTTATAACGATAACAATGTGGCATTCATCAAATGACATTTGATTATTGCAGTGCCACCAACTTTAAATCTATAACATCTATATCTATAACAATATTATAAAGAGGAAAGATTTGATTGTTTGTTTGTTTGTTTGCATTGAATAGGCTCCGAAACTACTGAACCGATTTGGAAAATTATTTCACTGCTGGGAAGCTACACTATCCCCGGGTGACATAGGCTATATTACATTTTAATTTTAACAATATTATAAAGAGGAAAGATTTGATTGTTTGTTTGTTTGTTTGAATTGAATATGCTCCAAAACTACTGAACCGATTTGGAAAATTCTTTCACTGTTGGGAAGCTACACTATCCCCCAGGTGGCATAGGCTATATTACATTTTCAAAAAGTTGGGGATCATTACTAAAACTTCAATAATGTAACCCAAGGTGTAAAAATGTTACCTAAAATATTCTTTACATCGCGTGCGCTGCGAAAACTATTAAACCCGTGCAAAGCCGGGGCGAGCCACTAGTAACAAAATAAAGAAGGATGGCAGATCCTATGCATTTTCAGCACTGACCTCTATTATACTCAAATCCATAGAAAAAAACCCCAATAAAAGGCGACATTAGCTACTGTTAAACTATCACCCAGTTTTGCGCCTGCGCAGCGCGACGCCGCCGCCATCTTGGCCTCTTGAGCAGCACATTGTATGCAATAATTAAACTTTACAAATTAACACACAAGCATGGCTGTGTGTCTCATTGACTCATCACGTCCCATATTGCAGATACCACTGTTTGCAAATTAGTTTCTGTCCCGTTCTGCGCTGTCAATGGTGTTGATGAGCTGTTTATGACGTAGTAGGGTGTGGTCCGCTTCCGGACATGCTTTGTGTCTTCTCGATCCGGATCAAAGATCAGATCAGATCTAATCTCAATAACTATCATTGCGTGTGGTATGCAAGAGACTCCAATGTGAATCATCTAGTTTTATAATTTATTGTCATATAGCGTAAATGTTCAAAATCTTGATCTATTGCTACAGTATATCTGTATCCAATTTAGTCCATAATGTAGTCCGTTCCATCATAGTTTGGAAAATGAACAACTTCTATAAAAAAAATTGAGAGATCATTCTCGCCGGTTATGGCGATCTTAATTATAATGACAATTCTACCAACGGCTACAAAAATTTAGATTTAAAGTCTTAGTAGGTAGTCTTTAGTAGGTAGTAAAGTAAAAAATCCTTGGGTACCTCAGGGTCCAGGATTAAATAGATCCTTACCTCGGGGTATGGGTTCTGGTTGCGCACGCGCACGGCCCGGTACTGCGTGATCCGTGGGATGACCAGCGGTGGGCGCTGCTCGCGGCTGTATACTGCGCATTCTTCCGGCGTGATCCACTGTGGACAAGCAAATATTGGGTCAGATTGGCTATAATTATAAAATTCAGAATGAAAAAGCCACGCATATCACGGTAGTTGTCAACAAAGGGTTAGCGGTTATTGGTGGCTTGGTGGCTGGCTTATACAAGACAAAATAAAATGTTAGGTATAGCTCAGAGATATAGCTATACAGAATGCACCTTTCTGTTTCATCCCTTGTCATCGTCTTGGTGGCCATTTGGACATGGGCATAGCATATGACACTGAATGTATTGTCCTGTCCCTAAAATATTGCGTTCTGTGCATTTTTGTAGACATTTAGACGGATATAAAAGTAAGGACATTATGGTAACGATATAATCTAAGTACAACAGATCCGAAATGCAAGATAAGGAAATGTTAATTAAATTTTAAAGTGCTTTAAACTAAAACGATGAAAACGTTCTCATTTCTGCACTTTATATTTTATATGTAAAAGTTAAGAAGATATCGAAAGATTTAAAAGATTTTGTCAACAGTCACGCATATCCACATAGGTATTCTTTATTATATTATAATAGTTTATGAGACTTGTATCATATAATTATTAATAGATACAACTTGCATTACATACTTTACATAACGAAAGGCTATAGAAAGTAAACACAACACATTCGTAATGCGGAATAGAAAGATTTCCTTTCGCGATCCAATCTGTTCTGATCGGATCTGATTTCAAGTAATTTCATCTGCAGACACTGTGTTCTGTGTTGCATATTGCACATCCTGCCTTCATGCGATACAGCTGGGCTCAAAATCCTTAATATTCAAAGAACGAAGAGTTTATAATTATTGTCTTGCAGATTTTAGCCTTTGTTTGATTACTATCTCACTATCATCATCACCATTAGGCTGAAGACGTCCACTGCTAAACATAGGCTTCCCCATAGAGCACCACTATGATCGGCTGCTTCCCCCTGCATCAGTCTCACTGTAGTATCTTAGAAGAATCGACTAACTCTATGGTTTGTCTGCAAGTCAAAAATGAAGCAATCTAAAATTCTGAGCTTTTTGAAAGAACTTTGAAAGAAGGAACCTTCTCTGCTTGTATAGAAAATGCCTGGTCGCTTACTGCCGCTGTCAGTATTTTTTGGGAAAATACACATTCTAGCATTTACAAAATTGTTCCTACATTATAAAAATATTTGCCCCAAGAATCACTTTTAGACTCTGTGCTAAGAAATCCACATTCGATTTCAGAACGAAATAGCCTGTATCAAAGCTACAGAGCTTTGATGCTAGCGTTCTAATTAAGTTTTAATTTCAATTCCAAATAGGTTTCTGTAATCGCATTTCCGGGGCAATTAGCAAAATAAGGTGAGCCACCACTGAGTTCTTTAATTGTTAGGTCGTTAGTAGTCTTGTGGAATAAATCAGCTAAAACGCCTAACAAGATAGTAAAGAATATTTTTTAAATCAACTTCATAAAAAGGTTTTTGTGCTACTAAATAATAGATAGTAAGGAGTAGTTGGTAGTGGTTAATAGTACAAGTACGGTGACGACGTGGAAATTTAATGACACGTTATTAATCTATGTTTTGCAAGACGTGAAATGCTTTTGTTGTCGCCTGGCAACTTCAGCTTTATTTTTTGATGTATAAAACTGCAGGCGACGCTAGCGCCTCCACAATACAGACGCGAGTTTTAAGTATACGTTAAGTTGGTTTGTTAATTCGTGTTTTTGAACGTACTTTTGAAGTTTTGGTTTCTGAACGAATTAATTCAACCAATGAGAGGCCTGCTGAGCTGCCATTGGTGACCGAATTGATGTCCGGTAAAAATGGCGGCTCAGGAGGAACGTTTGCTGGTTTTTCATTTTTATTCGGCAGTTGAGTTTGAGTCGGCATTCGTACAACATCGCTTAGTGTTGTTAGGATATTTTACCGCACAAGTTTATAGCGTGTAGTATAGTTTGTACAGCAGCAGTATCTTATTTATATTTAAAACGTGTGAAATATAGACTGTGGATTTTATTTACTTACATCGTTACCTTGTTTTATTTAAGGGCCTCCTACACTTTATGCTTCTTATTGGTAAACGTTAATGTAAGGTAGACATATTATCCGCATACAGACACATCCAAAATGCGATAGATTTGCTCAATGAATCCGGTAAAAGTGTTAAAGCATTACACTGACATTTACTTTATGCAACATTTGGTATTTCCTGATGTGTTTTTAAGTATCGTGCTTTGAAATGCCAATCGACAATTTGGTTGCCATTTCAACGGTAAGCTTTTATGTAGATGACTTATTGATGATTTTTATCTTGGAAGTGTGTTACGACTACGAGTGCTATTATTGATCAGACAATCGACGATCGATATAAATTTTTATTACACAACTTGGCATTATATATTTTTTTAAAGATACTTCAACATGACTTCAACTATATTAAAGTTGCATGCTGGGTTTAATTAATATATTGCAGTCATCTTGCTTGATTGCTAGCTTCATGCAAGATTTCTTTCTCACAATATTAGTTTGATGATGTTGTGCAAATACTTCTGAAAACTACATATCTATTACTAAGCACTTAAAATAAAACCACTGATAAAATAGTTAAGTACTAAGTACGTACTGCTTATAATTCTAATTGGTTCTTGAACATGCACCAGTTCACCTTGGTTAAACACTTCCTTACCTAACATGGATAGTGTACCTATTTAGGTTTCGATTGTACAATGTGCACAGCCAATACTTTCGAAACTAATGGTTCATGTACCGATACGAATAAAATGCAGGAAAATAGAGAAAACATTGACGAATTTTGATAAACAGAAACAAAGCAAGTGAGCCACATAAAATATTTTGTGGCTGTAGAAATTCAGAAGCCCCTGAAGTGAAACAAAAGAGATCCATATCTTTTGGTTCACTTCAGAGGTTTCTGTGGTAGCATAACAAAAATAATATATCGATGACATAAACATAATCCAAAGATTTGAAGGCATTTTGTCCCTTTCTGTCTCGTTAAACTAAACAAAAATATTGCATGATGGCGGTGAACACAATCCGGTCCAAACAAAGAAGTGGAAAAGGGCAAATAGTGAAGTTATGACAAATATTATGACAACACGTTTGTTTTTATAGATGAATAAATAATTATGACGCACTATACTATGGGAGTCGATTGAGCCATATACACTCTGCTGAAGGTGACTACTAACACTTAAACAAGAAGGATCAAGAAGAACTTCAAAGTAAAGAAGTGAATAAACTTAATAGATATGCCAAAAAGCCCAACCACTGATTAAGCCGGGGGAACACCCACATTATAAATAACCATAAGTTAGAGATGACGAACAGTGATCTCATGAATGAGAGGCTGTGGTTTTAAAACCTGTTGTAACTTGTAAGCCAATGAGACGATCTTACCTTGTCCTAAAATTGCTATTAGTTAAATTAGCTTTTGAGCTTTTCTTTAAATATAAACTCTGATGGCGCAGTGATCTCAGTGTTTTTGGGCTACAAAACAAGAGATCCGTACTCCTCAGCCTTGAGGGATTTCAGGCCAGCTTACAGTCCTCTCGTGTCTATAACACGAAGATATCCAAATATCCAACTTCATTTCGTTATCATGTCAGCGATCTAAAATACCTTACCATGTCAAAGATCTTCGTACATTGGTCACAGGATTCACAGGCCATAGCTTTCACATTAAAATACGGCCAGCTGATTCATAAACAAGTGGAAGCCATTAAGGATGTTGTGGTCGCAACCGGTTCTGAACCATGCTGCCTTGACCCTCAATCAGTCGTAGACAGGCAAGCTACGGTGACGATTATAATCATTCACAAACTACGTAGGTAGAGGTAGACGTTGGCAAGTTGGCATAGACCTAAAAACTACTATTGGCTCTTTGGAGATTTGATTTTAACTATTTGTTTTTTTTGTGCGAATGAATGAAGTGACGAGCTAGTCGTTCACCTCATGTTAAGCGACACGGCCGCCCATAATAGTTGCAGTGTCACTCGGAACTTTAAAATAATAAATTTTCGCGTGACACTGCACGTCATCCTGAGACATCACACAGTCTAGTAATCAGATTACTAGACTCTGTGATCAGATCATAAAGTCTCATTTGCCCAGTAATTTCACTAGCTACTATGTCCTTCAAACCGGAACACAGTAGTGCTTGCACACTACTGCTTGGCGGCAGAATAACTGGCAAAGCGGTGGTACATATCTAGACGAACTTTGCAGAAAAGTCCTACCACCTAGTTTGCTTGGGTTGTGGTTTGTTATTGGGCATTGAGAACCACCTTGCTTACAATCAGCAGCCACGTAATTAGATTGGCCACAGGCCACGCCAGATTGTTGCGAGTCGCGTACAACCTTCACGGACATTTTGTATTTTCTAGACGACGTTGTTTTTTCTACAGGGCGTTTTTCGTAAGCTCAATCATGAAGCTCAACTACCTATATCTTAGAGTATAGACTAAAAGCATAGAGAGAACTTGATTATGTGTCAAGCGTACCAATTTTTTGGACACTTTTTATATGTTTTGTATGTTTGTTGTTTATTTAAAATGACTTTTTATATGATGTGAACACTTTGATGTGAATGAGTCTGACAGATTTGTATAGAAAAAACAGTTGACTCGAGTCGAAATAAATGGTACGGTGACTTTTCGCAAACGTAGCTAATTACTATATGTTTGTTTCTTTCCTTCGCCACTGACGTAGCGATACGTGTGAGCAGTACAAATATAATATCGTTTTGATGATCTCCCTATGCTTTTAATCTATACCTACTCTAAGACCTACATAAATACGGCGGCGCCAAAAACTTTATTGAACCGCGATAAGAACACGCTTCCGCCAATCAAACCTTTGTTTCCCAAACTATCTAAGATCCAATAACCATGTCAAATATATCAAATAAGTAATAAATATTCCGGTATGATATCAGGAGTTGAACCACCTCGTTGACCTTACGACTCTGCGGAGAGCATTCATTCATGAAACTGTACAGCTGTCTCTGTCTAGCGCCCTTAATTTTAATGCGGCAGAGCAGGACGGAGAGCCGTGAGGAAATGAAGACAATGAGGCACAATTAGTTGGCAAATGGATATGACCATTCATTGAGGAGTTATTTTTATCAGCTGATTTTGTATGAGTCTGATTGTAGCTGTGCAACTGTTTTAGTTAAACTTTGATCTATTTTTGATAAAGAACGGATGCGTAGTGCGTTCTGCAATATACTGCTGTACTGGACCCTAATTCTGTATGACCACTTTACGATTCCTTACTTCGAAACCACGCGAATTCCTTGTCTTATATAAGAAATCTGCAAAAATCTATTTTCTATGAAATGGAAACCAAACCGCGCGAAATGAATTTGGAAATGACGCGATTTGAACTGTCAAAAATCATAATGTTCCACTGAGACACGTTCCGAAACATCAACACGTCAAAAGTTACCACCACTTAATATATCAATATTTATTCAAATTAAAAATAACATAATGTAAAGTGAAGGTATTTCTAATGTGACACGATTTGAACAAGACACGATAACGACGTGGTTTCGTATCGTGTGGAATCTGAGTTTTCATACAGAATTAAGACCCTGGTATGGAGTGGAATGCTTATAGAGTTTGCGTTTTTGTATATAAGGTCATCGTCAATACAGATTAATTTTATATTAATGAATGACGTTGCGAGTTTTATTTGCCTGATGTTAGATATCAGTTGCAGTACTTTTAGTGCTACTCGGATCTCTTAATACTATATAAGGAATTATTAGGTACAAATTAGAAAAAATACTGTCTCGAATATCATCATGGAAGAAGGAGGAGAGGAATGTCAATACACCAAGAAAACAGCGTAGATAAGAAATATACCAAAAACCGTTATAAACCTAGATGGCGCTGCAAAATGAGCGGGCTATAAGTTGAGTGTAGGTCAGAAATATGCCAAAAAACCGTTTTAAACCTAGATGCGGCTGCATAATGAGCGGGCTATACTGCTAGCTATGGCAGGCTAGGTTTAAAACGGGTTTTTGGCATATTTCTGATCTATGCTCAACTTATAGCCCGCTCATTTTGCAGCGCCATCTCGTTTATAACGATTTTTACCATTATTAGTGATCTACGCTGTTTTCTTGGTGTATTGGCATTCCTCTCCTACTTGTTCCATGATAACATTCAAGTAAAATTTACTGGCGCTTAGAATTTTCACGTGAAATTTATCTGTATGCCCGAAGGACTATGATTTTTTGGAATAAAAGTACTTTCATTATCGTCGAAGTACCTAATAAAGACATCATCCAATCCAAGTCTTTTCTGGCGACGAAACAATTCAGATCTCAAAAACCCATACTTACATACATACAAAATCGAAACAATCGTATGTTTATGTATAAAATAACAAATTTTCCTCAAATATTTGTATGGGAGAATACAGGAACCGTTTTTGGGAATTCCCAAGTCGCCTATAAATAAACAAACATTTAGTTTAAATAATAATATTAAGACATATTATTAAATGTAATTTTTGACTGGTTTACTAATAAACCCATAGGAACCTTCGACTGCTTCGACGTTGTTCGCGTATAATAACCGATGGGGAAGAAAGGTTCTCGAGTGGCGACCACGACCTTGAAGACGCAGCGTAGGCCGGCCCCCCACATTTTTGTTTTTAAATACATGTACAATACAATATACACCCAGACACAGAACAAACATCGATTTTCATCAGACAAATGTTTGTCCTGAGTGGGAATCGAACCCACAACCTAAACCTGTAGTTCAGATCAGAAGGCAGAGCTATTACTCACTGAGCTATCAGGCCAGTAACAGCTGTAATTAAATGGGATAACTTACTTAATCGACTGCTACAGTAAATAATTAAAAACTGTTTTTCATTATTACATACAGTTTAACAAAAATTGAATAATTTATGAAACACCTCGCGGTTTCACCCGCTGCTAAAAAGTAGCTTATGTGTTCATTTAATATATAAGCTATCTTTACTCCAAATTTCATCTAAATCGGTCCAGCCGTTTTTTATAATATTAGTGTGTTTGCATATTGATGTGACCTACCCACTCCTACCAAACTATGGATTAAAACATATTATCGAATGAGGTGACGAGCTAGACGTTCGCCTGGTGTTAAACGACACGGCCGCCCATAACAGATTGCAGTGTCACTCGGAATTAGTCGGAACTCTAAAACAGTTTCGCGTGACACTGCGCACTGCGCACGTCATGCTGAGACATCACACAGTCTAGAAAAGTTTTCTATACTGTGAGATCAGTTCGTTAAGTCTAATTTGCCCAGTAATTTCACTAGCTACAATGCCCTTCAAACCGGAACACAGTAGTGCTTGCACACTACTGCTTGGCGGCAGAATGACTGGCAAAGCGGTGGTACCTACCTAGACAAACTTTGCAGAAGTCCTGCCACCTAGTATTTAGTAGTAGTTATTCATTAGTCAACGAAATAATTGCCCTCAATCTTAAGTAATTAGTTGGTGCTCTCATAGGGAGAAATAATTATCTACAAATCTATCGACACGTCTCAATTAGCCGAACAAAATAACTAGATACCATAACTAATTAGTTTATAGCACTTTAAATATTACACATCACAGCAACAGCCGGTAGACGTGTACTGCGCGGAACACAGGCCTCATCCATAGAACGCCACTTTGGACGCTTATCATAGGGGAATTGCCATAATCACCACGCTTGGCAGGCGGCTTGGTGATCGCAGAAGATTATAGATAGATAGATAGAAAATGCTTTATTGCACAAGAGTAAACCAAGTACATAGGCGAACTTAATGCTAATGTCATACTGCTGTCCATTCCCTGTATGTTCCCTTAGCCGGCGCTTACGGCACCCACGGGAAGAGATGGGGTGGTCCTATTCGCAAACCGGGACCACACGTTTAAACATTAATAAGTGGCCAAATAACGAATTATCGTTACGTTTAGTTTGATAGTTAAGAACATGTCATTATAATAAAAATTTAAATAATCTTTTTAGAAAATTAAATAAGTAGGTACACAACCAATTTGGCTCAGTTTCTACCTTCCACACATAACATAAATAACCGGCCAAGTGCGAGTCGGATTCGCGCACGAAGGGTTCCGTGCCATTAACTACAAAAACGAACAGAAAAATCACGTTTGTTGTATGGGAGCTCCCTTAAATATTTATTTCATTCTGTTATTTATTTTGTTCTGTTTTTTAATATTTGTTGTTATAGCGGCAACAGAAATACATCATCTGTGAAAATTTCAACTGTCTAACTCGTGTTCTAGAGATACAGCCTGGTGATAGAGAGACAGAGAGACAGACAGACAGCGGAGCCTTAGTAATAGGGTCCGTTTTACCCTTTGGGTGCGGAACCCTAAAATATGAAATAAATACAATACTTTCATAGTAAAGTAAACAAATATATAACTATGATTAACTATACTGATAAAAGGATGTTTTAAACCCATTTAAGTATATTTAACCTGAATTCGTCACATTCTTTCATCCAAGACCGTAAAAAGTCGTATAAAAATTTACGATTTCCGATTTGACATCTTCCATATTGACACACAAGCAAACGGCGCCACTGTCTGTGTCTTCTCATAAAAAGAATTAGTTCTAAATTTATCCGCAAGCAAATACAACTTTTGCGGTTAACTTGGCGCCACTGTCTTCACTGCATTTGTCATTTTCATACGACAAGTTTAGTTCCAATTTTCGCCGCATGACAAGTTTTCATTGTAATTTTATTCTGTTTGATTTTTGTATTCCTTGAATGGCGCCAAGGATGATCTAAGTATAAATGAAATCACTAATACGCGTAAAAATGATAAGTAGCCCGTTACATTGCAAGTCGTTCATTATAAATAATGAATCACGGGTAGGGCAAGGTTTCCTAGCTAACCTAAAGAATTAATCTATTGGATGACTTAATAATTGTCGATTGCAGATTTACTTACTACTAACCTATTACGTAATAGTCATGCCGTTTTGACACAACCCTACGATCATGACGTTGATTCGCCTGCACTAGCTATTTACCCGTTTTCCTGCGGAAAATCTTAATTTTCCGGGATAAAAGTATTCTACAGGATGTAATTGAATTCATTAGCCTACATTCAGAACATGATAGTACATCATTTTTTTTATTGAGCGTGTTATAATTTGAGCGCAGATCAGAAATATGGTAAAAACCCGTCTTAAACCTGGATGGTACTGCAAAATGAGTGGGCTATACGGGTAGCTACGGCGGGCTAGGTTTAAAAAGGTTTTTTGGCATATTTCTGATCTGCGCTCAACTTATAACCCGCTCATTTTGCAACGCCATCTAGTTTTAGGCATATTTTTGATCTACGCTGTTTGGTGTATTGGCATTCCTCTCCTTCTTGTTCCATTGTTTCATTGATGTGTACGTACGTAACAAAGTAAAAAGTACTAAGTAGGTACTTATGCTGTATTTGTGTATATTTTTACAATAATGTGTTGCACTAGCAACACTAGCATCCAAAAAATGTGCTAAGTTGCTAATATTGCTAACAGCTTATTAACCGCATCATAACAAAACCCTGCACTCTTCATCTAACTGTTTACGTTGAGCATATCATATGACTCACGGGCCCTACTGTTGTTTACGTTAGCTATGGAGAGCAATAACCTAGTTGGGCTGACCTTTAGGGGAAACTAGTGGAACTCGAACGGGGTGAGATTTGTTCTAGTTGGCCGGCGAAGGAAGGCAGGATAAAAAAAAGAAAAAGATAGGGGAAAGGATCAATATCCTTTCCCCTATCTTTTCCCTTTCCCTTCTCTCTTCTCTTCGACATGGTGAGTATAAATAAATAATATACCACAAAAAAAAATCTTGCATAAGAATTACACCCGCACTTGGCCGTTTTAGAAAATAAAAGTATCCTAAATGTTATTCTGAAAAATTAGCTATAACCATACCAAATTTCAGCAAAATCCGTTCAGTAGTGCCAGCGTGATACGTGTTCAAAGGGACAGACAGACAGTTAAAAAATAAAAAATGTTTCTATTTCTATATCGATTAAGAATTGTAATCAGAATCAGAATTTAAAAAAAAAAATTCAATGTACATGTTTAGCTCAGTTACAGTTTCATTATAATTTACTTTCTACAACTTAGGTTTTCAAATATTTTGAAATTGATTCAGAAAAATATTCTCTTACTTACAGTTATAAAACTACATTCCATCAGATTTTAAACTGTCCTGGGGGCGTACTGTGAGCTCTTAGCGCGATTCTAAACAGCGTATATTGGATCGCTTTGTTTTTTTTGTATGAGGATTTTGACAAGCGATCCAGTGTAGGCTCTGTTTTGAATCGCGCTAAGAGCTCACGGTACGCCCCCAGGTCACTAACATTAACAAAATATCGTTGATTAATATCGGGAACTCGAAACTAATAAATTACATAGTAAATATCCCGTTAATCAACCACATTTTAGCATATTTTAGTTACATAACATCATTAAAAAAATTAACTCATGCTGTTGGTCAATGTCTCGAGTCTCGCTCTCGACACAAGCAATCACTCTGCGCAACGCGTTCGAGTTTAACAAGTAGAACCATAGTAGGACCCTGTGTTTGACTTACAACTTACAATACAGGAAGTTACGGTATTTTTATTTAACTACGGCGAGGAAGGATGACGTACCGCGTACATAAATTAACAAAACCATCATGGCACGTGTGATGGAATACTGAACATTTATGGAGATATGGAGAGATAAGCAAAGAGGTGGAATGATGGCAGATATTTTAAAACAAACCGAGCTTAGGTTTTGTGGCGTGAACGCGGAAAAGTTTACAACGTGCATTGGGGGTCTAGTCTCGCGTAGTAGATAAAATATCACTTTCCATAAATACTTCGATGATTTGACAATTTTAGTGATATTTTATCTACGCATAATAGACCCCCTGGTCGAAATAATTCACCCTCTGCAAAGTCAGTAAGACAAAAACAAAAGCGCATCGCATTGCGTAACAATCCCAACGAAATAGAAAACAATATGTTTTTTCGTTATGATTCTCCATTGTTTTCCTCCAAGCATTACGTTACGAGACAATGGGGCTGTACCGTTCGTATTGTTTGCAGCGAAAGTGGTAGAAATTATATCTACGTTCATACTTAAAATAGCACTTTTTGAAGAATGAACGCAAACCCAGAATTTGGGATGTTATTTTAACATACGAGTGCGCAAAAGCGGAGATGCCAATTACTTTTTAATGACATGACATGAAAAAGGGGAACGGTCAAAATTGGATGAGGGATGGACCCAGTTTCTAGTAGGGTGAAATAAAACAATTCTACAAAATGTATTTAGAATACTGCTAAACATAGGCCTCCCGTATGAGGAGGAGACCAAGATGAATGCTGCTTGCCTATTCCCTGAATATTCCCTTAGCTGGATCTTACGGCATCCGCGGGAGATGGGGTGGTCCTATTATTACGCCGCGATTACACGGACAGGTGGTAGAATCTATAGTAAAGCTATGAAAATGAATATTTCACAAGCTATTTATATTAATCCTTTTAATAACTCAATCGGTCCCAGAGAAGAACATAGCAGTACCAAGGAAGTTACAATTATTATAAATTGTATTGTAACAATACAATACAATCACTCATCCACAGAATACATACGACTTGACCTGATTTGCATAGCCTGCGCATACGACTTGGTATTCATTTTGTGGTTGTATTATGCAGGTTAAAGTGATATGGAGTAAACTTACAGCGGGCAGAATACAAAAATGGAGAATAGTTAAAAAGGTGGCTTACGTCAGTGAGCGATTGTACCTACAATATGTTATATGGATAAAAGTCTGTGAGGTGTGGAGAGAGGGAGAGAGAGAGAAAGAAAGAGAGAGAGAAGGAAGGTGTGTGTGTATATGTATATGAGTAGGTAGTCCTCGTTATTTTCTTTATATTCAAGTGGGTAACACTTTCTTTAAAAAACTTTAATGAGCTATCAACATTGAAAACATCCTCAGATTCGCAGATGTTGACAAGCGCTATTATTTTTCCGTGCAAACACTCTGTTTCTTTGCCACAAACGAGATGAACATATTTTGATTTCAAATCTGATATTTTTATCAACCCTTTCATAAGTTAGAAAGGTCGGATCTCTCTCATATCCTGCACTGACGTCTTGAGGTACTTGTGAACTTATCGTGAATTTCCCCTTTTCCTTGTATTAACAGAGATACTGTTCGAGACCGAGAACCGGTTGCCGCAGCCGCAAGCCCGCGCGGCGCCGCGTTCTCTTCACTTCACCTCGCGCCTTCGATGGCACCGCCCGCACATAAGTTTTCGCGCACATGTGTTTATGTTACCATCCGTAGAATAAAGTTCATATCTATATAAATATCAGCGTTTACAGTCCATTGCCAATCACCTCCCGGATAGGAGCCTAAACATTGGTCCTTCGAGCCAGATTTGAACCAGCGACCTATGGATCTCCAGTGCACCACCACCACACCACACCAGATACACCACACACACCAGACACACACCCCCCCACACCAGATATTCCAGATATTTTTTTATTTGGTTACACCAGATATTCTTCTATCGTGAGCTTCCACGTTACGCCCGATCTATCAAATTTATCAGATACATAATAACCCAACCCATAATT
This sequence comes from Ennomos quercinarius, assembly GCA_910589525.2. Taxonomy (NCBI): domain Eukaryota; kingdom Metazoa; phylum Arthropoda; class Insecta; order Lepidoptera; family Geometridae; genus Ennomos; species Ennomos quercinarius. The sequence continues at coordinate 2,273,635 of OU342509.1, forward strand.
CTGTTTATCCAATTGTTTAAATATTTCGTCCGCTAGTCTCTCGTCACGTACTCCACAACAAAAAACATTCATTTGTATGTTCAGTCATTTGTATTGCTTTATGTACTAGTGTATTACCTACGTCAATAAAAGCACGGGCGTCCGCTTGTCTGAAAGGTTGGGTTGACTGTCCACAGGAAAGCTTCGAACATGCTTCTAATAGTATCCAATCCTCATAACAATAGGGCCACCCCACGTCACCTTTATTATTATTATTATTATTTTTGTTGTAACTAATAACGTTTCTCTCCCACAACTACTTAGGAGGCAAGCAGAGCACGGGCCGAAGCCAAGTGCAAATATATATACAATCATCATCATCATCATCATCATCATCATCATCATCATGATAATCATTCATAAATACAATTATAATTCAGCAGTTATTCAGAAACTTACGTACTATTCGGCAAGTGTTTAAGATAGCAGCTTTTTGCAGTAGGATGTAGCTTGTTGGAGGAATGCCTAAAGTTTTTAAACTTGTGTGTAAAGTTTTTGGTATAACCCCTGTAGTAGAGACAATTATGGGTATCGTTCTGGTGGTGTTCACTTGCCATTGTGTTTTTATTTCTATTGAGAGGTCTGTGTATTTTGCCACTTTCTCAGTGTGAGTTGTAGTAAGGTTGTGCGTGTTACAAATATTATTAAGCCGTTTATTTCCCCTCCTTATATCATGAAACAGTAAAATATTTATAAATGCGTTTGAAAATTAACTAATAAGTAAACTTATTCACTAGGTATCTCTATTTTCTTTTTCTTGGATAGGAACCCCTATTAGGGTATAGGCCTCTTCCAGCTTACTCCAGATCTCTCTATTCATTGCTTTTGTCCTCCATTCTGTACCTGCAGTATCTATTATATCGTTTATCCACCTCTTCTTCGGACGACCTCGTCTTCTTATAGCCATCGGTCCTTCCCATCTCGTTATCTCGGTTGTCCATCTTTTATCCATGTATCTTGCTAAATGTCCTGTCCATCGCCACTTTAGTTTGAGGGCGTAATGTAGAACATCTATGATATTCGTCTTGCGTCTTATGCGTTCGCTTTTTATTTTGTGTATTCTTCTTATTCTTAGTATACTTCTTTCCATCGCCTTTTGACATGCCACCAATTTGGACTTTATTTTTGTATTGTATGTCCACGTCTGGCATCCGTATGTTAGAGTTGGCAGAATGCAGGTGTCCAGAACGGTCTTTTTAAGGTAGAGCGGAAAATCACCTTTTAGAATCTCTTTTAGGGACCAGAATTTTTTCCAGCTCATATTTACTCGCCGCTCGACTTCTTCTTCTTCGTTCCTATCGGCAAATGATATTTGCTTCCCTAAGTATATGTAGCTGTTCACGTATTCCAGCGGCTTACCATTTAGGTTGATTGTGTGTGTGTTACTGTTTGTCATTATTTTAGTTTTATCTTCGTTCATTTTGAGACCTACTTTTTCACTTTCTTCATTTAATGTGCTTATCATATTTTCCAGCTTTTGGCTTGTTTCGGCTAAGAGGACGATATCGTCGGCGAACCTGAGGTGAGTTAGACGTCTATCAATCACTCTGATTCCTCCCGACTGCCAGTTGAGACCTTCAAAGATGTGCTGCAGTACTGCTATAAAAAGTTTAGGTGACAAAGGATCACCCTGTCTCACTCCCCTGCAGATTGGTATGTCTGTTCCCCGCTTCTCCAATTTGACCCGGCTTAAGCTGTTATTGTAAATGTTCTTTAGTACGCTTATGTATTTCTCGTGAATGTGACATTTTCTAAGAGCTTCCCATATCGAGTCATGTGATATCGTGTCAAATGCTTTAGCGTAGTCAATGAAGGCTATGTAAAGTGGTCTGTTGAACTCTTTATATTTTTCTATGACTTGTTGCATTACATGTATATGATCCGTGGTAGAAAAACCGGAACGGAAACCCGCTTGTTCCATCGACTGAAAGCCCTCGATTTTAGGGTTCATTCTGCTTTGTAGGATCGACGTGAAGAGTTTATATATACTTGAAAGCAGACTTATCGGGCGGTAGTTTCCTATGTCTTGTGGGTCACCTTTTTTGTAAAGTAGAATGATGTCGGAATTCTTCCACTGTTCTGGTACTCGACCTGTGGCAAGGGCCTTACTGAATAGGTAGGAAAGTGGACGGGCTAGCGAAGAAGCACCAGTTATTATAGCTTCATTCTGTATACCATCTGGGCCGGGACTTTTGTCAGATTTAAGTTTCCGGATATGCTTAATTACCTCCATGGCATCCACTGGTGCGGGGTCCTCTTCGACTATGGATGTGCTGAATTCCTTCTGTGATTCAGAAGGAGAGATTGAATTTGTGGAAGAATCTGTTTCCTTTCCATAGAGTTGTGTATAGAATTCTGTGGCACAATTCAGGATATCTTGTCTGGTTCTAGTTTCTCTAGGTTTTGTTTTCAGGTTTTGGATCCAATTTTTGTGTGTAGTAAGTTCTTTGTATGCCCTTTTTGTACTTCGATGTTTTAGTAAGTTTTTCTCTATTATTTTATTTCTGTGGTTTTGATAGTCCTTTTTAATGGCCCTGCTTGTTGTTTTAAATAGTGTACTTAGCTCTTCTTTAATTTCTTTAGTTTTTTGTTTCATTTTTATAAGTTCTGTACGTTTGTTCAGCATATCGCGTGTTGATGTACTGAGAATTTTGTTGACAGTATCTATTTTTGGACCGTAGTGTTTTAATGTCATGCTCGTACTGATAATGTTAGCCAATTTGTCGTAGAATGTTTGAACATCGGCATCCTCGTTCTCGTGTTGCGCTTCTAATTCTCGTATGTTAATCTCTAGATTTTTTAGATATAAACCAATGTCTTCTTCTGTTTTAAGAGGATTTGGTTGCGTTTTGAATGAAGTTCTACTATTCTTTGCATTTTCTAACAAATACGTAGCTCTTACTAGGCGGTGATCAGATCGGAATCCAATGCCATGAAGAACTTCTACATTTCTTATCTTTTTAGGTTGTTTCGATAGGATGAAATCTACTTCATTTTTAGTCTTTTCATTAGGAGAGAGCCAAGTCCACTTGCGGTTGTCTCTTCCTTTAAAATAGGTGTTCATAATGCATAGTTTGTGCTCCAAGGCATATTGTATGAGTTTCTCTCCTCTCTCATTTCTGTTTCCGTAACCAAACTTTCCCAGAATCAAGTTTTCGTTTGTTTTTGTTTCGCCGACCTTAGCATTGAAGTCGCCAATGATAAGAACATTTTCGCTTGCTTGGGATTGTGCTATTTGTAATGTTTCATAAAAAGCATTGATTTCTTCTCCTGTAGCTCTTTCAGTTGGTGCATATACTTGTATTATAGAGAGTGTTTTGCTATCGTATTTCATTTGTAATAGTGCGACTCGCTCAGACAGGCCTGAGAAATTTAATATCTTGTTTTTATGGATTTTTTTTATCAAAAAGCCCACTCCGTGTAAACCGGGTGTTTCTCCTTTGTAACAGAATATATAGTCATCGTGTTCTTCAATGGCACTGCCCATTCTTCTAACTTCTGCTAAGCCTAATATATCGATTTGTATTTTTTGCAGTGAGTACGTCAATTCTATGAGTCTTTGACTGTTGCTAACGATCTTACATTCAATGTTCCAATTTTGAGAGTTTTAGTTGTTTCCTTTTTATTTGTGCTTGCTGGAAGGTTATGGTCATTTTCCCCCACGGGGACCAGCCGGCTTGGGGGAGATTTAATAGATGTTGTTTGTTCAATGTTGTTTTTGATGGTGTAGTTATTCCGGTTGCTGGCGTTCTTTAGTTGCTAACTACTGTTTTTTTCTTTGAGTGAGTTGCTCCTTGCACGCCCCATATATTCAAACGCGTTCGTTACGTTAATTTTTTTGGGAGCAGCAGAAGTAGATGGGTGATTCTGAACAGAATGCTCCAAGTTTGGGGAGGATGACGGTTGTCTTTTTCTCTTTTCGCGGTTTATATCAGGCTGCTTCTTGACTATTAGTTTATCGCCTCTTAAATAAGCGATATTACCTTTATTCCTTTCTTCTTCCACCTTGGATTGTAGTGTTTTCCTTATCTCTAATACTTCTTTCGTAAAGTCTTCTTTTACATAAATTCCCTGTGGCAATTTTCTTTTGTTTTTAAGGACTTCGTTTCTTCTCCAGTTTGTTAAAAAAGAAATGAGAACGGGTCGTGCCCGTGTCGTGTTAATTTTATAATTACCAATCCTATATGCCTTATCAATTTCTTCATCCTGAATGTTTAATCCGAGGTTTGAATTAAGCTTTTCCTTCATCATTTTAACCAGACCTGATTCATCTTGGTTTCCTTCTTCTATTCCAAACACTATCAAATTGTTCTTTTTGTTGTGCAATAACATTCCTTTTACCTTTTCTTTCAGTTCTGTAACTTCACCTTTTAAAAACTTATTCTCCTCGTCCAGTTTCTTGAATTTTTCACTCATTTGTTGCATGACATTTCGCGTTACAGATTCAGTAATTGTTATAGTTTGTCTATCCATTCGTTCTTGAATTTTTTCCAGTAACATTTGCATTTGGCTATCCATTTCTCAAAAATTAAAATTATAAATTGTATTTTCTATATATTTTAAACTTGACGTGGCAATTTTAAACCACGTCACCTTTACGAAAGTGTAAATCCTTTATGGCTTTAGAAGATTCCACTTCACCAGTTGTCGTGATTACTGAGAATACTTGGATGACATTTATTTCTCCGGTTATTATAATTTAAAAACCAAAGTAACGAACCGATTTTGATTAAATTTATATCGGACCAATCTGGAAACATATAGTTCAAATTAAATCATCAAATCAAAGGGTACAAGATCACAGAGTGAATAGTGGATACGTGCATTCAGCCTGCAAGCAGGCATGCAAATGTTAAAAAATATTTTTGTTACATGTTACATATTCCCTGACACTATAGAACATTTGCTTAAAAGCCAGGCACTTAAATGTTTTTTAAACATATTTCCTTCTAAAGATTTGAGTTCATTAGGTAAATTGTTAAAAATAGTTACTACACATGTTATATACGTTTTCATTATAAATGTCTGCGGCAAGGAGGTTGGCACAGCAGGTGGTTACGCGAACTTAGATCTTTTTTCTCTAGTAATGACGTCACTTCGTTTTTTGAAGAATTCTGGGTGAGTCTTGGTGAAAAGAAAAATGCCCCTAATATACATGCAAAGCAGAGGAAGAATATCGCATGCTTTAAAAAGTGGCTTACAACTATCCAGAAACCAAGCCGTGTTTTTAACACGAACGCACCCCTTTTTAACTTTGAAAACCATGTTTCAAATTAAGAATTTTTCAACAAATAACAAACGTAAAAAATATTTAAAACTACCTCCTTTTTATAAGTCGCTTGAAAGTAGAGGTATGAATTCGTCGATCTCGTCGACCTCATTCCTTCTTTATCATATCGATACAATATAATTTAACATACTTAACTTGAAATATAAGAGTTTTACACATAGTCACATACGGTTGTTTGCAAATTGCACAAGCCCGGTCATGATAGGCATTGGTTCACAGAAGCCGGTCGCTCTTATCTCTGCATACTGCAATCTTTCACAAGAAACTACCTATGTATATAATTACCAGCATTTAGGTACTCGGTGTGGTAATTCATTCAACGAAAAGTACTGCAAATGTGTAATTCATTGTCTGCACCCACGGATAACCCCCAATAGATACCGCATTACGGGATTTTTGTTCGGATCCTAGCTCACCAAAACTGGAGGAAGGCGCGGGTTGCGGGGACTGGAGCCAATGCGCTATTATTGGCTGTTTCGAGTGACGCCCTAATAATGAACTCTAATAATTTGTCGAAACTAAGGCCGTGCTGCGAAGCGGCGATTTATATAGAACCACTTACGCCAATGCGTGGTGCGCGGTCGTCGTCTTTCATGCGGTATCTATTGGGGGTTATCTGTGTCTGCACCTTAAGGTTTGGTTTGGCCACGTTTTGTCCTGTTTATCTGTATTTTTTTAGAGAGTTAAAAGATACCGTCTCAGTAAGTACGAATTCTAAGGCCACGTATATTCATCGGACTATAAAAAAAAAAAAAATTTAAATATATATTTTGTACATCTGTGGGAGTCCATCCCAATCTGGCACCACGCTTAGCGGGGATTAGAAAGGTCTCGAGTAAAGGCTGCCGAAACAAATTGATACAATTGATTAGCGGTGACGATAGCAACAGCACCTGGGGGTCCAGCAAAGATCCTTTTCCAATAGCGTTAACGCCAAACTATAACTAAAAATGTATGGGAATGACATTACGTGCGGAAAACTTTTCCGCAGCTAATGTCATTCCCATACATATTGAGTTATTGTTTGGCATTAACGCTAATGGGAAGGGAACCATTGCTAGACCCCCTGGGTAGATGCACCATGGGCTTAGAATGTACAGCGAAGAAATCCTAAATCTATCAGATTATCATTATTCCCTATGTCCAACAACTTACAACTAAGCAATTTTAGTAGTTGGTATAATTGTGGGTAGTAGTTGTTTTACACGACGATGAAAACATGTATGTATGGAAACTTTTGCGGTTCAGAGTGCATGACGGATTGAGGCTTTGGGAGGCTCCAAAAACGCATTTGAATAACACACATTTAAATAGAAACATCGATTCAAAAGCCCCAATGCAATACCAAACAAAAACACTGCGTAAATAAAGACAGAGTTTCGCGAAATCAACAATCAGAACGCATCTGCTGTGCAAATGGTATGAGATGTGACATCTCGACAAGAGATATTTATTGCTTTTAACGCGACATTGGGGCCAATTTTAAAAGTTTTAGTTGACAGATCTAAAACTTTTAAACCTGTTGCTGTTCTTGTCTAATAGACGGCAATGTAAGAGACGGATATATTTTTAGTAAGTTAAAGACTGTCAACTAAAGCCTTTAAAATTGGGCCTAGTGTTTGGTTAATTTTAAGATATTTTTCTAAAATTAAAACATCTGTATATATGTGTGTATATATTTACTTTATTTCATATAGTATGTATATTTGTATATATTTTTTGCATTATATTCTAAGTATAGTGAAACTTTTGTAATAGTATTTCCATGTGTCGTTCTATTATTTACTTTTGTGTTGTTTTGATTTAGCTGTACACCGAAGCCCATAACTTTAAGCTACTGATATCCCTCCCGTGCAAAAGTTGTCTGGAAGAGATCGCTCTAAGCGATAAGACCGCCTATTGTACTAGTATAAGTCAATTAAGTTTTTTTTTATTTGTAAATTTTGTTATTTTACGGTGTACAACAATCTATCTACATCTGGTGTGAAAAAGGTTCACGTATTTTAGATCAAGAATTTCGATTTAGAACTAATAAAAGCGGTTACTTTAAGTTCTAACTATAGACATAGGTCCTTGCGACCAGTGGTTAATTATTATATGACTAATAAACCATATACCTCTTATCAAACCATTACAAAAGCATCTCAATAACATTCTCTAGAAGTAGGCGGCATCATTAAACAATTAACACAAATGCTGCACCTACGACTGTGACTGAGAGATGACGCAGGATGTGGTTTAGATAGCAAGTCAGTAGCCACTAGCCAAGCAAAACATCCATTCAATGGGTAACACTTAATTATGATGTGGGTATAGGTATTATAGAAATTCAATGGGTAGGGAGTAGGGAATAGAATAGTATAGGTACAGTTTAGATACACCATAGCAATTGGCAGCGAGGCCGCGATGTGTCACAGTTTACACGGTGTAAACTAATATGCTTTACATTTATTTTATTTTATTCAATAAATCGTAAAGCAAAGACATGAAATCACTTTTCATAATATGGAACAGTGTTCATTTACAAATACTTTTGAACTAGATTGTAATTGTAACTATAATAGGAACATTATGCAGTTTTACATTTTTTTTGCCTTTAGAACCATTATGTTGGCTTCCTAAACGGTTGATCGTTGAAAATGTTAAATTCTCATGATTGTGGGACACGCTTCTATATCTACAGTATTATACTGAAATATTGTTTATTAACGGGATATTTACCATGTAATTAGTGTTCGTTTTTGTTTTGTGTATTTACCATGTGTTTTTTTGTTGTGTTCGTCCGTGATCATGGTGCTCGCAAAAGTACCGAAATATCGGTAACTCGAAACAAATAAATTACATGGTAAATATCCCGTTAATATACAATGTTTGAATAATGTTAGTGAGCATAGAAGTTTAAAATCTTACAATATTATAGTTCCCAACATTTTTAATATTCAGAACAATTTTAGCAGATATTGCATTTTCAAAACTGCGTCCACGGTTTCATCTGAGTGGACACTGGACACTAGGTGGTAGGACTTTTCTGCAAAGTTCATCTAGCTAGGTACCACCGCTTTGCCAGTTATTCTGCCGCTAAGCAGTAGTGTGCGAGCACTACTGTGTTCCGGTTTGTACGGCATTGTAGCTAGTGAAATTAATGGGCAAATGAGACTTAATTATCTAAGTAAAAAAAAAAGTTAAGTCTCAGCAAAATTATATTAATTTAGAGTTCCGAGTGATACTGCAATATGTTATGGGCAGCCGTGTCGCTTAACATCAGACGAACGACTAGCTCACCACGTCATTCAGTTACATAAAAAAACACACACGATTTTACGAGGTAAAATATATCATTGTGTTCGAAGCCTAAAATATCTAGGCAGGTAAGTCGAATGATCATTTATACGCATAGGCTTTCGTTTTTTGGTACTTATTTATTCTAGTTTACCAGTTCTTTCCCAAGCTAGCTTTAATATAGAAAATAGACATCAAAGTGCGTCGGTCTATGTGCCTATGACAGCACTTATCACGCATTTGGGTCGACTGGCCATCTGGACGATGGTCTGGCGATCATACTGCGCAGCTAATATTGTTACCAGTCACCACTTTATCAGGGTATTAAGTTGCACAAGTAGCTATTACAATATGTTAGGAGAAGGACTAGCATCATAAAGATCTGAGAGAGCGGACTTTTCTCTATTTTTTGCTCGACTTGTCACTACATTTCCGTGTTTTCTACAGAGTGGCAGAAATATGAAACTATTTCACGTATTAACGGGATATTTACCATAGTAAATGCCATGGTAATTTATTGGTTTTGTTTTAGTAATGTTAGTGACTATGACAGTTTAAAATCGTATGGTAAATAAATAGATTTCACGAAGATGTTAGGATTTTAGCAAAGTTCTTCCGTTTTTGTAAGTAGGAGCTAATTTTTCCGTCAGAACCACTGGTGCAGGCTACATGTACATAAGTGATTCTCCATACGTATTGGCCTCAAAATGTCATCAATGCTCCTCACACAGAAAATGCCGTGTCTGGGTCAAATCGGGATTTTATTTTTGAAGTTTCGTTGTACTAGCCTCTAGCTTGTACATCTACATTTATTCTGCGCTAATTATGAATAGGTATATTTTAACACAGCGCCGGAGGTAAAGAATGCACATCAACCTACGCCACAGAATAGTTATATAAGTCTACGTACAGAAGACTCACTCCGCAAAATCATTTCAATAAAAAGCGACCTTATTCCGACACAATAAAGTGCAACTCAGGTCGCACTGCACTCATTAAGAACTGTTAAATTGGGAGGTAGGAATGCACGAACAAAATATTCACAGATCGTATTGTACTCTAAAAACAAGAGGCAACGCTCTAAAGTAGTAGACTGTGAGTGACAGAGATGACGCTCCTACCCTACCAAGCGATTAAGTAGGTATCTTGATGTGCATATTACATACAGCTACTGGCAGTAAGTGTAATGCACACCAATACAGCCGGGAGCTGTATACATATTGTACCATCCGATTTTCATCTATCTGGTTTTTATTAGTCGTGAATATGACTATCATATAGAAATAAGCCACAGACTTAGAATATTTTCGTTACAAATAAGCAGATTTTTTTATGATATGCGAAAGAGCCAATTTTACGCGTTAACGTTTAACGACTCCATTGCGGAATAAGTTCCGACTAATCGGACATGCGTGTCTAAGGACAGGATGTGACACCACGAGCCCTGACCGGACTACTAATTTTTTTTTTTCCTTGTTTTTGGCTTCACATTTAGTGTATTTTAGCCAGTGTCAAGTATTGTAATTTACATCGTGCTATAGAATATTTCACGTAATGTCAAGTTTTAGTCACAGTCATAGTCGAGTCCAAGTCAGGTGTCATAGTCCAGTCTAAGTCATGCCCCAGTAAAGTGGTGTCAACTTTACTAGAAGCTTCTATGGAATTTTGGAAGCAACACGAATAACCACGTTTCACCACATTATATTACTTGCCCATACTCATGCTCGTAATTCAGCACTTAATGCGGAAAACGCCACCAATTTTAAACATTAACACTAGAAAAAGTACAAGTTTTGAAAAATAATATAATGCAACGAGGTGAACTTTTCCGCGTTCCCGCCAAAACTCTCCCTAATTAATGTTAGTTTGTGAGCAATTCAAATTTAGAATTATCGCTGTTCAGTTGGCAAATGGCAGTGTTTGTCTATGGTTGTAAAGGTAATGGACCAAAGTTGGTGAAAATTTCACCCACTGCATTTTCAAATTTCGTTAATTTTCATGTTTTTGTGGCATAAGGCGAATTCTGTGGTTTTGTATGGATACTCACTTGTTAAAATCACAGATTAGGTTGGATTAGAAAAATCCCTGCATGAATTTAAAAACACTAATATATTAAAGTAGAGAGCAAACCTACTACCTGAAAAAAGTTGTTTTTCGAACAAGTGGGTATCTACTCTATTTTATATTTTTTTATCTCGTGAACCATGAAGGCTAAATAATAAATATTATCTGTTTAAAAACCCAATTCTTATCAATTAGCCTCCAGTCCAGCCTACTTCATGCATATTTGCTAAATGGTTATGCTGAACTTTATAATAATACTTATATTAAAACATTTTAGTATGCGACCTCCACGACACCGATAATAAATCGTCATTATCAGCAGTAGCTGTCCTCTAACAAAGTAAAATAGAGATAAAATAATGTAAGTATAAATTATATTCATAGAGGTAAAGAAGAATGGCAGATCGGAATATGCTAAATATTACATGAAAAAGCTTTGTTACCCATTTTCCGTCCATCTCTATAATTTTACTGGCAACTCATTTATCATTCTCTGGCAATCATAGACTAAAAAAATAAATTATGCACAGATGGTCCAAGCCACGCGGAATCACGGAATCGAAACAAAGCGATCGTTTGTTACGCGTGCGTGTTGTTGCCATTTTTTCTATTTTCTTTCGCAAGAACCAGCAGTGGACCGTGGCAGAATTTTCTATCTAATCTGAAATGTAAATATTATTTTTTCAACGTAAATGAACGGTCAGCAGCCTTGTAATGAGTGTTCAGATGATTTGTAATGATGTGTAGTATAACGACCGCATGTTTTAATTTATTAATAGCCGTTGAAAAGAATAATGGAGAATTGTATTGTTATTTTAATCTGGAATGGGCAATAAATTACTGTGCTGACGGTAGAGAGATAAATCCTTGATTATGTAATTCGACGTGTGAGTGTGAAGTCATTGCTGCAATATTTTTCATTGACAGCTATTATTTATAAAATGTATTATGTAGGTAATACATGTAAATATTTTGACTTTCTTCATTTTTTTTATCGCAGCTCTTGCTTAATGGTACTTACATAAAAATTTGCTAAACGATATAAGAATATTCTTAAGTAGTAGTAATTAATATATCCACGACGCGTACCTAAGCGTCAAATTTTTAAAACATCAGTGCGTTTATGTTTTAATCAAGCATCTAAAATACGAATCGCAATATCTTAAGTCAAGTCCTAGTCGCTAAACAATAAATACGGGCTCGGAGTTCATGGACTGTCCTGTAACCTGTATAAAAAGTACAGGATGAATACCGCGGCACGCCGGCGCCGACTTGAACGATATCATCCGTCGGGCTTTAGTTAGTGCTGGTGTCCCATCAGTCCTAGAACCTAATGGACTGATGCGAGACGACGGCAAAAGACCCGACGGGATGACCCTCATCCCCTGGAAGATGGAACGGCCCCTAGTTTGGGATGCCACATGTGCTGACACTTTGGCTCTGTCCCATCTTCCTTTAACAACAGCTCAAGCCGGCGCAGCCACCATCAAGGCCGAAAACATCAAACGGCACAAATATGCACTCCTTGATAGGGCCTACATAATTGAGCCGTTAAGGGTGGAGACAATGGGTCCATGGGGGCCCGCGCCATGGAAACGTACCGGGACTTGGCCAAACGTTTGGTGGAGGCATCAGGTGACCAGAATGCTGGCTTTTATTTTGCACAAAAGATAAGTATTGCCATCCAGCGTGGTAATGCTGCCAGCATTCTGGGCACTTTTCCCTCCGCCAACGTTTTATTTTAGGTTTTATATTTTAGTTTTAAAGTTTTTAGGTATAGTTTAGTTTTTAGGTCTAGTTTAGTTTAGTATATACATGTTATTTAAGTTTTACATCCAATAAACCATCATTAAAATAAGGTTAAGCTTAGAACTTCCGCGACATAAATATGGCAACACAGAGGAAGAGTTTGCCAATTTGAAAAAAGTTATAAATCTATGCAGATATTGCCCAAAGATACCGATAAATAAGCTAACGCTATTCATAACATTTCCTCACAACGGATTTACAAGCAATTATCCTAAGCAATTATTATACGCCAGTTGACTAACAGAGCGATCGCCTGTTGCGGTACCATTTGCATTGTTGCATGTTGATTGTTGCCAGTGCAGCGGCAAAAAATATCGGAAAAAACTACCGAAAATAACGAAAACACAAATTGCGTTACATGATAATTTTCTTAGTATTACATGATAATTTATAACTCATGATTTTATTTATGATCTTCGGACAATCCTGTTTATTGATGCGTCAACAAAATGACATTGCGTGACTCTACATTTTAATAATCCGTATTATTATCCAAAAACTGTGTGGTCCTATCTGGTGGTTAACGAATAAGTGTTGCCACTATCTTGGTAATTCCATAATATCCATGCTACAATAATAACAAAGTGTTGAATCTTATGCTCTATCTCGAAACAAATAATAAAAAAAAATTATATACTTATTCTGAATATATAGTATAGTTGTTTCATGAATCAATAATGAAGTTGACTATATTAATACTATAGGTCAACTCAAAATATCATCAGGCGAGATATAATATTAATAAAGGTTACAACAAAATAAAATAAAAAATTACATATTCAGTATTATAAATTAGGATGCTTAAAATAAATCATGGTAAGTAGGTATAGATAGTTGCATCGATAATGAAGTTCACTAGATCAATAGGTCATCTTAAATCTTAACCAAGATCAGACTCGAAATATCATCATACGAGATACATTATTAATTAAAATTTAATACAATAAAAGAAATAAAAAACAAATTCACAGTTTTAAATTAAGATTTAAAATAAATCGTGGTACAGATAGTTGTTGTGCATCGATAATGAAGTTCACTAGATTAATAGGTCATCTTAACCAAGATCAGACACAAAACATCATTATTTAAATAAAAATAAGGTAATCAATTCATGCATGCGAAATGCCACAATAATTTTAACACTGCATTTGTTAGGTAATCATTCCACACGCAAAAGCTCTGTGCTCTGTGCGTATTATCTAACTAATCTATGGCGAAAGCATACCTCACAGATTAATATAATTGCTAACAGACACGACAGCCGTGAAAGTTGCTTAGACGATTGTTCAACTTTGTAATTAATATTGTAAAGAACTCATCACGTAAATAGATTATACGAATTGATTGATTATGTATGATGGATTATAATTGATTGTATGAATTGAATAACCAACGGGTAATGTATTTGATTTTTTTTAATCATAGGTAAACGCAGAAGACAAGCTTATATTTGGAAACAGAAAAGATGCTTACCTTCATGTTAAAAAAAACAGAGCTGTGTTTTGTGATTGCTTGAAAGTTACAATTTTTAAAGTTTCTGTATTGAAACAGTTTTGTAGACTGTAGTACAAAATACAGATTTAAAATATTTTTTTTAAATCATTGAATGAAGCCGATTTGACGTTTATTTTTATAACGATAATCATTAATACGTAAGTATCAAATATTATTTTCTCACATTAATGAAGTCATTAAAAAGCGCAAAAAAATGAAGTATGTGTGTGAAATAAGCCGTGAAATCGCATGTCAAAACGTGTTTTCACGTATGTATGTATGTATGTAATACTTTACAGCCAAGGATGTATGGAACACTTTAAACCTATCTAGATTATCATACTTGTATCTACTTATTATGTAACCTAGGGAACGATGAAATGTAATGAAAAGAAATGAATTTATTTGCACGAAATATGGTAAATGTAGGTGGTAGGTCTATAATACAAAATGTTCAGCATATTCCACCAGAACTGGCATACAAAAATTATGTGTGATATGTGAAAAGACTGAGGAAAAACAATTGGTGCCAATTTTAAAGGCTTTAGGTGACCTAAAACTGTTGCCATTCTTTTCTGATAGAAGACAATATAAGAGACGGCTATATTTTTAGTAAGTTAAGGACTGTCAACTAAAGTCTTCAAAATTGGGCCTTCCTTTTAAAAAGACGTCAAATCGACTTCAATCGCCTTAACTTCATATTGATGAGTACTTCGATGACATATCTTTCTATTAATTTTGATTTAATAATCACGGAGCTCCGAAAGATCTTCATCAGAACTTCATCAAAACATAGGACCACCGCGCAAAGTTCGTCTCCCGAACAAAAATAAATCACGTTCATAAATCAGTCTAGAAATCTCGGACAAATCAGTGAACATAGTACATAAAATAAACTACATACAGTCAAACGTAGAAACTTCTCCTTTTTTGAAGTTAGTCCAAAGGTTTAAAGAATCAAAAAAATGTACTCAACATGAAGAGAAACTTAGAGGAAAGAAACAACAACAACAATCAATTCATTAACATTCTTGGACACCAGCCCGACATCTCGTCTATACGGGCCTAAGATTTGAAGGAAAAAAAATCAAATTTAAATTCAAATTATATTTATTGTTAAGGAAGTCTTTGTAGGTTAAATTCCTAATTCAACAGTTTTATTTTCCCTTTAACTTCCCAATAAAATAGTGATTCCACAAATTCTGTATTTATTACAATACTAAGAACAACAATGTAGCTACCCTTTACTTGTTCTTGGAAAATTTCTAAAGGTATTATTAGGTTTGGTTTACTTAGAATAGTCTCAGGTAGGTTGCCTCCTAAACTGTTGTTTTCAACAAAGTAAGAGATTATGCTCATTGTTTCAAATAGAATTATAAAACTAATGAGTGTAACTAAGATTTGCAGGTATCTGAAAATAGCCTCCTCAGTCTCCATGCATCCTAAATTAATATAGATCCATTAATCCGATAATCCATCCCTCTTGTACGACCTTGTTATGTCTGATCTTTTCTAATTTCTTTCCATCTCTAACGACTGACTGATAGAGATGTTTTTTAGCGATAGCAGTGTACTATAGCTAGGTTATATCTTTCTGTATCTGTTTTCATGTCTGTTGTTTTTGTTTTGTGATGTGTGTGTGATGTAACTGCTGCCTTTTAGATACCGTACGGCAATTATGGGATGCTATTTTAAAGTACGTTGATGTCAAAAATAAATCTAGTGCACTGGCAGAAATCGTCCTTGATAATCATCATCATCATCATCAACAACGGCATGAAGACGTTCACTGCTGGATATAGGCCCACAGAGGGCAAATTGACTAATAATAATGCCCTTGATAATGGTTATAGTTTATTACTTGATAATTGATAGTTGAGTGTTGTGCGTGAAAATGGCATATAGATTTAGTTGCCTACTGAGAGGTGGTACTTATAGTATAGAGAGCCCATTCAGGCAGATTCTAGTATCGTTGGTAGTCGTTACTACAAAATTGTTAACAAATTAGGCACGGGTAAAAACCGTCTTCCGGCCGTGCCCAAACCTGTCTAATTAATTCAAGAATGAGTTAAGTCACGAACACAATAGGCTCATATTGAAATGAACCATTGATTATGGCTCACATGTCACATGTAATCAGGCAATGAATTTTGAATCTTATGGTTCAGGAGTTATGTTCATTATGGTTTTGAATTATAATACGGTTTGATAGCAATCGGATGTGATAGATGACGTCACAATGATGTTATTCAATGTTGTGAGATCAATTTTGCAACAAGATGTATCGATGATTGGAAGAATTGAATTGGGTCATCATTTTATTCATTGCAGTTGCAGAGATCATTATGAAATACATACGTTGACCCAAGTATACAAAACATTCTTGTAAGTGATCATCAATATATTAAAAGGTGAAAGTCGCTTCACCAACCATCATCAATATGAATGACTGGCAGTGGCAAGTGACATAAAATGTGTAGCCTAACGTCTTTGGGGAGTATGATTCTTTTCAGTGCACCCCATATGCCACTAAAAATGGATTTCTGAAAATGTAATACCATAAATCTTGCTGTTTCTGGGATGTTACGAATCATAAAGAAGTGCCAGAAAACGTTCATTCAATCTATAAAACAATATTCAAAACTGAAACAATATTTGTTGCATTATTGGTAGCCGAATAGCTTTCAAATTGATTTCTTAGATGAAGTGCCTCTATCTTCGTAACATTTTAACAACGTTTCTTTACTCCGTTTTCATTTGTTAGATTTACTAAGCCGATTAGAAGTCACAAATGATGCGTACATAATCTCGAGAATATCCAATTATAACAATTATATTACTAATGCCGCGTAGATTATTACGAATGCAATTTACCTTTTTTATTTGCCTTTGTGTTAGTTACTTTGTATGTGATGAAGTGAAGTAATTCGCTTGTTACTGTTATTATGTTAGAAAGCTTTTTATGTCATAAAAATATGAATGACCAATAAGCAGATGGTTCGACTGATGATAAGCGGTCATCATCATCTAGATGGACATCTGCAACACCAGTGACACCAGATTATTGTCGACTCTCTAGGCCTCTATTCCACCAATCATGTTGTTTTATGATTATTAAAGGCTCCCGACGCATGTTGCAGGTCTGACGTAAAATCAAAAAGGCAAGATAATTGGGTTAGGGTTTTTTAAAATGTGGAACTTTCTTTGCCCAAGGTTTATATTTATACCTGTCACTGTGTTTAGAAATTAAGCAAGTGATGTTGTTTATTTTGCTATCGTGTTTTACTTGTTTATTGTATGCTACGTGGTCCAGTGACATAATTATAAAACATAATGACGTTTGCCGCTAATGATTAATTACTGACTCATAACTATTAGATAGAAATTAAGGCGTTTTAAGTAGAAATAATAAACTGACGAATGTCTGTTTACATAATAATTATTATCCTCCATTGAAACTAACAGGAAGCTGAGTTTTTGTTGTGATTTACATGACTGAGTTTTGAATTGACAATCTCGTCATAATCATAACAAAATTAAGACTAGACGTTGGGGAGTAAAGAATAACTAAATACTGACGGAAAATGTTATTTCTTATGTTCCCTCGACAACTTTCACTCAGGATTGTATTGGAGAGAATATTGTTATGCCTTTAACTAAATACTACAATAATAAAAACTATACTATGTACTTAAGCTACACTACTAGCCAGTATACATTTCTAAATTATATTTGGCTAAGCGGAATCTCGTAGCGGAAGCATATTTTCAGAATTGAAGATTTTTATTAAATTCCCTAAACTTAAACTGAAAAACGGTTTCGTTGAAATTTTGCTATTCACAGTGTGTAACCAAACAAATACGTATTGCCAGGTTGGGAAATAAACAAAATACCTTTACAGTATCAAAAACAACAATGTTGGTGCGATGCTATCATCCTGTTTGGTTTCACCGTACGTCATAAATGACTGTATTTTTCAAGACATTGCAACTTTTGATTTTAACTACTTAGTATTTTTAATTTATATAATTACTGTCATTGTTTGCTCTGTGACTTAGGTGTTTGAATTGATATACTTACGATGTACGGGAACAAAAGAGTACTTTGTGTGGTGATAAAAATTAGCGAATATTTGTTCCGAGATATATTGTCATTACCTACCCTGCCTTACCTACTGGTTAGTTGCTCATGTTGCGGTTATTTTAGTCCCCCGTTCACCTTAGCTAGAGTTAAGGTCATTGCCATTTATTTATCGTGTTTTAATCGATAACTTTACTAATAAAAGATGGGATGACTAGTGCTCTACCTCAAGCGAGATCTACGTACGTATTTTAGCGTGAAGTGTGGAGGCATTATTTGCATTGCAGCGTCTTCTGGGGCCTTGAATTTTGATTTTTATCATGCGTTTGTGGATTTATGAACATAAAAACATATCAGTTCATACCGATTACTTTTGACAAGCAAAAAAAATGTGAAGATTGTTATAGTTTACATTTTGGAATAGGTACCTTAAAAAATGAAAGTATTTAAAAACATATTGACCTTCTCTTGTATGAATGAAAAAGTGTTGTAAATACAGTACAGACGTAAATAAACCTTAGTCATTCAATCAACTTGCATTTCGAGTCTGCGTTGACTTGCATTTTAATTTCAAGGTAAAACTCTTAAAGCGTCAACGAAGTCTCAGAATACTTAATAGGAGTCACGACTTGCGTATACCAGACCATAATGAGCTAGTCATTAATATGCCGTCATTACCACGCATTAATGAAAGGACATTACGAGTCTTTGCAATCGATTAACGAAACTTAATTGATACTGTTTTATGGGTATTCAACTCATCTTTAACGTTTTTATTAATTAGTTAAAAAAGCAAGAGACTTACATCATCCTCTTCATCGTCGTTGTAATAAGGGTCCAGGAGCAGGTTCTTCCAGAAAATCACATCAGGAGTGACTGCATACGCGTCGTTGTCCCTTAGATTCGCATATAAGGGACTCTCGCGGCCAACTCCCTCGGAACTAGCACTGATCGAGCAACTCTCGACTTCCACGCTGGTGCCGCACGAGCATCCCTCGTCTGTGTAACTATAACCGTATTCAATCTCCTCGTAAATGTTCTCGTCTGTGAGAGCGTCTCGCACGGGCTCGTAGCCGCCGTCGTCGCACGGCCGGTCCGGCGTCATGGCTGCGACTGGCGGATTGTCAACACCAGGTGTGTCCACTCCCACCTCGTGCAAAGCATACACAGTGTATTGCGTAGGCTCCAGCGGCTCCAACTCGTTCACCGTGTCGAACGACAGTCGCGAAACAGTCGCCTTATTTTGCGATAGCACGCGATGTAAAATTGCGTCCGAGTTGTGAAAGCCGCTCGAGTGAGACCAAATGCTAGCGTAAGTGCTGTTTACATCGTTTTCCGCGTCCGAGCATTCCTTGTAGCTCCAGCACGTGCTCTCCGAATCGCTTTCCGATTCGATTAATTTGCTCCACTCTTGAGGATCGTGCATCATTTCGACGTTGTCATAAATCGAGGAGGACGTCGAAGATGTTTTTAACCTAGTCCGATTTGGTCCATTTGTTTCACTCACTTCATTTTCTTTAGATAATTCACTGACATCCTCCTTTTCAGCAGATTGTTTACTAACTTTATCACATTGAGCGGGAGTGCTCGTCACGAAAGAAAAGTTCGATAGAGTCGATTCACTGTCACTGCACTCACCGTTTTCCATTGGTACCGTCATTTCTGCAGGTTTCTCCACACTCATCTGGTCTAAGCATTCGTCGAATATGTTTAGGATGCTCAGAGACACTTCTTGTTCTCCCGGCACGAGATTGTGTTGGTATTGATCGAGCTTGAAGATTTCTGTTCCAAGCTGTGACAGAATTTCATCAAAAGCGCTGTCGGGGGAAGCACTTTCCGAGTCCGAATCCGGAGACGGTGGACGGACGACGATCAAAGGGTCGTATTCTTCAATGGAAGCGCGTATCGCGGTCAGCCACGCGATTATAGGCTGAGCGGTTTCAGCGCGTAGTGTCGCCGCTACGGCGTTCGGAATCCAACTTGCGACCTCACACGACATAGTGCCGTAAGCCGCAGCACCCGCTCACCGATAACCGGTGTATGATTCAACGCGCGGGATTCCGCGAAGGGCCAAGCTTTGACGTCTCCATCGTACCTAGCAGTCCACTACTCACTGTGCACTAGCTACCGGCAAGTTGAGTTATCGACGACATTTGCACTCGACCGCGATTGCTTATCGCTTCTTCCTAATTATATACGGCGGACCCATCTCTGACCTTTGCGATAATGGTCGTGTGTTTTTGCTCGATTTCTTTCTACGAAACATTAACAGGAACAATTGTAATATTTTTAGAGTATTAAGTTAATGGCACCAACGATAAACCGGCTTTGTTAATAATGATTAGTGAGAATTGGAATTCCCGCGCGTTCGGGATGTGTGCGCGCGTTTTCCCGTTGTGCGGAGCGGAAGCGTGCGCGCGCGCCGCTGTCCTGACGTTAGTGTTGCGCTCGGGCAGCCAATAATTAAATGCGATGCGTTCATTTCATTCCTCTCTGTAGTCTCATAGTCTGTGAGTCTGTGACCGATATTTGTGCGTTATTTCTAGTTAGAGTAGCCGGCGCGGACGCATGGCGCAATCTAAGAACTAAAAGCAAATGTGCATTGCTTTAGATAAACGAGGTTGATGGAGCGGTTCGGCTATGTAACTGTGTAGCAAATCAGAGCTGGCCTGAAAACCTAGGGTGTAAAATGAGGAAGTATTAAGACCTGTGCCATGGCCTAAGTGGCAGCTTTAGGAGCTCTACTTAATTAAACTTGAGAAAACGCCGAGTATCTAAAAAGTTTTTGAGTTTGATTTACATTATTTTATATTAAGTAGGTACATATAAATATAAAGTGGTGGTCGTATATATATGCATAAGTACCTAGAGTGAATATTATAAACGTTTTTTTAATCTGTTTAATAAAACTTAAATGATCTTAACGTATGACAAATAAAGAGATACTTATAATTACTTACAAAGCTTCTGTAAAGATAATAAGATTTAGGATTTCCAATTTCGTATTACCTTCTATTTTTGCTACAGTTTCTATAGTTCTAAGTACTGAATCTATTCCTCTAGTAAGAGACGTAAACCTAAAATTTATTGTATGTACTTATTCTGTGAATTAAGTAAACAAATGAGGTGACGAATAAGTCGACATGACCATAAGCAATAGTTGCAGTGCCATAGTACTGCCCTGCGTGACACCCTTAGACATTCTCATATAGGTACCAATTTATTTGTTTGGCAATATGAATACAACAGAGTATGTATTGTGTAGGTAATACGAATACGATACACTTCTGTATTATTTGATTTGATTCCTTGAACCCACGGCTATGTTATTCTAAGTTATCATGTTTGTTGTTGGGGTACTTGTCCTTTGGAGCAATTGCGTAGGTACTTACAATTTACTTACCTACATGATTTTCCTGTACTTACGTCCAGTCGTGCTTGTTGTTATTTATTAATACCAACATTATTTATGATAAATAACTGTGCACCTCCGCTCCCAATAGTTATTTCGTAGATGACGCGCTACTTTACATTAGTCATCGTTCTTGCTTCTCTCTCAAGAATTCAAGACCCGTATTATCTCTTTCTCTATCTTACACGGCAAGTTGTCTTATCGTCTCTCTGTTTTGTAAGAGCAGACAGAGAAGGACGAAACACATATTAACAAGAAAGTGATGGATGTTGACGGATGGAAACGATGAGGACAGCCGAAGAGAGTGGATGTATTGTATAAGAGCCGACATGAATGATAGGAAGTGAATGAAAATTTATTAATTTATTTATTTATTCATCATAGGAAAACTTACAGCCAAATAAACAGTAAAAAGGTAAACAATAAAAAAAACTAGGCCAATTACAAGTCTCCACCTATAGAAGTAACTTATATAAAAGAGTCTCGTAGTAGATAGCTAGTGAAGTCAACATGAAAAATTGAAATGAAAATGACAGCTGAGAGAGGAGAGTGGAAGAAAAAGACACACTGGGCCGTCCCCGAAAACGGGACTCACGGCACGAAGATGAGGGGATTTATGATGAGACAGAACGTTAAACTACAAGAACAATTAGACTCGGTGCTCAGAGCTAAGAAATTGAAGTCTAAAACTTCATGCAGCAATCAGGGGAACATCTAATACGTGATATAGGCACTCTATCAACGTTCCCAATCGTAGATTTAAAATAGTCGGTGGTTCTTTCTGCGCTGAGAGACCGACCTACATATTGCTAACCTCCTTGGTAGTTCTGGTCTCCTGGTACTTCATCTGCTTATGAATAAAATATTGTGACTGCTGCCGTCAGTGGGAACGGTTCAAAGACCTCTATAATACATTATACCTCTTTGGGCCGGTTAGTGGTGGTCCTTGGTTGGCAGTGGCACAACTTTTTAATTTAGATGCAGCTTAATGTGGCAACCACCCCCAGTTCAGGTTGGGAATAATAACAATATCTTTGCTAGGAAACAAATACTTACTCAAGAAATTAAGATTAGTTTTATGGAGGAATAGAAGAGTTGGTACCTATTTCGGTGTTTTCACATAACCATGTTAAATGGAAACTTGCATTTTAGGGCAAAGGTGTTTGAGTTTAGTTATTGCTTAGTTCCGTAATTATCACTTTTTATTATCTTAGACGTTTCGTTGGAACATTGCGGTGGGAATGGCCAAGTGGGCTTTACGACAGAAGACCAGGAGCTTCACTCCGCGAAGTCAGTTAAATAACGACTCTTGCAACAACGATATAAAGTGCAGAATAGCTATAATTAGAAATTTTCACAACATCACCACTGGTTTCCACTTTCCAATAGTTCCATGGAACTGTAACATTTTTTACATAATAAAACCAAAACCCAAATAAGAATAAAAACTGGCCAAAGTTTGTGTGAGTTTGTTTGTTCCCTCTTCACGTCGCAACAGCTAGACGGATTTGGATGAAACTTGTAATAGAGATAGCTAAATACGCTGGATTAAAACATAGGATACTTTTTATCCACGGGTGAAACTGCGGGGCGCAGCTAGTTGTCGATGACATTATGTTTATCTGTCTATATATTTATCAGTTTTTCCTGCGGGGATTCCCTGTCAGTAAATATTCAGGATTTTATTTAATGTGATCAATATTAAATATAAAATTATTTGTTATACTGTTCAATCTATTAATAATAATAAGTATACAATAATATAATTATTATAGACTTAAACTGTATGGCAAAAACCGCATATTCCCAAGTGTCACCGACATTACTATTTATAGGGTACCTATGTGATATATACTATACAAGTTATACAACCATTATTTTTCCCAGTTACGAGGGTCAAGTCTATATTATAAACAACATTTCAAATTTTTGCTCCCCATTTTGTTGTTTATCAAATTTTAGTTTTTTTTTAGTGTTGTTTTTGATGCGATGATTATTTTTTTACAATTTTAAACGTTTGGCAATTTTTGCTAAAGCTAAAAACATTTAAATTTTGTATGGTACTTAGTTAGTCCTTATATCACGCGCGGCGCGCGGCGGGGCGCGGCGGTAATAACGGGGCATATTTTGGGATTTTTGGAGGGTCATATTATTTCCTTCTGTAATTATTTTCTGAAAAAATCAAGTGGCAGGGACATGCCTAAAGTAGACCTAGATTTTACTAAGAAAAACAAATGTCTAGAGGCATAATCCAGGAAGGAAATAGGGGAATACGTTTGGACATATTTGCATGGAGAATCGCAGCTCGTCTTTCCTCTTAAGCATTCTCGCAACGACATGGGAGATGATATGAAAGAATAGTTGATTTTAGCATCGCATGTTACATTTAAAAATACGTTTAATTGTTACAATTAGTTTTACTGTGAGTAAATTGCTTGAATTGGACTCGATGGGTGACTGGAGCGAGCAGCTGGCTCGTCGGCTCATGTCCGGCAAATTGGTACGTATCTACCTACTTACATTATTGTGCATTATTATTACCATTGGCTTCACAGCGCAGTTGGTAGTAGCTCTGTCTTCTGAACTATAGGTTGTGGACATGGGCGTACCCAGGGGGGGCAGGAGGGGGCAGCTGTCCCGTAGGATTCCGAATGCCTACCTATCGTTGTCGAAAATAGCTATAAAAATGGTAAAAAACAATATGTAATCACGATGAAAAATTAAATTTTGATGGTCCTTTTGAGATGCACTGGGCGTGGGCACAATTACGTTGTTTCTGTAGTCAGCCAAGTCAGCAGCGTAGCCTCTACGGGTAATATTTTTCATGGGTAACGAAAACTGCCAGGTTGGGCAAGGAGCGCAGATAAAAGTGGTAATTGGCTTGTGCTGAGATAATTTTGATGATGAATTAATTTAAGGAAATACAATTAAAAGGTGCTTCTTTTTTATTTGATTAATAGATTATAAAATTCCTGAATTGTATTTAACTTTAGCACTCCGTTTGTGCTTTACTGGTATTTTATTTATGATAGTTTGACAAGGCTGAGCTCGGCTACATTACAAATTTAGCCACTTTTTGCTTAGTTTGTTCGAGACTGCTCCAGAATATCCAGAGACATGGGAGAAAAAAGCGAGTTTTGGGCTTTAATTGCACACTGGAATCAATTGCTCAAGTGGCCATACAAGATGGCAAATACAGAAAATTTTTCGCGCTCACTTCGCTCGCGCTATTATATTTATACTTTATTTTTATTACATGACCAGCACGCTTGAACGTACGTTGCACGTATTTTCTGAAATATAAAATGTGGCGAATACAGAAAAATTTTCGAGCTGGCTTCGCTCGCGCTTTTCATGTAAGTTCTCCACAGAGGCTTGATTTGAAGTTAGGACTTGGCTCTAGGTCTCTTCAGTGGTATTAAAAAAATCGTGGGAACCCGTCATAAGAAATTTCGGGTTCGTAACACGTCACACACCAGTCTTGTCCAGCGTGGTGGATTATTGCCTATTACCATAGAACTAGAAGCAGAGGAATGCCAATACACCAAGAAATCAGCGTAGATCAGAAATATGCCAAAAACCGTTACAAACCTAGATGGCGCTACAAAATGAGCGGGCTATAAGTTGAGCGTAGGTCAGAAATATACCAAAAAACCGTTTTAAACCTAGATGGCACTGCAAAATGAGCGGGCTATACGGCTACCTACGGCGGGCTAGGTTTGAAACGGATTTTAAGGCATATTTCTGATCTAAGCTCAACTTATAGCCCGCTTTTGCAGCGCCATCTAGTTTATTTATAACAGTTAAATAAATAAATAAATAAATATGTGTGGACATTTCACACAGCGCCATCTAGCCCCAAACTAAGCATTATAGCTTGTACTATGGGAACCAGATAACTGATACAATACTTATATACTTTTTGTTTGTAAATACATAGTTTTTGGCATATTTCTGATCTACGCTTTTTTCTTGGTGTATTGGCATTCCTCTCCTTCTTATTCCATGCTATTACTCTCTGTGAGAGAAGCCCGTATGCTAGCAGTGAGGCTGATGACTTCTTTCGCTCTATCAACATTAATCAATCTATTCATTCAATTCCCCCTTCTTTCCTTTCCCACTGTAACGTATAATAGCTAGATACTTTTTAATAAACAGTAAAAAGGCAAGCCAGGTCACGCGCGGTGACCGTACGCCCGCATATTACATCTACTGATAATGTGAACAGCCGCCTCTTCACGGTACCACACGTCACTTTGTTGGATTAGCATGGACATGCTGCGGGAAAATGTAAGAAATAATGGAGGTAGGCCAAGTTTAGAAGGGTCACTAGCTGAAAAAATACTGCATTAGCTTTGTCAAAATAATTAATAAGAAAACTTCTTACACCCGCTGAATTATTACAGACTGCCACCGTGCTTTTTGGACGGCCTAATGCACCCTTTAAAAAAGATTCTTTGCGAAGATAATAAAAATGGGCGAGAAGTACCTAGACACTAACGGAAAAATTAAATGGTAAGTAATATTAAATAAAATAATTACTAACTTGAAATACGCCTGTGCCTCTAGTCTCTCTATGTTATTTTCATACACATATTCTAAAGTTTTCTTTTAAAATTTTCGGACTTTACGGACCTCATCAACCCTATTCTTTCACCAAAACTTTTTACAAGCGCATTAACTGATCAAGTCGATACCCATCAACATTTTATTGGTACAATTTTAAGATGCGGTCTAAAACTAAAATCCATCAGATAAATATAGAAATTACTATGGACTGTGCCGGATTTTGAATGAAAGTTATTTTAGAAATTAACAGCGGATGCCCAGAGCTATCATAAAAATTATATCGAGGCGGCGAGGATACTTTTGTCTGCAGCTCTATTTTCCTCTTCCTCTCAATACTTTCCCACTGCAACACGGGTAGCATAAGCAGTAGAAATCTCTTCTCTCTAGAAACCGTTTGACCAATAAAAAGGCAATAAAAGGTTTATGCCGTGATCCGAGTGATCATTCATTGGACAGACGGTTTCTGGAGAGAAAGAGATAATTTCTCGATTCCTACAGCTCATGCTACCTGTGCTGGAACTTGGGACACGGGGCCTTCTCTCAATCCGGTAATGAAGCGTTTTATTTTTTAAAAACTAGTTCCGCTTCTGTTACTAGATGGCGCAGTAAGTACATAGTTTAAACCTTTCAAACCACAGAGTAGCTTAAACATAAGAAAATGCTTAGACTACCTACAAAGAAATGTCAAATTCAATTGAATGGACCACGAGTACATTGTCTGTAGTTTCTCCTAAGTAGTCTGTGGTGCATTCTTCTTAAGTCGAAGTAGGTCAGTAGAACTGCGAGATAGATAAACGTTAATATTATGATCCAAAATAAAGCCGAGCTGTCCCGCAACGAAACTAAAAAAAACGAGAGTTTAGAGTTGTCAGTCAGTATCGTGACACATTTCCTCTAACCTGTGGTATATGCTTGACGCTACAGATTTTGGTAAAACCGCAACTTGCGCCATATATTGGGTCATACATAAAACACAATTTCTTCTTTTTAATAAAACGCCTCATTTGCGTGACACGCGTACCAGCGGTCTAGCAAAGATACCTTTCAAACGATAACTCAAAATGTATGGGAATAACATTACCTGCGGCGGACAAGCGCCGCAGGTAATGTCATTCCCGAATTCCCGTACATTTTGATTGGAAAGGGATCCTTGCTAGACACCCTGATTCGCACATGACCGATGGTCATATGCAAATCTGTTACCATGCTATGTTTTTATTCATGACACTTCTATCATCATGTTATCGTTATATCTATCTATCTGTAATCTAGGTCGGCTCATAACCCGGAAATAGGTAATTGTTCTGTGTCTGGGTGTTGTGGGACCGTGGTCCTCGAGTCTTCGTAGTTCCTGGGTCCCGAGATACAGGGAATCCTAGTGAGGGTCCAGGATCTATGTATGTGATCGTTGGGCGTTATTTATTAATTTATCTATCACATTGCTTACCATCATTTAGGTTACCGTCTGTCCCCAAATAAAACTTACCTGAAAAAAAAAACAAAGATCAATTAAAAATATGAAATACTTTTTTCATTACCTAATAGGTATAATAAGGGTATAATAGATCGCCTTCATGACGTAAGCAACAGGAAAAATGCGATGCGGGTTCATATCACGCTTGTGAAGGGTTCCGTACTATTTTCTATAAAAACGGCAAAAAGTCACGTTTGTTGTATGGGATTAAATATTTATTTTATTCTGGTGTGTTGTTTAGTATTTGTTGTTATAGCGGCAACAGAAATACATTATCTGTGAAAATTTCAACTGTCTAACTATTACGGTTCATGAGATACATCCTGGTGACAGACGGACAGACAGACAGACAGACCACACAGACAGACTGCCCTATTATTTAATTTCGGGCCCTTTCTAACTAATAGGTCGGCACCGCTAACGAAAACGTGTGTCTAGCTCTACTCTACAGTCTTTTCCATCAGGATCAGGGAATGATAGGTAGTTATAAAAACGATCGTTGACGGCATAAACCTCATCTTATCACACTTTTTTTTCAAGGAAGTAGGAATCGTAGACACAAATATTTAATTATTGATGTAGAGCTGCAAAGTACAATCAATGCAATGCACCGATCAAATAAAATTGTGTAAAACTTCCATTCTTTGTAACACTGCCATCTAGCGGGAGACGGTTAAACCCACATTCAAACGTGAACGCTATCCGTAAACGTCAACTAGCGCGCTGACCACTGTGCGGTTCCCTTCCTTCCGTTTATACCGATGCTCGCTAGATGGCAGCAGCTCACTCCAAAAACAATATTCTTACTATTTATTTCATTATATCTATATTAGTTTATAAAAAGCAAACCTTTTATTAATTTATAAAATAAAAAAAATTATGAAACTTTAGAATCCCATCTGAATCTTTTGACTATTTTTACTTTCAGTCTTTCGATATTTGTTTCATTTTTTGTTAGTTTAAAACATAAACGGACCTCGAAATACAAAGACAGATAAGTCTAAATTCATATTTTTTACGTTTGAACTAAATTGAAAATATAAAATAACTATTGACGTATTTACATTAGGTAGCCTACCTACCTACCTATAACATCAATTGCTTTTTTTCCTGAACCATAGTGGTAATAAATTGAAATCATGAATAATACACTTCTACAATAATAATTATTATTGAACGCTTAACTTTTATTTTCTCACGGCCATCTTCACGGTCATTACGTTTCTTCTAAATTAACAAGATATTTTGTAAACCCGTAGTGATTGTTTTAAAATATGACTGGTGCGATCGTGTGGTGAAGTTTTTTATTCAACATTTACACGTTATTGGGCCTTCAACCTCGCACGGTCAAAGACTGGCTGAACAATAGTGCACAGCGCCAGCGCCAACATTTGGTTATTTGCAGTACCTGTGGAGTTGTACAACTTGTACAGTAGGTACCTACATAAATATAGTTTTACATCTCTCATATTCGGTAAGTAGGTCCTTATTACCCCCAAATGGGGCTTGTAGGTAACCAATTAGCGCTCTAGGGTAATAATGTAGCTAGAAAAGCCCTAGAGCGGTAAGTAATTAAAAAAAAAACTCTTCACGCTTTCAAAAAGTTCGCGTACATCTAACCATCATACTGGCAATAGACAGCATGCATTCAGCCCAATGACAAAAGAGGTCGCTTCGCTATTCAGCCTTGTCCTCGTATGAGTATAATAGTCATCAATTTTAAATATCGAACGGCGAAGCTCAATTTCGTTCTTGAAAAAAAAAAATTAAAAAAAAAAGCTGAAAAAAAGCGGGAATAGAAAACTTTTACTTAATGCCGGTTTTTTTCTACTTACCTCACAATCGAGATGTAAAGCAGAGTAGTTAGCTCGGGTGTAAGCATCAATTGCACCCTCGAACTATAGGCGCTCGTGCGCCGAAATATCTCAGGCTGCAATTGATGCCTTACAGCCCTTGGCTACTAATCTACTATTAGTTTAGTTTTTTATTGTTGTTTGGTGCCAACAATAAAAAAACTAAACCACCTACCTACCTAGTATAACAAGGGTTGAGCATCGTACCTATACTTAGTATTAGTAAGTAGGGTTGTAAGGCCCGATTTCACCAACGTTTATTCCAAGTATACGGCTATTCCTTACTCCTGGATACAGCTAATTGACAAATGATATTACACAAAAAAGACGCCATTTTGATTGTATCCAAGGAATAAGTCTTATTCCTTCACAAAATTGGTGATATAAGGGCTATATTCGCGTAACTCGGTTGTTCTCCGAAAGTTATACCTGGAATAAAATTTACTCTAGTTTGGTGAAATCGGGCCTAAGAGTGCTAAAAATTGCTTATTTGCTTAGGTTATTAGATATAACGCGTGTCATTAAAGAAACGAATCTGACGCAAACAAGAAACTATTGTTTTCCCTCTTCCACTATTGTGTTTAAGTGCAGAGGGAGTGATACAGCAATACAAATGTTTGCTCTTTTCAGTTCTTTTCTTGATTGAATCGCGTTATACTGGATAATCTAAACATATTGAAATATTTTAAATAAATATATATCCGACGGTTACTCACGAATAATGTATCGATTTCACGACCAGGTTCAGGGGGCGTATCGCTTGTCAAAATCCCCATACAAAAAAAACAAAGCGATCCAATACAGGCTCAGTTTTGAATCGCTAAGAGCTCACGGTACGCCCCCAGGACAGTTCAGAGCAGGATCTCGCTGCGTGAACTCACCTCCTGAGGAAGAGCATCAGATATGCTCGAAACCTGGTCGAGAAATCGACACACTATTCGTGAGTAGCAATCAGTTTAAAATGAATCAGACTCATGAGAATTTTCATGTTGAAATAAATTATTTAGCTTTGATTTGAAATCATTGCAGTTTTATACAAGGCTTTTTTGAAGGCAACTACTTACTATAATTTTAAACTTACTCCTAGTTATCTCTAATACTAGCTGACCCGCTCCTACTTTGCACGGGTTAATTAGTTTCACGCCTTATCTGGATAGGAGTGGCTTTGGACCTAACACTGAAGGTTGGATGTCTGTAATTTCTGAACCACAAAACCGACAACCTTGTAATATTTATTGGACAATATTTAAAGTACCTGCTTTGTAACAAAAAAGAATGAATGAAATCGGACCACGCGTTAATAAATTACAACTAATTACATATTTTTACTTCCATCCCCTCTCCTGAGGGAACCGTGCTGAATTTCTGGATTAAATGTATCCTATAGCCTACCTCGTAATAAACTCAAATCATGCCAAGTTTCATTTGTATCCATTCAGTATTTTCAGCGTGATGCTCAGCCAAGATACAGACAGACGGGCAAAATGAAAAAAATATAGTTTTGGCTTCAGCAACGCTAATAGAGAGCCGTCCAAAAAAAATTTTCAAAATATCTTCAGTGTACAGAATTGGACCTGTTACAGCTTTATTATAAGTATAGATTGACTATAGGTAGCAATTTAGCAAAGTATTACGTTAATAACCAATTATTCTTCAAGGTCGTACAGGTTGCATGAGAGCCAGTTGCAATTAAAACAGCTCTGATGACGGCAAGGAACGATCGCTCAGGGTTATTATTGAATTTACAATATAGGCGGTGAACCTGTCCGATCTGGTATATTATAAAGCAATTTCAACTTTTATTAAACTAAGTACCAACATAGACATAAAACAATTGCAAAATCAACTAACCACTTCAAGTGTTAATTTTATTTGTATTACTTAAATTATTTGTTATTAACAATAAGTTTTTCTTATTATTTTAATTACTTTACAGAATGGACTTCACCAATAGCGTATTTGGGAAATTTCGTAATTTGTCAAAAAGACGAATTGAAAAACTACCTGCCGCATTTGCGCAGGTAAATAGGTTCAACTAGGTTCCCAAAAAAAAAAACTAAATAAAAAACTTATCCAAAATAAACTACGTTCAACGTACGATTACTCCGATCGGGCTGTGAATACGGACCAGCGCCATAGATACTCTTATTCTACACAAACAGATCTTTCCAACAACGTATCATCAACTTCGATTGGTGCCGGGACCAATTTCCATACATTTATCCCCATCATCCTTTGACACTGCCGTGTGGTCCCGGTTACGAATAGGACCACCCCATCTCTTCCCGTGGGTGCCGTAGAAGGCGGCTAAGGGAATATCCAGGGAATGGGTCGCAGCGTTCCCCTCGGTCTTGGTGGCAATCAATCTTCACCTACTGCGATCACCAAGCCGCCTGCCAAGCGTGGTGATTATGGCAAACCCCCCCCCCCCCCCCCCTAATGACAAGCACAAATAAAAACGGCCCCCAGTCCCCGGCAGCTCTGCTATCCCGTGGCTACGGTAGCGGCCACGGTAACGGCAGGGCAAGGGGTGCGAAGAATCCCCGGCAGACGCCCGGCTACCAACCCCAACGACGACCCCTGGCCCTGGCAACACATAACGTGCGCACACTGAAGGCTGACGAAAGGATGGTCGAGCTAGAGGCGGAGATGGGTAAGTTACGCTGGGATGTAATGGGATTGTCAGAAGTCCGAAGACAGGGACAGGACACGATAATCCTAAATTCCGGTAACTTATTCTTCTACCGGGAGGGAGACCAACTCTCCCAAGGGGGTGTCGGGTTTCTCGTCCGCAAGTCTCTCGTCAACAACGTGGTCAAAGTCGACAGTGTGTCGGCCAGGGTAGCGTACCTGGTACTCCGAATAACCAAACGGTATTCGTTGAAGGTTATACAGGTATACGCGCCGACATCGGCACACTCAGACGATGAAGTAGAAGCTATGTATGAGGACATATCCGAAGCCATGCATACTTCCGAAACATACTTCACCGTTGTGATGGGAGACTTCAATGCGAAGTTGGGCACAAGGAATAGCGATGAGCTGAGAGTGGGGCCATTTGGATACGGGCAGCGGAACCCTCGAGGACAGAGGCTGGCTGACTTCATGGAGAAGGAGGGACTCTTTATGATGAACTCCTTCTACGAGAAGCGGCCATCCAGGAAGTGGACGTGGATAAGTCCCGACGGTTCCACTAAAAATGAGATAGACTTCATCATGACGACCAAGAAGCACATATTCGATGATGTCTCTGTGATCAGCAAGGTGAAAACCGGTAGCGATCACCGTATTGTTAGAGGCACATTGAATATCAATGTTAAGCTCGAAAGGTCACGTCTGGTGAAGTCTACGCTCCGTCCAAATCCTGTCCAAATCCAAAACCCCGAAGGCTTTCAGCTGGAACTCCAAAATCGCTTCCAGTGCCTAGCCGACTGTAACACAGTGGACGAGCTAAACGACGGGTTGGTGGAAACTGTCCAAGCTGTTGGATCGAAATTCTTTAAGACCCAACGCCGAAAGAAGACTCAAAAGCTCTCAGAAAAAACTCTTGAGCTAATGGCCGACCGGAGCGAAATGAAGCTGCAGTCTTCAGTTGATATGTCAGCCTACGGTGAACTCAATAGACGAATCTGGAGTTCCTTGCGACACGACTTGCGTGCTCTTAGTACTTCACGTATTGAGGCCGCAATTGAGCGGAACCAAGGCTCTAAAGTGTTCGCAAAGGATTCGTCTATTGGGCAACACCAAATGACAAAACTGAAGACCGAAAATGGTAGCATCATTTCATCCAAGCCTGAGATTCTGAGAGAGATCGAGAACTTCTATGGACAGTTATACACCTCGACACGTAAGCCCGCTACTAACACAGCTCAGGACATCAGAGCCAAGTTAGTCCGACACTATACCGAAGATATCCCGGACGTCAGCCTGTACGAGATTAGAATGGCCCTCAAACAGCTTAAAAACAACAAGGCACCAGGTGAAGATGGAATTACGACTGAACTTCTGAGAGCGGGTGGTAGACCGGTACTTTTAGTCCTCCAGAAGTTATTTAATTCTGTCATCCTTGAAGGTACAACGCCAGAGGCATGGCACAAGAGCGTGGTGGTGCTCTTCTTCAAAAAAGGCGATAACACCTTATTGAAGAACT
Source organism: Ennomos quercinarius (assembly GCA_910589525.2). Classification (NCBI taxonomy): domain Eukaryota; kingdom Metazoa; phylum Arthropoda; class Insecta; order Lepidoptera; family Geometridae; genus Ennomos; species Ennomos quercinarius. The sequence goes on from OU342509.1 coordinate 2,307,148, forward strand.
ATAGGCCCATCTCGCTCTTGAGTCATGTGTATAAGCTGTTTTCGAGAGTCATTACGAATCGTCTCGCACGCAGGTTTGATGAATTCCAGCCTCCCGAACAAGCCGGTTTCCGAAAAGGCTTTAGCACCATAGACCACATCCATACGCTGCGCCAGATTATACAGAAGACCGAAGAGTATAATCGGCCGTTATGCCTAGCGTTTGTGGACTATGAGAAAGCCTTCGATTCAATCGAGACTTGGGCGGTGCTGCAGTCCTTGCAGCGATGCCAAATTGACTATAGGTATATCGAAGTTTTGAAGTGTTTGTACAGTAAGGCCACTATGTCAGTCCGACTACAGGACCAGAGTACGGAACAAATTCCATTGCAAAGAGGCGTGAGACAGGGAGACGTTATTTCTCCGAAACTGTTCACAAACGCATTGGAGGATGTTTTCAAGCTCTTGGAGTGGAAAAGATCTGGCATCAACATAAATGGCGAGTACATCACTAACCTTCGTTTTGCCGATGATATAGTCATAATGGCGGAATCGCTCGAGGACCTTAGCACCATGCTCAACGACCTCAGTAGAGTCTCCCAGCAGGTTGGTCTTAAGATGAATATGGACAAGACAAAGATCATGTCTAATGCTCATGTTCCACCTATACCGGTAATTGTTGGGAACGATACTCTCGAAGTTGTCGACAAGTATGTCTACCTAGGACAGATTGTCCAATTAGGTAGGTCCAACTTCGACAAAGAGGTGGCGCGAAGAATCCAACTCGGCTGGGCAGCGTTCGGGAAGCTTCGTCCTATCTTTTCGTCCAAAATACCGCAGAGCCTGAAAACGAAAGTTTTCAATCAGTGTGTGTTGCCAGTGATGACTTATGGAACTGAGACATGGTCTCTTACTGTTGGCCTCATTAGTAAGCTCAAAGTCGCGCAGCGAGCTATGGAGCGAGCTATGCTCGGTGTTTCCCTGCGAGATAAGCTCCGGAACGAGGAGATCCGCAGGAGAACTAAAGTGACCGATATAGCTCTTAGAGTTAGTAAGTTGAAGTGGCAATGGGCAGGCCACATCGCTCGTAGAACTGACAACCGATGGGGAAGAAAGGTTCTCGAGTGGCGACCACGAACCGGAAGACGCAGCGTGGGCCGGCCCCCCACTCGGTGGACCGACGACCTGGTGAAAGCCGCGGGGAGCCGATGGATGCAGGAGGCGAGCAGCCGCTCAAGGTGGCGTGCTCTGGGGGAGGCCTATGTTCAGCAGTGGACGTCTTTAGGCTGTTAATGATGAATGATGATGATCCTTTGACAAATTGCCGATTTGATGAATATCAGACATGACCTTTTACCTCGGTAATTTGGTACCGTGCCTCTGTATGTATATTTATTTAAAGACGAAATTGATAGTTTTTTGTACGTACCTATAACTCTTAGAAGTGATTCTAATCACATAGTATTATTGACAAAAAAGATGAACATAATTAATCGATTGAAACGACTACAAATCAATTCTGTGCTTTAGTAAATCCTGTTAAAACACAAACAATATATTTTAAATGATATTCTATAAACTGCCACTAAACTTACAATTAGTAATTAAGTATTCAGTTGGTTATAAAACCTTTCCTTCTAATTAATTTAATTAATCACATTCTCACATTCTTCGTTACCAGCTCACGTGAAAAGTAGCATTTCATCATGTTCAACATTTCCTAATACTAAATCAGACGTGGTGAAACAGTTTTAATTATGAAATCTGCACGAATTAACCAACATTCAATTAAAAATATGATATAATTGATGTGCCTTCCAACAGTCGGTGATCAAGAACATTGTGAATGCCGTGGGTAAATCCATTTGTGCTTTTAATCTGTATCTAATAATAGCATATAACACAGTAGTAGTGTGTAATGTATTATCTGGCAGTTACAGTAAACTATAATTTTTAAATTTAAAGTAAATTTAGAAAGATAACAATTTAATTTTTTATCTATTGTAATCTCAGTGTTCAAATTCATAATAATAAAATAACAATAATTGGAAGTCGCGTTATCGCGTTCGCGACCATGTGAGTCCAGACAGAGGTGTAGCAAAGGAACCTTACAAAAGTACCTGTATCTCTATTACAATTTTCCATGAAATTCAGCATAGCTCTTTGAAAACCATAGAAAAAAGAAGAAGAATAAATGTAATCTTTATCGTAGTCGTGGTCCTCCGGGACGGGGGCCTCAGGGATCGGGGTACTCGGGGAGTAGCCCCTACTAGCGGCTACTATTATGCGACTAGGGATTTCATACCAATATTTTATTACCTACCTACACATTTATTAAGTTTTCTTTACTATTGTGCTGTTACACAGAAAAGTCTACCACTAGTTACATACTAGATCTAGTATCTGTATGATTTTATAAAATAAAATGTAACTATGTATATAATAGATGTTTGCGCCAGTCGTAACTGCGCTTATTATTTTCCTGCCCTCATAATATTTATACTTTCCGATGACTATCTCTGTCACCCACGCCGCGAATGCACGAGACAATTTGCTTGTCATTGCACAAGCAGTCTGCGATCGACCCTCGTTCATCGCGGCTGCCGCTACTCGCTCTGAACTCGGAGTGTATCCTGGTTGTCCATCCTTTGGGCTAATCAGCTGAAGGAGCTGTGCACTAACAGTTCCACCGCGTCGCGTTATAGTCCACTTTCGTACCATTCGGATATTGAAGGCCGCTTGAGTGACGTACCTGAAGAAGCCGCAGTACTGCAAGGCTGGACCTCTCTGCTGGATGCAAGCTACAGGATCGGAGCCCGCACTGAGGTGATCGTAGCTTGTCAAGTGTTGTGCCAGTAGGAGACCAGGTTAGTCATCTTAAATTCTCATAGTTCACCAGCTATCCTACCCCCGCATTTTTGGAGACGTGCTCAGCTATAAAGCTTAGCTGCCGCGTTAACATTTCTTGTGGTCCTCCACCGCCGGATCATTTCTTGTGATTCTCCACAGTCGATCATTTCTTGTGATCACTAAAATCTATGTAATTTACGTAGATTCTCCGGTTTAGTTCATTTCTTGTGTTCTGCCGTGAGCTACCGCACATTTTTTAAATCAATATTTCTCATAAATATTGTGTTGCCGCCCGCTATATTACCGCTTATTTAGTACCTCTGAGTTACCTATACGCTCTTGTATATATATACTTCGTGTATTCCGCTATCCTAAATTGCATAAAATAAGATTTTCCTAGAATAATATTTTTATTTGTATAGTGAAGGTATTCTTGCGACTTCGTGTCCGTACAATAGTTATCGCGTCATTCTTACTTGACCACGCCTATTGAGTGTTGCAGGCATATTACGACAAAATTGGTCATTTGTTAATTTGTCTAAATTATTTAATATTCCGACAAAATGACTAGTACTCGGTCTCATGACCAGGAAGTAGTCGAGAAACCAAAAGCTCTCGGTACTTTGGAAGTCCAGCGTTTGACTTTAATTGGTCAACGTGACGCAATATTCGCCCGATTACAACAAATTTATAACCGCTCTTTAAAAGCTTTTACTGATGATACTGAGAGAGATTTATTTCTATATGGAATGATGTCCTTAGACCGCTTACGTTTGGATTTTTCTGAAATTTTGAACAAAATTAATGTCGTCGAGTTGACTATCAACCCTTCGTATACCGTTAATTATCAGTCTGTAAACGTATTCGAAGATATGTACTGCCGCTGTAAGTTTGTTTACGATAAACTCAATCCGCCCGCGACAATAGTTGAAACCGCTGTTTCACATGTTGCACCGCCACGCAAATCTATTCGACTCCCTGAGCTTGATTTGATGAATTTTAACGGAGATCCTATGTCTTGGAGGATTTTTTATGAGTCTTTTAAACGGACAATTCACGAAAATCCTGATCTCACAGATCACGACCGCGTTCAATATTTAATAAATAAACTGTCAGGCCGGGCGCTTTCTGCTTGTTCCGGAATAACTCCAAACGGTGATAACTACCGCATTATATGGCAGACGCTCGTCGAAAAATTCGATGACAAGCGTAATCTTGCCTCCGCATATCTGGACCAAGTGCTTGAATTTAAATCTTTTATTACCGCGACGAATAAGAACTTAGAATCATTTCTCGATAAATTCTGCACGGCAGTGTCAAGTTTGAACTCACTCAAGCTTGAAAACTTGCCAGATTTTATTCTGTTACAACTTGCATTAAAGAAGGTAGACTCGAGCACCGCACGTTCGTTCGAAATGCACATGCGAGGTAAATCTATGCCTACCTATAATGAATTTGTGAAGTTCGTTCGTGAACAGAGTAAAATATTGGAACGCACTACGCCTGCCTCCCATGGCCGGGTGTATGATAATAACAAACCGGTTATGGTTACCGCGAAATCTACGCATTCTTTCGCTGCATCATGTGTATCTCAGTGTCCGCTATGTAAACAAACTGATCATTCCTATTTATATAAATGCCCTGCATTTAATAAACTTTTAATTGATGACAGGTTTTCTTTTATAAAACGTAACAAAGGTTGCACTAATTGTTTAAGTGTTACACATATTAATACCGCTTGCAATTCTAAATTTAATTGCCGTTATTGTGGGTGTAAACATCACTCATTATTGTGTCGCAAGACAGTGTCTTCCCCCCGCGAAGACTCCCGCTCGCTCCCGCGCACCGCGCCGCGTGCTCCCGCGCAGCCTCCGCGCGCGCCGTCTGGCCACGCCGCCGCCGCCGGCGCCCCCGTCGCACCCTCTGTGCTGGCACCACTTTCGGCTCAGCCGCCGCACTATAGCTCGCGCTCTGCTGTCGCCTGCGGTCAGCTGACAGATATACCTACCACTGCCGCTTATCAGCCCGCACAACAGAACGTATCGTTATGCAATGTACGTCCTATATCTCAGTCTACGGATATGACGTGTTTACTGGGAACGGTGCAAGTTTATGCTACCGATTTAAATGGTCGCCATCATGTAGTACGCGCATTGATCGATTCTGCTTCTCAAAGTAATTTCTTAACTTCGAACTGTTGCGAAAAGTTAAACTTAAAATGCAACAAGGTTTCGAACACAGTGGTTAAGGGTATAGGTTCCGCATCTAATCCGATTAAGGGTGCAACTTCTACTATTTTATCTTCGCGACTTAATAATAATTTTATTTCGATTGACGCCTTTGTTATCGACCGTATTACGGACAACTTGCCTTCTGTGCAAGTTGACATAACCTGTTTGTCATACCTAAACTGCCTGCCTCTGGCAGACGATAGTTTCTCCGCGCCTTCCGAGATAGATATTCTTATCGGGGCACCGCTCTTTGCTGATATATTGTTATCAGGCCGCGCCGCTGGTCCGCCTGGAACACCTACCGCTTTCGAAACTATTTTCGGATATATTGTAATAGGGACCGCACCCGTTGCACCCGCTCATATTCACACCGCTACCGCTTATATCGATACAGCCGCTATCGATAATAATTCCCGCTCTCATATTTCGCTCTGTACCTTTACTGAAGAACCGCGCTTGGACAATATTGTCCAAAAATTCTGGCAACTCGAGGAGGTGCAGTGCACGCCGACCTTGAGCCCAGCCGCTCTCGAAAATGAACGTATTTTCACAAATAATGTCTCACGCGATTCTACGGGTCGCTATTCTGTAGCGTTACCTTTCTCCCGCGATCCCGCAACCGCTCTTGGTAATTCTTTTACCACCGCTAAAAACCGCTTCATGTATCTCGAACGCAAGCTCGTCGCTTCACCTCCCCTGCGAGTGGAGTACGATGCTATAATAAAAGAGTACATACAGAAGGGGTATATTTCACTAGTTGACAATGCTGATCATTTAACTGGATTTTACATACCGCACCATGCAATCGCCAGGTTGGATAAGACAACCACCCGTTGGCGTATGGTCATGGACGCTAGTGCCCAAACTATAAATGCTCAAAATGAGTCTCTGTCACTTAATGACATTTTATATGCGGGTGATAATTTACAAAATGACCTTTTCATAATCCTCTTGGATTTCCGCCTGTACGCAATCGCCTTTACGTCTGACATCAAGCAGATGTATCTTCAGATATTAGTCAATAAAGGCGACCGTAACTTTCAAAAGTTTTTATATCGATTCGATCCCGCTGCACCGCTAGATACCTACCAATTCAACCGCGTTTGTTTTGGTCTGCGTAGCAGCCCCTTTCTTGCTATGAGAGTGCTACGGCAGCTGTGCGCTGATGAGCGCGCCCGCTTTCCGCTAGCAGCAGAAGTAATAAAGAACAATACTTTCATGGATGACGTATGCTACTCCATGCCATTGTTGTCTGGCTGCCTACAACTCAGAGATGATCTCTGCGAGCTCCTCAAGGCCGGGGGCTTTGAGCTCGTCAAGTGGGCTAGCAACGTGCCCGCGCTAGTCGAGTCTCTGCCGGTTTCTGATCGTCATACCGCTAATATAAACTTCGAAGAGCCTGACACAAAATTGAAGGTTCTAGGCCTGCAGTGGTCACCCGCTTGCGATGAATTCATGTTCACCGTGAACATCGAAGATCGTCCAGTTACTAAACGCAATATTCTTTCCTTAATCGCGCGTCAATTTGACATTCTTGGATTAATCGCGCCGGTTATATTTTATGCTAAATTGATTTTACAAAAACTTCACGTATTGAAGCTCGACTGGGATGAGCAACCGCCGTCAGATATAACTCATATTTGGCAAAACTATACTCGCGAACTACTTTGTCTTCAACAACTTCGCTTTCCACGTCACTTAGGCGTGGAAGAAACTTCAAAAATTTCCATCGTGTCGTTCGCTGACGCAAGCGAACGAGGATACGGTTCGGTAGTTTACATTCGCACTCAGACCAACCCAGCCTCTTCTCCTGTCACCCGCTTAGTTTGTGCTAAATCAAAAGTAGCCCCGCTTAAAACTGTCTCTATTGCCAGACTAGAACTGTGCGCGTGTTTGCTTATGGCAAAACTAGTTCGCCGCGTAATCGATACGTACGGTAAGCGTCATACTGTTGACCAAGTATACTGCTTTACTGATTCCATGGTAGCCTTACAATGGATTACCGCTTCCCCACATAGATTTAAAACATTTATTGCTACGCGCATAACAAAAATCGTTTCCGCTATCCCCGCTGACAGCTTCCGCCATGTTTCTGGATCTCAGAATCCCAGCGACTGCTTATCCCGCGGACTGTCACCCGCTCAACTATTGAACCACCCGCTGTGGTTCACTGGTCCCGCTTGGCTATGTCAAGAACCCAATGAATGGCCGGTTACGTCAGTTGTTCCCGCTAAAGCGGACGCTGACTTACCAGAGGCTAAGAAGGTTATTTCGTCTCTTCCCGCCACGCACACAAATAACGAGGTTTCTAACCCGCTGTTAGACCTTTCCGCCCGCGTTTCTTCCTGGCTACTGCTCTTGCGCACAGCTGTTTTAATTTATCGTTTTATCAAAAGACTACCGCGCTCTAATTATTTTACCGCTGATGACCTTAATTTCGCAGAAATACAAATTCTTAAAGCCTTACAGAATTTTTATTTTCCCGACATAATAAAAAATTTAAAATCTAATGACCGCTGTTCACGTGCAGTACAACGGCTCGTGCCGTTTCAAGACGCCGATGGACTCATACGAGTCGGAGGTCGACTTAGAAATGCGGATCTGTCTTATAGCCAACAGCATCCCATTTTATTACCGCGTAAGGACCGCATAGTCGAGATGATAATTTCTTATTATCACCGCAAAAACTTACATACCGGCCCGCTCGCCCTAATGTCAATTCTTAGACAAAGGTACTGGATACTTTCCTGCCGAAACATTGTCCGCTCGGTTATACATAAGTGTAACTTTTGTTTTAAAGCTAAACCTAAACCTAGCTTCCCTTTAATGGGTGATTTACCCGCTTGCCGCGTAAACGAAGCTAGCGCGTTCGTCCATACTTCGGTCGACTATGCTGGGCCAATTTCCATAATTCCATTCAGAAAACGTGGAGTACGTTCTATAAAGGCTTATCTCTGCATTTTTGTATGTATGGTGGTACGCGCAGTGCACGTCGAACTAACCACAGATCTGAGTACAAGCTCATTTCTTTCCGCGTTTAAACGATTTCTCGCACGCCGTGGTTCCGTTTCCGTTATGTATTCAGACAACGCAAGGACGTTCCTAGGCGCGAAAAACGCTTTATCGGATGTTTATACTCTTACAAATTCTGCTGAATTTAATAAGTCTCTCTCAGATGAATTATCAGCAAACCGCATTCTTTGGAAATTCAATCCACCGCGAAGTCCTCACTTCGGGGGGAACTACGAAATATTTGTAAAAGCGTTTAAAGGGCATCTACATAAATCGCTCGGTTCACAGTTACTCACCTACGAGGAGATGTTAACCGTGCTCACGCAAATTGAAAGTGTGATCAATTCACGACCGCTAACGTTATTGAGTGAGGATCCTTCTGAGCCCACTGCATTAACTCCCGCGCATTTTTTAATGACTGCACCGCTTAAGCACTTACCTGCGTGCGTGGTCTCTGATGAACCCGCACACTTGTTAAAACGCTACGCTTTACTGGATCAAATGATTCAGTCATGTTCTAAACGATGGAAGTTGGAGTATCTTCACCTGCTTCAATCTAGGGCAAAATGGAATACACCTTCGAATCCCATCACGGTAGGCTCTATCGTTCTTATCATCACTGATAATATTCCACCGCTTTCTTGGCCTCTCGGTGTCGTTATTGCCACTTATCCTGGCAACGATGGCATTTGTAGAGTCGCCTCTATAAAAACCGCGACTGGTGTCTACAAAAGACCAGTCGTTCGGTTATGCGTTTTACCTACGCAATAAGGTAACCGCTTGCTACCCGGCCACCCCGCTAACAACCCACCACTTTATATATCAACCCGCAATTTTTTAATAATATTTTTTCCACTCTCTCTTTTAAAAACCAACGGTTTTTAGGCCGGGGGCAATGTTTGCGCCAGTCGTAACTGCGCTTATTATTTTCCTGCCCTCATAATATTTATACTTTCCGATGACTATCTCTGTCACCCACGCCGCGAATGCACGAGACAATTTGCTTGTCATTGCACAAGCAGTCTGCGATCGACCCTCGTTCATCGCGGCTGCCGCTACTCGCTCTGAACTCGGAGTGTATCCTGGTTGTCCATCCTTTGGGCTAATCAGCTGAAGGAGCTGTGCACTAACAGTTCCACCGCGTCGCGTTATAGTCCACTTTCGTACCATTCGGATATTGAAGGCCGCTTGAGTGACGTACCTGAAGAAGCCGCAGTACTGCAAGGCTGGACCTCTCTGCTGGATGCAAGCTACAGGATCGGAGCCCGCACTGAGGTGATCGTAGCTTGTCAAGTGTTGTGCCAGTAGGAGACCAGGTTAGTCATCTTAAATTCTCATAGTTCACCAGCTATCCTACCCCCGCATTTTTGGAGACGTGCTCAGCTATAAAGCTTAGCTGCCGCGTTAACAATAGATATTAATCGTATTAAAATAAATAAGAGACTTTATTAAACATTGATACTGGCTCGTTTTATTTTATTTCCTTATCCACTGGAACGAAGTAGTGTGTTATAAAACAAGCACGTAGGATTGGCGATAAAACTATGTTTTTATTGAACTAAACAGAAAATTTAAAATCATCACTATTTGTATATTTTATAGTAGTGTTTTAATCGCATTACCAGTTTCACTCGAATAAATCTTCTGTAGATCTACGATGCCATTGGTGACGAAATCTTCAATTTTGTTATAATACTTTTTTAAATACCTTAGTCATAGTGTGAATAATTAGGATAACGTCTAATAATCTTATGAAACATTCGACTAGTGAATCGCAGACGTATTTTGATTTCAAGGTTAGTTACTAAAAAGAACAATCATTAAGAAAAATACGATTTATGTAAATTTTGAACTTACGTGACTTTACCTACTGCGCCGTCATCCCAAGGATGATGACAAGGTCAGTATCATCACCCAGGTGGTGATAAGTGGTGATAATGATCAAGTGGCAAATGTTGTATTTACTAATAATGTTATACTACTTACACTTACTTGTAAGTAAGTAGTATTTATTTAAGTTCTCGGGTCTAGCCCGGACATTTGAGAGGCATTGGTGGGGCCTAAGCTAACACCAAGAGGCCCTTTTGAGTATAAAATTAACTACAACTATTACAAGGCATGGTATGGCATATTATAAACTATTTTGTATACAAAGGTTAAAAATAAATCTGGGCTATTGTGGTGAACTTATGATGGATTGATGTTTGGTTTATGGAATGAGAAAACGGCACCTGCCAATTTTGCCTCATGTCAAAATGTTTGAGGCAAGCTTAAGATTTAGATACATACCTACCAATTTTACAATTCAGCTGATCGAAAGGTTTACGTTTTATTCTTGTCGTCAAAAAATTCTTGCAAAGAATAGTAGCATTTCTTAACGAGATATAACTTCAATTGGCCAAAAAGGTACATTCACTTTGTATTTCTTTTAGACGTAGGGGAATATGATTATAGATTTTAATGCACATAACATGAGTACTCGTACTGTGCATTTTTAGTTTTGAGTTAGGAAGGGCTAACCTGTCTTTATATCTAAGATTAAACACACCTGAATAGTTATCTTTCAAAGTTTTAAAAAATTGGGGGTATTTTTTAACAAATTTGCAAATTTGCAAGTATAGATGACGAGATGAGGTAGAAGCCTAGGTACAAAAAGCAAAATCAGTCATTGTTATTTGATTTCAAAAGCTAATGATATTATTATTGTGGCATTAACAGTTTCTAAAATATTTTTTATTAAGTCACGGGATATTTACCATGTATGTACTAAATAACATTCATGGTATTTTAGAAATGTTAGTGAACATTTTTTTTTTAAATCTATTTTTTAAGGGGCTTTTAAACAGCGTTTATGCCAGCCCCATCGTAACCTAATAAACACACTACTTAAAAATAAAATATACAACAATCATATAGTATATACAAGTAATTTAAGTATGACTTACGGGCTGGAGACAGGGTGTCGCCAGCTCGTAAATCATTTGGGCCTCTTTAGAGGTCGGACACGACAAGATGTGCTGCAGGAAACCCACACTGTACACACAAACACCAAGGTCCTCAAAAACTCTGAACATGAAAGTTTAAAATCTTATCGGTTTAATGAATTCCACATAATACAGAAAGTGAAAACACAAACTAAAGTTCATAGAACTAGACGAACACCTACCTGTCCATTACCCTAACTATTTCTGGCTACAAGTGTCCAGTTACAAAGCTTGGTCCGCCGCCAGACAGTCTGCCCTACATACTCCCAATATATCTCTATTCTAAACTTTTCTGCCAAATAAAACTGAACTCTAAAAACGGCGTGCAAAGTTGACGTTTGATTGCAGCAGTTGACGTAAGAATTCGACATTTAGTAAAATTGAGTTAATTTTGTCCGGTATTGCTAAAGTGTTAGCCAATTGTATTTTTAGAATTTTAAATATTTGATAAAATATGTAAGTTGTTAGTGGGTTAAGTATTTGGGTTGATTCGAATCGGCTGCTATTTTGTAACCGTCAAAATAGCCAACAGTTTTTATTTTTGTGTTTAATTATTTATAAAATTTATTATTAGTACGATATTGTGTTGTAAATTTGTTCGTGTTCGGTATATTTATTCGATTGGTTAAAAGCAGGTCAAGTTAACGTGATAATGATAACAGTGGAAAGATTGAAGATATGACGCTATTCGTGCTAGCCTGCGAGCGCTTTATGAGAAATGCGATTTTGCACTTACGTGCTTTTGTTTTTGTATTCCACTAATCCACAAAAACATCTTTTATTACCTACTCCAACAAGTTACATTCCTCAGACTTGACAAATACAACGGCATCTATATCTCTTCTTTTTCCAATATATTGATTTTTCATCCAGTTTTCACTTCTATCACTTTTCTTCCTGTTTTTTTGAGTAGACTTCTGTGCCCGCCATAAAATCTTGTTCCGTCCACTTTATCTTGCAGCGCCCTCTATGCCTTCCGTGCACGAACCACCTGAGATCCGTCAGTTTAATTTCATAACACTAACATGAATTAGTAGTTAGAATTACGGCAGTTGTATTTATACTTTTCAACCCACTTCAAAAAAGGAAGTTCTCAATTAGGTGTTACCTACTCATTTTAACCTAAACTACGACTAAAACAGCTTGTAAAATCAAATCAAAAAATGCCAATCTGTCACCAGGCTCTCTGGCACCAGCTGTATCTCATGAACCGTGATAGTTAGACAGTTGAAATTTTCACAGATGATGTATTTCTGTTGCCGCTAAAAAGAAATACTAAAAAATAGAATAAAATAAATATTTAAGGGGGCTCCCATACAGAAAACGGGTTTTTTTTTGCTCGTTTACCATATGAGTCATAGATGGCGCTGCTTTAAATAGTACTGCTACTCAACACTAGATGGCAGGGATAGATAATGGTAAGGAACCCTCAGTGCGTGAGTCCGACTCGCACTTGGCCGATTATTAATCTCTCGCCGTTATGCACCACACACAACACTCAGCCGTCACCATTCACCACCCACTCAAACCGATCATGGGAATTGGGTCAGAGATAACACTGCAGGTCTAAGTATACGATAAATTTGCATACGTAGGAATTAATGGTGTTTTTATTGACCGTTTGTAGGGTGACTGCACGAATAGGCACTTGGGTCATAATTCTGTATGACCACTTTACGATTCCTTGCTTCGAAACCACGCGAATTCCTTGTCTTACATAAGAAATCTGCAAAGATCTATTCTCTATGAAATGAGAATGAAACCCCGCGAAATGAATGTGGAATTAAGACCGCATCGAGTAAAATCAATCAAAACTGTAGTCATGGTTATAACGATACCATCAGTACTATTATGATAGTTGACACAAAAAAAATATGACAAATAGCACAATGAATCAGTCAACCTTTTCTATTTAACAAAAATAAATAATGATGTAACACTTTGTTTTAAAAAAATCGTAAAGTTACACCAAAAAGCCCAAAATGGCATGCTGGCGTTTAACTGAATTTGTATTATAAACAAACGAACTTTCATACAAACTTGAAATAATATTAATCTCTAATATCTAAAGCTTTGTATGTATTTTTTACATTTGCAAAATAATGTCTGGTAATTTAACTATGAATTTTCTAAAAACTCGTCTCAAATTCTCCATACATTATTTCTATGGACGCGCGTTGTTGAATATATACGCGACGTATGCGCTCGGAAATTCAGTCTACCACCGGAGCTCAGAGCGAGGTCACGTCGATTTGCGGAGCGACGCGCTGAGAACACTCGATCGCGATCTATTGTGTACGAATATTCAGCTGCAAACTCGTAAATAAGGTAAGTTCAGTTTTGTGACTTTTACTTTTTTCGTGTTAGTTGTTTGTATATCTTATATTAAAATAATACTTATATTTATGTTTTAGCGATAATGGGAAAGCGTAAAGCAAAAAAATAGAACATATGAAAAATATAACTTTGTCTGAAGAAGATCGCCACTTACTAGAAAAAAGAACTCTTCTGCAAGGTGAGTCAATAGAATGGCGTCAAGAACGTAAATTAAGACTTCGCATCTGCATCTGTTTTCGGAAAAGTTTGCAAACGAGGACTTATAAAATGCGGTCCTTTGGTCAAAAGTATAGTCACAGAAAAAAATTTAGATCACGTCATGTCTATTAAACACAGAGAAAATAATGAACACATTGCGCGCGAACAGCTCGAAATGTGTCTTCAAAGTCCTATAAAAAGATGTGGATTATTTATTGATCCAGATTTGCTATTCTTAGGTGCAAGCCCAGATGGAATTGTGGGAGAGGACAAAATTCTAGAAATAAAGTGTCCATACTCGGCAAGAGACAAGCGTAGATGACGGAATAAGAGTACAAAAAAATAAATTTCTGGAAAATAGACAAAGATGGAAATGTAGAAATAAATAAGAATCATGATTGATATTAACAGATTCAGGGACAGTTACACATCACAAAACGAAAAATTTGTATATTAGCAGTTTGGACCGAAGTGGACATGATGATTGAGTACATAGAGGCATTTGAGCAATTTTAGCTGGACATGGAAGTTAAATTAAAGAAATTTTACTTTGATTACTTATTACCTGAAATTTTACACTCAAGATTAGACAGGCAAATGGAAATCAGGGAACCCATCGATATCCTTGAAGCAATACGAGAAACAAACATAAGAAAGATCATGACAAGGAAAATCACAGATACAAATGGTGGTACATCGAAATGTAAATAATAGTAATTGGTGAACAAAATTTAATACAACCGAACATACATACACCTATAAAACTTTGTTTTTTTATTGGGACGTGTCAATTGTAAAAATCGTAACAGATTATTATAATTTAAATATTTTGCAGTTCCAACTATGTTACATAATTATGTATATGCATGTCGAACTGATAATTTCCTTTTTTGAAGTCGGTTAATAAAATACACTCACCTATACACATAAATATTTAGTTTTTTTATTTCTGATCTTTTTGATAGTATAAATATTTTAATTTATTTAATACCTACTCCTTATTTAAAATATCAATAGATATCAACATCAATTTAAGTAGGAATTCAAATAACAAACATGCCTTTAAACTTCTGTGCGGTAATAAAAAAACTTAAATTTATCAAATTTTAAGTTATGCACTTTTTCCGCAAGTTTACACGGCTTCAAGAGAACTTGTCGTTGTGTGCGTGTCGACGCACACTAGCGAGCGCACCGCGGTAAATACCTACTTGCCGCGCGCCGTGTTTGCACGATAGAGTCTTAACTGGGATTGGCGCGATTTGAACTGTCAAAAATCATATGTTCCACCGAGGAGCGTTCCTAAAACAACACATCAAAAATTACCACTACCTATGTCAATATTAATTATTCAAAATAAAAGTAATTTTATTGTAAAGTGAAGGTGTTTCTAAAGGTTTTCTGACAAATATTAATAATTACCCATGGCTTCGTTATTTCACAACATAAATAAACCATTCCTTTATTTTAATTTTTTTGCCGGTTTTGGGATGAGAATTCGAAAAGTCTAATTCGGAACGCACTCGAGGGATCCAAAACCTGTCATAGATAATCTATCTAGATTATACAGAATACAAATATTGACGATTCCTTGGTGTGACACGATTTGAACAAGACACCAGTATAGTACCTAGATATCTGTGCAAGACACGATAATGACAGGGTTTCTATATCGTGTGGAATCTGTGTTTTCATACAGAATTATGGCCCTGGATGGCTAGGCTCAGAGACTCCACACGAACATCACCAAGACACCAGCACAGCATAAACTTTGAGCGCGAAACGTCTCAGTTTCAGCTTGGGCAAAAATGATTTCGTTAGTCTGGCTATTCTCCACGGTCACATTTCTCATACGATTTGTTTTTTTTTGTTTTGTCAAAGGTCTCCCGCAGAGAGCGCCACATTGAGCGGCTGCTCGCCTCCTGCATCCATCGGCTTCCCGCGGCTTTCACCAGATCGACGGCCCACCTTTTTTTAAAAACTATAAATCCAGTAATCTTTGGTCCACTCGTTGCAGTAAAAGCTACTTAGCTTTTCCCGCCGTCTCTGGCTCGGCCGATTCGGTTGCATAAGTCCTAGTCCAACACCACGAGTAAAATGAATCCATGTCACATCGAAATCGAACCAAACAAACGAAGATGCGCTCGCGCAGCGGAGAAAGCGGCCAACCGGAATGACCCTATACACCACAGAATACTACACAGTACCACCGTCGATGTAGAACCCGTCGACACAGAACTGCGCCATAAAAGTTGCCTCTACCTACTATAGAAAAATTACACTAATATGCTGATGAAGCTGATACTGCTAGGTGGCATAGCTGTTAACATTTTCTTCTCGTTCAATACCTATTAGGCATGGCAATGATTGCTACTTTAAAATCATTGTCTTTTCATCATAATTATGATTTATTTTTGTCACTGTGATTTTTCACAGACTGATTTTTCATTTGCCTAATGAATTTATGACCAATGGTGATTAGCAGTGCTTTACGAAATAGAACAGAGATGTGATTTAGAAGCAACCTAACGCTACTCTCTTAAGTTAAAGAAGATCAAAGTTCACCGCTAGGTACATCACAGGCACAGTGTTTATAAAATTACACTATACAGGTTTCAGTTCGTTTACTGAAGCATAAACAAAATTATGTTTCGATATTCACTGCTGATGCTACTCTCGTAATATAAAATCCGAAGCCACGATTTATTAAGTGTGATTATCACACAATGATTTGTAGCAGTGTGTGACATAAAGTAGCAGGAGTGACTAATAAAATATAAAATCATATGATTTTTCCCTGCTCCTTGTGAAATGGATGGATGGATGGGTATTTAGGCATGTCCATGCCTCAATGACATGCATGAGATTATCTTGAACTTGCCTTAGAATTTTCGAGTTATTTATCAGAAATGCATACTGATGTTATCGTGTTCATGAGATACTTTTATTCCGGAGCGTCTCTAGTTTTATAAACTCAACGATACGCCAAGTCTATTGTAATACCAAGTCAATGATCAACGCCAAAGGTCTCTTTTATTTTCGTTCGATGCTACAGATGATTCAACAGTTCGCATAGATGATCACAGAATAGTAAACAGTTACTTTCGACACAGTGTAAGGAATAGTTTGTATTGTACTGATATCGATCGAATAACGGGATATTCACGGCACGCGGTTGGACTGGGGTAGGGTAAACAAGTGTAACTTGTCTTGTCCTTAGTACCTACTATTATAATATTCTGTGGTGTTGGTGCAAGTGCAAGGTTTCCGTTCAAGGTAGCCTTTCTACGTAACTATCTATTGCCTGTGGCTTTGTACACGTGATTACAGATACCACCATTTTGTTCACGTCGCGCGTCGTACCAATGAACGCAAGAGCCGCAAGAAAGTTAATATTACAATAAAATATAGCCTATTATAACACTGAATATTGTAGCTATCTATCAATAAAAGAATTTTCAGAGTCGGTTCAGTAGTACCGGAGATTACCCCTACACACGTAGTATAATCAAACCAACTAAGTATAACCACAGACCACAGATACCTATTATAATATACAATACTAATACTATACAAGGTATAATTTTATTACCTCTAGGTAATAAATTTATGGGCAGCCGTAACGCTTAACATCAGGTGAACGACTAGCTCGTCACGTCATCATTTTCATAAAAAAGAGGTACAGATTTGATTATTTGGAATGGCAGAACCTTCTAGCTCCAATTATAAACATAGCCAATTGTCACCACCTTCGTTCCCAGTGGCAAAACCTGAGAATCTTATTTAGAATTTGTCCCATTTGTCACCCCAGCTGGGTTAGCATGGACAGTAGACAAAATTGTCTTTCCCTGTTTTACGTCACTTTCTTCATACTTGCTTGGAGTAAAACAGGGGAAAGACAGTTTTGTCTACCGGCCGTGCTAACCCTACTGGTAACGTCCCCAACTCCCCACTGGTGACAACTTTAGAATTCGACCCATTATGCAGACAGAAGAAGCACCTCAGCAATAAAAGCAATAACCCATCAAATCAACACTTTTGAAACACAGAATTCGCCATAATTATGTTTCGAGACAAACAACTTTATCGAACACGGTCAAGGCATCCACAGAGTAACCTTTGGTCCTGGTAATTAGAGCGACTCGAAAGTAACGGTGGGCTGCGATGAGCGACTATTGTTAGATCTGTGATCAATCTGTGTCATTAGATCCGAAATAAAAATGCAATACGGCCGATAGATCGTAGCTTCAGCGCGCTCTATTGTTGAGCATTTTTAAACACTTTTTTGTACCACGATTTTACTAACATGCTTATCAGTTTATTGTTCGCGTTTCTGATACGGCGCAACGTATGCAGAAGTCATAGGCATAGTGATAAATAGTAAAACAAAATTAAATATTTACATGCCACATTTCGCCAAGGGGTCTAGCAAAGATCCCTTTCCATTAGCGTTGACGCCAAACACAGAATTCCCACTAGTAGAAATCTATTTCGCGTGGCCGCCTAGTTGTTTCTTGCTCCCACACGAGGTGCTGCCTGAATAAGAACGTCTCCCAAAATTTTGGGTAGATAATGGGCGATTTCGTTAGCTCTATCTATAGAGTAATTTACCTTGATACCTAGAATTTATGTTTTACCAGTGTTCACTGCTTCTTTATTGTAAAAACTAAAATGTAAGGTCAGGTGGGGTAAGTGAAACGAAGGAGTACCTAAATGAAACCCTATCATAATCAATAAATCACGCAGTTTAGCTCTATGCTATGTGGCGAAATGGCTTCAATGCTCTAGCGCACGCGTCACACAATCTTTCTGCTAGGTCATAAAATAAAAAGAAATCAGCTATCTTTAAGTTTACAAAACACAAGTCAGCTGATGCCATGAAGCAATTTAATAGTGTTTATTTACATTTTTACATGAAAATAATGCATGAAACGGCGCGTAATGTAGGGTTAGTATTTGCAGTCACAGACGACACAGGTAATAAAATCAATCAAATACCTACTACATTAAAAATGTCATGTAAATGCCCCATGGGCGAAAATCACGTATTTCACATCAACAGCTGGAAAACGTCTAGTGCTGAACACAGGCATGCCCATAAAATGCCATTTTAGACGCTGATTACAGGGAGGTTCACCATAATCACCTCGCTTAGCAAGTAGCTTGTCATCGCAGAAGATTATAATGTACCAAGGAGAATGCTACTGCCCATTCTCTGGATAGTCCCTTAGTCTGCTCTTATACGGCACCCAAAGAAAGAGATGGAGATTCTTCGCGAGTGATACCTGGCAGCTATTATTATATAAGTAGGTACCTAATATAATGACTGCGGGTAACAGATAATAAAAACAAAACTGTCAATATAGTCAACTGCAAAATAGTCAAAAACGTGAATCATTTTTGAAGTGATGTTTCATTCACGCAAATTAAATTTTCAAAAATTATTTTTATGAAAAGTATTTATTGCTGTCATTTGCCATTTCAGATTTAGGCTTTCTATGTGTAAAAAAAATTAGCGTCCTAGCAGAATTCACAAAGTGGATAGATGTGCAAGTATGCTTCACTTACCCCACCTGACCCCTAAATATAAAATGATATATTTTACTAAGTGAAATCAAGCAAATAATTAGCTAATATACCTACAAAAGGATTTTTTCCGACTTATAAACATTTGCAAATCAACATGGTACCTAGCTGGTTTTATGGGAAATTAAAAAGCATAAACTGGCAGTACCTTGACAATGAATTTTTTTGGTTAAGTATGGTTATTTTATCCATTAATTAATCATTTAGCTGTTTTTCTGTTTAGCTGAAGACTTGTTATTACATGAAATGTCACGCTGTATTTATATTTTTTACAATAAACACTTCTAAAAGGGTAAATAGACAAAATAATGGCTACTTACTTATGAAATGTTATTCCTTCATATTTACGCCTCAGTGCGACTTCTGTTGCTTAAAATGCTGCAACCACCCACTGCACACACATTATTTCTCAAATATTTATTGCCTAGATCACCATTTAAATATGATTATTTCACAAAAAACAACAATTTCAAAAAATTGTTAACCTGTTTGGCTTAGATCAAACGAAGCCAAATAAAAAAACCCGGTAACGGTGACAAGGACCAAAGATATTACGTTCGTCTTTTTTTTGCTTAGTACCGAATGTATAGCGCTCTCCTTGTTGTCCATGAATGACGTCATATACTACAGTTCTACTCGTACATATTCAAAGACGCCAAACGATAACTCAAAATCACAGATTAGAGAAAAAACAATTGGTGCTCAAAATGCATGGGGATGACATTGCCTGCGGAAAAAAATCCGCAGCTAATGTCATTCCCATACATTTTGAGGGCATGGACGAGCTTCTGGGTAACCGTGTGGTTACCCAGAAGCTCCTCCATGCCCAGAAGATACCTAACTACTAACTTCTCATCAGGTGCGCTTGTTTGCATTTGCATTGAATACGCCTATTGAGGCCTAGATGTATTTATTATGTGGAAGGGAAATACCGTTGCAGAAAGCAATTTATATATTTTTTACTGTTATATTTTTTTTCACCACTTGCCTACACGTGAAGAAGAAGAAGAAGACAGTTAAATTTAAGAATCTGTGCAGATTTCAGTGTATAACTTATACTTTTTTTTTTCTTATATTTTGGCTCCACACCAGTGTATTTAGCCAGTGTCAAGTATTGTAATCTTTCATCGTATTATGAAATGTTTCACGTAAAGTCTAGTCTTAGTCACAGTCAGTCAGGGTAGTCATAGTCCAGTCTAAGTCCGGCAGTCATAATCCAGTCTAAGTCATGCCCTAGTAAAGTGGTGGCAACTTTACTAGAGGCTTCTATGGAATTTTGGAAGCAACACGAAAAACCACGTTTCACTACATTATATCACTTGCCCACACTCATGCTCGTAATTCAGCACTTAATGCGTAAAACGCCACCAATTTTAAACATTAACACTGGAAAAAGCATAAGTTTTGTAAAATAATACAATGCAACAACGTGAACTTTTTCGCGTTCCCGCCAAAACTCCTAACTTATACTTACATATTTATAAAAAATAACTTAATCATATTTTTTTTCGTCGAGCTAATTGCCGTTGGGAGCAGGGCGAAAGGCCCACCTCAATAAAAGAGGAAGGCCCAAGCTAAAATAGTAGGTACGAAGCGAAGTACTTACATAATCTCGAGCTAAAATAAGATTTTCTTACTGAATGGCTTTATCCATATTTTCTGTTGATGGCGTCTAAAAATAGCCCGTGAGGGTGGCTCGTTTACAACCACCCCTGACCCTCGGCTCTAGGGGCTTGGGGCTGCCAGGGCAGGAAATTGAAGTGCATTTGCTTTTTCAACCCGGTAAAACACCGGAAATTCAAGAAATGTAAAGTCAGTCATTTTAATTATAAGTAATGTTAACCGTAATAATTTAACATTAATTATCACTGACCAATGTAATTATAATAGGGAGAGATATTTAATGGATGGATAAATGTTATCTGAGTAGAGGAAGATCATGGAATTGATTTTTAAAGTCTAAAAATAGTCCTTAAAATTCAGCGGTCATGTAAAATAGCTCAGGTGGGAGAGCGTCTAATCCAGTGAGATGGAAGGCGCGGGTTCAAATCCCACTGGTTGCTAAAATTTTAAGGACTATTGATATAGAGTAATAGATATTTAATAAGAAAATAGATGGTTTAGAGCTGTAGCTCAGAATAGATATTAGTAATCTACAGGTAGTCCCACTGATATTATAAATGCGAAAGCTTGTGTATGTGTGTGAATGTTTGTTACCTTATATCTCGCTAACTACTAAACCAATTTTGATGAAACTTGGAATGCAGATAGGTTATACGTTGAATTAACACATAGGATACGCGCGATACGATATCCGCGGGTAAAACCGCGGGGAGCAACTAGTATAGTTATATCCTTTCAAATTGCAGACTATAATGATATGTTTGTTTCGAATGATGAGTATCTGCCAAGTATCTGCCAATTTAAGTAGGTAATAGAAGCAACCACCCACTGCACACACATTATTTCTCAAATATTTATTGCCTAGATCACCATTTAAATATGATTATTTCACAAAAAACAACAATTTCAAAAAATTGTTAACCTGTTTGGCTTAGATCAAACGAAGCCAAATAAAAAAACCCGGTAACGGTGACAAGGACCAAAGATATTACGTTCGTCTTTTTTTTGCTTAGTACCGAATGTATAGCGCTCTCCTTGTTGTCCATGAATGACGTCATATACTACAGTTCTACTCGTACATATTCAAAGACGCCAAACGATAACTCAAAATCACAGATTAGAGAAAAAAACAATTGGTGCTCAAAATGCATGGGGATGACATTGCCTGCGGAAAAAAATCCGCAGCTAATGTCATTCCCATACATTTTGAGGGCATGGACGAGCTTCTGGGTAACCGTGTGGTTACCCAGAAGCTCCTCCATGCCCAGAAGATACCTAACTACTAACTTCTCATCAGGTGCGCTTGTTTGCATTTGCATTGAATACGCCTATTGAGGCCTAGATGTATTTATTATGTGGAAGGGAAATACCGTTGCAGAAAGCAATTTATATATTTTTTACTGTTATATTTTTTTTCACCACTTGCCTACACGTGAAGAAGAAGAAGAAGACAGTTAAATTTAAGAATCTGTGCAGATTTCAGTGTATAACTTATACTTTTTTTTTTCTTATATTTTGGCTCCACACCAGTGTATTTAGCCAGTGTCAAGTATTGTAATCTTTCATCGTATTATGAAATGTTTCACGTAAAGTCTAGTCTTAGTCACAGTCAGTCAGGGTAGTCATAGTCCAGTCTAAGTCCGGCAGTCATAATCCAGTCTAAGTCATGCCCTAGTAAAGTGGTGGCAACTTTACTAGAGGCTTCTATGGAATTTTGGAAGCAACACGAAAAACCACGTTTCACTACATTATATCACTTGCCCACACTCATGCTCGTAATTCAGCACTTAATGCGTAAAACGCCACCAATTTTAAACATTAACACTGGAAAAAGCATAAGTTTTGTAAAATAATACAATGCAACAACGTGAACTTTTTCGCGTTCCCGCCAAAACTCCTAACTTATACTTACATATTTATAAAAAATAACTTAATCATATTTTTTTTCGTCGAGCTAATTGCCGTTGGGAGCAGGGCGAAAGGCCCACCTCAATAAAAGAGGAAGGCCCAAGCTAAAATAGTAGGTACGAAGCGAAGTACTTACATAATCTCGAGCTAAAATAAGATTTTCTTACTGAATGGCTTTATCCATATTTTCTGTTGATGGCGTCTAAAAATAGCCCGTGAGGGTGGCTCGTTTACAACCACCCCTGACCCTCGGCTCTAGGGGCTTGGGGCTGCCAGGGCAGGAAATTGAAGTGCATTTGCTTTTTCAACCCGGTAAAACACCGGAAATTCAAGAAATGTAAAGTCAGTCATTTTAATTATAAGTAATGTTAACCGTAATAATTTAACATTAATTATCACTGACCAATGTAATTATAATAGGGAGAGATATTTAATGGATGGATAAATGTTATCTGAGAAGAGGAAGATCATGGAATTGATTTTTAAAGTCTAAAAATAGTCCTTAAAATTCAGCGGTCATGTAAAATAGCTCAGGTGGGAGAGCGTCTAATCCAGTGAGATGGAAGGCGCGGGTTCAAATCCCACTGGTTGCTAAAATTTTAAGGACTATTGATATAGAGTAATAGATATTTAATAAGAAAATAGATGGTTTAGAGCTGTAGCTCAGAATAGATATTAGTAATCTACAGGTAGTCCCACTGATATTATAAATGCGAAAGCTTGTGTATGTGTGTGAATGTTTGTTACCTTATATCTCGCTAACTACTAAACCAATTTTGATGAAACTTGGAATGCAGATAGGTTATACGTTGAATTAACACATAGGATACGCGCGATACGATATCCGCGGGTAAAACCGCGGGGAGCAACTAGTATAGTTATATCCTTTCAAATTGCAGACTATAATGATATGTTTGTTTCGAATGATGAGTATCTGCCAAGTATCTGCCAATTTAAGTAGGTAATAGAAACTGCCGTCAACCTATAAAAGGTAAGGAGACCACCACGCAGAAAAAACCTATGTGGGTGGCAAAGCCCACCTAGAATAGTGTTTAAGTAAAATACAGACATATGTATAATATATGTAGTATTAAAAATAGTAAGCTAAGCGTTTGTGAACGGATAAATGTAACAAAATTGTGGGAGGTTCAACGGACAGCGAGGGACAGAGACGCAAGATGTGAATGAGTGGGGGTGAAAGTTGATTTTCTGCGGTGTAAATATTAAAATAAGTTTTGTGAAAAATACATCCAGAATTTGCTGTTTCAAGCTCGCATTTTTTCATTTCCACGACGAACTATCAATTCCACATATACGAGTACATGCAGACAAGCAGGGCCGTAGCCAGGAATAATTGAGTAATTATATATATTGATCAAAAAAAATCTTAGACACATAAATGTATGGAGAGCTAATAAAGTTAGTATGAAATCTTACGCAGCACTCGAGCGGCAAGGTAGATTTTACACCTACTAATTTTATCACTATCAGCTCTCCATACATCTTAGTACCTATAAGAAGCAAGCTCATAAATATTTGTTTTTAAGCGGTGTCGAAAATCGATTAGTAGTTTTGGCAGTAAGAATCTGCCATTAGATGGTTAAACAAAAGGTTGTATATATGCTGTAGGATTGTATTTCAGAAAACACGTATGGCAATTCAAACATGAATTACATTTTAGTCAGTACAAATGCGCTTGGCATAAAACAAAACACAGCAGAAATACCAAAAGCGCGAGCGAAGCGAGCGCGAAAATTGTTATATTTGCGGTATTGTATTAAAAAAAATACGTATGGCTATTGAAACGTTCTTGCTCTATCCTTGGACTGGCGCTGATTTCGGGAGGGGGGGGGGGGGGGGGGGGGGAGGGGGTTTGAACTATCATCATCAACCTGAAGACGTCCACTGCTGAACATAATCGAGTTGACCAATGATACAACTTCTCATACGAAAATTAGTGGTGTATTTAAACCACTAATTTCTAATAAATCACGGAAATCCTTTGATGTCTCTTGTTCCATTCGTATTTCTGTCTGAAAATAAAAAAACAATTTTCGGAAAAAAAATCGGATTACTAATAACGGAGATTACAAATATTTCAAAAAGCCGATATAGACAACCTCCTCCTTTTTTAAAGTTGGTGGAAAAATGAATACCAATTCGCAACCTATTTTAGTACGGTTGATTTGCAATGTTGATTCGCAGTCATACATGAGTTAATCCTCCATCTTTGTAAATTACTATACACGCCAAAACGGCTCAATTAATTTGCATTAAAATCACAGATTTCCACTACCTAAATTAATGTATGATACATAGATTTAGCCTATGTACTTAGCGAAGTAATATCTATACTAAGTAGGATAATAGGATAGGTACTTATTACCCGGGAAAATTAAGAGATCCCGCGGGCAGAAATTGCGGATCAAACAACGGGCCGCTACAAGTGTTAAATAAAAACACCAAAAGTCGTTGACTCTATCAGGAAGTACATCACATAAATATGCAGGTTAATATCCTCACTTTGTAGTACCTACCATTGTGTTAATTGGTTACTCACACACATGCAAACCTCATGATAAGTCACAAAAACATTGAATTACGTACCTTGTCAAAGTAAAGCGAGATGACAACTAATCAAAATGTCACTAAAGAGCTCGAATTAATACTGTGACATGGTGATAAAATGATATACATAATGTGTTGCATTGCATACAATGGATTAGAGGAAGCCAGTGATTATAAATTACTAATTAAAGTACTTGTACCTACGCGCTTATAAACAAAATACGTATGACCCGATAAATGTTACTTTAGTTTCTAATTAGTTGTTGTTTTTACATCTCTCATATTCGGTAAGTAGCACAGAGTAGGTCCTTATTACCCCCAAATGGGGCTTGTAGGTAACCAATTAGCGCTCTAGGGTAATAATGTAGCTAGAAAAGCCCTAGGGCGCTAAGTAATTAAAAAAAACCTCTTCACTCTTTCAAAAAGTTCGCGTACATCTAACCATCATACTGGCAATAGACATCATGCATTCAGCCCAATGACAAAAGAGGTCGCTTCGCTATTCAGCCTTGTCTTCGTATGAGTATAATAGTCATCAATTTTAAATATCGAACGGCGAAGCACAATTTCGTTCTTGAAAAAAAAAATTAAAAAAAGATGAAAAAAAGGTAGGAATAGAAAATTTTTACTTTAAATATTGTTTGGTTTTGGGATTTTTTTATAATTACGTGCTAATTAGGAAAAAAACATGAGTTCTGCAAGTGATGAAGATATAAGCTGCACTCCCGATTCAATGAAAATGGAAGCAGAAGCAGCAATTAACAATATTTTGCCTGAAAGTTCTAAAATGTTTTATTCTTGTAATGCCGGTTTTTTCTACTTACCTCACAATCGAGATGTAAAGCAGAGTAGTTAGCTCGGGTGTAAGCATCAATTGCACCCTCGAACTATAGGCGCTCGTGCGCCTAAATATCTCGGGCTGCAATTGATGCCTTACAGCCCTTGGCTACTAATCTACTATTATTTATTTGAGTTAGTCTTAGTTATGTTTACAATTTTATTGTAATAACAAGGACTTCGTCGTGGCAATAAAATAAATAACGTCCAATGATCACATACAAAAGCGCAAATATACTTTTTTTTTTTATATTAAGAGCGACAAACAAGCATACGGCCCGCCTGATGGAAAGCGGTAACCGTAGCCTATGTTAACATGTTCTGTGTCTGGGTGTTGTGGAACCATGGTCCTCGTAGTTCCAGGATCCAGGTCCAAGATCTATAGGTCCTGGATCCTAACTAGGATTCCCTGTATCTAGAGATCCAGGAACTACGACGACCATGATCCTACAACATCCAGAAGAACAAGTATATTTGAGCTTTTTTCCTGTGCATGAAAACTGATTCTGTAGCGGGAATCGAACCCGCCGCCTCCGGGTTATGAGCAGCCGACCCGTTCAACCACAGAGACTGTTAAAATAATTATTTAGAATCAATTAAGACTGGTAGACCATAGTATAAATCATTATGTATCTTTGTCCAAGATCTTCCACATCACATTTTATGAAGTACGCTTAACCTGCTGTGAGAGATCTGCCAGTAACTGACCTCTCATTACGATGAATCTAGAAGCTTGGCTGCAGCGCGTCTACCGCTCAACTACTGTCAAAATTGTATGAACTTTGACAGCACTTGAGCGGCAGATGCGCTGCAGCTTGGCTGCAGCCGCGCTGCTAGATTCATCGTAATAGGCTAGACTCTAAAGCGCTGAGGGACAAAACTTAGTCACATGACAACCTTGTCGATTATTCTTTTACACTTATTATTTTAGTTAGGTAAACTATTATATTCTATTTTATTCGACTTATACCAGTCAGCTGCATAGTTGAAAACTCTGGTTGTAGTTGTCATGCTCAGTATTAAATTGCTTACCTACTGGTTAGTACCTAGTAATCAGAGACTGGTTCTGGGATTTCTAATTAGTAAAGGTCAAGGCTGGGTCATTGAGATAGCGTGATAACGTGGGTAGCTTGCTGAGACTAGAAAGGCTTCTCGGCAACGGCATGAGTATCAATGTCGCCAACATGAAAAATAAACACAGAATAAAATAATAGAAATATTTTAGCACGAAATGGGATAGTATAGTAGACAGCATGATGATTAGTTGCGTAGAGTATTATTTACTCTGTGGTACAATTACAACCTAATAAATAGATGATAAAAAAGATTGGTGAACTTTAGGTTACCTCATCATCATCATCATCATCATCATTAACAGCCTGAAGACGTCCACTGCTGAACATAGGCCTCCCCCAGAGCACGCCACCTTGAGCGGCTGCTCGCCTCCTGCATCCATCGGCTCCCCGCGGCTTTCACCAGGTCGTCGGTTCACCGGGGGCCGGCCTACGCTGCGTCTTCCGGTTTGCGGTCGCCACTCGAGAACCTTTCTTCCCCATCGGTTGTCAGTTCTACAAGCGATGTGGCCTGCCCATTGCCACTCCAACTTACTAACTCTAAGAGCTATATCGGTCACTTTAGTTCTCCTGCGGATCTCCTCGTTCCGGAGCTTATCTCGCAGGGAAACACCGAGCATAGCTCGCTCCATAGCTCGCTGCGCGACTTTGAGCTTACTAATGAGGCCAACAGTAAGAGACCATGTCTCAGTTCCATAAGTCATCACTGGCAACACACACTGATTGAAAACTTTCGTTTTCAGGCTCTGCGGTATTTTGGACGAAAAGATAGGACGAAGCTTCCCGAACGCTGCTCAGCCGAGTTGGATTCTCCGCGCCATCTCTTTGTCGAAGTTGGACCTACCTAACATAAAGCCTAAGGTTACCTACATAAAGCTTTTTATTAAAATAATAAGTAGTAACATCAGTACCTAAGTATGCAGCTTAAATAATAATTAATTAAGCTACATTTTTACTTAATAAAATCTATAATTTTCTAGTTTATCTAGGTCTTTAACTTGAGTCGTATTTCCTTAAAATATGAGAGAGGTATAATAAAATCAGAGCGTTCTGTAACAAGATTCGAGATTGCTAAATGGAGTGAAAACTTCGAACAAAGTTAGAGAAATGTAAAACGAAACCTTGTTAAGTCTGAAAATTAAATGTCAAGAACACGAGTTTATGAAGAAGTAGGTACAGGGAGAACTGGAGGTAGATTCTCGCAGTGTCGAATACGAGATAACGAAATCTCAAGTGAGAATGATTTTAGTAGCTGTTGGTAGAGTTTCATCAATCGCAGTTGGTTAATGCTCCTCGTCTAATTCTTATAAGACACACTTCGTGACAACACACTTCGTGACAAGTGAGTCAAAAGTAAGAAAAGTTAGGATTCATCCTGTCGAGGATGATATGAAAAAAAAACTCTGACACCGTTGTAATTATGAAATTTTGTAAGGATTTCCTAATAATTATATTTTTGTTGAAGATTTGTAATGTTACTCATGAAAACATAGTTTAGCCAGACATAGTTTTGTTTTTTGTATGGGTATGTCGTCGTCTGACTTAAATTCGGGGGCAGACTGGAATTATTATTCTTGTTTGTGCCCGAATTCAAATTCCGTTAATGAGGAGTTTTATTTAAAAAAAGAAATGGTGTTTTATGTATGACCCAATAGATGGCGCCAGTTGTGGTTTCACCAAAATCTGCCACTGTCACTGTTTCAAGCATACACCACAGGTTATAGGAAATGTGTCACGATACTGACTGACAACTCTAAACTGTTTCGTTTGTTCTATTTTCGTTGCGCGATAGCTCGGCTTAATTTTGGATCATAATATTAACGTTTATCTGTCTCGCAGTTCTGCTGTACTTCAATTTACTCAAGAATAATGCACCACAGACTACTTAGGAGATACTACAGACAATGTACTCGTGGTCCACTCAACTGAATTTGACATTTCTTTGTAGGTAGTCTAAGCATTTTCTTATGTTTAAACTACTCTGTGGTTTGAAAGGTTTAAACTATGTACTTACAGCGCCATCTAGAAAAGAAGCGGAACTAGTGTTTTTTTTTTTTTTAATAAAAAGCCTCATTTAGGATTAAACCATGATGTACGTCACAAAGGTGAGAAAAGGTAGGATTCATGTATTGAGGTTGATATAAATTGTTTAATTCTCACGATAGTAAGAGCACTAATGAAAAGAGCGCCAAGATAAATAATGAATAAGAGGGAATCAAATGTTGCAAAGGAATCATTCGCTACAAGTTACATTACAACGCAATGCCATCTCGCAGATGACAGTAAGCCGATGAGAATCATAGACTTCCGGTATATTCCACTGAACAGTTTTGCCTTCTTGATGGGTAAATCAGCTTCACCGAATTGCAATGAGTGTATTTATAACGTTGTGGAAGATGTATATCATATTTTAGTGGAGTGTGCCCGGAACGAGGCTGAAAGAACAATGTTGCGTTACGAAACAGGTATTGACTTACAAGAATTCGGTAAATGTAACAGCATCCTGGCATATCCTCAATCAAAGGAAGCCAGAATAATATATTAACTTGTGAGATAAGCTAAAGCGGAAGTGCCTATGAGGGTGGCATGATCATGTATGATCAAACCCTCCATAAATAAAAAAAAGGCACAGAAAAAGTATTAGTATGCCTAGGGTGGCGGAGGTTGAGGAGTATTCATGAAGAGTGAATGGAGGGAATTTTTTAGAAGACTTAATACCTAAAGACGCTCTCTCCGAGGGTGGCGCTCTCTGGGGCGGCCTATGTTCAGCAGTGGACGTCTTCAGGCTGTTGATGATGAATACTAAAAGGCGACATTATTCTGCCGCAAAGCAGTGGTGTGCAAGCATTACTGGGCAAATAAGATTTTATGATCTGATCACACACTCTAGTAATTGTATTACTGTGTGAAGTCTCAGGATGACGTGCGCAGTGCATATTAACTGCGAGTGATACTGCAATCTGTCATGGGCAGCCGTGACGGTTAACATCAGGCGTCACGTCATTCATTTACATTATATAAAAACCACTAAAGTCCTATAAAATGTTAACCGAAGATAACCTATGGATTAAACGGCTTTTCGATGATATGGCGTTGTGGAGATGGGCTTCGCTATAATGACTTTCGATAAATGAGTTAAACAGTATGTATTATATAAGTATAACGTGAAATGAGTCAAATGAGTAACTAAACCGGGTTTTTCAGTAACCAATAAAAAACCCGTATTTTTATTTTTATTACCTACTTAATAAAAACGGTTTTGTAGGTACTAATCGTAATTTAAAAATAGAATGTAGGTATTTCAAATGGGAAACTAACAAACGAAAGGTCATCCAACTCCAAACGCGGAAAAACAACACGAACAGAAATCAGTAAATCTGATAACATTCACATAGAAGGCTTTAATAAAACCTTTTAAATGTATACCTTAACATTACTAGCACAGAGTTAAAAATGCCAGTTTAATCTAGAATGCAACAGCAACAGCCAATGAATAAATAATAAATTAACTTATGCATTTAGAAGCCAAACATACTATTATTGTGAAATTATGTTATTTTACGTGTTTAAGTGTTTCATAAAATCGTGTTTAGTCCAAAAATGCATCGAGGTTGTTGCTTTCTATGAAAGTATTATATTAGAAAGTGTATTTATTTAACATTAATCATTTTGAGAAATGCAACTCAACGGATCAATGCTGCGAGAGACGCTAATGCCAGCCAGCAACAGCATATTGGAAATATGCTGCCATTGACGCTAATGCCAGCCAGCAACAGCATATTGGCAATATGCTGGCAGCTGGCAGTAAGTGGAGTATTTTGGTTTGCACTATGGGTGGCTGATTCTCGTCTTGATCAACGCTGCCAACTGGCTGGAGCATATTGGTTTACAACTTTGGACATTTGTAGGACTATCTATAAATAGGTCAACGAGTGGACAACAGATAGATCAACTGTTTAGTTTTGTTAGATAAGTACATAGAAGAAAAAAAATCAAGAAAAAAATACCCTAACGATACAGGAAAACATCAAATTATGTGTTAAGATGTCAACAAGGTCTTCAAGGTCAGTGCTCTGATACATAAATGGGTGTAAATAGCATTCATGTGTAGCCATATCCTTAAGTCAGATAAAGCTTAAAAATAAACATTATTAATTATAACCGTTTTACCACAGATTACTGAATGTTACTTCGTAAGTTTTACTTTCTTACCATCTTGTACCGCCTTAGTAATCATTTTTAGTACACCAATGAAAATGCAACAAAAAAAATTTATGACTTGATCCGCGTGATCATTCATTGGTCAATGCTTTCTCAAGAGAAGAGTTGTCAATTTATAAATCTGATGCTGGCCCTACAGGCCAAACCTTTTTTTTATCTTTTGTTTTGGCTCCACACATTATGTATTTAGCCAGTGTCAAGTATTGTAATTTTTCATCGTGTTTACAATATTTCACGTAAAGTCAAGTGTCAGTCACAGCCTGGGTCAGTCATAGTCCAGTCTAAGTCAGGTGGTCACAGTCTAGTCTAAGTCATGCCCTAGTAAAGTGGTGGCAACCTTACTAGAAGCTTCTATGGAGTTTTGGAAGCAACACGAAAAATCACGTTTCACCACATTATATCACTTGCCTACACTTATGCTCGTAATTCAGCACTTAATGCGTAAAACGCCACCAATTTTAAACATTAAAACTGCAAAAAGCACTAATTTTGAAAAATAATACAATGCAATGACGTTTACTTTTCCGCGTTCCCGCCAAAACCCAGGACAAACCTTTTTATTAATATAGAGGATCAAGTTGAAGACACAAACAGGTAAAAAGTAAATAATTTATTACCTGGGTTCCGCATAAATAAAACCTTTAATGGCATCCTGAAATCCTGATTACTCTGACTATATAGCCAATCCGGTTTACTTTCACGTTTCACGCGTCGTTAATTGACTCCTACCTAACCTAAGTTTATTTGCTCAGCTGAGTGCATTGATATGGTAAATGACCGTCTTTTATCCTCGTCTCTCTAGTTCGGGTAGACAGAGAGGGTTGACTGTATTGTGTAGGATTTTCTTTTGATGACAACAGACATTAGGAAGTCAATTTGATTGTCATTAAGGTCAAAGATGCAGAGCAAATTTTCGTTTTTATAATCTTAGCAATCTTTTAAGTAGGTATGGGGTAGGTATTACACAGATTCAGATCCAATTATCATTGATAACTTTTGATCCATTTCAGTGGTCAAATGCTTTATCTATCAACAATAAAAAAAGAAGTTTATTTTGTGAATCAACAGAGCTTCTGAGTCGATAATGAATTATGATCTACACAGGTACATACAAGAGAGATAGATATCGGTCCACTCCACTGCATTCTTGAATTCGAGGCCAACGCATTCACTTTCGTGATCCAACTACTGACGATTCCAAGTTTCGATATAGCCAGTCGTTCCGTCCCGAGGACGGAATGGCAAAGGATTTAAATTTTTACCAAAGGAAATTCAGACTTTTCTAGTAGGAATACGACACAAGTTCCAATGTTTTAAAGGGCAGCCTAAAAATTCTGACACTAGGGTTGACCGCTTACCTACACGAGAAGAAGATGTTTTTCCGTGGCATCGAAAGGGTTGTCTTGAACGGCATTGGAGAGCCGGAATCGGAATGTCAGTGTACGCTGGTCGGTGGTAAAATCCTCTGCCATGACGTCCCGCTGTCGTATTACTTATGTAAAAATTGCAACAGTAGCAAAGCGACAGCAACCACTTAGCAATCGGTCACAGTCACCCGCCTGTTGCTTACCTGTCGCTGTATTCACTTTGGCCTTTGATACTATCGCCACTAGCAACAGAACAGCAATAGATGAAAAGAAAATTATGCATTTTTATTTCATCGATTGTCCGAAAGACGGTGATCTAGCGCTCGAGCCTCGATCGCTTTCTGCTCTAGCAAAGTGGTGTTTGACAGCAATGATTGCGAAATTTAAGCCTGTTGCAAAGTTGTTGCGAGTTACGTAATTAGCTGGCCGGTGTGTATTTATAGAAATGTAACATTGGTGTATTAATTAATAATTTAACTAATGTGTTGTTTATGTGGTTTATTTATGTAACTGTGTTAGTATGTTAGGATTTAAAATGGATGTCTAGGTCAAACACGGAACCAGGCTAAGGCTATTACTAAACAAATCGAAGTCCAGTTAAGACGCACGCGCCCCCTGCCCCCACCCCCCGTATCCGCGCCTGATACCCACACAAAGTCAATCAAAATAAATTGTGCAAAAACTTTCATCAAGCGCGTTTTACAAGGCAAAACTTTTCGTGGAGGCAACTGAGGAAGGGCTGTCCCGGATGTTACCCAAAAAATGAGCATTGCTGTGCCATACAGCACGGCAATGCAGCCAGCACTCTGGGCATTTTTCCCTCAATCAAAGGTCTTTTTGATAACAGTTATTTAAGTATTTGTATAGTTAATTTTTTGTTCTATTTAAGTTTAATAAGGTATATTTTGTCAGAAATTCTTCAAAAATACACGTTAAAACGAATCACTGATTAATTTATCGCAGGTTTTCTCTGCGACAATTGCGAGCTCGCTTTAACCCCATCAGACTAGCGAACCATTCCATCGTCATCATCATTCATAGCATTCCTGGCACGTCGGCAGACGTGAGTTATACAACTACTTAACAGTTCTTTCCCACCTTTGTTAGCGCGAGTAACTGTCCGCGTATGATAGGTGATGTTTATAGTCATTAACTCCATGGCATCACTTCAGAGAAGGCAACCCACGGCAGTAATTATTTGAGCTTCTGGAAGGGATATATAATTTTAAAAAAAACCAAAGGTAAAAAAAGGTAAAGGACTCTCCTCGGACTCGAGGACTGTAGTCTATCTAGTTAAAAATGGTGTCAGATTTCAGCACCATTGAAGGTTAGATATACTATATACAGGTAAAAGAACCTCAACACACAGCATAAGTCAAAATCTAATCATTACTCCCACAAGATATTGAATCCGCGGGGTAATTACGTAAAATTTGCAACAGCAATGCGGCAGCAGTAGCAATGCGACAGCAGTAGCGAAGCATACATTCTCGACACCACTAATGATGTATGACAGCAATCACCGCGAGATTTACGCCTGTCGCAAACCTGTTGCAAGTTAGGTAATTAGGGGGCCGATCTTTTGCACACCATATTTTATTTCATTTCTATTGTCACAGTGAACTGTTTAATTAACTTTCCCAATACAAATATTCTGACATTGCCACAATAGAAAGCAGGAATTGCATTGCAATTATGCAAGCCAAGCCTGCAAGTCAACGCGACAGCGCTGCGGTTGTGGATTCCTTCACGTTGCGATCAAATACTTATAACAGTCATAACAGAAGATAGTAATCTTGGAAAGGTGTCATGCATGATTAAAGATAACTTGCTCCATGAACTGAAATTAAAATACATAGTTAATAGCTATCCAGTTTCCTCCGTTCTTTCTTTACGACATCCTTTGTATTATATTTGTACTATACTAGGCCCTGCACTCGGAGATGGACGTGAAGTTCATCTATAATAATAAAGTTCTGGCCTCTATTCGTTACTCTGCCGAAATGTAGCCGAAAGAGCGGCAATCTGGCGGCATGCTGTCAGCATTTTGGGCATGTTGCCTACTGCCAGCTTAGCACGAACGGTAGACATTTGTCTTTCCATGTTTTAGTTCTCTATCCATTCCTAATCTATTAACTATTTCATTTTATTTCTATTTTACATATATTATTATTTATTTATTGTAATTAAGTAATTAATTGTTTAATTTTATGTAATATTGTCATTAATAATTAGTACCTATAAATACCTCAATCATGACTTAATTATTGTAACTATCTCAGATATTTTAGGCTATTAATACAAAGTAAATACACATGTAAAGTAATGACTGATAAGATTATACTAAATCGTAAGAAACTGTAAAAACAACTCGCTAATTAGGATTCATACTAATTATTGTATACTCACTACTGTCACTGTTTATCTCTCTACTCTCTATAGATTGCAGTATTAAAATCTGTATCAAATCGCAGATTTTTCTACTTCAGAATCTAGTGTACAATTCTAACCTATAGAACCTAATACTTAAGCTATGCTCATAAAAATTGTAAATGTGGACAAATAAAGATTAATAAAAAAAAAAACTTGGCAAGTAAGCAAGTATGAAAAAGTGACATAAAGCGGGGAAACAATAATTTTCTCTACCACCCGTACTTGGTAGGTAGTGGTTTGTTAGATTAGGTTTGTTATGTATTAAACCATGAGAGAAACACTATATATATAGTTAGGTCCACAGAGCAAGAAAAATAAATAAGCTTTGTCTAAAGCGTCATTTTTTTTAATACGCTGTGGTTAAGCCTGTATTAAGTTTCGTAATTAGATACAACTTAGATATTGAACAAAAGATGTCATAACTTTAGTACAAAATTGCTTTTTTTATGAATGATTTACGCTATTTATTTAGGATCGTTAGACCTACAGAGACAAATGTACCTAAAGAGAACCAGTACCACGAGAAAACTCAGTAATGCTATTCCACTTTACTCATACAAAAATATGCAAAAATGCGAACAAAATGCCAGGTTTTAAACCTGTATGTCGCAAGTCTGGCGCCTGTCGACACCGCACAATGGCTGTTGGATATCTGAGAAGTTGAGACCGAAAGAACGATTCTCAAGTTACGAGTACGTGCCAGTTTCATGCGATATTTGATAGTTATAGTAATACGTATAGCGGCTGTCCGCACTCCGCAGTTTTCCGCGCTACAGGTATTTTTTCCTTTTTGTTGCAAAGCAATAGATGGTTGACTGGCAAAATAACAATGTGCTCCAAGTCCTTCCTTTCTTCTCGGATATAGTATAGGCAAGTATATAGGTAGGTACTAGGTAGGTAGGACTTTTCTGCTTTCATCTAGGTTGGTTCCTTTCCACTTCTTTGCCAGTTATTCTGCCACCAAGCAGTAGTCTAGTATGCAAGCACTACTGTGTTTCAGTTTGAAGGGCATTGTAGCTAGTGAAATTACTGGGCAAATGAGACTTATGAACTGATGTTAGTCTTGGAATCTTTTTTAGACTGTGTGATGCCTCAGGATAACACGTGCGCGGTGCGCAATGTCACTCGAAACTTTAATTCAGAGTTCCGAGTGACACTGCAAGCTGTTATGGGCAGCCGTGACGCTTAACACCAGGGGAACGACTAGCTGCTAGTCACGTCATCGTTTAAATTTAAAAAAATAGTGTCTGAAAAAAAATGGAATGGCTACCCAGAAGCTTTCTTTCAACCCCAGGGAGAGCCCTCCGAAGCACTGGTGCCCGTTCTGTGCGGTAAGCAGTGAGCTGGGACATGTGATTTCTTATAGATTTTTTTAAAGTTTGAATGGACTCACGTTTGACAACATCTCACCTGATGAAAAGTGATGATGCGGTCTATATTGGAGCACTTTTGCCCATAAAAAACAGTTCACAGGAAACGACCTGCTGCTCGCAGCTTCACGCGCGTTTACATTATAACAGGATCGCGATAAAAAGTATTGTACGACCTCAACTCAAAGACTCGAATAGTATAAAAACTCACAACTTAGATGAAGAAGAAAACTAGGAACACTAAACTTATGAGACAAAAATCAAATTATCTGAAGTCTGAAGCACCACAGTAAAAATTTCACGAGCGCAACGCATTTGTCTCAACTCAATGGCATAGAAAATTCTAGTCTAGAAACATCTAAAAACTAGGTTCTTCACAAATCACTTTTCTCTGAAAGAGTGCTCGTCTATAACCGATACTCTGTCAGAGTAATGCACCGTGAAGACCAAGTTTTTCTCATGATTACAGATGTTTTATAAAATTACATAACTGAACATGCTACATGAACAGCACCGGCTAAATTAAAAAAAACTGGGCAGTATTATGGCATCGCTGAGATTTATTGTTTCCTTATTAATAGGATTCAGCAATTTCTCGGCAGATTATTCGATGACATAAGCTGTAAATTGCATAAAAGTTATATGGTTTCTGTTATTATAAAATATGACTAGGCTTAAAGCCGTTAACAAGCTTACCTCCTACCTCCTAACAACCTATTGCTAAATGCCACAGACTACTAAGGGATACTAAATGCCGTCTATGAAAAAAAAACAGTTCTTAATTCCAAAATCAAATCCAATGAGTAAAAAAAACGTGAACTTATAGAATATTAGAAAATCTATAAATGAAAGTATACAAAAGAACACTTTAGGTTATTAACTTCGATATTAAGAAATTGTGGAGTTTCTTCATGTTTTCACGGTTTCCAGCCACTTTACTTCACAAATTAAAATAAACCCTATTGTGGTAGGTTTCTAATGAGGAGTTTTAAAAATCTAGTTTCGCTTCTTTTACTAGATGGCGCAGTAAGTACATAGTTTAAACTTTTCAAACCACAGAGTAGTTTAAACATAAGAAAATGAAGAAAATGCTTAGACTACCTATAAAGAAATGTCAAATTCAGTTGAGTGGACCACGAGTACATTGTCTGTAGTATCTAAGTAGTCTGTGGTGCATTCTTCTTAAGTAAATTGAAGTACAGTAGAACTGCGAGATAGATAAACGTTAATATTATGATCCAAAATAAAGCCGAGCTGTCCCGCAACGAAAATAAAAAAAACGAAAGAGTTTAGAGTTGTCAGTCAGTATCGTGACACATTTCCACTAACCTGTGGTCTATGCTTGAAACATTGACAGATTTTAGTAAAACCACAACTGGTGCCATCTATTGGGTCTACATAAAACACAATTATTTTTTTTTAATAAAACGCCTCATTCAAAGAATAGAAGTACCACGCCGCGCAAACTAAGGCGAAGCCGCAGAACGACTCTATTGGTAAGTGTATTATTTTATTTAACGATGTATACTTATGTCGTAAACAAAGCTATAATGGCTATCATAAAGTGTTGTTTAACATCAAACAAAGAGCTCTGTTGCAGAATACAGCATTGTGTGCTATGGTTCTACTATTTGCGACCACAATCCAGTACATATTACTTACTTTATAGAGTCTGCGGTTGCATTGTTAATCAGTATTAGCTTTTTAGCTTCAGCACAGAATACATACCTAACAACTACGTACTGGCTTCAGTTAAATATAGATTACAAAAATAATAATAATTTGCAAAGAGTCATCATAAACAACCTCTCAAGAGGCTCTCGTTAGATGGTTGCTTCAAGGGACGGTTTCAGAAGGCATTCCTTGACACGGCATTGTTAGGAGGTTCCTCACTCTGCAGCTCTGACCACAGGCAGCTTTGTACCTTAGGATGGTCCTCAATAGAAATAGTATTTTAGCTTGTCCAATTTTTAAAACATACGATTTAATTTTTTAGCAGTTAATTTTCTAAAGCGATCATTCCATCTCGAAATAGAAAATGTATGCTTTTCCTTGTGGTAAAACGTAGTATATTACAAGTATTACACCGAGTTTAAAATTTACATCTCTCGGGTCTTACTTATAAAAACCTCGCTATGTAGTACTTAGCCACCTCTCAACTAATCAGTTCATAAACTCCTAATCCATGATTATCATTTCCTTACCTATAAACGTTACTTAGCTTTTGCTTAGATAAGAGACGTATAGACGACTGTCACCACAGAGAAC
Source organism: Ennomos quercinarius (assembly GCA_910589525.2). Classification (NCBI taxonomy): domain Eukaryota; kingdom Metazoa; phylum Arthropoda; class Insecta; order Lepidoptera; family Geometridae; genus Ennomos; species Ennomos quercinarius. Next base: position 2,345,989 of record OU342509.1, read on the forward strand.
AACCAAAATAATCGACTAAAATACGAAATAGAACGAATATTTGTCCTCAAAATTCGATTTTGCATCTGTGACAAGGTCGTGAATGTCATGATTAGGACGAAATTGACAGTTAACCTGCTTAAAAATGGAAACAATTGTAACTATTAGAATTCCACTATTTTGTTAGTATGTATGCCTTACACTGACCTCTATAATACAAGTACGCTGGACTAAATATTCTCTAGGAAATGACAGTTCTTTTTTGTGCCGATTCAAAGCGCCCCTCTTGAGGGTCTCGGGTACTAAAATTGACATTTGTCAAAGTGGCTGTTGGTAAGTTTGCTGCGTCTCTGATGAAAAATCGTAAAATAAGATGATAAAAGGCTACTCTTTGTGTTTGGTGTTTGATTACGGTACATGTTTGTGATGAACTTATGCGCATTTTGTACAAATCGCTACCGAAAAGGCAGCGGAACAACCTTCCACAAGTAAGTGAACCTCACGATAAAAAAATGCTACATTATTATGTTTATTGTATGTCTGAAGGTTTTTAATACTATTTTATACTTAGTTTATTTAATTTCATCACATTTAAATGTAAGTAGTATTTAGTTATTCAATTAATTCATACTATTGGAATAGGTACATAGGTTGTGAATGTTTCATATCGATAACGTGTCGATAATGTTCTTCGATAGTGAGTAACTTGCAGAACTTCGGCAATGCTCACGTAGGTACAGAATAATCTACGATGTATATCTGGCTCCAGAGAATATTTAACTCGCTAGTGCTAATGATGTTGTTTTGTATATTTTATTAAGTTTTACTTTGTGCTTTTAGGTTTCCCACTGACACTCTTACTAAGCAGCTATGGGTGGAAAATATGAAAAAGGATTGCTTTGTTCACTGGGCCGCAAGCGGCCCGCGACTGTGTAGTGAAGGTGACCTGTGGTAGAAGTTGGCGTTTTTACTTCGAGGTCGCTATGTTCGCTGGGCCGCAAGCATTATTTCATTATTTGGGATATTGTCAGTTTGTATAATATATCGAGAGAGAGTGAGAGCATTTATAATGTTTGTTTCTGCAGAAAAATATGCTATTCATTTCCTATTGGCCACACGGGCGAAGCCGCGGGCAGAAGCTAGTGTAAAATATAAATGTTATTATGTTATTACCTGGGTTTTTTATTTTATTACCCAGTACCCTACCCCTACTAGCACTGAATCAACAGGAACAAGGAGAACTGGCTTTATGAAATCGAGCTATCAATCTAATATTTTAAAGAAGTTGTGTGCACATTACGTACTTCTTCACGCTTAAACAGCTGGACTGATTTTGATGGAATTTGGAAATTGAGAATACCTAAAATCCTAGACACATAGGCTACATATTATGCTAGATTAACGTGGAGTGCAGCTAGTTAACAATAATTAAGTAGATATCTTAAACGCAAATATACAAAAAAGACGCTTATTTATTTTACTGGGTATACTATGTTTTTTTTTGTCTCAGTACCCGTATATGTACATAGAATTAAATATCTGCCTGAGTGTAGTGATATCGATATCGTATTTTTATCGAAAGTTATGTCTCATCCCTAATATTAGTTCCATGGACCCTCACACTGCTATCAGCGCCAAAATGGCGAAAATCAAATGGCTTCTCATAACATCCGAGAGTATGAAGTCCAGCGTACTTGTATTATAGAGGTCAGTGATGCCTTATGATCTATCCATCTATCCTGTGCTCTGTCTATGGTTCATACAAGAATTTGTTTGGTCTGTATTGCGTTCTGTCTATGTTTTTTTTTTTTTTTTTTTTTTATATCCGCCTTCGATCGATGTACGTAGTTTTTGTCCTAATTACTAAATATAATTTAATCGTTGTGATCAGTGCTATAAATGTTAATGTATCGGATGTATTATGGAAATACAGTGCGTGGTGCATTCGTGAGTCTTATTATTTCACGACCTCTGACGATTCTAATTAGTATAGTGCTTACGCTGAACATCCACTCGCTAAGCAATCAAAACGATTGTAATGCTAATAGGTTCTGGCTCCAGTGGTCACTTACTATAAGATTAGAACCGTTTGCAAATAAAAGCGAAGAATTTCCAGAACGGAATTGCACAATGTCAGAGGTTAACTCAAGTATGGCACCTCATGCTTCCGGTACATCATGGACGCACATAGAACGCCTTGAAGGGGCTAGAAATTATTACGCGTGGAAATTTCAAGTGCGCATGAGTTTGATGCATGATGGATTATGGAGTTTTGTGGAGAACGGGAGCACACAGTCCGGCGATGACGCGAGTGATCAACGCGCTTTGGCACGGATTTGCCTGTCTATTAAAAGTAACTTATATCAGTATGTAAGAAACGCCAAAAATGCTAAAGAAGCATGGAAGAACCTGTCAGATATTTTTGAAGATTCTGGTTTGGTGCGGAGAGTACTCCTTTTACGTCAACTACACAAAGTCGATTTCAATAGTTTCAAGTGCATGACTGACTATATTGAATATATTATGATGCTTGTTCAGCAATTGGCTGACATTGGAAGGGTAATCGAAGATAGCGAAGTAGCCGAAATTCTTTTGAGCAGCTTGTCTTCGGACTACGATCCACTAGTGTCCAATTTGGAAACTGTAAACATAACCAACAAATTGACAAGCGAAGTCGTGCGAGCTCGACTGCTGCAGGAGGAATCACGCAAGGGAGATACAGAAAGCAACACTGCTTTTATATCCAAACAGAAATTTAAAATGCGCTGCCACTACTGTAAGAAAATAGGTCACATGAAGAAGGACTGCTTCAAGCTTAAACGCGATAAGGGACCACATGAGCAAGCAATGGTTGCGAATGGCAACATTCATCGGAATAAAGACTTTTGGTTCGTGGACAGCGGCTGCACATCGCATATGTGTTGTGATAAAGACAGTTTTGTTTCTTTCAGGGAAGTTAATAGTAAGGTTACTATAGCTAATTCGGAGCAGTTAGATTGTAAAGGCATTGGTGATGTGTGCTTATTGCTCAACAATAGTGTTAGGAAACTGAGCAATGTTTTATATGTGCCAGATATCTCCACAAACTTGTTATCAGTAAGTAGACTGATTAGTAATGGTTTTAAAGTAATGTTCGATCGGGGAGGATGTAGAATATTCGATAACAAACAAAACCAGATCGCTGTTGCATATTTACAAAATGGAATGTATGTACTAAATGTGAGTTCATTGGGTGAGTCTTTTTGCAATAAGGTGAGCTCTTCACTCTCTCATGGGGGAGGGACAATGAGTTCCACAGAAGCTACCGCTGACATTTGGCACAAAAGGTTAGGTCATTTGAATTACAGGGATCTAAATTTTATTAGGGATAGGTTTCCTAATACTTCTCTGTTACAGGTTAACACTACTTGTATCCCATGTTTAGAGGGGAAACATGCTGCAACACCTTTCCCCAAAGGACCAAGCAAGGTGGCAGAGAAACCTTTGCATTTGGTTCATTCTGACCTGTGTGGACCTTTGCCATGTAGCTGGGGAGGTGCAAAATATCTTCTCACGTTTACCGATGACTGCACAAGAAAATCCTTTGGATATTTATTGAAAAGAAAATCTGAGGTGAGTGATTGTTTTGTAAATTTTGTAGCTTTAGTTGAAAAACAGACTGGTTTATCGATAAAATGTTTGCGTTCTGACAATGCTGGTGATTATTGTAATGCTAAATTGAAGGAATATTTCAATAAACGGGGAATAATTCACCAAACAACCGTACCATATTGCCCACAGCAGAATGCTATTTCTGAGCGGTTAAACCGTACCTTGATGGAGAAAGCTAGGTGTATGCTACAGCATTCAGGTCTGGATCGTCGTTTTTGGGGAGAGGCAGTGATGACTGCCATCTACATAAAAAACAGGTCCCCAACAGCAGCCTTGGGTGGACGCATTCCAGAGGAGGTGTGGAGCGGTTCAAAGGTGGAACTTGGCCATCTCCGGGTTTTTGGCTGTGTGGCATATGTGAAGGTACCAAGCGTTAAACGCGGTAAGTTGGATCCGAAGAGTAAACCACATGTGTTTGTTGGTTATTCTGAAACCACTAAGGGTTACAGAGTGGCAAATTGTGATGATCCAAGTAAGGTTGTGTTGTCAAGAGATGTAATATTTTTAGAGAGCAGGTTTTATAATTTTGAAAAATTTAGGAATAATAATTATAATTTTATGAATTTTGACATGAATTATAATATGATAAATAATAGTGTAAATGATAGTAACACTAGTGATAATGACAGGAATGAAAGTACTGTTATGCAGGATAGTATGAATGACAGTAATACTATGGTGACTTACAGGAACGAGAGTACTGTGATAAATAATAGTGTGAATGACAGTAACACTAGTGATAATGACAGGAATGAAAGTACTGTTATACATGATAGTGCGAATGACGGTAACACTACTGAAAATGGCAGGAATGAGAGTACTGTGATAAATAATAGTGTGAATGATAGTAACACGACGCAAAATAACAGGAATGATAGTACTGTGATGTATGAAGGTATGAATGAAAGTAATATCAATGTGGAAGTTATGAATGAAAGTAATAACTTAGAAAATATTAGGAAAGATCATAATTATTCTCTAATGTTTTCAGATACTGATGATGACGAGTATCGCACTGTGAGTGAGAGCAGCAGCGGGGAATGGTCTCCAGGACCAGGGTCCGCTCGAGGGGAAGCTGAAGAAGTTTCCACTTTGCCTCCATCACCGTCTGATCAGCGACCAGTGCGCTCAACTCGAAATGTTCGACCACAGAGGTTTGATGATTATGATATGTCATTAATGGTTAATAGTTATGGTTTAGAACCAGTATCATATGAAGAGGCTATATCTAGTCTTGATGCCAACGAATGGCATGAAGCAATGAGATGTGAGTATAATTCACTTATTGAAAACAAGGTTTGGACTTTGGTAGATAGACCTAAAAATGTAAACATTATAAAGTGTAAGTGGGTTTACAAAGTAAAAAATGATGCTTCAGGTAATTTCATTAAACATAAGGCACGTCTTGTTGCAAGGGGATTTTCCCAAATAGAGGGTCTTGACTACTCCGATACATTTTCTCCAGTAGTCAGACATTCCACCATGAGACTCCTATTTAGTATAGCTAATGAATATGATTTAAATATTGACCATATAGACGTAGCAACTGCATTCCTCAACGGTCGATTAGATGAAACCATCTATATGGAGCAACCTAAAGGTTTTAGTATTGATAGTGACAAAGTTTGTTTGCTTCAGAAAAGTATCTATGGACTAAAACAATCTAGTCGCATGTGGAATATTAGAATACATGATGTTTTATGTAAAAATGGTTTTATACAAACTAAAAGCGAACCATGTGTGTATTCTATGAAAAATGATAAAGACCATGTAATTTTGGCTTTGTATGTGGATGATTTTTACTTGTTTTACAAAAAGGATAGTGTATGTAAAGAGAAATTATTGAATATACTAGAAAAAGAGTTTGACATTAAAAATCTAGGCCCCATACAAAGTTACTTAGGTATACGTGTTACTAGAGACAGGAAAAATAGGTTCCTGACACTGGATCAATCTGTTTATATCAAGAATATTTTGAAAAGGTTTAATATGGTAAATTGTAAACCGGTGTCTACACCTATGGTTCCTGGCAATAAGTTATTTAAGGAAAGTGAATGCTTAGATAAAGATTTGTATAAGTATAGGCAGCTTGTAGGTTCTTTGATGTACTTGGCAGTCTGTACACGTCCAGATATAGCGTTCACTTGTAGCCAACTTAGCCAGTATAATAATTGTTTCGGTAAAGTTCATTGGCTGGCTGCTAAGCATTTGTTAAGGTATTTAGCAGGCACAATTAGTTATGGTTTACATTTTGTAAAAAGTAAAGAATTGTTACTATGTGCATATACCGACGCAGACTGGGCTAATGACCATGTGGACAGAAAGTCTTACACTGGTTATGTTATCAAAATTGGCAATAATACTGTTAGTTGGGAATCCAGAAAGCAACGGTCTATTGCATTAAGTAGCACGGAGGCCGAATACATGGCCATATGCGATGTATCTAGAGAACTCTGTTTTATTAAACAATTTTTGTTTGAAATATTGCCACATTGTAAATGTATGAACATCACAGTATACAATGATAATCAGAGTGCACATGGAATGATTGAGAATAAAGAAATATGTCACAAACGCACTAAACACATAGATGTAAGGTACCATTTTGTAAAGGATTTAGTGCAGAAAGGCTTTATAGTTGTTAAGTATTTATCTTCTGAGAAAATGACTGCTGATGTGCTAACTAAAGTTTTAAATACTAAACGACACTGTGAACATGTAGATAAGTTGTGTGTAAAGCCATGTTGATTTTGTTTGTGAAATTCTGTTTGTTGAATGTGCATGGAATTAATTTGTTTTTATATAGAGACAAGATAGCATGTAGAGTTTATTTTGTGAATGTAGAGTCATGCCCGTGTATATTTGAATTGTAATGTAGAGTCCTCTGATTATGGATTGTAGAGTTTTGAAATAATGATAGAGTAAGGTTTGTTTCATTATTTTGTGATAGATTCTAATGCATAAGGGGAAGTATTAGAATTCCACTATTTTGTTAGTATGTATGCCTTATGATCTATCCATCTATCCTGTGCTCTGTCTATGGTTCATACAAGAATTTGTTTGGTCTGTATTGCGTTCTGTCTGTTTTTTTTTTTTTTTGATATCCGCCTTCGATCGATGTACGTAGTTTTTGTCCTAATTACTAAATATAATTTAATCGTTGTGATCAGTGCTATAAATGTTAATGTATCGGATGTATTATGGAAATACAGTGCGTGGTGCATTCGTGAGTCTTATTATTTCACGACCTCTGACGATTCTAATTAGTATAGTGCTTACGCTGAACATCCACTCGCTAAGCAATCAGAACGATTGTAATGCTAATAGTAACACGTGTTTCTTTTTTTTTTCAAAAAGGACAAACTTAGTAACAGTAACCTCAAAGCACACCACCTTTATGATTTTGACAACAATGTACGCCGTCAAACAGATGTTTTAAACGCGCCATCTTGACTCTTAGCGGGCTTAAACTAGGTCCCGATGGTGGTTAATTTTGACAGCTATTTAGGAGTTACTTAGCAACCTCTTAGCGCTAAATCGCGTTTATAGGTGAGAATTTTGTTAATCTGTTGCTTAGCAATTGACTAAAAGATAAGAGGAGTTTATGAGTAAGACTGAAACTCTTTATTGGACACACCAAAAATTAAAAATAAAAAGTTACAGAGAATACATCGATTTAGAAAAAGTGGGGAACAATGGGCTACCTTATCGCTAAGAGCGATGTCTTCCAGGCAAAGGGAGGATTCATCAAAGTCGTAAAGGACGGGGTGCACAAATGCACAATAACTATACTGCATACCTACTAATAGGGAATGAATGTATGAAGGAACGAACGAATGAATGAAAGAATGAATGGGTGTTTATTTATTACAATATTGTAAATACAGATGTTATTACATAAACATAATAGTTCAATACTCTCTACCGTTTCCAGTGTTTAAATATTTTATGCAAGTTGTCGAAAGTATACATAGAAAATTAGATGTCATTTATATAAATTATGGTTATGTCACAAATGTTTAGTTATTTCAATTTATTTAATTTATACTCCGGAAATTCCTTCGTTGAGTAAGCCGAGCATAAAAAAGGTATTTAAGTCGTTTATATTCGGAACAAAGTGACCATTAATATTTCCGTAGAGTAAGTATGGGCCATACTCAGTATAGTCACAAAGATCCTAATAAGGGGGCGTACCGTGAGCTCTTAGCGCGATCCAAAACTGCGCCTATTGGATCGCTTTGTTTTTTTTTGTATGGGGTTTTTGACAAGCGGTCCAGTATAGGCTTTGTTTTGAATCGCGCTAAGAGCTCACAGTACGCCCCCAGATTTGCGAACTGAACAAGACACCAGCAATTACCAATAACATGATGCACTGACGCAGTCAATGCTGCAAAACCGAAACACTCCACACAATTATCGAACGTACCACTCATGAAATAAAGTTCAAATCTCTATCCTTCATGAAGGTCGCAGAACAGGACGATAAAAGCAAGGGCGTCCAATTGTCGTCATCCTGTCGCTCCCCTACTTCCTCCCTGCGTTAGGAGGGATCTTATGTTGAAAGAGTAAGGTCGATATTGCATTGGTAATGTTGAAATCACGAGGGTGAGTTGATAGATGTTTTGTTTGGATTTATAAATAAGATGTCGGCGATAGAGGTACTCCAATAATCCAATAATCCAATAAACCAATAAACCATTATTGGATTAAGACCATATTGTTCAGCTCACAGATTAGAGAAAAAAACAAATGACTATAGTTCAGCTACTGATAGTTATGACAGTACAATATGTACACACACAACCACGCGGCGGTAGAGCACAGAGTATAGTCAATTGTTTTTTCTCTAATCTGTGCGGTAGAGCAACTAAATTAAAAAAAAAATAGAAATGTGAAATATACCTAGTCAATTCAATAGTAAAATGTTTAAAAATCTTAATCGATTAACTCATTCGTAACCTCGTGGAAGATACAAAATGATATAAGTGTAACTCCGAAAAAAAAAACAAAAGAGGTTGCAATTTTACAACTGGGGTAAACAAATTCCATTTTAGGCATTTAGAATAGGCTAGTGTCCTGCTATTCAAAATTAACCACTTAATATTATTTTCTTAAAGTAGGTTAAAAATGAATACTAGAATTGAAAAAATTAGTAAAATCGGTAAATGAGTCACGGAGTAATAAGCTTTTAAAGTTTCTGGAGGGGGCATCGCCTGTCTCTTTCTCGCAAAACAGAGCTTCCCCACAGAGTTACTATGAAAACGCACGTTGTGAAGGCACATGTCACATGCCAAAGAGATTGTATGTAAAGCTACCACAGTTTAGTAATGAGGTACTATTAAGGAGAACGTACTGACGTCACTGCACGTTTGAACTGTTTCTTTATATCATGTATTTTAAAATGCTTGTAACTTTGTCCTTCTTTGCGATATTTAATTATTGTTTTCATGACTGTTTATTTTTTGAGGAATATTATTAATCTGTGCAATAAAAAAATAGCACGACACAAGCCTTTTTGTAAGAGTTGTGAAGTCCAAGCATTTTGCTTGCTAAGTACTATATGGCATTTCGTTACAAATACAAATACAAATACAAAAATTCTTTATTGTATACCACAAAGTACTTAATTAATGTTACATAATATCTGTAGTAGGTATTACAATGGGCGGCCTTATCACTAAAAGCGATCTCTTCCAGGCAACCTTTGGATGGACAGTATTAGTTGAACTAGGAGTAGACGGTAATGAACGTGGTATGACGTTATTTTGCTTTTTAGACATTTTACGAATCAGACTTTCTGATCAGGATGCATGAATTTTGGTGTGGTGATAAGAAAATGTTCATTATATTTTTAAAAATTAGGAATCCAAAATTTTTTTTTTCGGGCAAATTGCCATTTTTACTCAAGCTAACTACTACAATAATTAAAACTAAACTAAACTATCCTAAATTTGGTTTCAAACATTCATTGTCCAAACAACGCTTTCTCAAAACGCACGCCACTTTGTTTTTGTATCTTAGACGATAATGAATAGCTTACCAGTATGCAATATCACACCAGTAGGGTTAGCACGGACTGTGGAAAAAATTGTCTTTCCCCTGTTCTACTCCACTTGACAGTAAAGCAAGTATGAAGAAAGTGATATAAAACGGGGAAAGACAATTCTGTTTACCGTCCGTGCTAATGCTAACCCAGCAGAACCCTTATGCTGCTCTTCTGATGTGTTGTGGCACGATTTCAGCTCTTTAACTTCACACACAGCAGCTGCACTGACCGCTCGAACATCGCACCACTAAACACTTTCGTTAGTCAATTACATTTCGTGAATGTGCTGTAAGTACTTAGGTATTAAATAATCCTGTCCGTCACTGGATCAGCCATGTTGTTGATGATGATGTCACGTAACGAGATAGAGCCGGAAGGTCAGTGCAAACTAAATCTGGATTTTATGATCTAACGTGGTTTATTTGTAATGCCACATTATTTATTATGCCATGCTGATGTATGCAAGCACTACTGTGTTCCGTTGAAAGCACTGTAACGTGTGAAATTACTGGGCAAATGAGACTATGATCTTGATTATTGTAAGTTTCTGTTGTTTTATTAAGTATTTGATAGAGAAAGTTATCCAAAACATTAGTAGTTTCCCCCCTTTTTATGAGTGACTATTCCTTCACGGTTAGTGGCAAAGTGCCGCATTTAACGGAAACAGTAGGCAGTATAAAAAAAATCCATATTATTAAAAATTTTAATAATATCCATTCGCTATCTATTCAGCATAATAATTAATCACATGTGTTATTTTCAAGAAATTAAAACTACTATAAGAACTAGCATGGTTTGCGGCAATTGCGAACATTAGTGTATATTATTTCCGGCGGTTTCAGTAATGTAAACGGAATTAAATTATAATTATAATACAAGGACGGTAACGGTTGCCGGTTCCTTATGTAAATCGTGTGTTATATAATGAACTAAAAGGCTTTTTTAACATTTACTTAAGTAGTCCGAGCGGTATTCTAACCAGTGTGCGTTCGATTAAAAGTCGCATAAGCTATCACTGAGCCACAATCGCTCTATAATAATATAAACCTAATCTAAGAACAACGTGTCTAAAACAGTATTATAAATAATAATAATGTCAAGATAACTTTATTATTCTGTGGCAATACTACGTAATAGGTACTATGTAATGTAATATAATATCTATTCTGTGCCAATAATAAGAGTTTTAAGAGCCAATACAACGCCAAATTGCTTAAAACGGCTTAGCTTGAAGCAGTATCCTGTCAACAATATTGCAACAATGACTTTGAAATTAATATATGGTAAAGTTCAGGACTAATGCTACTGCAAATGTATAGTGAAAACACGAATTAATAAAATTTTCTCGATAGAAAAATATTACAAAGTTACCTCCAAACCGAACAAATAAACAGCGATTATTCAATGAATACTTTAAATAAGATCATGAAACTTTGTATAGTAGTTGAACTAAATATAATGGAGGGCTTATGTATAGCGGATTATTAAAATACCCTTTATATTCAGTGTAATAATAAATTACCTAAACTATTGCGCGTTGGAACCAGTTTAACTCAGACCGCCCCTGCCGCTCGGCCCCTGGCTCATCCCCGCTTTGGCCTAGTACTATACATCTATTCTGTGGCTTTGACTTGAATTCGCGCTGGCCTTGCACAAGCCCTTAAGTTACAAATACAAAAATAATTTGACTCCTCTTAGTTCCTGGGTCCCTAGGCACAGGGAATCCTAGTTAAGGTCCAGGATCTAATTGTATGTACCTAATAATTGAGCGTTATTATTATTATTAATTTACTGACATAAATATTATAACGCTGTTTTAATGAATCCATAGATTCCTGAACTAGTTTTTTACAAACAAAATGCAACGCGGCAATGCTGCCAGCATGTTGCCATTATGTTGTGTAAGTGCCACTGCCAACTGGCAGTAGACTGCTGATACGCTCGCGCTGGCAGTACCTACATTCAAAAATGTATATTACTATTATTACTGTATGTACTCACTATCTCGTGTTGTAAAATATTTATATAAAATCCAGCACTGAGTTTTGGCGGGAACGCGGAAAAGTTCACGTCGGTGCATTGTATTATTTTACAAAACTTATGCTTTTTCCAGTGTTAATGTTTAAAATTGGTGGTGTTTTACGCATTAAGTGCTGAATTACGAGCATGAGTGTGGGCAAGTGATATAATGTAGTGAAACGTGGTTTTTCGTGTTGCTTCCAAAATTCCATAGAAGCCTCTAGTAAAGTTGCCACCACTTTACTAGGGCATGCCTTAGACTGGATTATGACTTAGACTAGACTATGACTACTCTGACTGTGATTATGACTTGACTTTAAGTGAAAATTTCCATAATACGATGAAAAATTACAAAACTTGACACTGGCTAAATACACTATGTGTGGAGCCAAAATATAAGAAAAAAAAAATCCAGCACTGTGCTACTTACTAGCTGTTTACGAAATATTTGAGTTAAGGTGACGAGTAGAGCCAGATGAGTAAGTCCAAATCCATTCAAAGAAACATCAACCTTAACATCGTAGTCTTAAATATCAATTCAGTCTGCACTTCAGCGCGGCGCTTACGACAAAGACAACGCACGAAATGACTGATTTTGACAGTTTTTAATTAATATCTATTTGTATATAGTATTTTTCAAAGTAATTAATTCATCACGACATCTGAATGTTTGTTGCGAATACACTAATTTAGTTTTTGTAAAAATATATTCGGTAGAAGCTCGGCAAAATGGGAACATTCAAATTTTTTGAGGGAGGTTTGCGATTTTTTTCTACAGAGCTTATTTATTAATCTTGTATTATTCGCGGTCATCACAAACGAGTTAATGAAATGAATTACATGATATATTAAATTCAAAGCTCCACGTGTTGTAATTACGCCAGGAAACGTCCCAAAAAACACCTTGTTTGGTCTACCCGCCGCCTTAACTCACACACAACACACGCTCACCCCTACACTTCACACTTCACAATCACTCATTCGCTAGAGAGATGAACATAATTTATAACATGTATAAGTAATAAGGAAGTTCTGTTATTGGCCTTTTTTTGTAATTTTACTTAATATAACTACGTATAAAATCAATTGTATTAGCTGTTGATCTTCTCTTCAATAAATAAATAACTCGTAAATGGGATAGGTACTGAGTCTATAAGCCAGCAGTGGTGATAAAATAGTTCTATTCGTTTACAGGCAATACACGGGTGATTTGTTTTCATTAATAACAGTAATTATAAAAAGTTATTCCTATTTTCTAATAGATGATTATTTATATTTGGTACGTAACACGCGGCTGTAAAAAAAACTACCTAACACTAGCACTTACCTACGCACCTATATGCCTATATGTCATAATACTTGCTTAGTTAAAAAAAAACATCACAGTAAAATCACTCACTTTCCGACTCTCTAACTAGCGTGGATACAAAATAACAATAAAAAATTTATAATAACCTGCGGTGTAGTAACAATGGAATAGTAACATGTTACTGCGAAATCTTAACTATGCAAGCTTATTGTAGGCAATATACAAAGTCCATTCTATTACTGTAACATTTTTTATCAGAAATAACTTCGATTGATTATGTAAGGCAGAGTACACACCAGGGAATGGGAAGTAACGTGTGGTAACAATAGACCACGATAAACACTTATGCTTTTGTGTTTTTGACCGCTCATAGAAAATATCCAGCATTTATTGAAATACTTTTATGCATTTAAAGCATTTACTCAGATACTCATCTATATCTATACCAATATTATAAAGAGGAAAGATTGTTTGTTTGTTTTTTTGCATTGAGTAGGCTCCGAAACTACTGAACCGATTTAAAGAATTCTTTCACTGTTGGGAAGCTACACTTTCCCCGGATGACATAGGCCAGTGGTCGGCAAACCGCGGCTCGTGAGCCGCATGCGGCTCTTTGACTCCTCGGCTGCGGCTCTTCGACGAAATGTTTAGTGCAAGCACAGAATATTACTTAATATGTTGCCTTGTAACAGACAAGTACCTAACCATTTTCAATAAGCAAAAATTTGCATTTATCCAAAACCTAAATGGCCTTCCGATCAATCTTATTTGTCATGAAAATGTGGCACATAACAAAAAATCTAATTTAGAAAGACACTTTTTGACTAAACAAGTCAAAAAGTCCGGTTGGTGATGCAAGAAAGAAGACAGTCGAAGAACTCCAGAGGAGACAAGAAAGGTCAGCTTCTATGTGGGTGCAATCTTATAACAATGTTAACAAAGGCAAGCTCGAGGGTGTGCTTTTAATCCTAACTATTTCCGTAATAACATCACCTACTAAAGAAAAAATTTGGTTGAAAAAATGGCTCTTTGAAGTAATCTCAATTGTATAATTGTTTATATTTGGCTCTTTTGGATGATAAGGTTGCCGACCACTGACATAGGCTATATTATATTTTCAAAAAAATTAGGGATCGTTACTAAAACTCCAATAATGTAACCCAAGGTGTAAAAAAATTACCTAAAATATTCTTTGCATCGTGTGCGCTGCGAAAACTATTAAGGACTTGTGCAAGGTCAGCGTGAATTCAAGCCAAAGCCACAGAATAGATGTATAGTACTAGGCCAAAGCGGGGATGAGCCAGGGGCCGAGCGGCAGGGGCGGTCTAAGTTAAAATGGTTCCAACGCGCAATAGTTTAGGTAATTTATTATTACACTGAATATAATGGGTATTTTAAAAATCCACTATACATAAGCCCTCCATTATATTTAGTTCAACTACTACACAAAGTTTCATGATCTTATTTAAAGTGTTCATTGAATAATCACTGTTTATTTCTACGGTTTGGAGGTAACCTTGTAATTTTTTTTTATCGAGAAATTTTTATTAATTCGTGTTTTCACTATACATTTGCAGTAGCATTAGTCCTGAACTTTACCATATATTAATTTCAAAGTCATTGTTGCAATATTGTTGACAGGACACTGCTTCAAGCTAAGCCATTTTAAGCATTTTAGCGTTGTATTGGCTCTTAACGATAGAATAAACTAATGTAAGTACTTTTGATTTTTTGTTCAAGGTGTCGTGTGTCGTCCGAAAGCAAAAGATAGTCAAGAATAACAGTAACTTCATTATGTAAGACGTATATTTGCTGGATGGGAAGTATTTTATAACTGGCATAACATTATAACAATGAAATTGCGGACACGACGTTATTTTTTATGAATTGAAATTACGTGCGGATGGGTGGATGTAGGTCACAATTTATTCTGTATAAAAACTGTATACTTTAAGATAGTTGTATGTATAATGTTATGTAATTTGAAAAACTGCGTTGCAAATAAAATTAAACGCTGTCCGTAAGCTTGATATATGAGAACGGTAGCAATAATTTGGCTAATTTTTTGTTTTAAAATGTTCAAAATTATCTGAATTAGGATGTTGTACAAAAAAAATTGGTAAAGAGGATTATGGCGAGGACGAAGGGCGAAGGCCGAGCCTGCTACTACGCGAACAAAGTCTCAGGCAAAAGCTAGTACCAATCTAATAAATATAGATCCTGCATGGAGCCACAATGTGGTTGTCATTGTCACCCTAACCGCATAATAATAATAGCTCTTGTCTCTTTGAAGTTGATTCTATATACACAGATCCTATAAAATGTACTATAATATAATAATTTTATAATGAGCAGTTTTCTTTTAGGCATTCTCAGTTTAGTACTCTCATCATCAAGAGATGGCGCTCGCGTATATTTCGGCATTTACTTTTTGATCATTATCATGGCAGTGGAGAAGGGAAGATGAAACGGCGAACAGAGGCAGGTGCGCCAGCACCTGACTCTATTCTTTTCACCTTCATCCATTCATCCTTTTCCCTTATCTTTTCCGCCCTCCTTTCTCTCTTTCTCAAAGTACAGGATAGGAGTGGCTTTGAACCTAATACTGAAGGTTGAATGTCTGTAATTTCTGAACCACAAAACCGACGACCTTGAAATATTGACGAGGTAATATTTAAAGTACCCCCTTTCTAACAAAAAAAGAATGAATGAAATCGGACCACGCATTATTGAATTACTACTAAGTACATATTTTTACTTTCATCCCCTTTCCCGAGGGAACCGTGCTGAATTTCGGGATTAAAAGTATCCTATAGCCTACCTCGTAATATGAACTCAAATCATGCCAAGTTTCATTTGAATCCATTCAGTAGTTTCGGCGTGATGCTTAGCCAAGTTACAGAAAGACAGACAAAAATGAAAAAAAATATAGTTTTGGCTTTAACATAGATAATAGGACTCCAAAATTTTTTTCAAAATATTCTTTGATGTACAGAGTCGGACCTGTTACAGTTTTATTATAAGTAAGTATTATAGGAGAAGATTTCTGCAAAACTGTAAATACTACATTAACGGCGGTGTTACTATTATTTATTCTGTGACATTACTAGGAAGTTTTGTACACTACAAAATCCATAAAATGTGTACACCGCTTAAAATTGAGTACATTTCTGCTAACAATAAAATTAAACTAGACATTTTTAAAGTGAATCTTAACGTCTAAGTCGTAAAGATAGAAATGGCTTGTAAAATAATATGATTTGCTGCAAATCACAAAATGGGTTCCCTGACGAAGATAAATTGTATGATTTTAAACGATTTTTTCCGGGTAAATTGTAAAAGCAAGTATGACTTCGGCTTTAGAATAATAAAGCTGATGTAGAGCTACATTTTTATTATGTTATTTACATATTAAATGGTTATTTATAATAATGAAACGATAATTCTAAATAATTAAAGACCGCCATAATAGACTAGTGACGGTCAACAGACTCATATATATATATAATAATTAAGTAGGGGTAAGTACTTACTCCTACTTATGTGTAAGATTTACGTAGGTATTATAACCTATTTACTTACCTATGTAATTGTTTATTGAATCTACTCTATACTATAGGTATACCTATAATATATTCAGCCCACTTAAAAAAAGGAAGAGAATCTCCAGTATTTGTATTCTATGACATACATTAAAACCGAATAAAAATAAACACCCTTTTTCTATATTTATCCCATAAGTAAATATTCAAATTGAGAAATTCCTCCTTTTTAAAGTTTAAAATACTTGCGTAAATGCTCGAGGATCTATTTTTTATGTGATCGTTGGGGGTCATTTTGTTTTTTTTTCCAGTACGTGCTTGAATAATTTACGTTTCAATTATTTGTCCATCGTTTATACAATATAATACAAACCAGATAAAAGTATCAGGAAGCAGATAATGTTATTTAGCATTAAGTTCATCCACGTAAGTACCTACACCTTTGTGCAAAACTATTAAACAAAAAATAAATAAATAAAATATAATTTGTATGTATAGTTGATACCATCTACAATTTCTTGCAAACTCATCACCCAAAAACGTATTACAGAACCAATGAATAGAAAATCAGGTTTATGAATAGTTCCGTCACAGTCCTGCCTCTCATGAATAGCAGCCACTGGACCGAGGAGAACGCTGATTCGATATCTGATACCTACAGGAAAAATGTATTCGATACCTATGTTAATTCTATACACTCCTACTGCAGCAAATCTTTCTATGTTTTTTTTGTATTTATACACTTTATTATTCATATAAGTAGGGTTTACTTGTTATTTGAACGGGTTTTTTTAATTGGGCCGGAAAATAAATTTAATTAAATAAATTTATTCGAGCCACCACACACAATGCAACCGAATTAAAAACGAGAAAATCTAATTAACATTAGAATTTGTTATGATGTACTTTGTTTATATTTAATGAACTATATGCCTATATGAATGAAGTCTAGCTATACTATAGGTACATTGGTCTGTCTATTGACCGTTGCTGGCATCTAAATAGTCCAATATGCCAAAACTGGCAGCCCACTTGCCAGCATGCAACATGCTGGCAGCACCGTCCCATCCGTCTCGTATGCTGCCAACTGGCAGTGACGTCTAGGATGCTCTATTAGCAAGTCCTTTGACTATTGGCTATTGACTAAAGGCTGAAGTCATAAGTTTAGTCTTGTTACCATTTCATAGTTATTGTGATGAAGTTAAAATGAACTTCTCTTTACCCATGATGACCCTGATAAAAATGAATGTCAAATAATCTCAAATATATTTGGTATCGCAAATGCACTTTTAATAAGTTAAAATCAAAATATTTTTTCAATATTTTGATTTAAATTACTGTTCTAAGCTAAGGATATAAAATGACAAAGGCTTAATGTTAAAATACACTTGGCTGAAGACTCTTAAAATGGCAATGGGCAGGCCACATCATCGCTCGCAGAACCGACAACCGATGGGGAAGAAAAATAGACATATATGATCTATGGCATGAAAGGTTCTTGAGTGGAGACAACGAACCGGAAGACGCAGCGCGAAGGCTCCCCAGCCCCACTAGGACCGACGACTTGGTCAAAACCGCGGGGATCCGATCGATGGTTGCAGTGAACGTCTTCAGGCTGATGATGATGATAAATTGATGATAAATTAACAGGTTTTGATTGCCCCTGTATGCTGGCGTTCAGGCGACCGAGCCCCTAATTTTACGCTATCTCTGTCTCACAGTGTAGCGAATGGCTACATTAGAAAGAGACAAAGAAGTATTCACCTGAACATGTAAGATGGTGGTACCCGACATTTGATACCACTGGGATATTTTACTGGCGTCCTTTTACAACCGCAAACCACCTGCTTGTTGATTATATTATACCAGCCGGTTTCAATAAAGGAACTATGGAATGAAACTGTCAATGGAATAAAATCTAGCAGTTTAGATTGGCCAGAAAAATAACTAAGAAGGCCGTCCTGGCATTTGAAAATGTTATTGCCGTCGCTCTGCTATCTGCAATTAGGTATAATAGAGCCAATAGAGCCTGTGAGTGAACTTACATTTTAGCGGTTTGGGCGAAACCTAAACCTGATTTTGGTGTCAATTGTTTGGATAGATTATAGGTACCTAATTATACGATAGTAGCGTACGAGTTTTCGGCCTAAAACGTAGAGATAGTCGATAGAGATCTATGTCTACCTACCCACATAATGTTGTACTGAGAGCATCTTATCATTTAGACAAAAATCAAATCTATCGATCGTATCTTATCTAAAAGGGTATTTAGGTACCTACTTACATAATGTGCTCTACTATTAACTATTGTAATTAGGTAAATATATAGTTTATTTACATAAATAGAATGTTAACCATGTAGCTTCATAATCCATACTGACTCTGTCAATGACTCTAATGAGGCTTAGAATACATTCAAAAGGTCGCAACCTCAATTCTCCCGTTTCTGGTTTCGCAGCTTCCTTTCACGTGTAACTTTTATTTGTCTCGAGCCAAAACGCAACTTTTTATTACACCGATGCACCGTTATCTTCATCATGCCCAAAAACGTGAGCTAAAACACCGATGGATGCCTAATTAGTCGCAAGAAACGCCTCCACGGAAGGCAATTGTCTTTTACGACTGTGAAACGTCGGAAATCCTTGACAGACGTCAAAATTTTCAGCAAGAATTTTGCATCAAAATTACTGTGTAACAAAAAACATACCGGTGAATATCTCTCGTCTTCAGGATTGAGAAGATCACCCACTGAAGATGCTTTCGCCTGGTTCGCCAGATGCCTCCTGCTATTCAAGACATAGGACAATTCATCCAGGTAACGTAGCGTTAGATTGGCCATGGTCACTCACTCACTGCGATCACTGTATGCAATGCACTGCTCGTATGTCGTATTCACGTAAACGCACTGTACACTTGGTTGGACGCGCGATTACGTGTTGGCTCAGCCATCGCTGGTACTCGACTGAATGGCTGAGGAACGACACGACACGACTGCGCGGGGTCGGCAAAGATGTGATAGTGTAGAGAATGTAGAGATCTTCTGTAGGAAAACCTTGGCTGAATGATTAGACCAAAATATACCACGATCAAAATCCGTGGGCTTAAACTCGAGTCAAAGGATTTAGGACTGTTTGCTGGACTTGATAAGAAACTGGAGTTCAAAAGCTAAGACCATGTACTTAAATAAGGCAAATTCTGTGGCTAAAAGTAAGACAATAGGTCAATTTCGTTTACGCTGAAATAGTAATCGTATATTTTATTTAACACTTAATTCATATAAAATAATCAAATTCAAATATTCAATTTTTTTAAATTGCATTTATGTACAGTTTCAGTGTCAGGTCTTAATAACTAAATAACCAAGCTTATAAGGTAGGTAGGTACATGAACCCAATAAGGGCTTTTGCAATTTGCAAGTCTTGCAACTAAGTGCGGGTTGTATACTAATACCTATAGTTTTTGAGATTTCAAACAGTCCATAGTATTAACATTTCATTTCAATTCGTTTATGTGAAAATATAGAATTAATTAAGTAGTAGGTATTAGTTAAAAAGTTACCAATCTATTGTATCGCCCCTATCGGGGTATTTAGCCCATTGAAGTCACCTGAATTTAAAACAGAGTCTTTATTCGAAATCATTGCAAATTTTATATCTATATAAGTGCTTGAAAAACAAACGAAATAGCATCACCTTTATCTAAATCTACCTAATTAAATTAATGAAAACAAAGTACTTATGGGCTTATAATAGGTAGGTATTAAGGTTCTGGGGATTCCTAGATAGGTACTCATTAGCATTTAAATACAGTTTTTGCTGATTCAAAACATGGTTACTATTATAATTTCTATTGTAACATTAGCGCTGCAACAGCATAAACTAGGTACAAACCTATGTTTTGTTTTGAACTTTCACGGTTGTTCACTAGATTTTTAATAGTAGACCTACGGAATCTTTATTGTGACTGGAATTATTTCTGATTTCTCGATATGCCGGCATAGTTACATTTCTACTTTGTGGTTACATGCACTATGTTCACGGGTAGACTGAAGATGCGGGTGGATGATAATAAAGCGCGCGCGGTAAAGATCCCGTAAGTATAAAGTACTTACTACTAAAAATATGTGATATTTATGACCAAAATATAGAAATAACAAGGCAGTAACAAATAAAGGTAAACTAAATAAACAACGATTTAGCTTTCTTTCGATGCCATCGCTCCGTGCCTCAGAGAGCGCACGCTTCGATCAGGGGTACACTGATCGAAGAGCGCACGTTAAGCCGTCGTCGGTCCCGGTTGTCATAAGAACATCTATTTCAATCGTTACAGGTAGTCAGCCAGTCAGACGTCTGATAGAATCTGAAACCTGGTCTAACCATGTCTGTTACTGGTCTCTTATGGGATGCGAGGTCAGATGGCATCATGGCAGTCGCTGGTGTAATACTGGTAGCTCGCCGCTACAGATTAGATTGGCCGACCCCAATAACAAATGGTAAAAGGCAAAGAGGATGATGATATTTATAAGTCGTCATCACCCCAACACGTTTCCATAGTTGGGAGTTGGGACACGGGTTTTCTCTTACATGGACAGAGTGAAGGCACCATATATATATATACACCATAGGCTAGTCGTGCTTCGCTATGAGCGCTATGGTCCATAGCGCTCATAGCGAAGCACGACTAGCCGTTTCTAACCGATCGGCAACGTCCACTGCGGTCACTACTTTGATGGGTGACCGCTACAGCAAAAAGTTGTATTTACAAGTGAGCGCTACCGTGCTTCGGAGGGCACGTTAAGCCCGTCGGTCCCGGCTGTTGTCGTAAGACAATAGTCGTTAAGCTAATAAGTCGGAAGCCTTTGGGTGGCTTAAAAATCCTGACACCAGGGCTGACCACTTGCCTACACAAGAAGAAAAAGAATACACCATCTCTAACTAAGTGCAAAATGGTGGATGATACAGTCATGTTCTCGAATTTTGTGATTAAAATATACCAGTTTCCTTCACGTTGTCAGAGCGTAAGCACCTATTTTGCAAATTGGACTCAGAAAATCCCTGACGGCCTGACACTAGCCGATTTATATCTTTCTCTATTGCTCGATTTGTATTATTTACCGCCTGTACTTTACCTGTACTTCGTTTATGACAGCGTAATTTCTAAATGTATAAGCATTTTTCCGATTTTCGCATCTGTCTCTTTTATCTTTGCCGCAATTGCATCTAAGTTTCGCGTTCCATTTTCTTCGGTGTCTGACGATTCTACGTTTCCTATGTATTACGTAAATGCTTATATTTACTACACAATCTATTTCATCTGTGGTTATACCTAATAACTACTTGAATATAACTTACGAAATAGCGTATAAAACCAGTAATGCAAAGACTTGAATGACTTTTGTCCGCAATTAAAATATATTCAATAGTGTTTTTGTTTATTTTTTACAAATTTTTTTAATCACAGAATAGAACCATTATGCTGTATTTTTTCTACGCCCATTTGATAAATAATATGTACATATTAGTATTTTTAGGGTTCCGTACCCAAAGGGCAAAACGGATCCTTTTACTAAGGCTCCGCTGTCTGTCTGTCTGTCCGTCTGTCACCAGGCTGTAACTCACCGTGATAGTTAGTTAAAATTTTCACAGATGATGTATTTCTTTTGCCGCTATAATAACATATACTAAAAAACAGAATAAAATAAATATTTAAGGGGGCTCCCGTACAACATACGTGATTTTTTCAAAGAGGTATTACAAAGAGGCATAGTGTACTACGCATAGAAGTCTTTGGATTTTTTGGTAGTGTACCAGATGAGTCATAGATGGCGCTGCTTTAAATAGTACTGCTAATCAACACTCGATGGGAGGGATAGATAATGGTACGGATGGTAATGGTACTCGTAAATCTCGTAATGTAGAGGAGGCGGTCTCTACATTACAACAATAACTAATCATTGTCACTTTACTCCATTTTGAATTAAAAAACTAACCTGAAATATGCGAAAAAAATGTCCTGTAATTTTTCACAGGAGAATAATAATAATGATTACCTAAATAAACCGTAAGCGTAAAAATATTTACACTTATTCTGCAATATTGGAAAACCGATCTTCGAGAATAATATTTACGCTATTTTTATTTGTTCTATGACTGCTTACCCAGTTACGAGTTGCAATTTTATAAATGACAAATCGTCGTAACGACTAGATTAGAGATAAACTTGTGGCGTTGGCGTGGCCCAAGTGTTAGCGTTTGCTATGAAAGTTTTTTTTTAATTTATTGATGCTATAATAATCAAAAAGGGTTTTGTCGCTTAGCGACCACACAGTTATTGACCACTTTATGAAACTCTCATTGTACTTTTATGAAGCAATTTGAAGAGAGTCAAATAGCATTGGCTTTCCAGTTTGGAGTTAAGGTGATTGATTATTTTTTCTGTTTTTCGTTTTATTTACTATTTGATACTATTTTTACATATTTTTTTACAACTAATTAGGCCCGCATTTGACCGCAGTCTCACCTGATGGGAAGTGACGATGCGATCTACGATGGTACATGCTTGCCTAGAAGATACGTATTCACTCGCGACTTGAAGAGCTCCAGATTGTACTTATCGGGAAACAAGGACACTGGTAAAGTATTCCATTCCTTGGCTGCTCGGATTATAAATGTCGAGTCAAACCGCTTTGTGCGAATTGAAGGAATATCAACCATAAATGGATGGCGTGTAGCTGTACGTCTTATCGTCCGATGGTGAAACGGAGATGGTGGAATTAGATTGTGTAGCTCCGCAGCACACTCACCGAAATGTAACCTGTAGAACACTGATAAGCTGGCAACTTTACGACGGTGCTCTAAGCTCTGGAGTCTAGCCCTCACCATTGTATCGTCACCTATGAGCTTTTTTGCTCGCCAAGTCCAATCGAGTCCAAGGCCTGAATATGAATATGACTACTGACACGATGACTATTTTGACACGTTACGTCGCACTGGGCTTTCAAAAATAGTGCTATATGTTGATTTTGTGCGTAGACCATGCCTTAAGCCCGATGTCCATTTTTTACTACCGGTCATCATCATTATCATCAACAGTGAAGACGTCCACTGCTGAACATAGGCCTCCACCAGAGCGCGCCACCTTGAGCAGCTGCTCGCCTCCTGCATCCATTCACCAGATCGTCGGTCCACCGAGTGGGGGGCCGGCCTACGCTGTGTCTTCCGGTTCGTGGTAACCACTCGAGAACCTTTCTTCCCCATCAGTTGTCAGTTCTACGAGCGATGTGGCCTGCCCATTGCCATTTCAACTTGCTAATTCTAAGAGCTATATCGGTCACTTTAGTTCTCCTGCGGATCTCCTCGTTCCGGAACTTATCTCGCAGGGAAACACCGAGCATAGCTCACCGGTACCGGTAGATAAATGTAAATGCACTTAAAGCTTAGACACTAACCCCCTTACTAATCAAAATTGTAAAGCGGAAGAAAAGTTATTTAGTGTTTTGTATTTCTCTGTTGAGTTTCTAATGGGCAAAGATAAAACAAAACACTGAGTAGCTATTACACTGTTAGGCTGTGTTTATTGATAAAGAGGTAAGTATGTGTTAAATGAGTAGCCGCCCCTCGCTCATGACTTGATCCACTCCCTTCCAATTTCGCAAGTGCGAGATCGTCACACGGATTGTTGTCGGCGAGCGGCTGTATTCCGCACCTAATTATAATCATAATAATTATAACAACTGCACTGGTTTTGTTAATAAACGAGATATTAATTATAATCATAAATAGCGCAGTTAGCATTATTGTTTTACTAGGCGTGTAGTTTGTTCAAAATACAATGAATGTCCGGACCTAGTCAACTAACTCTAAGCAACATAGATGCAAGTTTAAAACTGCACTGGTTTTGTTAATAAACGAGATATTAATTATAATCATAAATAGCGCAGTTAGCATTATTGTTTTACTAGGCGTGTAGTTTGTTCAAAATACAATGAATGTCCGGACCTAGTCAACTAACTCTAAGCAACATAGATGCAAGTTTAAAATGGATTATCTAGGTTCTAGGTACACCAATTCTATTTATATTTTACAATTACAAAATCATCACTATTTTACGTCTTTTAGCCGTGTGCCGTGTGGTTTCGGGCGGTGTGAGAATAGATAGGAAAATTTGAGTTTGCCGCGCTAGTGAAACGTTCCACCTTAACTTCCTTAAAACTTGATTAAACAGTTTCCATTACACAATAAAGAACCCTTATTTGGCTGGTAATATTATTTCACTTTCATTTGAAGCTATTAAAATGTCATAACCGCCCCATAAATATAAGGTTGCCATACCCGAGTCACGTCCGGTACAATAAAATCACAGATTATATTTCATGTGTCAAAAAATAATAAATTCAATTTTACTTTTGCTGTGTCAGTCTGTATTAGTTACTATAGCTGCTGCCCACGCCGTTATTTTATTAATTTAAAAGTAAAGAAAGGAGGTGCAATGGTGGCCGAGCGGTAACATGTGCGCTTCACAATCTTACGGCGCTGGCTTCGATCCTCGGCCCTGTACCAATGACTTACTTACGTCATAAGAACATCTATGGCAATCGTTACGGGTAGTCAGACGTCTGATAGAATCTGACGCCTGATCTAACCATCCCTGTTACTGGTTCCTTATGGGTTGCGAGGTCAGGTGGCAGTCGCTGGTGTAATTCTGGTAGCTCGCCTCTACAGGTTACATTGGGAGCCGACCTCAATAACAAATGGGAAAAGTCAAAGAGGATGATGATGATGATGATGAAAAAGTAAGGAAAGGCTCAAATCAAGCAGACCCAAGTACAATAGCTAACACTAAACAATAACCGATATGAATGCTCTGCGTGCTACCTACCATTGTTTCCGGCGCTTTCTCTCGCGACTTAATTACTCTGTGACGATTTGTTACGTCATGATGTAATGTTGCATACGTAACAGAATAGGTCGGGAAAAAACTATTTTCGTATTTTGTACGTACGAGTTTGAAATCGTTTTTTTTGTTTGTACGATTGTATATACCTCACTGGTTTGGATATAGCTAGAAGAAGGCAATTTAAAGCAATATAATACGTTAAAAAACTAACCAAGTGCGAGTCGGACTAGCACACGAAGGATTCCGTACCATTATCTATAAAACGAGCAAAAAAAACCTTTGTTGTATGGGAGCCCTTAAATATTCATTTTATTCTGTTTTTTAGTATTTGTTGTTATAGCGGCAACAGAAATACATCATCTGTGAAAATTTCAACTAACTATCACGGTTCATGAGATATATCACATGAACCTGGTGACAGACGGACAGACAGACAGACAGACAGACAGACAGGGGAGCCATAGTAATACGGTCCGTTTTACCCTTTGGGTACGGAACCCTAAAAAAGCACAACTTATCACAACTGTGACTTCAAAAATTCCATTACATACATTACATATCTATTCTGTAGTGCAATTATATTGGTTCAAGTATGAAAAATTATAACGTCAAAAAACCCTACTAGGCAATGGTGTCGATTCGGCGGCACACCGACTAACCTAAATTTTCTCTAATTTTAATTTAGAGCTGTCAAACACCACTTTGCTATTCAGACATGACACCTCTAACTAAAATTTAGAGACGATACGTCTAAATTACTCAACTTAGTTTACAGGCACGTTAAAGCCATTCGGCGGACACATTTTAGAGAAGTTTGTGCCTAAAATTTAAACGTAAAATGACAAAATAGACGGCACCTAAAACATGGCGATTAAAATTACATACATAAAAAATCCAGTAATTTCTGTTAAAAATTGTTGCTTCGTGATAAGAATGCACGTCCCTGATATTGCACAGCCCGTATTGTACGACCAGGAATGTACGGCCCGTAATTGGTGTACATTATGGCTTCTAAATATCAGACTGTGCAATACAGGTCGCAAAATATTGCCTGTGCAAAACAGCCTGAAGACGTCCACTGCTGAACATAGGCCTCCCCCACAGAGTGCCACTTTGAGCGGCTGCTCGCATCGTGCATCCATCGGCTCCCCGTGATTTTCACCAGATCGTCGGTCCACCCCGTGGGGGGCTGAGCTAGTTTTATACGCCTTTACTATAACTCATCATCATCATCATCATCATCACCATCACCATCATCCAGCCTGAAGACGTCCACTGCTGAACATAGGCCTCCCCCACAAAGTGCCACTTTGAGCGGCTGTTCGCCTCGTGCATCCATTGGCTCCCCGTGATTTTCACCAGACCGTCGGTCCACCCCGTGGGGGGCCGGGCTAGTTTTTTACGCCTTTACTCAACTCAATACAACAAAACGTCATACGTCATATTTATTGATCACTTTTTACGATCATTAGGTAGGTAGGTACCTACTTTAAATAAATAACGTATATAAAATAAATGCTTGCTTTGTCTGCAGATTTTCTATCACCTAGTACAGCTACTCGACACTAGAGGCGCGAGTGGCGTCACTTCATTTAGTTGCACGGCTAACAGTTCTAAATTAAGTTCAACGTAAATACCGAATAGCTTTTGTGACGCTTGGCGACTAAACTAAAATTTTAAAGTGGGCTAAAATAAGAGATCTCTAAAACCACCGAATCGACACCAATCTCATTTATCAAGCATCCCTTTCACATTTGCTAAAAATTGGTCTAGGGCCTAGACCACTTTTTAGCAAATGTTCAGTCATTGATAGGTACATGTACCTAGTCGGTACCTAAGTACTTACCGTTAGTTTCATAGAAAGAGAAAACACTGAGTAGTTGTTCCACAATCCACTGATAAAGCTGTGTTTATTAATAAGGGGATGAACATTCAATTACTTAATGCCGATCAATCCTAAGCCTTCGTGATTTTTTGCAGAGAATGCGAAAGGTTCACCTAATCATTTCACAATTTTGGCACACAACTTGATACTTTACCTACACAATTTCACAAAAGCTTACAACATGTGTTTTAATTTTATGTGTGTAATTTAAAATTCATTAACTGCATACAATCGTAGAATGGCTCTACATTGCATACCGAAATTACAAAAGTATACACTGTATAGTGTCTGGCAAATAATATAGTCGAGCGAACTGATATCGAGATGTAGAGTAGAGTAATATTCATATGAAGTCTAACAGTAACACAGCGCCACTAGCGGCAACATATGTAACTAAGGATTTCATACAACTACTTTACGATACTAGGTACTTAGGTCCGTATTAGAGTAATAGAAGAAGTATTATAATTGATATTGTTAATAATGATAACTTTATGAGTGAAATCTTGTGTTGACCAGCTAGGCGATCATGTAACTTGTTGGCAACCGATAGAAACACAAAAATGTATGGATTTGACAGTTGCAGTACGCAGCTTATGTACAGAGTTACTATGGAAATTTTCAAATTTGGATTGAAATTTCTTTTGTTGCATTGCTATCAAAGTTACATGATCATCCCGCAGAGCTAGGTATTATTTAGTTGGTTAGATTGTAAGTTTATAATGTGTTTTGTTTTAATTTTTTGTATTCCTATGTGTGTGTATTATTATTTGAAATGTTATGGGTCTAAATTGCCTGAAAGAAATGTATTTTATTTTATTTATTTATTATATTATCTGTGACCAGAGAGAGATTCACGACTGACAGTAGTTCTGTAATACGGGAGTGCGATTCAAACTCAGGTCGGCGCTAAGAGGTAAGCGGTGTGCGCAGCGTGCGGGGGGCTTGCAGCACACTTCACATCCGCCATATAGTTTGAATCACACTCTACCTACTTGATGTGCGTGCTATTTTCCGCTACAGGCGGCACAGCGGCCCTTTTTGCGTGAACATACCTACCAGTAGGCACAGTAAGTACGTATTCGAATAAACTTGTACGTAGGCCGTACAGATTACAGGTAGAGGCTTTACCATGTAATTATTAGGAACTCTAATATCTTTGTAGAGATATACCTATCTTTATAAGTACTTAGTTCTTTATACTTTGAAATCCATTCAATAATAGAGCTTTTCTTTCAAATGGTATTTTGTAACTAGCCAGGGCTCAACTTTTTGCCTGTCACTGTAAATGCTGCGTAGAAACATTACCCACTTTTATTTATTGGGCAAGTAAATTAATTGCCTCAAATAATTGTACGTGTTTACTTATTTAAGTCCCGTGTGGTCCCGGTTACGAATAGGACCACTCCATCTCTTCCCGTGGGTGCCGTAGAAGGCGGCTAAGGGAATATCCAGGGAATGGGTCGCAGCGTTCCCCTCGGTCTTGGTGGCAATCAATCTTCACCTACTGCGATCACCAAGCCGCCTGCCAAGCGTGGTGATTATGGCAAACCCCCCCCCCCCCCCTAATGACAAGCACAAATAAAAACGGCCCCCAGTCCCCGGCAGCTCTGCTATCCCGTGGCTACGGTAGCGGCCACGGTAACGGCAGGGCAAGGGGTGCGAAGAATCCCCGGCAGACGCCCGGCTACCAACCCCAACGACGACCCCTGGCCCTGGCAACACATAACGTGCGCACACTGAAGGCTGACGAAAGGATGGTCGAGCTAGAGGCGGAGATGGGTAAGTTACGCTGGGATGTAATGGGATTGTCAGAAGTCCGAAGACAGGGACAGGACACGATAATCCTAAATTCCGGTAACTTATTCTTCTACCGGGAGGGAGACCAACTCTCCCAAGGGGGTGTCGGGTTTCTCGTCCGCAAGCGATGATGAAAACCGGTAGCGATCACCGTATTGTTAGAGGCACATTGAATATCAATGTTAAGCTCGAAAGGTCACGTCTGGTGAAGTCTACGCTCCGTCCAAATCCTGTCCAAATCCAAAACCCCGAAGGCTTTCAGCTGGAACTCCAAAATCGCTT
Source organism: Ennomos quercinarius (assembly GCA_910589525.2). Classification (NCBI taxonomy): domain Eukaryota; kingdom Metazoa; phylum Arthropoda; class Insecta; order Lepidoptera; family Geometridae; genus Ennomos; species Ennomos quercinarius. Next base: position 2,375,397 of record OU342509.1, read on the forward strand.
CCAGTGCCTAGCCGACTGTAACACAGTGGACGAGCTAAACGACGGGTTGGTGGAAACTGTCCAAGCTGTTGGATCGAAATTCTTTAAGACCCAACGCCGAAAGAAGACTCAAAAGCTCTCAGAAAAAACTCTTGAGCTAATGGCCGACCGGAGCGAAATGAAGCTGCAGTCTTCAGTTGATATGTCAGCCTACGGTGAACTCAATAGACGAATCTGGAGTTCCTTGCGACACGACTTGCGTGCTCTTAGTACTTCACGTATTGAGGCCGCAATTGAGCGGAACCAAGGCTCTAAAGTGTTCGCAAAGGATTCGTCTATTGGGCAACACCAAATGACAAAACTGAAGACCGAAAATGGTAGCGTCATTTCATCCAAGCCTGAGATTCTGAGAGAGATCGAGAACTTCTATGGACAGTTATACACCTCGACACGTAAGCCCGCTACTAACACAGCTCAGGACATCAGAGCCAAGTTAGTCCGACACTATACCGAAGATATCCCGGACGTCAGCCTGTACGAGATTAGAATGGCCCTCAAACAGCTTAAAAACAACAAGGCACCAGGTGAAGATGGAATTACGACCGAACTTCTGAGAGCGGGTGGTAGACCGGTACTTTTAGTCCTCCAGAAGTTATTTAATTCTGTCATCCTTGAAGGTATAACGCCAGAGGCATGGCACAAGAGCGTGGTGGTGCTCTTCTTCAAAAAAGGCGATAACACCTTATTGAAGAACTATAGGCCCATCTCGCTCTTGAGTCATGTGTATAAGCTGTTTTCGAGAGTCATTACGAATCGTCTCGCACGCAGGTTTGATGAATTCCAGCCTCCCGAACAAGCCGGTTTCCGAAAAGGCTTTAGCACCATAGACCACATCCATACGCTGCGCCAGATTATACAGAAGACCGAAGAGTATAATCGGCCGTTATGCCTAGCGTTTGTGGACTATGAGAAAGCCTTCGATTCAATCGAGACTTGGGCGGTGCTGCAGTCCTTGCAGCGATGCCAAATTGACTATAGGTATATCGAAGTTTTGAAGTGTTTGTACAGTAAGGCCACTATGTCAGTCCGACTACAGGACCAGAGTACGGAACAAATTCCATTGCAAAGAGGCGTGAGACAGGGAGACGTTATTTCTCCGAAACTGTTCACAAACGCATTGGAGGATGTTTTCAAGCTCTTGGAGTGGAAAAGATCTGGCATCAACATAAATGGCGAGTACATCACTAACCTTCGTTTTGCCGATGATATAGTCATAATGGCGGAATCGCTCGAGGACCTTAGCACCATGCTCAACGACCTCAGTAGAGTCTCCCAGCAGGTTGGTCTTAAGATGAATATGGACAAGACAAAGATCATGTCTAATGCTCATGTTCCACCTATACCGGTAATTGTTGGGAACGATACTCTCGAAGTTGTCGACAAGTATGTCTACCTAGGACAGATTGTCCAATTAGGTAGGTCCAACTTCGACAAAGAGGTGGCGCGAAGAATCCAACTCGGCTGGGCAGCGTTCGGGAAGCTTCGTCCTATCTTTTCGTCCAAAATACCGCAGAGCTTGAAAACGAAAGTTTTCAATCAGTGTGTGTTGCCAGTGATGACTTATGGAATTGAGACATGGTCTCTTACTGTTGGCCTCATTAGTAAGCTCAAAGTCGCGCAGCGAGCTATGGAGCGAGCTATGCTCGGTGTTTCCCTGCGAGATAAGCTCCGGAACGAGGAGATCCGCAGGAGAACTAAAGTGACCGATATAGCTCTTAGAGTTAGTAAGTTGAAGTGGCAATGGGCAGGCCACATCGCTCGTAGAACTGACAACCGATGGGGAAGAAAGGTTCTCGAGTGGCGACCACGAACCGGAAGACGCAGCGTAGGCCGGCCCCCCACTCGGTGGACCGACGACCTGGTGAAAGCCGCGGGGAGCCGATGGATGCGGGAGGCGAGCAGCCGCTCAAGGTGGCGTGCTCTGGGGGAGGCCTATGTTCAGCAGTGGACGTCTTCAGGCTGTTGATGATGATGATGACTTATTTAAGGCACTTGTGGTGTCATTTATATGTAAACTGAGGCATTGGAGAAATAAGTAGGTACCGAAACAAAAATCTAGATCTATCAACTTATTGATAAGCTAGAAATATTCGACGTCAGATTACACTTAGTTTTGTAAATATTTGTTCCCGTGCAACTCCGTGGTACTCCGTTTAGTTGCAAAATTGTCCAGTTGGGAATCCGTTCAGTTGCAAATCTGTCCAATGAGAATCCGTCTATTTGCAAATCGGTCCAGTTGAGAATAGAAATATAACGCTTCTAAGCATATACATAAAAAAAATTAAATAAACAAATAGCTTACATCATAGTTATAATAATTATTAGAGAACGCGGTTTAGAAAACTTGAATTAAAAATTTAGATAAAAATTTAGACATTCTAAGAACCACTTTCGTTTGAGTCACTTTCCTTGTTTGCTTCGGGGTTTTCGGGGATCAAATAAATTATAACACTCCACTATGCTTGCTTTGGAGGTCAAAAGTGATCAAATACCTATGGTGCTATGGATTGTCTGATATATTCGGAGTTATGACGTAATTATAGGTTAGATTACTTATCTCTTTTTGAAAGTCGGTAAAGGGTTCTAAGTTCGTTCGTTAGTCAGTGAATAAAAATAAGTGCAAGTAAATAATTGTGTAGGTAGGTACCCAATTTAGAATCTTAAATAAACAAATAAGGCATAAAGGTGGGTACACAAAAACCATTCCACACTTCCGCTCATCCGTAATTTTTAATATCCGGTCCTATAAAGAAAAAAAAACATGCAATATCAACCTTAGCCGATTGTTAATAAAGAACTATAATATTCGGTCGTTTCGACAAACTATCTAGTTGGAATTAAAAGTGTCCCAAAAATATTTTAAACGCATTGCAATATTCAACTTTAACATATTGACATAGGAAGTAATTTAAGCTGCACTAGAGGTTCGCGTAATCAAAAATGACAAAAAGTCAGCCTCTGAAATCGTGTTCGGTACAATGGCAATATGAACCTTATGTAGATTGGCATACAGTTCTAGAAGTTTCCAGTTGTTGTCGATATGTATTGGAAATCCACACAATGCGCCGGATGCGGGCAATCGAGCAATGGAGAGGATCATGTTACATGTCATGGCACAAAGGTTTTTTTTTCTATGAGATGGCAACACATATGAGGTTTTTAAACTAGCAGCTGCCATAGAATAAATAATAAAACCTGTACAGCTGCGTGAATTTTAAAGTTTTTTTTAAATTAAATTAACATAGTTCAATTCCGGTAAGTTTTTTAACTCGGTATAGTTTTGATACACTAGAAGTTGATTTGCAAACTCGCAATATTTATAGAGGATGATCTACTGCACTTATAGAACAAGAATATATAATATTCTCTAAAAATAAAACCGCACGTGTGTGAGAGCTCATTTAAAAGCGGAGATAATGTATTACAATGAACCCTACAAATATGGAGAGGATGCAAAACAACAGCTTGTATTATGTTATCAACTAATCATATTGTAAGACCAATAAAACAATTGACCATTCTATTACTGATTGAACTAATAATTAGCACGAAATAAAAGAATTTTGATATATTTGAAACTGATCAAGCAAATGCTTAGGCGAAAAACTTACGCCATTTCTATAGCTTGAACTCTTGAAGCTCTATATTGTCCTTCCTGTCGCTGATTGATACAATTCTCTCCGCAACCCGGTCACTGTGTTTGGACATTTAGAGCTATATTTATGGTCCGGCTTTGTGCTCCAGTGTAACACATACCTAGTAAATTCTAACGGTTTTCAGTCTTGCCAGCCGCAAAAACTAAGAAAAGGTGCTGTTAAGGCGAAGGCAGTCAAAAACTTTGAGTCCTTACTATATCTACTAAAAGAGAAACGTTGTCCGTTTGCATGTCTGTTTGTGTGGCTTTCACAACGATATGGCTGATCCAATTTGAATTATGTTGATGTGTGGTCGTGGTAGCAAGTGTGTCATTTTCACATAAATTACAATACTGGGGTCAGCATAGGATAATTTTTATCCCGGAAAATTAAGAGATCCAGCTGGAAAACGGGTAAGTGTGGATAAAACCGCGGGCTGTCACTACATTTCGTACAAGCAGAGGGTAAAACAAATGTAGAGAATTAGAGATCCTTTCATGTTACGAGCAAGTTTTTCATCACGGCTAGCGGTTGTCTGTGACAGTTGCTATTGATGTATTGATTGAAATGTTTTACACGACTAAATAGCTTCACCGATCTTCGTGAAATGTTACGAATTGTTTGAACCTTTGGGTAACGGAATTCTACTTACATTCAATAGTTCGAAAAGATAAAGAATTGTAGCCTTCTCCTTAACATGTCCCACGTAACAATATCTATGGCAAATCGTTCGTCGACCTCTAGTGGGTAGAAGATTATTGTTTCACTCTGTTACTTTCAACATTACCTCACAAAAACCTAGCTTTTTTTGTATCCAATTTTTTGAAATATTGACTCCAAGATTGCTAGAAACCGGTACCTACCGGTAAAAGGTACCTGTCTAATATTATAGATTATGGTTTCTTGTAATGGGTTTATTAAAAAACACTGTCTAGTCGTGCGTGACCAGTTACCACAGCCGATGCAACTTCGTCGAAAATCGAGTTAAATGTGGCGCGATCGAGCCTTGTTTAGTGTGTACACAAATATCGGAAATCCTACTAGATGTAATTATAATATTATAGTGCAGTTATAGTAAGTAGATGTGTCATTATAAATCACAAGGGAATTATCGACACCAAATTTTTAAACAATTCATTTTCAAATAAAACTAGTAAAACTCACGCCCAAGTTACTATACATATTCTGTGGCCCTGGAGGTTCCCATCAGTACCTTCAAAACAGCTGCGCTGCGTAGGTATATAACCTTCCTCAATATAAACTTTCAGAGAGTGGATTGATTTCCTGTCAAACTTATGGTTGCGGTCATTTCCCTAAAGTTATTCCCAGAAAAGGGATTTTTAGTTATATTATGATGTAGCCCATGGGACTGCACCATAGTTTGAATCTCACTGGCCCTGCATTAATGACTTTTCAAATTATGTGCGGAATTTCCGCTCGCTCTTGTCGTAAGAGCGAGCGGAAATTGTGAAGTAAAACAACTTGACTAATCTGATTTACACGAAATATGTCAAAGAAGAAAAATGTCCAAGAGTTTAAAAATATTTTCAAATATAAAAACGCCCAATCAGAAAACCATCCAAGTATAGAAGCATCTAACTAAAAAAAATTACCATGTATAGAAATATTAACTATAAAATGACCAAATATAGAAAAGGCCGTCTCTGGCATGTTAAAAAAAAACACTTTTCCTTTGAGAGAAGGTATGTGTGAGAAATGCGTGATGTGGCCACGTCCCAGTGGTGGTAACGTATTGGGCTGATGTCAACGATAAGTGATTTTCCACGAGGATTTGATTTAAAATGACTAAAAATACTTTTAGTTACTAAACTATAAAAAATCGCGTTATACAAAATAATTCGTGAGTCTCAGGGGCTGTTCTATTTCAGAAGGCCAATCCTCGTAATTTATATTAGAATACCAATATCAATTTCGTCTTAATCTTATGTCAAACTCAAAATATCTGAAACGGTATTCATATTAAGTTTGAACTGTAACTGCAATTCCACTTGCCCTTAATTCCTGGGACATGCTGTATAAATATACCGAAGCACAATGATTCATAAAAATAAAATCCTAACTAATTAAAATCCATCGATCCCCAGCCCTCCGTTGCCCTTGACAGCTGATACTGAAGCCGTAGCTAACTGCGGCCTTCACCTTTAGAAACCTTACAAATCATTACCCACGATTTCTGTGAAATTACAAATTTATTATTTACCTACTTTTGCCTGTGGCTACCCTTATTCACATCTAAGTACTGGGTGGCGCAAAAGTAAAGACCCTATTTGGTTCAGCTATAACATTTTTTCTAAATTAGAAAACTAGATTTAGGTTTTTTTAAATGTATATTTGTGCCATTAAATTTCGTACCATTAGGATTTAAAGATGATGTCTTTTAAATGGTGACCTCCAGAGTTGATACACATTTGAGCCCTATTTATGACATTTTGCATAACTTGCCGTAACACTTCCTGCGATATGTTCGTTATTTCTTGACGAATGTTTTCTTTTAGAGCTGCGAGAGTCTGTGGCTTGTTCACATACACCCGAGATTTCAAAAAACCCCAAAGAAAGAAGTCTGGACTGGTCAGATCGGGTGATCTTGCAGGCCAAGGCAAATCGCCAAAACGAGAGATAACTCGGCTTGGAAAAGCGTCCCTCACTAAGTCCATAGTGTCGCGCGCTGTGTGTGCCGTAGCGCCGTCTTGTTGAAACCAGATGTGCTCCAGCCCCAATTCGTCCAAACTGGGTATCAAAAACTCACGTAACATGGTTCTGTAGCGTTCTCCAGTGACAGTTATCGCATTGCCTCCAGCGTCTTCGAAAAAATAGGGTCCGATCACTCTGTCAACACAGATGCCACACCATACAGTAACTTTTAGTGGGTGTAGAGGTGTTTCTTGAATAATGCGCGGATTATCAGTGCCCCAGAACCGAGTATTCTGCTTATTGACATGCCCTGAGAGATGGAAATGCGCTTCGTCACTCATAACCAATTTTGAAGGAAAATCATCTTGCAAAATGTCATAAATAGGGCTCAAATGTGTATCAACTCTGGAGGTCACCATTTAAAAGACATCATCTTTAAATCCTAATGGTACGAAATTTAATGGCACAAATATACATTTAAAAAAACCTAAATCTAGTTTTCTAATTTAGAAAAAATGTTATAGCTGAACCAAATAGGGTCTTTACTTTTGCGCCACCCAGTATATGAGGGCTCGCCGCTTGATTAATTATGGGGTGAATTGTTGAAATCCTCACTCGTGAGGACTCGAGAACGGCCTGGTGGATTCGTAACTGGGCAGGGAGTCTAGCAAAGATGCCAGCGTGAGGCGTTAACGCCTCACGCTAACTCCAAAATGTATGGGAAATGAATGACATTACCTGCGGAAAACTTTTCCGCATCTAATGTCATAGTTAAGGTAAACCCCCAGATTCGCTACTGAACGGATTCGCAACTGGACGGATTCGCAACTGGACGGATTTGCAACTGGACGGATTTGCAACTAGATGTCATACACAACTGGATGTGTAAAAAAAATTAATTACTTGCAAACAAATAGACGCCTTGTATATTATCTACTAGCTGACCCAGCTCGGCTTCGCACGGGTTTATTAGTTTTACGCCCTGTGTCTGTCAAAAGGAAGAGAGAAGGAAGAGGGAAAAAGATAAGGGAAAAGGATGAATAGATGAAATATAATTATAAGAAAGTGTCTATATTTTGGTACAATAGGTACGTGGTCGTTTACTATTATGTGAATAAAAATATGTATACCTACAAAAGCGCTGGAAGTGAAGTCCCTAATTGAATGTCCCGGCACGCGTGGACGGTAGCTCATCACAACTTGTCTACCGTTTGGTACTACTACTTATACTGTGGCGTTAGGTAGAGGACTTGCTGGCATTCTCCAGCTCTTTTAATGTGGTACTTTCTAGACACAGGTTTTTTTTTAACTTTTTGGCTTTATTTATTCTTCATTCTTTAACTTTATTTGCGGGGAGGCTATGCAGAATGTAATATGTAGGTATATTTATATGATGAGGATTTATATCTCAATCCTCACTCCTGTCACCCATCTCAATCAATCAATGATAATAAAGTTTAAATCACTGTCTGTTTTATCTTTCCTCTGCCCGCTCCGCTTATCAGCACGTGCACACCTCAACCGCACGTGTGCTCCCGTATCCCGGACACACGTGTCGATTCTATGCATCCTACATGACTACAACTCGTGTGGTGTGCATTTACTGTAGTATAGGAAGCAACTTGTTAATTATATATGTAGCTAGGTTTTATTGGGTAGTACAGTCACGTGCATAGTAACAAAAACCGGCCAAGTGCGAGTCGGTCTCGCGCACGAAGGGTTCCGTACCATTATCTATCCCTGTCATCTAGTGTTGAGTAGCAGTACTATGTACAGCAGCGCCATCTATGACTCATCTGGAAAACGAGCAATAAAATAACGTTCGTTGTATGGGAGCCCCCTTAAATATTTACTTTATTATGTTTTTTAGTATTAAATACTAAACAAATAATAATATACAACAAATTTTGTTGTTATAGCAGCAACAGAAATACATCTGTGAAAATTTCATCGGTCTAACTATCACGGTTCATGAGATACAGCCTGGTGACAGACGGACAGACAGACAGCGGAGCCTTAGTACTATTACCCTTTGGGTACGGAACCCTAAAAATTAAATAGGTTTACTTTAAAAATATAATAATATAAATATAGGTGGATATTTCAGACAGTGCCATCTAGACCCAAACCAAGCATAGATTGTACTATGCTTGGTTTATGGGCGTCTGACTACCCGTAACGGATGCCGTAGATGTTCTTATGACAACCGGGACCAACGGCTTAACGTGCTCTCCAAGACACGGAGCGATGGTATCATGGCATCGAAAACTCCACATAACTTACTAGATAAGTCATTGGTGCAGGACCGAGGATCAAACCCGGTGCCGTAAGATTGCGAAGCGCACAATCTACCGCTCGGCCACCATCGCTCTCAAATGATGAATGATGATAAAAGATAAAAGTAATACATATTTCCAAGTAGAATCCGGTGCAAAAACAATCATTACGTGTTGGTGGTACATACGCAATGTATCACCGACACCGATGTGAAAGTAATACTCCGCTACTGCACTCACAATGGTCGTGTGAAATAGTCACGGATAGTTGGAACGTGCTATGCAAATTATTAATCATTAGTACAGTAACGGCTACAACATCTATAGGTTAATATGCCGGTGTAAATAATGAAAATAACTAGGAACAAGGATGAAAATAATAAATATTTCTGGGAGAACTTAAACACGCGTTATTTGCAACATTATGTATGACCGGGTTTTCACCTGCAAGAGATTTTCTTCCAGGCGGAACACGGGTTAGAGCTTAGAATAGAAGGTACATATTCTAAGGCTTAGAGACAGTTTTTAATATACCAAACGCTTTCGGGTAGCCTAAAAATTTTGGGGGAACTACTTGCCTACGCGAGAAGGAGAAGGATTTACAGTCACAGATTATATTTACTACGTCCCATTAGAATTAAGTACCAAACTTTCATTCTTCTTATTTTTTAGGGTTCAGTACCCAAAGGATAAATATGAGATCCAGATCCTATTTACTAAGCCTCCGGTGTATCTGTCCTGTTCGACCTACTTAGAAGCGGCAGTATCTCTTGAACCGTATTACATAGGTTAGCCGCATGGTTGAAATTTTGACAGGATATGCATTATTACCTAACAAATAATTTTAATTTACCCAGTATTGGGCAGGCTAAAAGTCATGTTACCATGATATTGATATGACCATACCCACCTGTCTTACGTGTGTAGGTACTTTCATAAAATTAGCACCGTTCAAAAACTATTGCTTTATGATTTTTTTTTTAAACATTAACAATGCTCTGAATCTTGTAACGGATAATACTTTCACCTTCACGCTCAGTATGACTCGAAATTGCGGACGGAATTAAACGATTTAGTAATTACTACTGCACGCACTAATTTACTATCACATTCAGTTTTTTGTTGCTCATTCAGCCACCAACTCCGCCCATTCACAGTTTTATTGTTGGACGAACAAGGTTTTATTTTATCGTTTTCGAACGTACGCCTATTTGTCAAATTGACAGCTGCAATTTTTTTAACTGGGAAATGGGCACTGGCGTTGTAAATATTCAGCCTCTGAAGACCTTTTTTGTAAAAGTCAAAATTCGTCTCGCACTATGAATTAGTAATTATCGTGATTAAGTTCTTTAGGTAACTGTTTTTAGAAACGCAGTTATAATAAATAGGTGTACTTAGTACTTACTTAGCTGCAGTTTTGTCACAGTTGACACGTTTGCAATGGTTCGTGGTCACTGCAACTACCTGATTGTCGCGTCTCTACTAATTACTGGCTTGTGCTAACTGTGTCGTGCAATGAAACCAGTCTTATAAAGAACTACCGATCGATTTCTATAGCAAATTATGATATTACCTACTAGTTTATAATTTTTTTTTATCGTGACGGGACGAGCTAGTCGTTCGCCTGATGTTAAGCGTCATGGCTGCCCATAACAGATTGCAGTATCACTCGGAACTCTAAATTAATATAGTTCCGCGTGACACTGCACTGCGCACGTCATCTTGAGACTACACAGTATAGCAATAAGATTACTAGACTGTGTGATCAGATCATAAAGTCTCATTTGCCCAGTAATGTCAACTGTCTAACTATTACGTTTCATGAGATACAGCCTGGTGACAGATGGACAGACAGACAGACCGCGGAGCCTTAGTAATAGGGTCCGTTTAGAAAAATCTAAATAAAAAAAGGATTTTCGGATATGAAAAAACAAAAACAAACAAATATTTAAAAAAAAACATTAAGATTGTTTTATTTAATTAAAAATAGCTATGGCTACTGAAACTGATACTGAACTGATATTGATACTGTAATCTACCTGACTGAACTATGCATCTTATTTTTAACTTACCTATAGACCTATCTAACACTGCAGTATAAAAGCGAATCTGCACGGAGCACGCGCATGCGCACGTTGGTTGGATGCGCGTGACATTCAGTGCGGAACGGTTGTCGCCTTTCACTGTACGATGCGTTAGGTACCAGAGTACCAGTAGGGCTCACATTGCTAGGGTAAATATAAGATAACTAGATTATCATAGTGATAAATGATAAATTGATAATGCAAAGATACGCCTATTAAAGTCTCTTAAATTTTAGCAACCATGTAGGGTTCACTACATCGTTACACTAGCGCGGCAAATTCAAATTTTCTTGCGTTCTTTTGCCAATAATAGCTTAATTACTTAACGTGATTACATGAAAACTAATTTTGCGCAAATAAATAGAATGTATCAATAAATTACAATTAAAAGTATCAACTATTTATCATTGGCTAAGCTATTATTGGCAATAGAACGCAAGAAAATTTAAATTCGCCGCGCTAGTGAAACGTTCTACCTTAAACCTCTTTTCATTTCACAATTTTCATTTAACCTCATTATGTTACTTTTATGTTTCGATCTCCATCAGATGGCAGCACCGGCATTTTGTTTCTCTGCAAGTCAGTCTTGGAAAAGCCTTTGAAACAATCGGAAAGATGTAGGTAGAGTACCAGTAACATAATAAGGTTAAATGAAAATCGTCAAATGAAAAGAGGTTAAAAGGTGGATGATGATGATATAGCGAACCCTACAACCAGCGGGCTTGGAACCGCCTTCCTTGGGCGCCTTCCAACTCACCGGATTAGACGCTCTTCTAACTGAGCTATGGTTACACGACCGCTGCCTGCGAAAATCTTACCAAAGCTCAGTTGGTTTGGTTTAAAAATCCATTTTATGATAGATAATGCCTTGGGTAAGCACCTACATCCAATAACCCATTTCAGTAAATGTTCTGTACATTTATAGGTATAGTATGTATGAATTTATAGGTATGTTACACAAACTCTACAGTTTCGATTTCGACATTTCGAAATAGCGGACGTTTAACAGGTACCTAGATTTAAACTTTACAAGATTGCGTTAACTTTTCGCCCTGCGAAACTATGGCAAAAGGTGTGGCTACTCCCGGCCACTAGCCGTACGATCGAAATGCCAAACGATTTGATCTCTAAACTCGGACTTATGTACAAATGTGGTACAAACTTATGTGGTCGATAAGAGAATTCTGTACCTAATGCGTATAGTAAAACGAAGCAGCTCTAAAAATGTGTAGCTTTCTCTTTCATAAAGGTCGAAGTGACAAGGACCGCATTAGTTTTAGAACTGACAAGTAAGTTTTCCTTAGAAAGTGCAACAGGATATAACCCATCTATAAGTTAAAAATTAGCATAGGTACATTACAGCAATATTCAGATAATGATTCAAGAAGAGAAGAAAAGTTAGATTTGGGTTTGTCGAATCTTATACCTACAGGCTGACTGACATTTGACAACGAAACATTGAAGACATTTGTGCTCTTTTCTTTAAATGATTAATTCCATGCACCTATATCTTCCTGGTAAATTGGCTAATTACCGCGCTTGGTGCTGGACTGCCTGTGCCAAGGGGGGGGCGCGCGTTCCCTGCCCCCCCCCCCCCCTGTATCCGTGCCTGCTGACTTGAAAAACGAACATATTGCTGCGCTCAGTGTACCTACTCAATTCTCGTTTTATCTACGTCATAATCATCATCATCATCATCAGCCTGAAGACGTCCACTGCTGACCATAGGCCTCGCCCAAAGAGCGCCACTTTGACCTTTTAACTACGTAAAAAAATAATAAAAAAATCTAGTAAAAGCAGTACGTGTGGTGACTAGCGCCGCGCTGCGCGCTAGTGGAAACAGGGGGTTTAGCCAAGATGCCTTTCCATTAGCGTTAAAGCCTTACGCTGACTCCAAAATAAAACTTTTCCGCAGTTAATGTCGTTTCCATACATTTTGAGTTAGCGTGAGGCGTTAACGCTAATGGAAAGGCATCTCTGCTAGACCCCCAGGCACCCGCAGCACAGTTTAGGTAGGAGAACGCTCATTCGCGTTCTTTGTCTGCTGACGGTACTTTTAAGCTAAACTGACTTTTAATTGAGTTTATGACGATAAAAATAAACCGGGGTTCTCCGGGACGTGGGCCTCAGGGATCGGGGTACTGCGGGAGTAACCCATATTATTATCCCCCAGTACTACATATCTATTTTGTGGCGTGTGAAGCCGGCGCGACCTGTGTGTCCACACGTTCAGAGTTTATTTTTCCTGTAGTTTCTTTGTATTTTCTTAATTTAAGTTTTTATGTATAGAGTCTTGAGTATTTACACTGTCCAACCAGCCGGTACAGTCAATATTCGAAGTGGTGTTGGTATTGGTATCAGTCTTGTTCAATCAGACAGCGATCATCGAGACGGCATTATCGATGAATCTTTGTGATTGTTTTGCGAGTGGTCGTATCTCCAAAACCAATCGATGTTATCAGCTGCTTACGGTCAAGACTTATGCATACGTGCAAGGTAGGTACTGTGGCTTGTCTAAAGATAAAGTACTTCTGGGAAAATATAAAAATTTCCTGTTGTAAAAGTGACTCTATCAAGTTTTACAGTTTCAGGCGACCGAGTAGGTAGTGCTAGTCAACCGCTTGTTAGATTACTCACAGCAAGAAAGTATTTAAATGTCAAAAAGCATCTATCATCATCATCTGCTAGAAGACGTCCACTGCTGAACATCGAATCAGCTCAATACGAGATTTCATTCACAAAATCGGCATTCCCCCTGCGAAATAAGCTCCGGAACGAGGAGATCCGCAGGAGATCTAAAGTGACCGATATAGCTCTTAGAGCTAGCAAGTTCAAATGGCAATGGGCAGGCCACATTGCTCTTAGAACTGACAACTGATGGGGAAGAAAGGTACTCGAGTGGCGACTACGAATCGGAAGACGCAGCGTAGGCCGGCATCCACTCGGTGGACCGACGATTTGGTGAAAGCCGCAGGGAGCCGATGGATGCAGGAGGCGAGCAGCCGCTCAAAGTGGCGCTCTCTGGAGGAGGCCTATGTTCAGTGGACAACTTCAGGCTGTTCATGATGATGATGATGATGATTCACAAAATCATCAATTTATGAATGAAATCTAGTTGATTGACGTCTGAATATCGTTCTGTAATATTACTCTAGGTATTACATTATCTGTGGTAATTCGGGTCTCAGTCTTTGAGCTGTTAGGGATATCGAGTCCATGAAATTTATATTGAAACACGGTGCTACCAGCTACCACAGTAACAATAATAAGGCTAAGTAGCATTACCAGTCAATTTACAAACTGAATTTCTAAATTCTTTATCGGCGAGCATAGTCATAGCACTGCCTACTTCGTGATATCACCACGAATACTGATAGCTTATCGCTAAGAACCCTATTTCGTCTTTGAAATGTCCAAACATGAAAACTGAACCTTCGGATAAAGCATTATTATAACTAATTTTGAAAAAATTAAGTATTTTTACGGAGTTACAAAAAACAGACGTAGTATATATGCAGATTCTGTCCGTTCTAAAGACCCAAAGTATTATTGAGTTATTCATCTCCTTCTTCTCGTGTCTTAGGCAAGTTGTATACCGGCCGTGCTAACCCTACAGGGCCAACATCACACTTCACTTCCTCAGCCGGAAGACGTCCGCTGCTGAACATAGGCCTCACCCACAAAACGACACTTTGGACGCTTATCATGAGGGGCGGGGGGATTTGCCATAATCAGCATGCTTGGCAGAAGATATTAATGTACTGAGAATGCTGCTGCCCATTCCCTGGATATTCTCTTTGCCGGCTCTTACGGCACCCACGGGAAGAGATGGGGTGGTCCTATTCGCAAACCGGGACCACAGGGTCAAGTTACAGTTTTATTATAAGTACTTGCCCGTTGCATTTCAAAGTAACGTACTCGGGATGAGTACGTTACTGAGCAGATTCCGATGGTTGAGCTACATTCTAGGTGCACTAGCAACAAACCTAAACATTGCAAAAGCTTTTCTAAGATCTTTGTACAAAAAGACTTATGGCTACTACCCATTGCTTTATCCCACCAAGTTCTTACTTGGCCAACTTGGCTACAACTCGCTTGAGGTGAGAAGGTTGCTTGACCAACTCACCACGTGCTGCAAAATTTTTAAAGGCGCGATTGACTCCCCAGACTTGCACGATCGAGTATGTCGGTTTTACGTCCCTGACAAGTACGTGCGACACAGGCCCAGTCGGCGACATGACCTGCTAGGCGATCATGTAACTTGATTGCAACCAATAGAAACACAAAAATGTATGGATTTGACAGTTTCAATACGCAGTTTATGTGCATAGTTACTGTGAAAATTTTCAAATTCGGAAAGAAATTTCTTCTGTTGCATTGCTATCAAAGTTCCATGATCACCCCGCTGTTCGCCGTTCCCATCAGCCACACTGTAGCTCGGGCCCAGTCCCCCCTGTGTCGTTGTTTGCGTCACCTCAATGCACTCCTGGTAACCAACCCTGATATTGATTTTGCTTTTGACAAGTGGCAAAAAATACTGCCCGCCTTGTTGACTTATTGTGAAAATGTTTAGATGTACGTTACCTACCTTTGAGATTTCTTTTTAATTTTTATGATAGTAATTTGACATAGCTATATATTGTTATTATTTATGTTATTTCCGTTCTAATTCTTGACATTGTTTTAATTCTTATAATTAATTGTAATAATGTGTTGATCTATTATTGTGTAATATGTATAATTAGTAGGTATGCCGTTCATGTTACAATAAACAGAATTTGAATTTGAATTTGAATTTGAATTGCAATCTTACGTCATACATACCGTACCTAATATAATATCTATGCTGAGTTCATTGTGTAGACGAGCGTGTGGCTGATAAACTCAGATAAAACTAATACCCTTCATCCTTCATTCTTTTACGTCGATCTTGGCTCTTTTGTTTATTACACGTATATGTAACATGGAATATTAATAACTCGGTATACGAAGAGATGTTGAACATAATACGCCCGTGATGTGACACATTGGAGAATCCATCAACTTAAAATCAATTTTCAAGGTCCCAGGTTCCTAGATACAGGGAATCCTAGTTAGCGGTCCAGGAGGATCTAATGTGATCGTTGAGCGAACAAATCGAAATTACGTATATAAACAAACATACAGTCATTAAAATGCTACACGTGTTGATAAGGCAAAATGTATAATAAACATAAATGATTACTGTCTGATTAACTATTAGGTACCTATCTTATAATGCCTTGTGGGGCTAACGTCTGAGTAGGTACAGAAATTACAAATAGAATACCTACTTCAGCCGGAAGACGTTCACTGCTGAATGTAGGTTGCCATAATCACCACGATTGGCAGGTGTTTCGGTGATCACAGACTAAGGAAAATGCTGCTGCCCATTCCTTGGATATTCCCTTAGCCAGGAAACTCATCCATGCCAAGAGATGGGGAAGTCAAATTGTTACGCCGGACCACACGGGCGGCGGCGTGTCGCATAGACAGGTACATTAGCGGCATTGCAGGCATTGCCCAGGATAAACTTTTTATGTCACAAGATTTCTATGCTTAAAATAAACTGGACTCTTTAATTGAACGGTTGAATATGAGAGGTCAGAGCAATAGCGAGAAGTCCATGTGAAACCGCCCCACGCTACTTCCTACTTCCTAAATCCCTACAGAACTCAATTCTCAAAACCACAACACATTTAAATTAATATTCAAGAATTTTACATCCACGCACGTGAATGTAATGTTGACGTTTCATTGCAACCAGTGAGATAAGACGGATATAATAGTTATTGGTTATACAAGGCTGCAAAGTTGGTTTTTGGCGCGAGTACTTGAATTGAAACCTGAGCAAGCGAAGGATCCTAGGATTGAACCACGAGCGTAGCGAGTGGTTCAAACGAAGAATCCTGAGCGTAGCGAAGGTTTCAAAGGTACGACACGCAGATAAACTTTGCTGCCGAGTGCAACACACAACTTTTCACCTCACTACAGCGAGGAAAATGCAAGAAAAACAGCTAAAAGGCTAAGAAATGATTAGTTTTTAGTTTATTAATTTAGCTATGGGTGGCGGTAACGCTTAACATCAGGTAAACGACTAGCTCGTCACGTGATTCATGGAAAATTAAAGAAAAAGTGTTTTTCATCCATTTTCCATGCAGTCGCCGTGCTGGATAGCGTATTGGTTATATACTCTTTGGTGCTGGACAGTGCGATTATTCTGAAAATGAGGTTGGTGAATGAGAAAAAATGGTATCTTTTAGAAGGTAGTCTGTGGTATTAATGAGTTTTCAGTGGACTGGAATCTGTGACTGGAATCAAGATCAATATCAAGAAGGTTAAATTCGAGCAGATCTGTGATTAAATCCTCAATTCTTGACGAGAAAATTATTGAATAGAAACGTTCGAATTTTAAAATTAAAATGCGTTTTTGCGCCCAGATTTTGAATGACAAAGAGAATCTTTCCGAGCTAGTGAGGTGAAAATAAGTAAGTATACCTACTTATCTAACTTCTAGTAGATATGTAATAAAACCGGTTGTTTTACTTGCAATTTTCGTACATTTCACAACCTAAATACCTACTCTAATATCAACAGCGATCTTTGCCAAATAATAAAAACAACTTACATATTTTGTCGAGCTCATCCTTCTCACTCGATTCATCGGCTTCTTCTGCCCCCTCCTGTATTTATTCTGCTCACTGACACTAGATTTTACCGGTGGTGAACCACTGCACTGGTCTTCCAGCACAAACCAATCCGTCACTGATCCACGCCTGGGCCTGGGCAGCCCAGGTGGACGCTTCACACTCATAGCTTTAGACAGCTCTGCTTTGAAATCTTCACTTATTTCACTCACTTTAGTCGCTTGCAACACTTTCGGAGATGGCATTGTACTGAAAGAGGAACTCTTCCTCTTCTCTTTCACAGATATCTGTTGGTTGGACCTGGTGTACGGTTCACAATCACTCAGATAAGTTTCACTAAACATATCGATGGCTTTGTTGAACTCTTCTAGAAGATCCTGCACCGATCCTCTTTTGAAAATGTTCTCAACATTGGCACTAGATGCAGAAGTTACTGTCGACATGCTCGAATCGGCTCCTGAAGATTCAGATGGAAACTCCCTAATGCTTTTGAGGAATACGCCATCTTCTTTATCGTAGTACACGTTCGATATGTATTCTAAACTCTCATTGGATGTCCAAGCCTCTCCCATTGAATCACTTTCAAATGCAGACGATTGCCTATGGAATTTCTTTTTATTCTTAACGGAGATCTCTTCTTCTTCTTCTTCTATTGCTCTTGGAAGAAATTCAAAGCTCTTACTTCTCTTGTAAATAGGCGAATGAGTTTTTTGCTTCTCCAATTCTTTATTTCGAAAGAACCAGAACCGTTTATTGTTTTTGTAGTCGTACTCTGCTTTGCTTTCCCTTTTCAGATCTGCAGCGGGCTTCACGCTGTTATTTTCGTCTTCTTCTGTCGTTTTCCATTTGGGTTTGTCCCTGTCCTTCCCAAAGAAGGATATTCGAGAGAATTTGTCGCGAAAACTGAAGGATTTCTTTAGAGGTGAAACTCCTTCTTCGTCCGATGAAGGTGTTAGCTTCCCTGAGGTTGAGGATGGAGATTCCGGCATTGGCAGACATGAAGATAAGAAACCCGTAGGTTTCGCGATTTCCAAGTCTGTTGTAGTACGTCCTCTCGATCTCGGTATGAACGGCTGCGGTTTTAGCTTATCGGGTAGCTCTCCGAGAAGACCGCGTTCTATCATGAAGAGACTGTCAGCGTTCAGTTTCTTCAAGACGTCTGGTCTTCTGACAATAGGTCTTTTGTCTCTATCCATCGCGGCGTGCGTCATCACCGCGCCGAGGTGTGAAGCCAACTGGACGATATCTGATATCAACCCAGTGATAAGGCTTGATAACATTTTCTCTTGCTTATTTGGAGTTAGGTACTGTTTAGTTTTGCAATATAAATACTTTGTAAATAACTACTTACTGGAACTATTGACAGTTATTGGAGATATAAAAGATTGATGGCAACCATCATCATCTATAACATGATATGAGGTGCCATAATATACAATTCTATGGATATCAATTTGTATAATGTTATGTCGTTTAATAATCTTTCAATAATAAATACCGCTTTTATTACTCATCAGCAATTTCAATGTAATCTCGCTGATATAAAATGAAAATTAACTAAGTAAATTTCGATTTCATTGTATTTTTTAATCAAAAACACTAAAATTTATATTGTTTATGTATATTTTTGGAAATGTATTTCTTCTGTACTTATGGTTTTATTTTTAGATTGCCATCCGAGTAAACCTTGGCTATCTGTTTGTTTTCTTTGAAGTATATTTTTAACCATATGCGTAATACTTCTATTGATAAATCGGCACGTACTTATTGTCATCGTACATGTGTCAAGTAATCTCTTGGATATTTGTATCGAGCTATGTTTTTTTATGTTAAAGGGAGCAAACAAGCATACGGCACACCTGATGGGAAGTGGTCACCGTAGCCTATTGGCATCGGTAACACCAGAGGCGTCACCAATGCGTTGTTTGCTCTGTAGGACTCTTTTAACCCTCCTTTTAAAGTACTCCATGTTATAGCTCTGCGGAAAGACCGCTGGCGGGAGCTCATTCCACATTTTGCAGGTGTACGGCAAGACCGCATGAATCGAGTCGTATGAGATTTCCACGACTCAATAATATGTGGATGAGCGTTTTTCCGGTGGCGAGAAGTGCGATGGTAGAAACGCGATGCCGGAATCAGGTTGAATAGCTCTTCAGAACATTCCCCATTGTAGACGTGGTAAAATATACATAAAGACCAAATAACCCTGCGAATATTGAGTGGTTCATGGCGTTCGGTGATCTTGTGACTGTCAGCAATTCTGATAGCTCTACGCTGTATCGAGTCAAGAGGCTGGACTTGATACTTGGGTGCTCCGTTCCAGAGGTGAGAGCAGTACTCCACGTGAGATCGGACTTGTGCTTTGTAAAGCACAAGTCTTTGGCTCGGCGTGAAGTACACCTTCGCCTTATTGAGCACGCCATGTTTCTTTGACGCAAGCTTATGTGACAGTGGAACTGCACATGCAGAAATGTCAACAGGATCCCAATACTGTCTGAAACCGTAAAAGGAACATCCTGGAACTTGGGAGCCACAACAAATGGAACTTGTGTCTTAGCTGGGTTGAATTGAACTATAATTAGTTTCCCCCAATCTGAAACCTGTTCAAGGGAAGCTTCAACTTCAGACACAAGCTAGTTATGTTGACTCGAAATATAAATAACTTCTGTAATAACATATTCAATGCTTCGCTGCTCCGAAATAATCAAATAAAGTCCTACTACTTGCGTTAGTCCTACTTTTTTGCCCATGAACCATCTAGGCGATAGGTCCAGTAGGTACCTATTCAAGGTATATTTTTTCCTCTTAGCAGAAACATCCCACTTGCTAAGTTGCTACTTTATACACTTTGTTATTTAAATAGAGCATTCATTATTGGTCGTGTGTGTAAGGTAACAGGTAGGTTTGCATGTTTGTCTCTTTCATTCTGAACATGCGATACGAGCTAACCTAGAAGTTTAATCGATAATTTACTGACGACAACATGACAGAAAAGCCTTGTTTCTGACAATGTAAATAATTTCACCAAAAACTGTTTTAAAACGTGTATTGAAATATGGGATTCTGGTTTGATTAAATACAATGTTTTCTGAGTTAATGAAGATCATATATGGAATTCGTGGTTCAAATTTTTCGGTGTGACCATAAGTTAACATGTGTTGATACTTATTTCTGGTAGTTTTATTCCGTTTTAATGGAAGATCGGGATAAAATCCAACTTTATGTTTTAATTGACTTGACATTTAAGTGTTTTCACTTCATTTCTATTCACCATTTTATTACTGTAGGTCGGTTAATATAAAAAATCCTACTCATTTCGTTTTTGTTATTGTGCTGCTGTTCTGCCACAAGAAGCTTTCTATAAAAGTGTTGCCACTATTTTAAAAGTGCAATAATGGTGTTTTGTTATAAAATAATAACAGACACGCCGAGAAGGTCTGGTAACGCATCGCCTAGGAAATCACCACTCAGCAAACTCGCTAACGGTAAGAAAAAATAAAGTAGAGCCATGGTCACCCACCAAGGGGTCTAGCAAAGATCCCTTTCCATTGACGTTAACGCCAAACGATAACTCAAAATGTATGGGAATACTATTCGTTCTGACATTACTTGCGGAAAAGTTTTCCGCAGGTATAATGTCGTTCCCATACATTTTGAGTTATCGTTTGGCGTTAACGCTAATTAAATGGAAAGGTATGTTTGCTAGACCCCCAGTACGGACTGGAGACAAAATCTGTTACCCCCGATTATTATACTTATATAACAGGGATTGCGCAGACAGTCGTTAAATATGTACTTGATTAGTCAAATTCTCAAATAGCTACAAGTCATTTTGTCCCCGGTCCGTGCCAACTCTCTGATAAAATGTAAAACAAAACAATTTTACTACCGCCGTAAATTATTGCAGACGTATTTCAGGAAGGCGCTAATCATCACATCATCAACAGCCGGAACGCGTCCGCTGCTGAAAAACCTCTTAAAACTCCACTTTGGACGCTTATCGTAGGGGGGTTTGCCATAATGACCACGCTTGGCAGGCGTCACGCTGAGCTGATCGCAGGACAATGCTGCAGCCCATTCCCTGGGTTTTTAGCCGGAAAATTGATGGGTCGAATTATAACAGTTTTGTTTATTTTGTTCCAGTACCTAGCTCTCTTTCCCAACTGATCGGCACTTTAGACTACGAAAATGAGAGCGTTCTCGACTCCATCCCAGAGAGAGAGTGGCGACTTCTGGCTGCTGTCGCGAGGAAGAGAGAGGAAGACGTCGAGAGAGAGAAGCTCGCCGAACAGTTCAGGCGGTTGTGGGAGAAGGAGAAACAACAGAGAGAATTGGTAAGAGTTGCTCACTTTTTAGGGTTCCGTACCCAAAGGGTAAAACGGACCCTATTACTAAGGCTCCGCTGTCCGTCCATCTGTCTGTCACCAGGCTGTATCTCATGAACCGTGACAGACAGTTGAAATTTTCACAGATGATGTATTTCTGTTGCCGCTATAACAATAAATATAAAATAAATATTTAAGGGGGCTCCCATACAACAAACGTGATTTTTTGCTCGTTTTTATAGATACTGGTAAGGAACCCTTCGTGCGCGAGTCCGACACGCACTTGGCCGGTTTTTGTATTTTAATAACAGGGTAGATAAAGTATGCCGTGTGGTCCCGGTTATGCCGTGTGGTCCCGGTTACGAATAGGACCACCCCATCTCTTCCCGTGGGTGCCGTAGAAGGCGGCTAAGGGAATATCCAGGGAATGGGTCGCAGCGTTCCCCTCGGTCTTGGTGATAATCAATCTTCACCTACTGCGATCACCAAGCCGCCTGCCAAGCGTGGTGATTATGGCAAACCCCCCCCCCCCCCCCCCCCCCCCCCCCCCCCTAATGACAAGCACAAATAAAAACGGCCCCCAGTCCCCGGCAGCTCTGCTATCCCGTGGCTACGGTAGCGGCCACGGTAACGGCAGGGCAAGGGGTGCGAAGAATCCCCGGCAGACGCCCGGCTACCAACCCCAACGACGACCCCTGGCCCTGGCAACACATAACGTGCGCACACTGAAGGCTGACGAAAGGATGGTCGAGCTAGAGGCGGAGATGGGTAAGTTACGCTGGGATGTAATGGGATTGTCAGAAGTCCGAAGACAGGGACAGGACACGATAATCCTAAATTCCGGTAACTTATTCTTCTACCGGGAGGGAGACCAACTCTCCCAAGGGGGTGTCGGGTTTCTCGTCCGCAAGTCTCTCGTCAACAACGTGGTCAAAGTCGACAGTGTGTCGGCCAGGGTAGCGTACCTGGTACTCCGAATAACCAAACGGTATTCGTTGAAGGTTATACAGGTATACGCGCCGACGTCGGCACACTCAGACGATGAAGTAGAAGCTATGTATGAGGACATATCCGAAGCCATGCATACTTCCGAAACATACTTCACCGTTGTGATGGGAGACTTCAATGCGAAGTTGGGCACAAGGAATAGCGATGAGCTGAGAGTGGGGCCATTTGGATACGGGCAGCGGAACCCTCGAGGACAGAGGCTGGCTGACTTCATGGAGAAGGAGGAACTCTTTATGATGAACTCCTTCTACGAGAAGCGGCCATCCAGGAAGTGGACGTGGATAAGTCCCGACGGTTCCACTAAAAATGAGATAGACTTTATCATGACGACCAAGAAGCACATATTCGATGATGTCTCTGTGATCAGCAAGGTGAAAACCGGTAGCGATCACCGTATTGTTAGAGGCACATTGAATATCAATGTTAAGCTCGAAAGGTCATGTCTGGTGAAGTCTACGCTCCGTCCAAATCCTGTCCAAATCCAAAACCCCGAAGGCTTTCAGCTGGAACTCCAAAATCGCTTCCAGTGCCTAGCCGACTGTAACACAGTGGACGAGCTAAACGACGGGTTGGTGGAAACTGTCCAAGCTGTTGGATCGAAATTCTTTAAGACCCAACGCCGAAAGAAGACTCAAAAGCTCTCAGAAAAAACTCTTGAGCTAATGGCCGATCGGAGCGAAATGAAGCTGCAGTCTTCAGTTGATATGTCAGCCTACGGTGAACTCAATAGACGAATCTGGAGTTCCTTGCGACACGACTTGCGTGCTCTTAGTACTTCACGTATTGAGGCCGCAATTGAGCGGAACCAAGGCTCTAAAGTGTTCGCAAAGGATTCGTCTATTGGGCAACACCAAATGACAAAACTGAAGACCGAAAATGGTAGCGTCATTTCATCCAAGCCTGAGATTCTGAGAGAGATCGAGAACTTCTATGGACAGTTATACACCTCGACACGTAAGCCCGCTACTAACACAGCTCAGGACATCAGAGCCAAGTTAGTCCGACACTATACCGAAGATATCCCGGACGTCAGCCTGTACGAGATTAGAATGGCCCTCAAACAGCTTAAAAACAACAAGGCACCAGGTGAAGATGGAATTACGACCGAACTTCTGAGAGCGGGTGGTAGACCGGTACTTTTAGTCCTCCAGAAGTTATTTAATTCTGTCATCATTGAAGGTACAACGCCAGAGGCATGGCACAAGAGCGTGGTGGTGCTCTTCTTCAAAAAAGGCGATAACACCTTATTGAAGAACTATAGGCCCATCTCGCTCTTGAGTCATGTGTATAAGCTGTTTTCGAGAGTCATTACGAATCGTCTCGCACGCAGGTTTGATGAATTCCAGCCTCCCGAACAAGCCGGTTTCCGAAAAGGCTTTAGCACCATAGACCACATTCATACGCTGCGCCAGATTATACAGAAGACCGAAGAGTATAATCGGCCGTTATGCCTAGCGTTTGTGGACTATGAGAAAGCCTTCGATTCAATCGAGACTTGGGCGGTGCTGCAGTCCTTGCAGCGATGCCAAATTGACTATAGGTATATCGAAGTTTTGAAGTGTTTGTACAGTAAGGCCACTATGTCAGTCCGACTACAGGACCAGAGTACGGAACAAATTCCATTGCAAAGAGGCGTGAGACAGGGAGACGTTATTTCTCCGAAACTGTTCACAAACGCATTGGAGGATGTTTTCAAGCTCTTGGAGTGGAAAAGATCTGGCATCAACATAAATGGCGAGTACATCACTAACCTTCGTTTTGCCGATGATATAGTCATAATGGCGGAATCGCTCGAGGACCTTAGCACCATGCTCAACGACCTCAGTAGAGTCTCCCAGCAGGTTGGTCTTAAGATGAATATGGACAAGACAAAGATCATGTCTAATGCTCATGTTCCACCTATACCGGTAATTGTTGGGAACGATACTCTCGAAGTTGTCGACAAGTATGTCTACCTAGGACAGATTGTCCAATTAGGTAGGTCCAACTTCGACAAAGAGGTGGCGCGAAGAATCCAACTCGGCTGGGCAGCGTTCGGGAAGCTTCGTCCTATCTTTTCGTCCAAAATACCGCAGAGCCTGAAAACGAAAGTTTTCAATCAGTGTGTGTTGCCAGTGATGACTTATGGAACTGAGACATGGTCTCTTACTGTTGGCCTCATTAGTAAGCTCAAAGTCGCGCAGCGAGCTATGGAGCGAGCTATGCTCGGTGTTTCCCTGCGAGATAAGCTCCGGAACGAGGAGATCCGCAGGAGAACTAAAGTGACCGATATAGCTCTTAGAGTTAGTAAGTTGAAGTGGCAATGGGCAGGCCACATCGCTCGTAGAACTGACAACCGATGGGGAAGAAAGGTTCTCGAGTGGCGACCACGAACCGGAAGACGCAGCGTAGGCCGGCCCCCCACTCGGTGGACCGACGACCTGGTGAAAGCCGCGGGGAGCCGATGGATGCAGGAGGCGAGCAGCCGCTCAAGGTGGCGTGCTCTGGGGGAGGCCTATGTTCAGCAGTGGACGTCTTCAGGCTGTTAATGATGATGATGAGATAAAGTAATGCACCTTAGAACGTTCAGTATTAAAGTTCATTGAGAACGCATGTTGGATTTTCTTGATCGTTATCCCACGTCACGTAGGTACATATATCACACGCCACACTGCAGGGATAGTACTAATGTTGAAACTATATAAAAAAAATTGGCGCCTTTCTTTTTTTTATGAACGATAGGCTGACATTTGACCACGGTCGCACCTGATGGTGTGTGGATTATTTAATTAGGTATAAATGCTACTGATAGCTTAGTTGGTGGTAGCTCTGCCTTCTGAACTAGGCTGCGGGTTCGATTCCCACCCGGAGCAAACATTTGTGTGATGAACATAGGTATCTGTTCTGTGTCTGGGTGTTGTTATATTGTATTCTATGTAGGTATGCATTTACAAACAAAAAGTATCTAAGTGTCATATCAGTTATCTGGCTCTGGCTAAGCATAGTACAAGCTATGCTTAGTTTGGGGCGAGGTATCGCTGTGTGAAATGACCACTTATATTTATTCATTAATAACATTCCTCGGGCAAAAAAAAATCACAAAATCTTTTTGGAAAATTTCCCGTCTGCTTACCAGATACCAGAATTAGCAGCCCCTGCTACCCAAAGTAAACTACTGTTTATATATATGCACTTTTGCAGTACCTAACTCAATTCCTCATTTTCCATCCCAGGTAGAAGCAGAGACCTCGCACCAGTACAAAATATACCTAAACCAGAAGCGGCAGCAGCAGCAGTCGTTCTACGAGTTCAAGCGGATGCAGTTGTCAGCGGAACAGCAGATGAAGAGGGGGCAGCTGATGGACTGCATCAAGCATAAGGATAGGCGGAGTCGCGAGCTACTCGCTTGCAGGGAGGACAAGAAGGTAATCGATAGAAATAACGCTTTTCAAAATAAATATTTGTGGACGCGGTCTATATACGATGGTACATGCTTGCCTATAAAATGGCCTGGGGGTCTAGCAAAGATGCCAGCTTGAGGCGTTAATGCCTCACGCTAACTCAAAAATTTATGGGAAATGACATTGCCTGCGGAAAACTTATTTGCAACTTTAAAATCTATGGGAATGACATTAGCTATAACATAACTGAGGAAAAGTTTTCCGCGGGCAATCGTTTCCCATACATTTTGGAGTTAGCATCTTTGCTAGCCCCCAGTTCAGTCGCGACTTGAAGAGCTCCAGATCGATTGTCGATTGATTGTTTTGCTTCGGCCATTTAACATCAGGAGGTGTGATCAAACGCCATGATAAGTGATGAAAATGATAAATTCCAGATCACCGAAGCGATAGACAAGGCTATAGAAGAGGAAGCCCGCGCTCTACTCGCAGCAGAACGGCGGTCACGCCAGATAGAAGCGGAGCAATGGCGGAAACACCTCGAAATGGAAGAGACGCAGAAAAAGGCGGAAGATGCCCGCAACAAGCGCACCGCGATGCTTAAAGAATCCGCCCAGGTACCTTCAACTATAAGTAACAGAGTGCTTTATTGCGTTGACACGTTATGACGTTACTGTTGGCAGCAAGAGTCGCAGTCATTTTTTTTATTGAGGAGGGGAAATGCCATCGCACTTCCCTGCCACCACGGGGGTGATGGCAGGGGGTATGTGGGACTCGAACTCACTAAAACCCCCCTGTGCTCTGTCCGCCGCCGCCGGGATGGGGCGAGATAGGGTCGCGCTAGCATTCACTATCTCGCCCCGGCGGTCTGCGCCAGTGGGTGGGTAACCTTACAACTTGGTTACCCACCAGACGTGTGGGGCCGTGTAGGTGCGGCAGAGAGTCCCCCGACTCTCCGCCGCTGACCTCACTACGGAGGATGGAGAAGGAGCGTGAAACGCCTGCTCCATGCCCCGGTTCGTCTGCGCCGGAGGGGGTCAGAGTTGGGATCATCCTCCCTGACCCGCTCCGCAGCCTCCTTCTGCGTCATCACCGCCTCGCTATCCTACTTATCCTTTCCTTAATATATAATGAATGTGAAGGTTTGTGTGTTTGTTTTTGTGTCTGTTTGTCACCATTAATCTCCGTAACAACTAAACCAATTTTGATGAAATTTGGAATGTAGATTGTTTAGGTTCTGGAATAACACACAGGATACTTTTTTTCTTTTTACCCGCGGGGCGCAACTAGTCTGTTACATATTTGTTCGGAGTGAGCTCTGTAGGTATACCTACCCTACTGTTGTTTATTCTGTGCTTCATCATCATCATCACCATCAGCCCGAAGACGTCTACTGCTGAGCAAAAGCTTCTTCCATAGAGCGCCACGTGCAGTGGTTGCTTGCCTCTTGCATCCATCAGCATTCAGCTCCCCGCGTTTTCGACTAGGAAAGAAAGGATTTTGTTCTAGCGGTATAGATACCTTCTCCTTTCACAGCGTGTAGCTTTGAACAACGCACTGAGCAACTGGGAGTCATGCCTGCTCCGTCAGGAAGTCTCGGCGTTAGAAGCCAATCGTAGAGCTCACCACGCGGCCCACGCAGCCCTAACAGAGCAGCGGAGCGCCAATATAGCTCGAGCGAGGGAGAGGCGGCAAAAGCGAGCGAGGAAAATAGCAACGATTACAGCTCAAATGCGGGAGGATATTAAAATGGGAAGAGGAACGACGATATGTCATTAAATTTTTACATGCCACAGACAGCCATAGATGTAAAATGACGTAAAGTGCCACTAATATATCCGTTGTTTAAATAGAAAAGGAGATTTGTGATGCTGTAGAGAGACGAAAAAGTGTGAACAGAAGCATTGTTCTCCGGAAATAGATGGTTTTCTGAAGCAGATAACTTGAGAACGTCTGAAGATAGACACTTTTCGTCGTAAGGAAAAATGTAGGAAATTTTGTCAGCTTCCAAATAGGTTTAGGAATATTTTTTCTCTAGAACCTACAGTTTTCGAGTTTTACGTGAAATAAAAAAAAAGTCTTAAGGCCCTCTTGGAGTTCTTTAGCTCACTTCTCAGGGTCCGGTATCACTTTTAGGGGTGATTTTTTAATGGCTGGATAAAGGTTATTCAACTAATAAATTATAAACCAACTAAAACAAAAACATTTCAATTTTCAGTATTCCGTTGATACAATTCGCTTTTAATTTTTACGGTGTTTTGTTTTGTCGAATGAATAACTTTTATCTGATTATTGAAAAACCACGGCTTAGTATGTTAACCGTAGAAATTTAAATAGTAAGATACCTAAGTACTTAATAAACTCAAATTCAAATGTTTATTGCATTCCACAATATTACAAAAGATGACAGTATATATATAATAAGGGTTAAGATCATTATGGACCCTGTTGGGCACAACAGTATTATAAATAATTAACTTTTTTTTTTTTTTTTTTTTGTTGTTTATAGGCAAAGCATTTGACCACTGTCTCACCTGGTGGAAAGCGATGACGCAGTCTACGATGGTACACATGCTTGCCTAGAAGATACCTGTTCACTCTCGTCTTGAAGACACCTAGATCATAGTTAGCTGGAAACAAGGACGCGGGCAAGGTGTTCCACTAATTGGCTGTTCGCACTATAAAGTGCATAGCAAAACGCTTAGTGCGGGTTGATGGAATTTCAACCATATATGGGTGCCATGTTTTTGTGCGCCTTGATGTCCGGTGAAAGAAAGGAGATGGAGGAATAAGATCGTGTAATTCCTTCGCACACTCTCCAAAATGCAGTCTATAAAAAACCGATAAACTGGCAACTTTACGTTGGTGCTCTAAACTGTGGAGCTTAGCTTCCACCAACGCATCATTACCAATGAGTCTTTTGGCTCGTCTCTGAATGGAGTCCAAGGCTTCGAGCTGGTATTTAGCCGAACCGTCCCAGAGATGGCTACTATTATTATTGTATGATTCTAACGTCCTATGGACCCCGAACCCATGCCTGAAGCCGAAAACTCTGCCCCCCCTTCAGGCACTCTACTTTCTGAATACTCGTTGAATGGACTAATAGTGCAGGAAAGGCCTCAAGGGTCGGGGGAATGTTTAACTAAAACAGTACTTGGTGGCACTGTAGAGATGATAGCTCCATCTATAGCATAGATCCATAAAGTAGTATTAATAGGTAGTATTAAATTCTCTTTGCCTAGAGGAAGCACCGAGCTACTCGAACGTGCTCCGTTTTCTTTCCGTCTTTATTCTATTCCTCGTTTTCCTTTTTAACGGACCCTATTACTAAGGCTCCGCTGTCTGTCTGTCCGTCCGTCTGTCACCAGGCTGTATCTCATGAACCGTGATACAGTTGAAATTTTCACAGATGATGTATTTCTGTTGCCGCTATAACAACAAATACTAAAAACCAGAATAAAATAAATATTTAAGGGGGCTCCCATACAACAAACTATTATTTTTGCTCGTTTTTATAGATAATGGTAAGGAACCCTTCGTGCGCGAGTCCGACTCGCACTTGGCAGGTTATTTTATTTACTCACATTGAAATGGCTGCTGCTAAATACATTTTTTTCTACTGTTTTTAACATTTTTTTTTGTTGTTGTATTTGTTAGCGTTAATTTTAAGATTTAACTACCTCAATATACTGAATGAAAAATAAACAAATTTGAAAACGGACGGTTCTTTTCCTTTACCATGGGCGTACCCAGCTTTTAGTCCAGGGGGGTCAAACCCGAAATTTCTTATGCCGGGTTCCCAGAACGATTTTTTAATATCACTACACGAAGAGACTTAAGCCAAGTAATATGAGCCAAGTCATAACTACAAGACAACCCTCTGGTGGCGGCGCCACCATCGTAGAAAGCATATCTTAGAAACGTGATGCTGAAGTAGATTTCGTCTCTTATCATGTCAGTACAAGCGTGTTGTTTATAAAGTACAAAGGGCGAAAAAGTTTTCTACTAAAACGAAGTACATACACATGAAAAGCGCGAGCGAAGCGCGAAAATTTTTCTATAATTGCCACATTTTATATTTCAGAAAATACGTAGGCAAATTGAGCAATTGATTTCACAGTGCGCAATAAATCACCTTACTTATAATTTGTACTTCAGTTTAGGTTAACTGACAATAATTACCAATTCTCAAAGCCTCTAGGCTGAGCAGTGCTGCTGCCGCGGCTATTACATCATTGTAATGATTGTTTAGTTAAATTATTATTTCAGTTCAAGCCTTCTAACACTGTGTGAAGTCTCAGGATAACGTGCGCAGTGCAGTGTCACGCAAAACTATATTAGAGTTCCGAGTGATACTGCAATCTGTTCGGGCACAGTGATGCTTAACATCAGGCGAACGACTAGCTCGTCACGTCATTCATTTACATAAAAAAACCCATTAATAAATAATCAATTATCTGTAAAAAAAAACAGAAAAAAATATTAATTATTGCCCAGACAGCGTAAGTGGTTATTTTCTTTATGTTGCCCAGTTTGTCCTCAGTCCATCATGTTAGGAGTGTTGGGGTGCTAAGACCTTCCATGTTTGGTTCCTTCCATTGGTTTTAAAATTTAACCTAATCAGACTCTACAAGCACTACGAAACAACATATCATTAATTAATTTTGTGGTATACAATAAAGAGTTTTTGTATTGTATTTTATTGTACGAAATAAAATATTATAATCATTCATATAAATATTTATTTTCATCACTATCATCTAGGTAGTCTGCTCCCCGTACTAACCTACGCCAGCCTCGCGCGGGCGCTCAGGAACTTGTGTAGCGCGGCCTCCGCCCCCCTCAATAGTGCAGCCGCGAAACCCCCAGATTGCACCTCAGAGACCATTACTATCAACTCACCAGTTATCAACCATCACTGTCATAATCACCACTGCCATCTATCATCACCATAATAATCACCACCGCCATCAACCACCTATCATAATCACCACAAAACTATACGTTTATTTCAACTATCACTATTGTTATCATCATGACACTGTCATCATCACGTTTACCGTGAACCATCATATTCATCACAATCATAATCATCACTATTTATTATTTTTATGGCAGTATCGCCTGCTCAGCGTGAATAATTACAAATTAATCTGTAGATTACGCTGAGCAGGCGATACTGCTATAAAAATCATAAATATTGATTTGGGAGGCGTTATCTTTACAGCATTTGTGTTGATGTAACTTGACCGTGCTGGTTGGGATAATTCTTAAGAATTTCTCAATAGATGGCGCTGCCGACCCCGTAAGTTGGTTGTAAAAGGTGAAGGATAAATTCGGACACGAGACCACTTGTCACGGTAGCTTAAGTAAAGCATGTCCCGCCTTTAGGGACGGATGGATGCGGGTTCAAGTCCCGCTCGTGATTCGAATTTTTCCTTTACAAATTAATATGTATAATCATCACTGTCATCAACTACCACTTTCATAATCACCATCACTTAAGTACTGTTTCTATCGAGTTGAATAATTGTTTTCTTTCTTTCTTTCTTTCACCACTGTTATCAACCCTCACTATCATCTTGTTCCACTCTCTCCCGCACTAGCCTGCGCCAGACCCGTGCAGGCGCTCCGATACTTGTGTAGCGCGGGCTCCGCCCCTCTCAGTAGTGCAGCCACGGACCCCACAGATAGCACCCATAGGCCATCACTGCCGTAATCACTACTGTCATCAATGTCATAATTACCATTGTCATCAGCCACTACTGTCATCAACATCACTATCAAATCACCATAGTTACCAACAATCATTATCATAATCACCATAGTTATCAACCATCACTGTCATAATAACCATTGTTATCAACCGTCACTATCAAATCACCATCATAATCCCCACCGCCATCAACCATCACTATCATAATCACCACAAAACTATATGGTTATTTCAACTATAACTATTGTGATTACAATGATTATCATGACACTGTCATCATCACTTCTACTACCTTTAATCATCACTATCATAATCATCATAATCATAATCACCACTGTCATCAACTATCACTATCATCAATATTTTTTCTTTCTTTCTATCACTACTGATATCAACCATCACCATCATCTTGTTCCACTCTCTCCCGCACTAGCCCGCGCCAGCCTCGCGCGGGCGCTCCGATACTTGTGTAGCGCGGCCTCCGCCCCCCTCAATAGTGCAGCCGCGGAGCCCCCAGACTGCACCTCAGAGATCCTCGCTTCAGTTGACTGGGAGACGGTGCTGGTACGGACGTGAATGGTGCCCGTTTCCGTGTACGTGTAGTCACCGTTCTGTGGAAGAGGTTTTTTTTATTATAGTAAGAGAGGCTCTTATAAACGGTTGGATCAAGGGTCGGATTCTGATGACAGTAAGTACTATGGTTAGCTTTAGGTATGAAGCTACAAGGTCATGGGAGTGGCCCGTCTTATCTGGTTCCCATAGTACAAGCTTTGCTTAGTTTAGAACTAGATGGCGCTGTTCGAAATGAGCACGAATATTTATTTGTTTATTATACCATGGAACAAAGAGGAGAGGAATGCCAATACACTAAGAAAACAGCGTAGATCAGAAATATTTATTTATTTATTTATTTATATATAGGTACACAAAACAAATTACAATCAACGACTTATTCCAAATAGGTAAATATACAAACAAATCTGTTCCGGATTGTAGCTTAAACTATGTGTACACAGAAAAAATATAAATTACACAATCACTACCGAGACATGCAAGTGAAAGTAGGCACCCATCAGCAAAACCACAAGCTTTGCTGATGGGTACCCAATGACAACGGTATACTAAAATTAAATTTTGAGGAGTTTAGGGAGTGTCACTAAGGGTGAGGTGGATCATTTCGACACAACGCAGCTGTTGTGTCGGAACCATCCGGTTTCCCATCCGGTTTTCCAATATGCCTAACGTTGCAAAATGAGCGGTTTATAAGTTGAGAAAGATCAGAAATATGCCATAAAGCCGTTTTAAACCTGGATGGCACTGCAAAATGAGCGGGCTATACGGGTAGCTACGGCGGGCTAGGTTTAAAACGGTTTTAGACATATTTCTGATCTGCTCTCAACTTATAACCCGCTCATTTTGCAACGCCATCTAGTTTTAGGCATATTTTTGATCTACGCTGTTTTCTTAGTGTATTGGCAGTCCTCTTCTCTTTGTTCCATGATTATACATACACATAATAATAATTACACATACCATAAATTCAGGGTTAGACAAGACCTCCAAATGTTTAATCAAATGGCATCCGCCCAGGAAGAACCGCCTATCTTCAGCTCCAACCATCTCATCAGGTCTGACGCAGCGCAACTCCTGGCTGATGGCTCCAGGACTGAGGAGCATAGGAAGATGGGCGTAGCCCTCTGTTCTGTGACGATGCCAGAAGTCTACGGAGATCACTTCCAGGTATAGATTTAAGGGAGTTTCTGGAAAATATATAAATTTTAGATCCTACAACGCTCATCATCAGCCCGAAGACGTTCACTGCTGAACAGTCTCCCCACAGAGCACCACTTTGAGCGGCTGCTCGCCTCTTGCATCCATCGCCTCCATTGTTTTGACCAGATCGTTGCGTCGGTCCACCTAGTGGGGGGCCTACGCTGCGTCTTCCGGTTCGTGGTCACCACTCGAGAACCATTCTTCCAATTTAGGGTCCAATTGGTTCAAATGTCCAAATGACTGATTGTTATATCATTGTCAAAATGTGTATGCGTCAAAACGTACAAATCTTAAAACATTCTATTTTGAAACACCCTTAAAGCTTACTAGGTGGTAGGACTTTTCTGCAAAGTTCGTCTAGGTAGGCTTTGCCAGTTATTCTGCCGCCAAGCAGTAGTGTGCAAGCACTACTGTGTTCCGGTTTGAAGGGCATTGTAGCTAGTGAAATTACTGGACAAACTGAGACTGAATCTGAGAAGTATTCTGAGAAGTAATCTGATTACTACACTGTGTGATGTCTCAGGATGACGTGCGCATGCGCAGTGCAGTGTCACGCGAAATTTATTATTGTAAAGTTCGAGTGACACTGCTACTGTTATGGGCGGCCGTGTCGCTTAACATCGGGTGAACGACTAGCTCGTCACGTCATTCATTCTCATTTTAAAAAAAACTCATTTTTTCGACATTGATATTGTAAGGTTAAT
Organism: Ennomos quercinarius; assembly: GCA_910589525.2. Classification (NCBI taxonomy): domain Eukaryota; kingdom Metazoa; phylum Arthropoda; class Insecta; order Lepidoptera; family Geometridae; genus Ennomos; species Ennomos quercinarius. The sequence goes on from OU342509.1 coordinate 2,409,651, forward strand.
TATACTTGCCTATAGCTGAACTTAGTTCTAATGAAAGTTCTATCTGCTGTCCATAATGGCAGACCCACACATTGTCTATGGAAGCTGGTTCGGATATGTGAGTTCTCCCGTGCAATGTGTCCTTGGATTGTACACCTTCTGGCAACTGAAATAAAGTACACATTGCTATAACATATACAGTAGGCGCTAAGGTTCAATCAATACTGAAATGTAGTACCTACCATTATATATTCATATAGTTGTGCATAGTTTAGTTGAACTAAACTATGCACTTCTACTGCGGCTTTAGACTTTGTCTGCATTCATAAAAGGCATAGTTTTGATTGATGCTACTTTGAAATCTAGTGTACGTTTATGAGGCCATGATTATAATGATACATTGCTTAAGTCGCTCCACACGTTAAGGCTGCCCCCACATTGGGCGGTAACGATATCGCCGCGTTATCGCTGCGATGTTTTACCATAGTGCGGCGTGTGTCGCCGCGATATCGCTACCGTCCAATGTGGGGGCAGCCTATATGAGGGAAGACTAAATAGTTCAGGTATAGAAGGTTCAAAGACACTTTAATAAGGTTTTAATATACATAAACACAGCACATATTTAACTGCTAGTCGCCTCTCTTTCTATCATATCTCTTACCTTTTCTGATGCACCAATATGCTAGCTTTGTACAGCGTAGATTGCATCAAGCTTAGTTGCGTAACGCGTTAGAAGAGATGAGAGATAGGACTATAGTAAAGATGTTACTATAGAAAGAGATACAACTTGAATATAAAGATTGCCGCACTGTGCAAGCTGAATTGCACTTTATTCTGTAGTAGCAAGTGACTGTTTACTGTTTAGTTTTACTTGTTGACTGTTTAGTCTTTGCGGAGTGTAGCTTCTGCACATAGGCTTCTAGAAATATTTACCTTAACATCATATTCGATGTACAAGTTGTCTGTACCAAATCCACTGGCTGTCATTAAATCTATGGTTACATAGACATTACTGTTGCCAAGCGGGGGCATCACAAAGTTAACCAGTTGCTTGTGCTTTTTCTCCCATTTGTTGTACAGTTTAGTTAGCTGGAACAGCAAATGACAGAATCTCATTTTTGAGGAAGGTATAAAAGCATTTTTCTTTTTATGTTAAGAGCGACAAACAAGCATACGGCCCACCTGATGGTAGCGTTGCCAGCTCAGTAAGGCTTTGATTTTGAGTTTATCCTCCAATCTAAAGAGCTCATAATTATAAAAGGATTTCAGATTTTAAAATAATGAATTGTGAGTATAAAATGATAATAAACATTTGAAGCCTAATTTATACAATAACTGCCATAAAAAAAATTTCGATAAACGGCGTTGAATTTTATTTTATGAGAATGAATGACGTGAAGAGCTAGTCGTTCACCTGATATTAAGCGACACGGCCGCCCATAGCAGAATTTTGAATGAATTTTCCCCTTCTGGCTTAATACCTAGCCGAATAAAAAAGAATATTCTTTTAGCCTCACCCTAGCAAACTTCTTGTTTAAAAGCCAAAAAGGAAGAAAATTTGTGAAATATTCATTTAGCCCACAAAAGCCAAAACTAAAAAAAAACAACAATGATAAATATTGCATTAAAAACAAAAAAAAAAAGTCTGTTATTTTTCAACTAACTTTTAATAAACACAATAATAAGGAGGTTCAAAAAGAAAATGTTGCCCGGTATAGAGTACCTATATGTATGTAGATCACCAACTTTAATCTGGTGATTATCAGTTAAATAGTGATTAACTCAGTGACAGGGGAACTTCTGCTGCCCTAGCACAGACGGTAGACAAAATTGTTTTTCCCCTGTTTTACTCCACTTGACAAGTAAGCAAGTATGAAGAAAGTGACGTAAAGCAGGGAAATACAATTTTATCTACCACCCATACTAGGCAGGCTGGAATCTTAGAGTATTATTATTATAGAATATAGGCAAATACAATCTGCAATCTGTTATAGGCAGCCGTGACGCTTAACATCAGGCAAACGACTAGCTCACACGTCACACGTAGCGTAGCTGTGACGTCGGCGTAGTAGCGTCACATTATTCTTTAACATAAAAAAACGGCCTGCACCACTCAAAACATAACCCTCAACTTATTTTTTTAATTTTCGTTTTGTTATAATAATATCTTTTCGATTATACAGTTCAAGAAGAGGAAACACCTAGCTAGATGATGTGCATTATTATAAAAAAACTATTTACCCTTGACTGGAAGCGAACCCACACCCTACAGAGCAGAAGGCAGAGCTACTGCCAACTAAGCTACCAAGATAGGTTTTATTGTATCTTACCAAGGTAATTAATTCTTCACCATTTCCATCACATTCACCACTTTCATCATGACCTTCAAACTCCACTTTGACTTCATACTGGTATCCCAGCTGTTCACCACCATTAGTTTCCACCACATAAGGGTTTGTCTCCAAGTTGTTCTGGTCCGGAGTCAGGATTATGTAATTGTGGATGGTATTGTGGTAGATTGATAGGAGAATAGCTTCTTGCTTTATAAGTATAGTTTCTCTGAAGAAAAAAAAGTGTAGAAATTAAATATAAAATTCACTAATGACATATTGTCTCAACAGTAAATATATTAAAATCAGAGGATCATAATGTTGTTGGTCCTGTGTTAGAATCGGCAGTGAAAGTAAATTAAACAAATTAAACCAATAGCCTTGCTGGTAAATAAAAAAAAAACAATCATAATCCAAAGTTACCTTTGAAAAACTCACTCATTATAATCAGAGTTATCAAAAACTATGTTCATTGCAGTCCATTGCTCCGTCTCATCCAATTTTTCTAGGCTTTTAAATAAATGTCTTTCAGAAACTGTTTTCTCGCCAAATGCATCACCATATCTACCAACCGCATCATCCAAACTCAAAGTATTAAAACATGAATAGAGTGGGTTTTCTTTTTTTTTCTTTTCCCGTGGCAAAGGCATGTAATAGTCCTCATGAATATAAGAAAATACCTTACTGGGTACAATCTCTTCACTTTTAATTAATTCATGGTACTTGAGTTCATTTTCAGTAAGGCAGTGATGAACGTCTTTATAGCGTAGAATTTCAGATGCAGAAAATGTTTTTGCTTGCCATTTGAAGGAATACTTTTCCACATTCTGTTCTTGGCACATTGTACTGTCTTCATTTATGTAATCTTCAAATTTTGGCAGTGTTATAATATCATCTGGAGGTTTTAATTTAATTCTGTTAAGAAAAAGATAGTCCTAGTCATTTATTCATATAAAAAAATACACATCAAAAATAAACAAAATAGGTACAACAGGTACACATTAAATAATTTTCTATGACTATCTATTTGATGTCAAAATTACACTATTAATGAATAATAATTAAAAAATGTCATACACAAAAAATTCAAAAATGTCAAAATAAAATAATTTAAAGTGTCAATATAATACAAAAATATGTGATACACAATACAATACAAAAATAGGTACTTTATTGAACACCAAAGTACAACAATGCACATGAACGTAGTGTAGTATAGAGATCAGAATAAAACGGAAAACGGGTGTGGTAATAGAACGAAAATGTTACACACACAGCAAAGAAGCGATTAGTACATACTACCTACATTATGTTTGATCGTTTTGTTACAAAAATGTTTACCTATATACATTTTACATATTTTTATCTAAATATTATAATAGCGATGAAATTATTGTTACACAACTCAATGCACACTCAATGGTTGCTTGGGTACCCCACAAAGTACTCTGTGGGGTACCCGCCCCAACACCTACAAGCTACAACTTACGTTATTCTCAAATGATCCACATGTTTTTTTAACCAATGGACACCAGTCAGTTTATTACACCGGCCAAAATCATTCATTATTCACGTTATTCACGTACATACGGCGGAACGGACGGAAATTGACTTGTTTTGTTCTTGTCTTGTTTTGTAAAGTTTTGTTTATTTGAATAATAGCGATAGGGATAATGGGATGGGATGAATAATGATCGATATGTGTCGATACAAAGTACTCTGTGGTATCGATGTTCTAGTCTAGTGTATCGATCTATGACGAAGCGATAATTTGATATTTGTATCCATTCCATACACGTCAATACGATATTTGTATTTGTGGGATATCGTATTGCATTACATCCCCGGCATATTGCAAATTGCAACAACCATTTAAAAAGTTATAAATAAATGTTTATGAACAGATTACGTGAGATTCGAACAATTTTGGCCTTGCATTTTTCAATGCAGGTAGGTTATCATTTTTATCGTTGTGACGAGCATTCATCTGATGTTAAGAATCACAGCTGCCCATAACAGATTGTAGTGCTACTAGGAAACTTGAAATTATAATGTTTCGCGTGACACTGCGCTGCGCTGCGCCCGTGATCCTGAGACATCAGACAGGCCAGTAATATGATTATTAGACTGTGAGATCAGACCGATCATAAAGTCTCATTTGCCCAATAATTTCATATGAGAGTTTTTGATTCATAGTTGTGAAATTATTAAAAACTGTTATTTGTTATTTATTTTTGTTATATAATATTAGTTTTATGTACAAATGTAAATAATAATCATATTTTATGACTGTTTATAATAATAATAATTGGTGTTAGCTTCGGCCCCACCAATGCCTCCTAAATGTCCGGGCTAGACCCGAGAGTGTTAAGAAATAGGAGTATACTAATAATCATTTTGTCATATCTTCCGTGTATCGTTCTCAGAAATAACCAAAATCGATGTTTCAACGAACATCGATGTCCATTGTCGACGTTCATCCGTACGTACAGTCGTCATGACAACCAACCATAACAAAACGTCGATGACAAATGACAATTTACAATGAAAATGATAAAAGAGTTTTGGCGGGAACGCGGAAAAGTTCACGTCGGTGCATTGTTGTATTTTACAAAACTTATGCTTTTTCCAGTGTTAATGTTTAAAATTGGTGGTGTTTTACGCATTAAGTGCTGAATTACGAGCATGAGTGTGGGCAAGTGATATAATGTAGTGTAACGTGGTTTTTCGTGTTGCTTCCAAAATTCCATAGAAGCCTATAGTAAAGTTGCCACCACTTTACTAGGGCATGCCTTAGATTGGATTATGACTTAGACTAGACTATGACTACTCTGACTGTGACTATAACTTGACTTTCCATAATACGATGAAAAATTACAAAACTTGACACTGGCACACTAAATACACTATGTGTGGAGCCAAAATATAAGAAAAAAAAAATGAAATGATAAAATTGTTTGTTTGGTTTGATGTTCGACATTGGCAAAATTGCGAGCGACATCATTCCGTCGCAGAGGCTATAACACAGACTACTAAGGGATACTACGTATCAGACGACCGTCTCTCATACATATAACTTAGGCTGTGGTTTTTGATGAAGTGTGACGTTTCTGTTTTTTGTCCGTGTGACCTATGGAATGTAATGTATTTAGCCGGTGTGCCACAATATATAGGTATATATACCTATAGCCTATTACCTATTTTTCATTTTCCTAATTATAATTAATTAGAAATTTATTTATTTATTTATTTATTATTCATAAGGTAATCAACAGCATCACATAAAGACATAAAACTAAAAACGTACAGGTAACAAACAAAGCAATTAACAGATTACCAATAGTTAGGCATAAACATGAAATGTGAATGAACAGTTTTAGGCTGATTACAGACTTTATGACTACAAATGGTTATGTGACAGTTCAATAATAGCATCTGTTGCAGGCGGGTACATTAAAATGTGTGCATATGTATCTTTTTGTATCATTTTATAAATTACATTTTACAAATAGGTAGGTAGGTAGGTAGATAAATTCACTTTGCCGATAAATAAAATATCCTTGTAAATACAAATGTACAAAAAATAGTGAAGAATTATTATTTTTTATATTATTTTAAAGTCTCAATCCATACCTTAGTATGGATCAAAACCACATGCAACAAAATATGCATTATAAATCTTTATGCATATTTTTGAGGAATTATAGATGCATGGATGTAAATATGTAGATAATGTGTTTTTTTTTAATCATCGATAGGCTAACATTTGACCACAGTCTCACCTAATGGTAAGTGACGACGCAGTCGACGATGGAGCATGCTTGCCTAGAATGTATATTATAAAATGATATAAACCAACGTAAAACTTTACAATATTAGGAAGGCATATATAAATATTTACTATTACTACGTATTATTATGTAATGATTTTAGTTTTGAAATAACCAATTCCCTGAACAGTGGTTTGCTTTTACATACAAATATATCAATGTCGTCGAAAAATTCGTTATAGGTTCTACAAATACGAGTAAGAGTTTCATTACTTGCATAGTTTCTACGATGTAAAGGAACATGCAACAGCTGAGTGTGACGCGTGCGTCGCCTAGGGACGCACAAACCCACCGCCCTGACAAGCTCCGAGCAGTCTATATGGCCATGTAAGATGTCATATAACAGCATCATATCTAATAGTCTACGGCGGTTATCTAGAGATAAAATATTATGACCAGTGCAGCTATCCTCGTACGTTGAATAGGAACTTCGTGTACGGTAATTAAGGTAGTTAATAAATTTCTTTTGATTTTTTTCGATACTGTCTCTGTATACAGCATATTGAGGACTCCAGACGCTGCACCCATACTCTAAAACGCTCCTAACATATGCAAAATATAAGCTTTTAATGCACTCTGCATTGCTAAATACCGAACATGTTCGCATGATGAAACCAAGATTTCTGAATGCTTTATTATTTATTGTATCAATATGGGTGTCTAAGATAAACTTTTTGTCTAAATAAATTCCAAGATCTTTAACTTGTGTGACCCTTTCAATAATATCATTATTAATTTTATAGTTGTGTATAATGGGGTTACTTTTTCGCGTAAATGATATGACTGAGCATTTTTTACTGTTTATAGTTATTCTGTTTTTAGTGTAGTATTCTGTTAACGTATTTAAGTCATTTTGAACAAGCTTAGCATCCTCCAAACACTTGACGACTCTAAAAATCTTGGTGTCATCAGCATACATTAGGAATTCAGAATTGGATAGGCATGCATAAATATCGTATAGGTAAGCGTTATAGAGAAGGGGGCCAAGATGTGATCCCTGCGGGACGCCAGAGGGTATATCCACGATGCCAGATCTGTAACCGCCCAGCACAACTAACTGTGACCTGTTAGTCAGGTATGATTCAAATAAAACTATAAATTAGTTATTAAAACATTTCTTTTATTATTTTACAACAATATGCCAAAAAATCGGAATGTTAAAATCTACAAATAACCTTAAACTAAAACTCAAAATAATTTTTGTTAAACAAGGCTCATGATGACGTAAATCAGCATTTAAATGACAAGCTCAAATGATTAAATAAATAGTATCTATTGGATGTAATGTTTTGTTGATTATTTTGTAACAATTTTTTAATAACAATAATCTATCATATATTAAATTATTACAATATGCATTTGACCATTTGATATATTTTAAATAATCTTCAATAAGATATTAAATAGGTAACAACTATTATTTACCGTAAATTTAATGCCACCTTTTGTATTTTGTCCAAAGCTGTATATTGCATTGCAGGCAATATACAACTCCTTAGTCGGATATTATTCGTGTCTTTTGTCTATTATACTGCACCACTGCAGGTATGTGCTAAGTACTTTCACACAATTTTTCACCTGAAATATAACAAACACAATAATAATAAAAGAGGTATAATCTTTACAAGTGGGTATTTAAATAAAATTCCCAATTAAAGAAAATTGTCTGTTTATGTACATCATACCACATGAATTCATTATGTATGATTCATACATCATCAGCCGGAAGACATCTAGTGCTGAACACAGGCCTCCTCCATAAAACGCCACTCCGGACGCTTATCATAGGTAGGGAGATTTGCCAATAATCACCACGCTAGGTAGGGTAGGTTTGTGATCACATAAGATTTTAAAGAACCAAGGAAAATGCTGCTGCACATTCCTTGGATATTTCCTTCACTGAGTCTTATGGCCCCCACGGGATGGGGTGGCCTATTTGCAAGCTGGGGCCACATATTTTTGTTTATGTAATTGAAAGTGATCTTAATCACTGATTACTATAACTTAAGAAAAGCATGTTCTGGCTTAGGATTTTGGGACGGATGGATACATTTTTAAATTCCGCCATGATTCAAATATTTGCCTCACAATTAACCTAATTTGTATCGCAAAAATGCTGTGAAACTTACCTTAATTTTATTATCTTTCTAAGGATGACAATGTATTTGTCATTTAATTTGTTTAGAAGTCTAAGCCTGACTGTTCCATCTGAAATCAGGTATAAATCATTATGTGATTGATTATAATTATCAAGTTAGGTTTATAGACTGTATCCTTTCAGGATGTGCTTAACAGGTCTTTGGCTATATGTTGTGCGGCATCATCACTATCAGCTATTCAGCTTTATGTAATGTCTATGCAGCATAATATATGGGGTCAACAATAGTAAATATGCGGATTCATGTTTTCTAAAATTTATCAAAGAAATAATATGCATCAACATAGCATGGGTGTATTCATGAGGCATGTGCACACCAATTCTAAAACAGCCAACTTGTAAGCCTTGTTGGGTATATCTTGTGTTTTATAGTATCAGATACAAACAGTAACTACTGGCAGTGGTTTCGAGCCTGATGTATCTATTGAAGAGATTATGGTAGGTTGGCAAAAAAATGAAGATAACATTATTACGACCATGATAGACGAGGAAACACTATAAATCCTCTGGTAATATTACAAGACTTACCTAGGCGACGTGATAATATACGTTAAGAACAGTTTTCAGTGTTATTGAGAAACAAAAACTTCAAAAGCTGTTCTAGTTTAATTTTTTCGTTCAGATCATCACTTCCACATAAGTCTTTTCTCAGTGCACGGAAAACGGCGTAAAATAGCGTCCCGCGGGGTAATTACGTAAAATTTGCGACAATGCAGACAAAACAGCAATGCGACAGCAGTAGCAAAGCAACAGCAGTAGCGAAGCATACATGCTCGATACCACTAATGATGTATGACAGCAATCATCGCGCAATTTACGCCTGTTGCAAACCTGTTGCGAGTTAGGTAATACGCCTGCCGTTATGATCTGTTGTACACGCAGCTCTCACAACACATTTTGCAAATAAATAACCGTAAAACTGGAAATAAATAACATAAAATGGATGGAGAGGTTATGAAAATGAAAATAAATAACACGTAATGACAGGCAGCAAAGCCAATATGGCTGGCCATGTGGCCATCGAGCCAATCACAGCAAACCGAAATGTCACACCACATCAAAACAACAATAGCGCTACATCCAGCGTTACGTTGTACGCAGTTGAATGGGCGTGGGCTATAATCAAGAAGTCAACATCTTTGACAGTAGAATAGTGTTGCCATCATAAAAACAATACCTATATCCTAGGATATATTTAATGCTTCATCAGATATTAACATTAAATATATATACCTAACTCAAAGACCTTGCAAAGACACAAATGCCAGAAGTGTCTGCGTGTTTTTACTTTGCCATCGTTTTTCAAGAAGCAAACAGCATACAAAACTACACTGCGTAAAAACGACTATCATAAACAAGGCCAACGTACCATCGCCGGAGGAAAATGCTAAACCAGCTATGATAGTAATATTACTAGATATTTAAACATGTTTGGCGTCGCGGTCGCAAACCTGAACAAACGAATTAATTAATGTGAGTGGAACCACGGTGCATAATAGAATAAAAGTTTGGTTTTATCATAGAATAAATATAATAATATTTTCTCATACATAGTAAACTCATTCTGTCGTGTAATTTAAAAATGGAACGACCTTATAGTAAAACATGGCAATCAAGGAGGTAACTTAACAAAGTTAGCAATGGTTCCATTTAAATTTTGAACTAGCTTGCAAAATAAAAATTATTTTCAAATAAAAAGTTCTGTCTACTTAATTTTCATTTCCGCGCATTATTTGAGAAAAGTACTGGCCACAACTAGGCATTGATGGACTTACGCGTTCGTCCATCAATGCCTCTGTTGCTGGCCGCTGCAGTAATGTATACTATAAATAAAATAGGGCGTATAAAATAGCTTCGACGCAATAAAATTCAATTTCGGATCACAGTGGTAATTACCTACATTTTTATTTATAATATATTTACCTCTCTTTCTATCACGTAACCTTATTCTCTTTCTGAATACGTAAGGGTTATCTTGTTGGGAATGAGGAGATCCGCAAGAGAACTAAAGTCACCGATATAGCTTTTAGAATCAGCAAGTTGAAGTGGCAGTGGGCGGGCCACATCGCTCGTAGAACTGACAACCGATGGGGAAGAAAGGTTCTCGAGTGGCGACCACGAACCGGAAGACGCAGCGTAGGCCGGCCCCCCACTCGGTGGACCGACGACCTGGTCAGAACCGTGGGGAGCCGATGGATGCAGGAGGTAAGCAGCCGCTCAAAGTGGCGCTCTTTGGGGGAGGCCTATGTTCAGCAGTGGACGTCTTCAGGCTGATGATGATGAAGGGTTATCTTCGTTTATAAAATAATTAAAACATAATATGATGCATATATAGGCCTAGGCCTAGGCTAGTGTGAGTTCTGTGCCTAGGCTGTATTTAACAGTAGGTACGTAATATGTATGTAGTTAGATCAGATAACTGCATAATAATAGGTGTATATTTTATTTGTAAACAGTTAATTAATTATTAATCTATTACTACGTGAATACAGGGTACATAAATAAGGATACCAAAGTTTAATAACCGGCCAAGTGTGAATCAGACTCGCGCACGAAGGGTTCCGTACCATTATCCATCCCTGCCATCAAGTGTTGAGTAGCAGTACTATTTAAAGCAGCGCCATCTATGACTCTTCTGGTGAACGAGCAAAAAAATCACGTTTGTTGTATGGGCCCCCCTTAAATATTTATTAATTCTGTTTTTTAGTATACGTTGTTATAGCGGCAAAAAAAATACATCATCTGTGAAAATTTCAACTGTCTAACTATCACGGTTCATGAGATACATCCTGGTGAAAGACGGACAGATAGCCAGACAGACAGACAGACAGTGGAGCCTTAGTAATAGGGCCGTTTTATTTACCCTTTAGGTATGGAACCCTAAAAAACATTAAATATAGGTACTTACCTACTAACCAGCCTTCGTGAGGCAGCCGTCTGAATTGGCCCGTCCACGTCCAGACGCACCGCCCGCCCGGGAACAGGGTACCCTCAAGGTTAGCACGGCCGGTAGACAAAACTGTATTTCCCCTGTTTTACTCCAAGCAAGTATGAAGAAAGTGACGTAATACGGGGAAAGACAATTTTGTCTACCGTCCATGCTAACCCAGCAGTATAAAAATTTACTCTATGCAGGGTACCTTGTAGCATTACGTATACCTAAACTGGGGCGTGAGCCTGACTGGTTTTATCTACGATGGGCGAGACAAAGGACTTCAATCAAAAATAAAATATTCAATTTGATTATCGAAAATATATTTTTTATCTGCATTAGGTACAATAAAATAAAAACAATAATAAAGCAACATACAATAAAAATTAAAATCCTAATTATGTACCTACCTACCAACCTATACCTAAAAATAAATACATCGATGGTGGTAGGTACACTTTGTAAAATCTATAAAGAGTGAGCGATACATAATTAAGTTATAATTAAATGGTACCTAATAATAATAACTAACAAACGGGTAAGTACCCTATCCATAGATTTAAATATCCTCTAAGGCCCGATTTCACCAAACTAGAATAAATTTTATTCCAGGTATAACTTTCCGAGAACAACCGTTTTACGTAAATATAGCCCTTATGCCACCAATTTTGTGAAGGAATAAGACTTATTCCTTGGATACAATCAAAATGGCGTCTTTTTTGTGTAAATATCATTTGTCAATTAGCTGTATCCAAGAGTAACGAATAGCCTTATACTTGGAATAAACGTTGGTGAAATCGGGCCTAAGTACTATTATTTATTCTGTGGTAACGTGCCCAAAATGCTGGTAGCACTGCCACGTGGATGGATATGACATGACCATGACCCATGTAAATAGGGCGAATTCTGTGGACATTACATTATTATTATTACTAATTTTATCTGAGCCAAGCGAGGGCCAGCATCACTGCGTAGGTATTAAAAAATGGGCCTGCAAATGAACCCGCACGTGCTGGCAGGCTGCCTCGACTAAAACTAAAAGACACAGAACAAAAAGTATACTATACTAATTACTATACGTAATTTTACGTAACCTAAAAAAAATTTAATAGAATAGAAAATTATGCGTGGGTTCCCAGCCCCTTCCCTATCACAACTATCACAGCCCCAAGTCCAGCAAGAGGCGACAGATCTCCTGCTAATATCATAAATGCAAGTGTGTAAGTAGGCAGGTATACAAATACATGGTGAGTTTGAATTGGGGTATTATCCCGAAAGGGGGTAAATCTACTCCCTAAGGTAGACAATGTTTCTTCTACGACTTTTCTAAATCAATAGTTTTTCATTGAAGAAATGCCATGTAAAGTTTACGTTCGAAGGTAACCCTAGCGCAGCTGGGTGGTTGAGATTCGTCCTTGACCGAATGCTTTTAAATAAGTTGAACGACCAGGGGGCGTACCGTGAGCTCTTAGCGCGATTCAAAACTGAGCCTATATTGGATCGCTTTGTTTTTTTTGTATGGGGATTTTGACAAGCGGTCCAGTATAGGCTCTGTTTTGAATCGCGCTAAGAGCTCACGGTACGCCCCCTGTGTTTAGAAATGAATTTATAGTATCTCGTTTACTCTCGTAGCGATCGCACGTGCAATTTTGTGAGTGGATTTATTTTTTAGGATGGAGGTTTGGAAACTCGCAGTTTCAAGTAAGGCTCTCACAACTTGTGGGCAATCATGGTCCCAGTCTCTTTCAGGATAATACCCCAATTAAAACTCGGATAGTTATATCTAAGACAAAATAATCATGAAGTGGCTAACATCTAGTATCTATAAACTCACAGCTACCTACTTCTCGTATCAGACTAGAGTTTTACACGCGCGTTTAAGCTCAGTTTTGGAAAAGCATGTAGTGCGTATAATAGGCACGCTTTTTGCTACATGCGCTGATCGTATGAGTGAGCATTGGACGGGCTTGTAATAAGCTCGTATAAATAAGCCCGAGCCGCAAGAGGCGCCTCCAATCACGCCAGACCACTTATGCCCGTGTACACGAGTCTGGGGTCTAGCAAATATGCCTTTCCATTATAACGCCTCACGCTGACTCCAAAATGTATGGGAATGACATTTTTAGCAGCAGAAAATTTCTTCGCCGGCACTGTCATACCCATACATGTCGGAGTTAGCGTGAGGCGTTAACGCTAATGGAAAGGCATCTCTGCTAGACCCTTGGTCACATTCAAAAAACCGGCGGGGTAATTACGTAAAATTTGCAACAGCAATGCGACAGCAGTAGCAAAGCAACAGCAGTAGCGAAGCATACATTCTCGACACCACTAATGATGTATGACAGCAATCACCGCGAGATTTACGCCTGTTGCAAACCTGTTGCGAGTTAGGTAATTAATTATAGGGGCCGCCCCCTTATTACCTAACTCGCAACAGGTTTGCGACAGGTGTAAATCTCGCAGTGATTGCTGTCTTACATCATTAGTGGTGTCGAGCATGTATGCTACGCTACTGCTGTTGCTTTGCTACTGCTGTCGCATTGCTGTTGCAAATTTACACCTGTCGCAAACCTGTTGCGAGTTAGGTAATAAGGGGGCCGGGGTCTAGCAAAGATCCCTTTCCATTAGCGTTCATGCCAAACGATAACTCAAAATGTATGGGAATGACATTACATGCGGAAAACTTTTGCGCAGATAATGTCATAGCTAATTCCCATACATTTTTATCGTTAGAAAGGTATCTTTGCTAGACCCCCGGTTTTTTGATGCGCGAAATGTACCGCGTGCATAGCGAAACGAATGCATACGCGCGAAAAAAAACGCTAGTCTGAAACCACCCTCACTCAGAGTGTATGTATAGGTGACCTACTTGTAAGTACCTACGTTTGGAGCTGGAGACTTACCATCACCTTTCTAGCCATTCCAAATGACGAGACAAGGTAAGGCAACGCGCAATCGTAATAATAGGTGAGGGTAGACCCAAATTATGAATACCAGAATATAATGTTGTGTGCTCAACTGCTCACGCGGATGAAACCGCGTGGCATACCTAGCTAGTCTACATATAATATTGAGATATAATGATAGATATTAACTGGACAAAGTTTTTGTACAAATTACGCCTACATTTAGCATGGATAAAAATTAGTCATGCATTTCACGAAGACGGGCCTTACTATCTATCGGTCCGAAGTTCGAGCTAAGGGGATAGGGAAAAACGCGCGTCCTCGCTCGCCTCGACTGATGGGCGCGTCATTTCCCTACTCAATACGTAGCGAGCTAGCGAGTCATCAGCTGTATAATAAATATAACATAACAAACATAAAAAATAAATATGGTAACAACAGAACATAACAAAATACTTGGCAATTTTAGTAGGTAGTTTATTCGTATATAATTGTACTATGATTGTAAGTCATAGAAAGTTCTTGGTATACCAGACTCACCTAAATAAACTTCATTTAGTACAGAATTTGATTTATGACGCTTAATCGGCTTCTTTACTATAAATACTCGTTAATGATCATTGCTGTATGCTTTAGGTCTGTGGTGATAATACACTTGGTTGTATATTATATTATAGGTACAATTATATAAGTATACAATAGTTTGTTTGTAATTCGTGTGACGACTCAATAGTTTTGGGATTTCAAGAAAAAAGTTGCCATCTTATTGGAAAAGGTGCCCCAGGTGGCACTATTCGAAATAAACTAGCTACCTAATTTGTTATTCTTTGCCAAGATAATAATATATTTTTTTAACCCGACATAAAGTATATCAGTTAAATAATACGTACTTACTTACTAGTACAATAGCATCTACCTACATAACAAATATACTTACCTAAAATAAGAAATATGTAGGTATACCTAACACTTACATACCTATGTTTATTTTTATTTTTACGCAATAATATAATGTAAGTGTGGTAAATTATAACAATTACTTATAAGTACAAAAACATTCCCATTAAATTCTTTTTATTAAAACTTCGTTAGAATTAGCACCTGGCCCTTAGGCTGACCCCACATTGGGCGGTAGCGATCCTCAAGCGACTTCGCGCGGTATCGCGGCGACACACGCCGCACGATGGTAAAATGTCGCGGCGATAGCGCGGCGATATCGCAGCGATATCGCTACCGCCCAATGTGGAGGCAGCCTTGTTAACAGTTCTTCTCACTCTCACACATTCAATTATCGGCAATTAGAACAACAAAGCATGCGTCAGGATAATTATACCAAATGTACATAGATACCATAAAGTAAAGGTGTCTTTAGATACTTTATGTAGGTACATAAATAAGTTAGTGAGCGTGGGAAAAACCTATTTCATCATTCAGCTTTCTGCATTCAGATCATGTCTATATAGACATGATCTGTATGCAGAAAGTGCACCTTAACTGCTTAGAGGTATCTATTTAGTACCGCACTGTATTTATTTCTAAACTTGTGGAAAGTGCGAGGTCCAGAAGATATTGGCAAGGACCCCGGCCAGCATAAAAGATGAGTATGTCAAGATGGCAGCCCACCACAAGTGTTTCTCGCATTTACGCTCTTCCAAGTTGCGTAGCACGCCGATTCCGACTAGGAGACCTAAAAGATATGTAGAATTCAACTTGTTATAGTCGGCATTCACCAAATTTAAAATATTTTTTGCTAAACAAATTGCGGCCTTGGGTTTTAGAGGTCACTGAATCCGAATCCACAATGGTTTTAGGAATTTCGTCTTAAACATAACGAAACTTATGTTTATAAGGAGGTACCTATTTAAAATGTTTTTTTTTTGTTTGTTACTATATTCTCGCAAACTATTGAACAGATTTGCATGTTGTGGTTTCAGTGCTGGATAGTTAAGTACTCCACAAAAAATGTGGTGTGATACCGGAGTGAGATACGTTAGCTCGAAGTGAAAACTCACTTAGGTAACTACATCCACATTGAGTGGTAAACGGTAGATAATTTGAACTCGCTTTGATCGCACCATATCAGCTGTGTATTTCTCAAAATGTACTACGACCATGGTAGTTAAACCTATGGTTCTGCTCCCATCTAGCTTACATCTACGAGGTTTCAAAATTAGCACTTACCAGTCAGTCCGCCAGCTATATGGGCTACACTAAATTCGCTGAAGAAGACAGCGAATATCACCAGCGTCAGTGATGAGCCCAGTATATAGACTGCGTACTTCATCGCGGCCCAATTCTGGAAGTTAGGATGGTTTGGTTAAAATCTATCCACTCCATCTTATCTATCTATCCGCTTTGCCAGTTATTCTGCCGCCAAGCAGTAGTGTGCAAGCACTACTGTGTTCCGGTTTGAAGGGCATTGTAGCTAGTGAAATTACTGGGCAAATGAGACTTTATGATCTGATCACTCAGTCTAGTAATCTGATTATTAGACTGGGTGATGTCTCAGGATGACGTGCGCAGTGCAGTGTCGCGCGAAACTATTGTTTTAAAGTTCCGGGTGACACTGCAACTGTTATGGGCGGCCGTGTCACTTAACATCAGGTGAACGACTAGCTCGTCACGTCATTCAATCACATAAAAAAAAAAAACTCATGACACTCCTCAGCTATGATTGATTCTTATAATTTACTCCTATATGACTCAACCAGGACTGTTCCATACCTGGTTCCATCCTACGTCTTTATTCTGAGCATAACACAATCCAAATGTTGTAGTAGCAGTTTTGATTAGCAAGTGATTCAAAATTTATTATTGGACCCTTATCGGAAAGTAAACTCTCAGAATAAAAATTAAAGCATCGGTCAAAAGAAGGTCAAGAGTAAACTGATAACAAAGAAGAATTTTGCATTTTAGATTGCTTAGATATTAGGTCAGCAGCGGTCATTATCAATCGGTAACAAATTGACGTTCTGCGTTTGGGTGGCACGACCTTGTAACTCCAATATCTGAGATACAAAACACCCAAAGAATGTAAATATAAATGTGAAAATACAAATTAATGGTTTTTTTATAAGTGCACAGCCGGCAACATAACAAAAACTAATAATATGAAAACGTGAATTAAAATATAAATAGGTAGTTTGATGAATTAGAAACACTTGGAATTGAAACTCAGCTCGAAGTTCAATTATTCATCCATCCGTAGGTATATTAACATAACTTGTACTATATTTTCAAGTTTGCTTCAGGTTTCTCTAAACCTAAATTATATACTGAGAAGAATAAGATGAACTTACCAAAATAACATCAGCTATATGGGCAGTAAGCAGCGCGAAGACCCCTCCCGAAGAACCCGCGAGGGCAGTGCGAGGTTCCGTGAGACTGTTCGCTAGAGACCCCGCGGCGACTCCCGCCAGATACACCAGGCTCACTCGCTTCCAGCCATGAACCATCTCCAAAGGAATCCCGAGCAAGATTTGGATAAGAAGATTGTATAGAAGGTGGACAACCCTGGAAATACACATTTATGATAATTAAAAAAAAACAAAAGATGAATCCTCTTTTCCATTGACAGACACGGGCCTTCCCTCAAAGAAAGAAAGTGTAGGCCAGAAACACCACACTGGCCAAGTGCGGGCTGGTGCCTACTGCCACTTCAACTTGCTAATTCTAAATGTACATAGGCGACTTTAGTTCTCTTGCGGATCTCCTCATTTCGGATCTTGTCTCGCAAGGAAACTCCGAGCATAGCTCTCTCCATAGCTCGCTGCGTGACTTTGAGCTTACTCATAAGCCCGTTGTAAAGCCAGATATAAGAAAAATACACCGACCAAGGAGAATGCTGCTTCTTATTCCCTGGATAGAGAGCAGGTTAAGTTAACCGGTTCTTAGTACGGCATCCGCAAAAATAGGTATTTATGGGGTGGTCCTATTCTTATGCCGAAACCACACGGCTACCTTCACTTCGCCTAATTTTTATCCTCGCAACCCATAAGGATGATATATCAGGTGTCAGATTCTATCCAGGCTTCTGATTACCCATAACGATTGCCACAGATGTTCTTATGACAACCGGGACCGCGTGCTCTCCGACTTTTCCGAGGCACGGAGCGATGGCATAGAAAACTGCACATAACTTACTAGATAAGTCATTGGTGCAGGGACAAGGATCGGACCCAGTGCCGTAAAATTGCGAAGCGCATATGCTACCGCTCGGCCACCATCGCTTTCAACCTAATTTTCATCAAAGTGTGGGGATAAAGAGACTCACCCGGTATGCACTAGCATATACGTGATGAATCTCCACACCTCCTGTCTCTTATTCGGATGGTATATGAATATCTTGGCGATATCTCCGTCAGCTTTTTTGTAGCCATTAGCAGCATCAAAGCAGTACTGAAATAATTCCACTATGGAGATCAGGATCATGCAGACTGGTGGTGGCCAGCAGCTGTACTCCTGCTCGTACCTGCGGCCTCCTGAACGAGAGAAGTCGATTCATTACAAAAAAAATAATAGGCTAGTGTCCTGCTATTAAAAATAACCACGTTGAGTAATTAAGCTATTATTGCCAAAAGAACGCAAGAAAATTATAATTTTGAGCGCTAGTGTAACGTTCCACCTTAATTGAAAAAATTAGTAAAATCGGTAAATAAATCACGGAGCTTTTAATTTTTTTTTCACGGAGCTTCTGTTGTAATTAATTTTTGATTATATGTACCAAATATGAGTCTATGTAAAGCTACCACAGCTTAGTAATTAGGTGCGATGAAGGAGCCAGAACTGACGTCACTGCGCGTTTGAACTGGCTCTTTCTATTCCTGGGGCAGTACCGTGAGCTCTTAGCGCGATTCAAAACAGAGCCTATACTGGTTACTGGCTCCCTTGTCAAAATCCCCATACAAAAAAAAACAAAACGATCCAATATAGGCTCAGTTTTGAATCGCGCTAAGAGCTCACGGTACGCCCCCTGTATTTTAAAATGCTTGTAACTTTGTAATTTTTTAAGATATTTAATTTTTGTTTTCACGACTGTTTATTTTTTGAGGTATATTATTAGATGCAATAAAAAACCTATTGACCTCTGCAAAAAATAATAATTATCGAGGTTTTTTACGGTAATTTGAGTGAGAAAGAAAAAATGTTTCACAATCGTTAGCATGTAAATAGGCCCTATTCTGTGTCTTGAGTCTCTCGTTGAAAAGGAAATTCAAAAATGAGTAGTAAAATTATCTGTTTTTCTATACGTTAGGTACGTATTTGGTGGATTTGTGGAGTAGGTCCGGGTCCACGTAGCCATTTTCGATTGTTTTGAGGGCAATTTTCTTTTAATCGGAGTTGTTATTGTACTGTTGCGTGTTGATGTGTAGGTTAGTTACTTCATTTCTATGGTTAATAAATGTTTCTTTTTTATGGCAGCGGGCCAAGCGGTCTCGGAACAACTCGTTGTTTTATTTGAACTCTCCGGAATTCTGGCATGAGTAGATACCTATAATATACCTATAGATTAACATCTACAAGTCGCGTGCACATGCAAAAAGCTTTATTTACATTCAAATAATGTACTGTATTGTCTAATTCATTTTATTATTCTCATATAGATATATTCTTCCATCATAGGCTAGTTGCCTGCTATTGAACATTAACAAGTACTTAAATATTATTTTCACAAAGTAGGTTAAAATGAAACACTGTTTTAAACTTTCACGGTTGTTCACTACGTTTTTAATAGTAGTTTAAAAGTGTTTTCAAACCGGTACGGGCTGGAAGTGTACAATCAAAGACATCTTGAACTGTTACGGAAAAAGTTCTACCCGTGAACCTGGTGCATGTAACTGTGCGGAATATCGGGAACTCAGAAATGATTCTAATCACGGTAAAGATTCCGTACCTACTATTAAAAACGTAGGTTAAAATGAATGCAATAATTGAAAACAGTAAGTAAAATTGGTAAATAAATCACGGAGTTAAGCACTATTCATCAAACCGGCGCGGTATTCGTACCGCGGTGGGTAGCGGTATCCCGCGCGGTATTTTGTACTGAAGTTCCGCGACAAGCCGGAAACTTGAACGAAACTTCACACAAAATAATCCCGCGCGGGATACCGCTACCCATCGCGGTACGAATACCGCGCCGGTTTGAATAGGGCTTAATAAGCCTTTAAAGTTTCTGGAGGGGGCATCGCATGTCCCTTTTCGCAAAATAGAGATCGTGTGGAGCTTCCCTATCAAAGATTATAAAGCCCGTTGATAGCTCGTGAACATAATTTCTCGTACAAACACGACTCACATGCGCGGGCAGGGGCCGAGGTGACAAAACGAGACAAAGTCATACGAAATTACAAAGGATAGAGCAGGATGGAAATAAGACATCAACGGGTTCCCCTGATTTGTATGAAAATAGTAGTTGAAATACACTACTAATTTTCGTATGAGGGGAAGTTGTATCATTGGTCAACTGGATTTATAGTCAATGTTCCCCACAGTTAGTATGAAAACACACGTTGTGACGTCACATGCCAAAGAGATTGTATGTAAAGCTAGAGCTACCACAGCTTAGTAATGAGGTCCTATGAAGGACCAAGAACTGACTTCACTGCATGTTTGAGCTGTCTCTTTTTATTCCTGTATTTTCAAATGCTTTAAACTTTGATATTTTTTGAAATATTTAATTTTTGTTTTGCATGAATGTTTATTTTTTTAGGAATATTATTTATTTACGCAATAAACAATAGCAGGCAACTAACGTATTATGCTTCATTAATATAATACAATATCAAACTCCTTATCGACCGCAAGATATGAAACATGTATGAGTAGAAATGAGAATCACATAATCAGTCGAATCTAGTGAGAAGATTAAAAAGAACTAAAACTTTTGAGTTAGTTTAGTTAGTGTAGTGTTAAAGTTTATTAATTACGTGATAGTCTAATGTGATGCAGTGTAAGTGCTACATAAAAAGAACACAAGAACAATGTGTCTTCACCCTAATAGAGACAATAAGAAACGTGTTATTGGACACATTCTTAGACAATGATTTTTTTTTACAGTAGCATAAGGGTGTTTTATTTCAAAACTTAAGTAACATTAATAAGTATACTAAACTAAACTAGACCTAAAAACTAAACTATACCTAAAAACTTTAAAACTAAGATATAAAACTAAAAATAACAATCTAAAGGAATGATTTAGATAGAATGATAAATAAAAAAAAAATAAAAAAATAGACAATATTATATTAAAAGTTTAGGTTAAATTAAAATTACTCATTAGCCAAATAGATGGCTAGATTGTCATATATTTAGAATGCTTAATTTTAATTGGGCACTTTAGCAATAGTAAAAAAAAAACATAATCAGTCAAATAGGTATTAGGTAGCTATGTTATTAAGGTGGAACGTTTCATTAGCGCGGCAAATTCAAATTTTCTTTCGTTCTTCTGCCAATAATAGCTTAATTACTAAACGTGATTACATTAAAACTGATTTAACGTAAAGAAATAGAATGTATCAACAAATTACGATTAAAAGTACCTCCTAGATATCATTGGTTTAGCGACAAATGGCAATAAACAAACGTCTTAGTTTTTCAGTCTATTGCCATTTGTCGCTAAACCAATGATATATATATATAGGTGATACTTTTAATTGTAATTTATTGATACATTCTATTTATTTGCGCAAAATTAGTTTTCAGGTAATCACGTTGAGTAATTAAGCTATTATTGGCAAAAGAATGTAAGAAAATTTAAATTTACCGCGCTAGTGAAACGTTCCACCTTAAGGTGAATTCTGTGGATACAATGTCTTATCGCTAAGAGCGACCATAAGAAATATTTTATTATGAAAAACTATGCAATGACTTAATCAGCATGGAAGCTGGTGCAATCAGTGCAACAATTAGTACAGTGCAGTTAATTTTACTTGCCTATTATAAGTGACAGTCATGTTATAGTACACAATTAATTACAAAAGCAACCTATTGTTCTACCCCAGCCCAGGTAGCAAATCTTCGTCATATTAACGTCTATAGTACAAACATTTTGTGACGTCCTACAATGACGTCTGAGAGTACCTACAATGAAATAACCTTAAAATGAAAAAACGCAAAGGGCAAAGCGGACCCTATTACTAAGGCTCCGCTGTCTGTCCGTCCGTCTGTCTGTCTGTCTGTCTGAACCGTGATAGTTAGACTGTTGAAAACATAGATGATGTATTTCTGTTGCCGCTAAAACAACAAATACTAAAAAAACAGAATAAAATAAATGTTTAAAGGGGCTCCCATACAATAACAAACGTGATTTTTTTTGCTCGTTTTTATAGATAACTAGCAGCACCCCGCGGTTCCACCCGCGTTCCTACAGGAACCGTTCCCGTTTTTGGGATAAAAAGTAGCCTATGATTTAATCCAGGGTATACGCTACCTCTACACCAAATTTCATCCAAATCTGTCCAGCTGTTAGAGCGTGAAAGAGTAACAAACATACACACATACGCACAAACTTTCGCCTTTATAATATTAGTGTGATGGTACGGAATCCTTCGTGTACGAGTCCAACCGGCACTTGGCCGATTATTTAAATCACTAAATAAATAAATATGTGTGGACATTTCACTGACGTCAGTTTGCTACCTATGTATGTTTTAACTTCCTAGCGCTGACATGAGCGAGCATTTGGTTGTAACGGAACGTTACTCATTTAATATTAATTTCTATTTAAATAAACATATATTATACACAATTTAAACCTACTTAAAAATTAAAACTAATAAAAATATGTACAACGTAATCCTAACTTATTTTCTAATAAACCTATATTAAATAGCTACGACGTAATCCTAGGTCCTAAGTGCGGCACCTGTTTCTTAGCGCTTACTGGATCAACGCATCCTGATTACGTCCGACCGGTTCACAAGATCTCCGCGGGGCATGTACTGGGGAGGTGGTGGTCGAGCTGGGCCACGACCGCCGGCACCGCTCACAGTCGTCACTAGACTTGTTTGTGAGCAAAACCGTATCACTTTGCCAGCTCCGAGCGCCCTAGCCGACTGTGCAAATTAAATTCGATACTATAGTTTGTGCTCAGAAATACTGCAAATTATTTTAAGTGTCTCTTAAACACGTTTTAATAGTTTTTTGTGTGTTCCCGATATAGGGTAAGTTTTAAATGGCACATAAAAATCAAACTGTATTTGTAATAACCGTTATTTTATATTGTACTAATAAAATATTATCTTCCAGTATCCAAATTGTAGATTATTCACTTGCAAAAATTGCTAAATCATGCTCAAGTTTCCATACGTTAAATTTCATCATCTTTTCTTTTTTTACCTACCTTATGTTTTCCATTTTTTGCTAATATTTCACTAAACGCTAAATTTATGCAATTTAAATTCATTTCTTTTTTTTTTAATTTCATTGCCTTTTGCTTTTGAACGATAGCCTTGTGTTTAATTAATAATTTATTGTGAACTCCGTTCTGGTTGTACCACCACGGCAACACTACACTGCTCGTAAGTATTTCTTCCTGATCCTGTAGCCGTTGGTAGGGCCCCCCCAGAACGGAAATTAGATAAATTCCTATATTAATATAGAGGAATTTTATCGATTACAGGAGCAACGTCAAATTTGGATTTAAGAAAAAAAAAAAAACTTCCTGCTTCCGGTAGAATTTCCTACCGGCGGAATTTTTACTACCACCACTTCTGCCATCTTCGGGGTACTCCTGCTGCGTCTCCGCCTGCCGCTACCGCTTTGGGGCCATCCACCACCCAGGGGCCCCCACAGACATCAGGAGAGTACTTTTCCCGCGGTAGTGCGTTGAAGCGTAGGAATTGGTTAAAGTGCCCAAACCCACGACCCTATAAATTTATGTGCCCTCCGATGAACTCGCCGGTCTAATATTTTGTAATTTAAAATATTATATAAATTATTTGTTGCGTATACCTTGGTTCTGATTTATTTCTCCCTACTAAATTAGGTAGGTAGGATCAACCATAGGGGCAAACGGCACATGGTCTATGTGAATATTCGCATAAATGTTCGTTGTGAGCATTTGCTTACCTTGGCCGTGTAGTGCCGTAAGAGTGGGCTAAGGGAATATCAAGAGATGGATATTTCCCCTTAACCATTAGCCCAATTAGGTTAGCCTATATTAAAATGTTCACATAAAACGTTCGAAAAAAAAGTATTGCAGTCAATCGGGTGAAAATTTCAAATATTGATACTAATAAATAAACCGATGTTATTGTGAAAAATCACCGTTTGTTTAATTTTTGTTTAGCTTTTATAATATTTTTGCGATTTTATTTTTTTACTGGAAACCCTCTTCGCATAAATCGGTGTTTTTTTAGTTATAGTATCTAGAATTTATAAAGGGTCGTTTTTAGAAAAATCACCAGTGTAGTATTTATTCTCCGATTTACAGGATGTTTCATAACTTTAAACGCCTGTTTAAAAAAACCCCCCAACATTTTGCGGGGAAAACCTAAGCTTAAATTTATAATATTTATCAATAACGATATTTCAAAATAAATTTTAGTGTAGGATGTCGAACAAAACTATTTTCCCTGCCCCGACTATATAGGCTCTATATAGGTAATGTTGGAACTCTGAAGACCAAAAATGGCAGGCCATTCATCTCATCGGAAGACCAACAATGGACTTTTGGCGGGAACGCCGAAAAGTTCACGTCGTTGCATTGTATTATTTTTCAAAACTTGTGCTTTTTCTAGTGTTAATGTTTAAAATTGGTGGCGTTTTACGCATTAAGTGCTGAATTACGAGCATGAGTGTGGGCAAGTGATATAATGTGGTGAAACGTGGTTTTTCGTGTTGCTTTCCAAAATTCCATAGAAGCTTCTAGTACAGTTGCCACCACTTTACTGGGGCATGACTTAGACTGGACTATGATTACCTGACTTAGACTCGACTATGACTGTGACTAAGACTTGACATTACGTGAAATATTCTATAGCACATGCTATAGCACGATGAAAATTACAATACTTGACACTGGCTAAATACACTATGTGTGGAGCCAAAATACAAGAAAAAAAAAGACCATCAATGAAACATTAAAAACGTGGTACCTAAATGAGCGAAAATCATAGAGCCTAGGTAAAGCTAATTTAATACTTATAATAAATACGTAGATACATAAATAAATAGTACATACTTTTCGGTATAATTGAGTGCACATATTTCGTTAAGTAGTCCGCAAAAAATACAGCCTTATATTCAGGATTGTGCATCATATCCTTAAACTCGTTGTAATCTAAGTAGCCAGAGTTGTCTCTGTCAGACCACCTCATGATCTTTTCGATAAAGTGGTCTGGAAGTTCCTTGTTGTACTCCTTGGATTGGATGGCAGCTTTGAGTTCATCGTAGGTTATCCGGCCATCTTTGTCTCGATCATACTGGAATGAAAACATGCTGTTTTAACATTTAAAAGACATTGAAAAGGAGAAAATATTCGCCGTAGCTCTAATGGTGCGAAAGCCCACTGCACAAATACCTACGTCATCAAGAACCCCAATAGGCTATCTTTAGATCGTTAACCGACATCTAAATATGTAAAAAAATCAGGTCTGCCAGTTCCGATCCTGCCGGGTCATAGAAATAATTGAAATTTTTTGACGTATTATTTTTGACAAAATTTACCCGAATGAAAGTTCTGGCAACAGTTAACCATTGATTAGTTATGTAAAAAAAAATTGGTCTGCCATTGCGCACCCTGCCGGAAGTACCTCGCAGACCCCTAAGAATGTGCCCTTCACACCCTTTATCTACCTCAGTGAATACCCCGATGAAACCTACGCCTAATAATAGCCAAGGTGACCCTGATAATAGATTAAAAGGTCTGCCATGTGTAAACTTGGCGAAACTTAGTATTCAAGGCATTTGAAGTTGGTGGAGGTGGATTATTTCCATGACCCGGCAGGATCGGAACTGGCAGACCTGTTTTTTTTACATGTTTAAGTGTCGGTTAACGATCTAAAGAAGGCTTATTGGGGTACTCGATGTCGTAGGTTTTTTTGCAGTGGGCTCTCGCACCATAAAAAATGTAACTAGGTAAAAGCTACTACACGCTAGACGAATTCCTTTCGGAACGATTCATGATGGACTAGGTCCATTCGCTACGCACAATATTGCCATATCCAAGGGTCATTATGTATGTATAACACCTCTAAATATGCTAATGAACACCTGCATGTAATGTATAACGTTTGCAATAAATTATTTAGTATTGTTTGGATGATTGATAAATTGATAGTATCGAAGTATCAAACAACGATCATCATCCGTGACTGACAAATAACGTGAGTACAGAGTGGGCTTTTCACCAATAGTTAAGGTAACCAATAGGAGTTTTGGCGGGAACTCGGAAAAGTTCACGTCGTTGCATTGTATTATTTTTCAAAACTCGTGCTTTTTCCAGTGTTAATGTTTAAAGTCGGTGGCGTTTTACGCATTAAGTGCTGAATTACGAGCATGAGTGTGGGCAAGTGATATAATGTGGTGCAACGTGGTTTTTCGTGTTGCTTCCAAAATTCCATAGAAGCTTCTAGTAAAGTTGCAACCACTTTACTAGGGCATGACTTAGACTGGACTATGACTGAAATATTTGACCCAGATTGTGACTAAGACTTGACTTTACGTGAAATATTCTATCATTATGAAAAATTACAATACTTGACATTGGCTAAATACACTATGTGTGGAGCCAAAATATAAGAGAAAAAAAAGGTAACCAATGGTTAAAAATACTAACAAATGACCATTGGTTAGAATTTGTTAGCGTTTTTAAGCATTAGTTACCTTAACTGCGAATCAAAAACCCCATCCTAAATTTTGAAATATAAAGCTTCAAGTGATTCATAAGTATATTACACTACACACGTGATCCTGAGCAGAAGTAAGTAGGTAGGTACTAATAAACATGTAGTATTAATAAGATAACAAGACTGTGAAATCTTACTTTATACTAGGTGGTAGGACTTTTCTGCAAAGTTCGTCTAGGTAGGTACCGTTTTGCCAGTTATTCTACCGCCAAGCAGTAGTGTGCAAGCACTACTGTGTTCCGGTTTGAAGGGCATTGTAGCTAGTGAAATTACTGGGCAAATGAGACTTAACGAACTGATCTCACAGTCTAGAAAACTTTTCTAGACTGAGCATGACGTGCGCAGTGCGCAGTGTCACGCGAAACTAATTTAGAGTTCAGACTAGTTCCGAGTGGCACTGCAATCTGTTATGGGCGGCCGTGTCGCTTAACACCAGGCGAACGTCTAGCTCGTCACGTCATTCGATAATATAAATATCCCAATATCATTTGCCCAGTAGTTTTACTAACGACACCCTGAGAACACAGTAGTGCTTGCACACTACTGCTTGGCGACTATTACTTTTTGTTGGCGGCAGAATAACTGATGCCAAAACGGTGATAGGTAGTTACCAACCTAGATGAACTCTTTAGAAAAGTCCTACGATCTATAAACCAATCTAGAAAACAGCTCTTGAACCTGAATCATGAATTCCTCATCATCATCATCATCATCATCAGCCTGAAGACGTCCACTGGTGAACATAGGCCTCCCCCAAAGTGCGCCACTTTGAGCGGCTGCCTGCCTCGTGCATCCATCGGCTCCCCGCGGTTCTGACCGTCGTCGGTCCACCTAGTGGGGGGCCGGCCTACGCTGCGTCTTCCGGTTCGTGGTCGCCACTCGAGAACCTTTCTTCCCCATCGGTTGTCAGTTCTACGAGCGATGTGGCCCGCCCACTGCCACTTCAACTTGCTGATTCTCAAAGCTATATCAGTGACTTTAGTTCTCCTGCGGATCTCCTCATTTCGGATCTTATTTCGCAAGGAAATCCCGAGCATAGCTCTCTCCATAGCTCGCTATGAATTCCTCAATAATGTCTTTTGATACAAATAAATTTTAGTATTCTTGTGTGTCCCAATTCCCAATGCTCGACATCATAACCAAACAAACGGTTAAAAAATAACATGTTACATGTTAATTCTATTTATTTATTTATTTAGGTAATCCAACAGCGTGAATAGTAAAATATACAATAACAAATTTACAAACATAAAAGAAGGCCAAACAGGATTACACAAATTGACTACAATTATATAGTAAAATGTGTGTTTACTAGCTTGCAGTACACAAAAATAGTATGAAGGGTGTGTATGTGTGTGTCTGTGTGTGTGTAGAGTGTACCTATATGTGAATATTATATTGTTTTTTATATAATTTAAAGGCGTAAAAGTTCACGTCGTTTCATTGTATTATTTTTCTAAACTTGTGCTTTTTCCAGTGTTAATGGTTAAAATTGGTGGTGTTTTACGCATTAAGTGCTGAATTACGAGCATGAGTGTGGGCAAGTGATATAATGTAGTGAAACGTGGTTTTTCGTGTTGCTTCCAAATTTCCATAGAAACTTCTAGTAAAGTCGCCACCACTTTACTAGGGTATGACTTAGACTGGACTATGATTACCTGACTTAGACTGGACTGTGACTAAGACTTGAAGACTTGACTTTACACGTGAAATATTCCATAACTCGATGAATAATTACAATACTTGACACTGGCTAAATACACTATGTGTGGAGCCAAAATATAAGAAAAAAAATAATTTAAAGGCATAGCATTTGACCACTGTCTCGCCCGACGGCAAGCGATGACACAGCCTACGGTGGTGCCTGCTTGCCTTGTGCACATAATTATGGTTAACTATGGTTACATGATAATAACAAAATATAATGTGATGAACCAGCATACAAATAACATCCTACCTACTTTTTAGCTACTATAGTGTATACTTTTTAGAAATAACTAAGTAATAAGCTAGTTGTCTGCAATTTTTTATTGCAGAAATTAATAATAGTTACTCATCAAAAAAATACCGGCCAAGTGCGAGTCAGACTCGCGCACGAAGGGTTCCATTATCTATAAAAACAGGTTTGTTGTATGGGAGCCCCTTAAATATTTATTTTATTCTGTTTTTTAGTATTTGCTGTTATAGCGGCAACAGAAATACATCATCTGTGAAAATTTCAACTGTCTTACTATTACGGTTCACGAGATACAGCCTGGTGACAGACGGATAGACAGACAGACAGACAGATAGCGGAGCCTTAGTAATAGGGTCCGTCTTACCCTTTGGGCACAGAACCCGAACAACAGCCGTGAAAATGAAAATTAAATATTTATCTCAAAAAGTTACAAGCATTTTAAAATACAGGAATAGAAAGAGACAGCTCAAACATGCAGTGACGTCACTTCTTGGTCACAGAACATTATCTCCTAAAGTTCTAGTAGTGACGCTTCATCTGCTGACGTTACTTTTAAGGCAAACAGACTTTTAATTGAGTTTTATCACGATAAAATAAATCGTGGTCCTCCAGTAGGTACCTACGGAGGCCTCGAGGATCGGGGTACTCAGGGAGTAACCCGTGGAGCCGGATGCACTTTCCAAGGATAATCCTGCCGGAATCCATGACTGCCAGCAATTATGTGCAGATAAAGATAGCATAGAACTGGCAAAATATTTTTTGAGTTTTCAACACGCGCCGCCGCGCTGCGCCGCTACCGTTTATATAAAATCCCAAGAACAATCTACAAAGAAAAATCGAACCTAATTACAAAATTTCTTGAGAATTAGTTGAGCTCGAGGTTCAGACGTGACCGCGCTGGTGCTCGGTGGGGCCGACTTTCACCCCTTCGCGCTTATCACTCGGTCAATTCACTCCTTAGCGCCCATCATTCGGTTTACCTACGTCAGCTACTACCGGCGTCACCGCTTATCCTTTGGGGACTGCCACTACGCTATAAGTACTTATCAATACTGTTTTACCTAATGCCTGTCCTATTTATGTTTGCAATAGGCTAGTGTCTTGCTATTAAAAATTAAGATCTTCATAAAGTAGGTTAAATATGAATGTAATAATTGAAAAAATAAGTAAAGTAAAAATAAGTAAAATCAGTAAATAAATCACAGAGTAATAGCTTTAATGTTTCCGGGTATCGCCTGTCCCTTTTTCGAAAATAAGAGCTTGCCCACATTTACTATGAAAACGCGCGTTGTGAAACTTGTGAAGTCACATGGCAAAGAGATTGTATGTAAAGCTACCACAGCTTAGTAATGAGGTACTATGAAGGTGAACGAACTGACGTCACTGCACGTTTGAACTGTCTCTTTCTATTCCTGTACTTTAAAATGCTTGGAACTTTGACATTTTTTGGTGATATTTGATATTTGTTTTCACGACTGTTTATTTTTTGAGGAATATTATTAAATTGTGCAGTAAAAAAGTAGCACGATACAAGCCTATTGTGATATTACGTACTGTATTTTCCGTGTTATGACGACAATTAACTAGGGTAGGGTGGGGTAGGTAGGTACCTAATAAATTACTGTCGTCATATTATTATGTTGCTGTGAAATAAGTAGACGTAGGCATGCTACGTAGGCAACACTGTTGCTGCTTGAGAAATACCAGTTTTTATTAAGGAAAACGTGCAAATAATAATAATTTACTTAACTATTTATGAAATTAATTTCGTGTTCGTCTGTTCGTCGCGTTTTGAAACCAACTTCAAAAAAGGAGGTTTTCAATTTGGTTGTATTTATTTGTTTCTTTTTTATGTTTGTTAGTACCTCAGATCTCCGTCATTTATAAATCGATTTGGAATAAAAATATATTTTAAAGGAATATAAAAGTTTTAAAGAACCAATCTATAATTATACTTTCAGATTGTTTCTATCTTCGAGACGCTGTGAAGGTCGGTAGAGACCAACAGCATTAGCCCGTTCAAAAAAAAGAAGCAGAATCAGTTTGGTACTATAATAAACTAATATAGGTTACATACTCTTTGCAGTACGGTAGTAGGTAATTAGTGCTGGGAAAAGCATAAGTTTTGAAAAATAATACAATGCAACGATGCGCGAAGTGAACTTTTCCGCGTTCCCGCTAAAACTCCAAGATAGGTACCTACTTCATTATTCATATTGTTTGTTTAAATAGGTGTTACCCTTGGTTTCAGTTTGCCATGTGAGATCATTTTCTATTACATTGCATCTGTTTATTTTTTAGAAATCAAACACTGGAATATAAACTATATTATATAACTAGCGGCACGCCCGGGCTTCGCACGGGTATATTAGTTTCGCAGCGGACGCGATGTTTAGCATATTTTAGGTAATTTTTTTACACCTTGGGTTACATTATTGGAATTTTAGTAAGGATCCCTAATTTTTATGAAAATATAATATAGCCTATGTCATCCGGGGATAGTGTAGCTTCCCAACAGTGAAAGATTTTTTCAAATCAGTTCAGTAGTTTCAGAGCAAAGTTATTAAATGCAAACAAACAAACAACAAATAATCAAGTCTTTCCTCTTTATAATATTGTTATGTTATAGAAGATTATAAATTATTACGTATTATAGATGATAATATTATGCAAGTATTTCTCAGTATAAAATTACAGCGATTGAAGTCGGTTTTACCCATTTTTAAAAGGATATTATTATGCTTATTATGTATAATAAATTCGACCAATATTACGTGAGTGCTAGCCGCTTACTAGTTGCAGTTGTTTATAACATTTATCTATAATCTATATAATATAATCTACACAATATTATAAAGAAGAAAGATTTGATTGTTTGTTTGTTTGCATTGAGTAGGCTCCGAAACTACTGAACCGATTTGCAAAATTCTTTCACTGTTGGGAAGCTACACTATCCCCGGGGGGCATAGGCTATATTATATTTACGAAAAAATTAGGGATCCTTACTAAAATTCCAATAATGTAACCCAAGGTTTAGAAAATTACCTAAAATATTCTTTACATCGCGTGCGCTGCGAAAACTATTATACCCGTGCGAAGCCGGGGCGAGCCGCTAGTAACAAATAAGTCGATGTAGTGGTTTGAAGTGGAATTATCTACAATAATTGCAAAATGCCACATCTTTATTTGGTTTCGTATGCTAGCCCGATTTTTTAGTACCTAAAATTTTATAATGCTCGTAAAAACCTTATAGTCACATCGTAGGTACACTATCCCAGCTCAGTTACCGGTAAACGATGAGTGGTAGAAAGAAAAGGTTGCTAAATGAAACCGGAAAACCTCAACATTTTTGTTTGAGCCATCTCCGACGTACTTCAATGTGACAGGGCAGAGCAGAGGGAAGAAACTCATTTGTTTATTATCATCTTTTATTCATTTATTGAAAAACCAACAGCTTAATTAACACAATTTCCTGAAATACGTTTTAGAAGTCTTTGGTTTTATCTAGATTTACTTATAAACGTGTAAAATTTTAGGGTTCGCTTCGCTCGCGCTCATTTTGCCTTGTTCATGTCAGTCGTTTCATTGACAATGGAAGATATAATTTTGGAGATCCTTTATTGGAAAACCAACAGCTTATTGTAACAAAAGTAGCTGAAACATGTGTTTTATCTAGATTTACTTACGTATTGTACAAAATTTTTCTTTGCTCGCGTCGTTCACGCTTTGATATTAACTTCATATTAATCAGATTCCTACATATATTTATAAATAAATAAATAAATAATAAATAATAAGCTACTGAAAATTTTGCGCTGGTTTCATGTGCGTTTTCATGTCAGTCATTTCATTGAGATTCTTGTATAAACGAGCAAAATTTTCGCGCTCGCTTCGCACGCGTTTCGTTGCTATGCTATTGGGTTTAAAGCTATTAATGTTTATTCGTGGGCTGGGTTATTGGGTAGGCACAGGCAGAAAATGCTAGGGAGGAGGGCGCATATTCATAGTTAGCTAGTCTAGGGCTATCACAAGCCTAATTCAGGTACTAGAGACCTTATACCTAGTTGTAAAACTCCATTGACCATTGACATAATAGGTAGGTACATAAATACCTATATATACTACTTTGTATAAAACTCCCAATAGTCGACCCCAGTAGTTAGTCAACAATATTTCGCGTTTTATAAGTTTTTATAAGAAAAAACCAGGTTACTTTATTTAATACGTTGAATTAATATTTACAAGGATATAATAAAAATAATGGTTTGACACGCAAATCACACAGCTAGTATCGAGCAACATTAAAACTGCTTACTTATAAAATAAATTAAATCTTTATTAGGTAGTCTAGTCTGTCGATGACATTCATATGTAGATATACCTGTTTATGTAAATTATTTTACTTGGGAAGTTGGGAAATTATAAAGTGGGGAAAAATCGCTTGACTTTATCACAGATAATATAATATTTAGTATCTATCAATGACTCTACAGACACTTAAATTTAATCATAATTAACCATATTTTTTAAAAACAGTGCTTAAACGTAAAATAATTATTTTTACCTGAAAATAATAACCCTGGCATGAAAGTCAAATAAAATAACAATTGTAACTACAATAAAGGTTACCGAAATTCTCTACCTCAATTTTATTTACAAAATATGTTCTTTGTATATGCTATTTTTTTAAATAATGTTATAATTTTGCTGAAACATTATTTTTGGTTAGTGTTAGAGCCAAACAACCACTTAACTTAAATAACTTTATTTTAGTTTTGGGTATTTAGTTATGCTATTGTACCTTTTAGGGTAAGATGATAAAAGCTCCCGAAAACGTAAATCGTGTACTTCCACTTAAAGTTTAAGCACAAAACCCTAAAAATGTGCATGAAAATGTACAATTTACTGGATTTAAGAATAATATTTCAGTCGTTTTGAGTTATTAAACAAAAAAAGCAATTTTTTTTTTTTACTTTTTTTTTATTTTTTTATTTTTTTTTTAATTGTCATCAACAATATTAAGTGTTATTTACCCGGGATTTTTTCCAATTTCAACTCGTACTCTGTGCGTTAATAAGAGTCCATTGATACATAAAAATAAGTTTATCACTACTTGGTTGCCCTAGCTCTCGCGTTATGGCGTCTCGATGAGGGGGCATCTTTAGAACCCATCAATACTTTTTGATAAATGGCATCTCATTAGAAAGCTGCTGAAAAGGACATGTTCATAAAATAATTACAGAAAAAAACTTCATTCAACTTTTTGAGATAACTCAACTTTCATGCCAGGGTCATTATTATCAGGGGGAAAAAAATGTTTTAAGTTTAAGCACTGTTTTTAAAAACGATGTTTAATTATGATTAAATTCAAGTGTCAGTAGAGTCATCAAGGTTTCTTTAATGCAATTAAAACCAAACACTTGTTAATTAATACTCGTAATTTCAGAAATCAGTGATTTAAGGTCGAAAACGGGAAATTTTCCCAACTTCCACGAAATATTGAATAACTCAAAAATAAAAAATAAACGTTGCGTTAATGTTACGCCTAAAAGATAGCCCAAGGCCTGTAACACCCTGAAATGATACGGTCTACGAACCAACCACCCTGTATACTTACTACACCTCAATGTTAGTTACCTAGGTATAGGTAGGTACTCTGTGAAAAATTCTACGAATTCTAGGGATTCTATTCTACTTACAATTTATATTTTTACTGAAGGTCAAGAGACCGGTTGTTATAGATAAACCGAGATGCATTTTAATTATTATTTAAAAAAATCTTAACTTATTTAAGTAGGTACCTTATCAAATATTCCTCGCCAGTGTGGATCGGAGTCAATTACTGATGTCAACATCGGAGCCATTGTCTCACCCGTCTCAGGCATTTTTGACTCGCGTGAACTAAAAATCTTCGTAATAATTCTATAGTTATCTATCACTGAACACTCACTGCTAGAAAGTTCACGATATGACTCACTCTGATCGCACACGAAAAAAATAATCGATGAATAGCTTATTGTCAATATTATAACTTTTATTAATTTATAATGTCTTCGTGATTCCGCGCACCCGTCACACTATAAATATGCGTGCACTGTCCGTCAAAGAGTATGTAACGCTACGCTGTCCGTGTTGGCGCAGCACATACTAATTTTAATTACAGAATTTACAGATCAGCCAGCCGTCACGCCGCGCCGCGCCGCCGTCAGAGTATGAAATTATGAATAAGTGTACGTCAGATCAGACTGGTTGTGTTGTGACTTGTGCCTAGTTAGTTACTATTGTCTTTGGTGTTGTGGCTACTGGCTAGGAAGGCAGGCACAACCGCGAGGGAGTGCAGTTAGGCCTAATGAGCCACTAGCTTTACTACGGTACAAATTATGATAACACCTACATACTCACATTACACGTCTCTAATTTTGTGATTTTTTAACATGCCGGCCTCCTCAGGTTGTTTCTGTCACCGGTGTGATTCCGCGCATAACTTAGACAGTCATTGGTGTGGGGTTGAGTGGGATTCGAACCAAGGTAGGTACGTCGTGCGTCGGCTTCAAAGTCGAAATCGCACGGGTGACCGCTGAGTTATTCATGCTGATATAGGAACCGACTACACCACGTGAGCAGCTTTCAATCATTTGTTATGCAAACGTCAAATTCGACTGGATATTATGGTATAATACATACATCCTACTTGTCATTATTATTATCTAATCATCGAATAATAAGGCTAAGAGCGTAATTCTTCTATATGTAGGTATCTAATAGTAATAATGATGCATACACAGAATTCGCCCTATTTACATATATGGATGAATACATAGACCTAATAAAAAAAGAAGGACGGAGTCCCAATTGATCCCGAACCGAGGTACCCATAGGAAGTCGGAACGCTAATAAGTACGAGCGGACACGCACACACTCACATCATAGGAAGTCTATCGCCTGCCATTACTGCTCCGAACCTCGCCCAAGACGCATAGAAAAAAATATTATAAAATGCCGTCTTGCGTTGTGAAAAGTTGTCGGAATCATAATGGTTTGATAAAAAAAGTCAGGGGATCACTTTTCACAAGTAAGCTTGTTAATATTTCGCTAATTTCTTACTTTTTCGATAAAACTATTGAGATGCAATCAATACACAGTTTTTTTTTTTTTTTAGAATTAGTTCTTGACCTGGATACAAAGTCCTTCAGTCGCAATATTAAAAAGTCTGCATTATATATTATATTTCACT
The DNA here is from genome assembly GCA_910589525.2 of Ennomos quercinarius. Taxonomy (NCBI): domain Eukaryota; kingdom Metazoa; phylum Arthropoda; class Insecta; order Lepidoptera; family Geometridae; genus Ennomos; species Ennomos quercinarius. Next base: position 2,445,822 of record OU342509.1, read on the forward strand.
TAGTCATAGTCACAGTCATAGTCCAGTCCAAGTCAGGTAGTCATAGCCCAGTCAAAGTCATGCCCCAGTAAAGTGGTGGCAACTTTACTAGAGGCTTCTATGGAGTTTTGGAAGCAACACGAAAAACCACGTTTCACCACATTATAATTATCACTTGCCCACACTCATGCTCGTAATTCAGTACTTAATGCGTAAAACACCACCAATTTTAAACATTAACACTGGATAAAACACAAGTATTGAAAAATAATACAATGCAACGACGTGAACTTTTTCGCGTTCCCGCCAAAACTCCATCAATACACAATTTTTTTTTTTTTTTTTTTTAATGGCCTGGATACTGGTCCTTTTGGCCATGCCAATTTTATGTTAATGTCATTGCTATTGTCTTGTTTTAACTCACACCACTTCATATTTCACGTAACACGTTTTCACGTTTTTTGTTTTTCACAAAATGTCACAAATCACAACACATGAACACTTTCAACACAACTTATAATTTTTCTACTGTATTCAGTACATATTTATAGATTGCTCTGAATAATTTAGGATTAGCTAATAAATCTTGAAGCCGGCGGGGCACTTCTTTCTCAACTTCAAGTATATCAGAAATCATAATTAATCTCTGAATATTGAATGCAGGACATTCCTGGATAATGTGTTCCAGGTTGGCGTTATCTCCATCACAGTGAGAGCAGGACATACTGTTTGTGATTTTAAACTTATGTAAGTGTGCTGGTGTTAAACAATGGCCAAACCTCATTCTGTTTATTACAGATGTGAACCTCCTCCCATAATCATCCTGATGTATTGGACTATTGTACCATGGTGTGGCTTTTAATTCTTTTTGGATATTAGCATACCAATTACCCTTACTTTGGTTTATGTGTAACCAATATTTCTTCCAAATTTCTCTTTTAATATCTGTTATAACATTGAACATGTCTGTGAAAGGTATCTGCATGGTTTCTGAATGGTCTTCATCCCACTTCCCACATGCTGCTTGATCTGCTTTTTCATTCCCAGTAATTCCCTGATGAGATGGAACCCATTTAAATTGTACATTTAAATTACAATTCTTAAGCCTATTTAACAAATCTTTTATTTTCAGTACTAAATAATTTTGTTTGTAAGACAAGTTGGTATTTTGTAAAGCAGTCAGAACACTTAAAGAGTCTGATACAATGATAAACTGATTATAATTTGATACATTTTGTATATAGATAAGAGATAAATAAATAGCATATGCTTCAGCTGTAAAGATACACTTATCATGTACTTTGAAACACCTTGAAGTACTCTTTTGTGGATCATGCATAGCTGCATGAACCCCATTGCTAGACTTAGATCCATCAGTATATATCCTGTATGCTTGAATATCAGCCATATGTTCCCGAAAATCATAAACAGTTTCTATTTTTCTAGTATCTAATTGAATATTATTCAATAAGAGTGAATCAAATGTATACATATACACTGGCCAACTTTCACTCTGGAACATATTTTTACATATAATTTTGGATTGAGCCATATCAGTACACATTTCAGGCAGTCTTCTTGAAGAAACTTCTGATGGAGTAATTTCAAAATTGGGCAAAGCATTGTCTAATTCAATTGGTAAGTTTAGACTATTTGACACAATTGAATTATCTGTAGTTAAAGCTTTAATACAATGTTTAATAGCTGTTCCTAACCTTCTTATTACTAATGGTTCTGTACATATTTCCACTTCCATTGAATTGATTGGGGTAGTACGCATTGCTCCAGATATTATTCGCAAAGCCCTATTTTGAATTTCATCTAATTTCTTAAGAGTATTAGGATTTGCATTAAAATAAGCCAAACAGCAGTAGTCAAAATGACTTCTGACAATACTTTTGTATAGTAAACTTAATATTTTCGGATCTGATCCCCAAAAGGTACCTGTTATAGATCTCAAAATATTTAAACCCTTCAAAGCATTTTTACTAATGTAATTAATGTGACTATTAAAATTTAATTTTTTATCCAGTAATACTCCTAAAAAATTTTTCTCTTTTACTTTAGGTATATTTTCGTTATTATATGATACTTGAATCTCCAATTCACCATTACCAATTACCAAGCAAGAACTCTTTTCACTATTAATATTTAGCTTTAGGACATTAAAATAATAATTATACATTTGCTTAAGAGCATTATTCAACTTTTGGTTTATCAGATTAACATTTCTGTTATTGTAGTACAGAAAAGTATCATCAGCAAATTGTAATATTTTTACATCTGAATTTACGTACTTTAATATTTGTGAAGTATATAAATTGTACAGGATTGGTGAGAGAGATGAACCCTGCATCAAGCCTTTACTAACCATTTCTGGTCCATGTAGTATGTTATTATATCTAACAAATAATGTTTATAAAGAAAATAAAATATCCATTTTATCAATTTTCCAGGTAATTCCAACTCAGACAGTATAAGAGCAAGTTAATTAAATTAAATTACCAAAATAACGCGATCCTATCCTCAGTCGGATGTCAACAGGGCGACCCTCTAGGTCCGGCCATTTTTAGCCTTGCCATCCATCCAATTATTCAACGTCTTCAGTCCAAACTTAATGTTTGGTACTTGGATGACGGAACCCTAGGAGGCGACGTGAACACTGTTTTTAATGATCTAGGTATCATTATTAACGAATTTCGCGACATTGGTTTGGATTTAAATTTTTCTAAATGCGAACTTTTTGTTTGCGATACTTGTCCTGATAAAGATTTGGTTTTTGAAAAGTTTAATAGTCTTGCTCCGAATATCAAATTAGTAGACAAGCGTTCTCTTCGCCTTTTGGGTTCGCCGATTCTGGATGAGTCTATCTCACCTTTTGTAGAAGAAAAAATTCAAAAGTTCAATAACGCATCAGACAGGTTACTCAAAATTAACGCCCACATGGCTTTTACAATTATTCGTTTTTGTCTATTTGTCCCTAAATTTACTTATATTTTACGATGTTGTCAACTGTGGAAACACAGTGAGCTCCTTATGTGCTTAGACAGCATTGTAAAAAACACTCTGGTTTCGGTCTTGAATGTTGATATGGATGACAGGACGTGGTCGCAAGCCTCTCTACCTGTGCGCTTAGGAGGTTTAGGGATACGCAAAATTTCGAGTGTTGCATTACCGGCATTTTTGTCCTCTGTACATGGTACACATAAATTAATAGAAAAAATTCTTGCTCCATCTTTAGGTACTTTCGAAGTAGCCCATTTGTCTGAGGCCAAGAATGCCTGGGGGTTGGCTAGTCCAAATTCTGATTTCCCGGTGGTACTTTCCTCACAGAGGCTGTGGGACCGACCGCTCTGCGAACTAGCACGGAAAAATCTTTTAGATACGTGTCCTAGCGTCGCTGATCGTGCTCGGCTTCTCGCAGTCTCTGTGTGGGAGTCAGGACTTTGGTTACAGGCCATGCCTTCTTTCACCACTGGTAACCTTTTAGATCCGACTACTTTTCGTTTAGCTATCAGCTTACGTTTGGGCGCAAGATGCTGTGTGGCCCATCGCTGCCAGTGCGGTACCGCAGTTGACCAGCTCGGTCATCACGGTCTCTCGTGTTCAAAAAGCGCTGGTCGAATTTCGCGCCACGCTAGTCTTAATGACATCATTCGCCGGGCTTTTACCACCGCCAATGCTGCAGCCATTCTCGAACCGAATGGTCTCATGCGTGACGATGGTAAAAGACCCGACGGAATGACTCTGGTTCCCTGGAAGATGGGGCGGCCTTTAGTGTGGGACGCTACTTGCGTCGATACTATGGCGCCGTCACACCTTCCCGAGACACACGTTAGGGCCGGCGCCGCGGCTAATTCTGCTGAGCAGCTAAAACGCCGCAAATATAGTAATCTCGGTAGCGGTTACATATTTGAGCCGTTTGGTGTTGAGACCCTGGGTCCGTGGGGACCGGGAGCTCATCGCGTTTTCCAAAGTCTATCAGAGCGCCTGGTCGATGCGACGCGTGACCAAAATGCTGGCACTTATTTGGCCCAACGCATCAGCATTGCAATTCAACGTGGCAATGCGGCCAGCATGTTGGGTACGCTACCTACCGGTAGTGGGCTGGTGCACTTGGACTGTCTATAGGCCATCGCGGCTATTATACAGTCCATAAGTGTTCTTTGTAATAGGTAGTGTAGCTAGTTTAGTTTAGTTTAGCTTAGTTTAGTTTAGTTTAGTTTTTATTATTGTAGTAGTTAGCTTGAGTAATAAGAGCAAGTTGCTGGATATCAACATTATCATATTGTAACGGCCGCTATCTTAATCTAATTAAATAATAAATTAATAATAAATATTCCTCAAATCTCAGAGTTATTCTAAATTAATCATATGAAGCTAAAAGATTAGCAAAGTTTGTTGCATATTTTGGACTACCTATTTTAACTGTTTATGGCCTTGTGAATCATCTCCTATAAATGGTAGAACCGTACGTTGTGATAATGTAGTAATCCAAAATCCTTTTAAAGTAATGAGACAATACCTAACTAACATCTAACCTTTTTAATAAATATTAAATTAATTTAAAATATCCATCATCCTACAAATAACTGCAATTTAACCCCCTGATGAACACTATTCCTATACTCTGAGTAACCGAACTGAAATTTCCACATAAAATCATATTATGCACCAATCAATATATTTCCTACTATATTTTCGAAAGGTTTCAATTGTAGGAATGAATAATCTTTTCCTGCAAAAAATTGAACATTATAGTTCCTAGTCATAGACAAAACTGAAAGTAAGTTAAAGCTTCATGACGAACGTATGTTGAAATTAACAAGATAGGAAAGTGAAACATAGGTAAAACGTAAGTAAGAATATTGCTAACTGAGTTTAAGTTTGTTATATAGAAAAGTCATAGTAAACTCTATTTGTTTATCATAACTCTGGCATAGGAGCCCCACCTCCGCTCCAATGCTGTGGGTCTCGACTACCTGACTGGTTAACCCTCCACTATTTAGTGCTTGAAATTTCCCACACGGAGGTACCGTGTGTGAAATTCCCCCACACTAAGAGAAATTTGATTTTACTAAATTTTGTTCTATTTATCCCAAGTCAGTACGTCAGGTACCCCACCTACCTATTCTTATCTACTTATCTAGTTTGGACTCCAAAAAGGTGCAAGGGACAAGAGGACATTATTTTTTTCCAAATCCTAACAAAATAGACATCACCTTAGTTAATTGTGAGTCTATCTTATACGTACTACATTCGGTATATGACAGACTCTAAACATAGCTCAACTTTCAAATCTCCTAGTTTTCGTCTAAAGATTATCAATATTATCGTAGATTCTATATCAACAGCATGCAGTGGAATAAACAGTAGTATTAATTTTAACTATAAACATTTATTTGAATTCAATGATCTGTTAGTGATATTCAGGTTGTCTCTATTTTCCAGAACTTGTATTGAAAAGTAATCTAAAACCCGTTTATATAATTTAGGTATTATGTTTCATTATTATGAAATACGATAAGGACATGTTTCCTTCAAATAATATTATAGATTTTTGATGCTATTTCCTAACAACAAGATATTCTCATTCGAATCTTTAAATTAGCTACCCCTATCCGTTTGGTAAGGAGATCACTAACAGGTACTGCTGTGCTTGACCCAAGACATGAAGGACAATTTCTTATCACTAGTACTTTAAATGTTTTTATAGAATAAATAGTAAAATTCTTATTGAAAATTCAATCAAACAAACCCAACTCTGAATTCCACTAAATTGATCTATAAACAAACACGAATAACCCTAAACTATGAATAAATTCCCGGTAGTTATTTAACTATCGCACAAGCAAAGCATTATGTATTTCCATACTAGAGTGAAACTCAATTACGATTTTATTTAAGTTACTCGCGAATGATTTCAAACAGAGAGTAAATTCCCAATAGTTATCTAAGTAAAAGGAATAATTCCCAGTCGTTACTAATTCCCGGTAGTTTCCTAACTATCGTTCAAACATTACCTATTTTGCAACTAGAAAACAAAACGTTCGTTTCCTTGCAAAAATATGATCCTTCCAACTCTCCTAAGTAAAATTCCGCCTAGAATCCGCTAAGAAAATACCTATCTAATTATGCTGAATTTGTACATCAGAATTAGGCACAGAATAATATTTTCTCAGTAGTGTCATAACTTGTTCATGTGAACTTTGTATCAGCGTTTACTATCACCGTGTAGGAATAGAACCTTTCCCATATCTTCCGTAGAGCATCGCAAACCCAGCTAAAGAAATACCTTCCTATACAACAGAATAGATATATAGTACAACGCATTTTTACGACAAAATAGGTTTATAGAATTACGTATTCATACTAATATGATCCGCAACATTAACGACAATAATTCTCCAGTTGAGACTAGGTCATGAAAACTAATGTGATGAATCGTATTCAAATACATTCCCCTTTCTATATCTACTGTAGTTTCACAAAGCTTGTGCCAGCTATAGAAAATACCTACTTATACCTTTGCAGCGTTGCTCTCTGTACATTAAATCCTTCCGTGATCACCCAGCTTTCCGTCAAAAGCAAGGTCCACGACAACTAGCTCTACAATAAACACCCACAGCTTCAACCTTCGAGAAAACTTGGATTATAATTTTATGACTTTGATAATTTACGTAATTGTATTTGCACTTTTATTTATTAGTATTTTATTATAATGAATTTATCTTTAGATGTATTTTATACCGCTTTAAATTTATTTATTTATTTATTGAATTTTATCTATTTCTCTAACACTATTATTTTTCCGCGATTTTCAATATTTTATCCCTAACTTCCCCCTCCTACGTGTGTATTCCTCGACTTATAGCTTTTCCCTATACATTAGTGTGTACCCCCAAACACTGGAGATTGCTACAAATCTCACATTTACTTTTAAACGTGCATGTCTGTTCTCGGTGTGTGCAATGAGAACATACCTGATCTAACCCTATGAGAGAACGAGCTGTGACAAAAGCTCTCCAAAGCTAAAACCTATTGCCACCTAATTTTTATCTTGCATGCGGGACCGGAGTCCATGGGCAGCATACAAGACAAAACCCTAACACTTGGGACAGTTCAGCTTAATTTGCATTTAGGATCCGGGTATCGTATACACGAAGACGGGACAGTTAATCTTTTCAGCCCTCCTTTCAGCCAGAATGCAAACCAAACCAAAAAGGTGGATCCAGATCCTATAACGGAGGCAAAATCTGGTGCAGGTCTCCACATAACACGCGAACTGCATGCCCTAAGCAAAATAAGGGAAGACAAGCTTCGTTGCAATGTTTCAACTTATCTCTTACTGAGTTCCTGGACCCGAGGCATACTTCCCCCCAGATCCAGAATTACTTGAGAGGGCGAAGCTAACTAAGAGTTTAACCGTGAATTTCACGTGCATTTTTTTCCAGGTTTCGACTTGCGAATCCCGTGAATGATTTTATAACTGACCCCGTTTGACAGCTTGACAGATCTTTTATAGCTTTTGCCTGGTCACGTTTAGTAGTGCGCGCGTCGATGTGTTTGTTTCTATATGTTTAAAAAAAATGTCTTGTCCCAATTTTCTTACTAAAGTACATACAAAATATAATTCCTTTATTCTTATAAAATAACTAGGTGTTTGAAAATTGCGTTTTCATATTGTAACAGCCTAAAAATAAATTTCCGTTAAGATATTCAAAATCCCAACAAAAGCATAATTAAATCTTGTATGAAAAATCACAACCGAGTATGTAATCCGTCTTAATTAATACTTAAAACGTCCTCGTGACTTCTCCTTGTACTATATACACTTTCTCCGAGATCTCTCAATCTATGAAACATATCCCTTCCCGTAATAATTCTAGAAAATATTGTGAATTATTAAAGAACTAGTCTCGCCTAAAATTATTCAACCCTCCTAACGTGGATCCTTTCAATATATAAACAAACTACTCTGCTACCCTTTAAATACTTTCTGCACTCTCTAAAAGATAAAAATATTTTTATCTTCCGTCTAGAAACAATAATTTCATGAATATAAATACCCCAATAATAGCGTTTGTATGATTATTGTCCCCACTTCAATTTACGTTCTCAATTTGCTATAATTTCCCCATACTATTTCATCCGTCTCATTAAAAAGCAAATCCAAGTACCGATCCTAGTCTCCTCCATATCGTATGGTTGTGAATTGTGATACTTCACTAACAAAAGACGACTTAATTATTTTGACAGCTCGATATCGTCCCACACGATTCCTTCTGCTTCGCATTTAAGGGCACGTTATTCCAAAACCGTTCTTTAGTATACCTAAATGGTAAACATGAAAACACTAAAAATATACCTAATTCCAATGTATCCATTCAATCTATTCTATATTTATGATCAATTTAGACTGCCTTGTTAGCCCGGTTGATAGTAGCTCCCCCTCCGAGCTCTAGATCGTGAGTTCTACTCCCATCCAGGACAAACATTTATGTGACGAACACAAACTGTTCTAAGTCTGGATGCTACATCGCATTCTCCGTACGCATTTACAAACAAAAAGTATTTAAGCGTTTTATTTAGTATCAGCTATTTGACCCCGACAATACAAGCCTTGCCTAATCTTCATTTTCGATGAATTCTCCAACCTTCTGCTAACATATCCAGAACTGACAAAAGACCGTCAAAATCTTATAAAAGTACACTAGATGTTTATTTTTCATTAACCTCAATTTGAAATGTAAGTCTCTACGAATAAATCATTACAACTTTTCTCTACCAAAAATATGATAATACTAGTTGCACCCCGCGGTGTTAATCGCGGACAAAAGTATTCTGTATGTTAATCCAGCGTATAAGCTATCTACATTCCAAATTTCATCAAAATCGGTTCAGCAGTTACGAAGATATAAAGTAACGAACATTAACACAAGAACTTTCGCATTTTTTTTAATATTAGTACGATTATAAATAACGAATAGTACAAAATGATTCCTCAAATTCTACGATTTTTATTAAATAAATTCTACCATAATGTAATTTAGTTTGTAATTATTTACTCATCTTACTAATATGTGCGCCTTTATTTCCCGTGCTCAATCATTTCTCCTGTCGCGGGAATCGAACCCGCCGCCTCCGAGTTACGATTCGACCTACTCAACCACCCCTCCACTGAGGTTATCAAAACGTACTAGCCTTAACAAAAATTTCTTACGCATGCTCCTACTTTCTCCACGCGAGCTTCAGGGATTGGACAATGAAATTAAGAAACATAAATCTGTCACAATTAAATTTGGAATTCCAGGAAATTTTTTGACACATTCAGTGATCGAACGCTCTACGACTAGCAGCTCCCCATATCTAAGTATGAACCTTTTAGTATGAGAATTATTTTGAGGTTTGATTTCTTTTACTATTACCTTATTTTACCACAGATAACCACTTTTACACCTATCTCTACATTTTCTCTATCAGTTAATGCGATGCCAACGACTATTTCCTTTATTTTTGGACTATTCTTTGTGCGTAAAATGCTTCAATGAAATTATTTCAGTGTTTTTATACTTTAGATAACATTTATAATATTTGTGACGTCACGAGACAGCCTGGATCGTTACAATATGCTCCTTGAACATCAAGGAAGACACATGCAGCAGAACTTCGGGACAACTGACATTTTTTCAAATCAGAAATGAGTGACACAAAACTCTCTGCAGCACTTTTACCTTTACGGAATCCAAACTGAAATCGAGGTAAGATACATTTCTGTTCAATGTAATAATCTAATCGGACCTTGATCATCTGTTCCAATAATTTTCCAATGCATGAGGTTAACGAAATTGGTCTGTATGAGTTACAATTATCTGTTGGTTTATCAGGTTTTAAAATTGGAATCACACATTGAGTTTTCCATGACTCTGGTATAATTTGTTTTGACCATAGCTCATTAAGTATTAATAACAATATCTCTTTTGCTGATTGATGTAATTTTTTTAAAATTATATAAGGAAAATCATCTAATCCTGGAGTAGTGTCTTTTCTTGAATCAAGTGAAAAGTTAAACTCATTCCATTCAAATGGTTTCAATATAAAGGTAGCAACTTCAGTATTATTATTTAATTCAAAAATACTTTTCAAGTCTGTATTTTGAGACATAGATGACTGTGATAGTTTTTTTAAAAACCCAGGAATAAATTCATCATTCATAACAGGCGGTTTAATGGGAATACGTTTAAACTTCCTTATATAATTCCAAATTTTTGAAATAGGAGTATATCTATTGAATGATTCACAAAGAATTTCCCAACTACTTTTCCTTGTAATTCTTAAACAGAGTTTTTTGGCAGCATTTAATTTTTTATATTCTATGTAAGATTCTATTGTATATTCTATTCTATATTTTACAAGAGCTTCTTTTGCCCTTTTTACAGCCTCTACACATTCATCATTCCACCAAGGAGCTGGTGGCCTGATCAGATGATTGCAACTATTTCCTGTGAAGAGTGGAATACATTCAGATTTTAAATTACATAAAACTTCACAGAAGGTATTGTATGACTCTAAAGGATTTGATTTTGTTACAAATGTTTCAAAAAGTTCTTTAGATTTTATATAATATTTAGACCAATCTGCTTTTTTATATAAATATTTTTTAATATTATTGTTACAATTATACATTAATGGTGAAACACTTATATCAATGAAGGTAGGATAGTGATCACTACCTAATGAGTCCTCACCAACATACCACTCACACAGTGGGGCTATAGTTGGACTGGCACATGATACATCTATGGCTGATGCACTCCTGTTTGGATTCTGTATTGTAGTGGGACTTCCTGTATTCAATATGCATAAATCCAACTCATCAAATATTTCATATAGCTCATTACCCCTTGATTTGGTTGTATCACAACCAAAAGCTATGTGATGTGCATTAAAATCACTCGAAACCAGACATGGCTTAGGTAAATTGTTTAAAATATTTTTTAATTTGTTAAGACGTATTCTACTGCTTTTAGGTGGACAATAAACACAAGCTACTGAAAGAGGGCCAGCTGTAGTTTCGACAGACACTGCAAGCACCTGTATGTTTTCATAAAATGAACAGTCAAGAATCTTATACTTATATTTATTTTTTATTAAAATACCTACACCACCATGCTCATTTTTTGCATTTTTATTTATAAAATTATATCCTTGAAATTTTATTGGATTACTAGATGATTTTAGCCAAGTTTCATTAATAAGGTAGATATCTATATTTTTCTCTAACAAAAATAAATGTAATAAGGGTTTTTTATTATTTAGGCTTTGAATATTATGCTGAACTATTCTGATAAAATGTTGTTCTATGTTGACACTTTTAAGTTTTTTAGAAGAATTTCTTTTATTGTTGCTGTGTTTTTGGGAACATCTTCAGTCATGTTTCCCAAAACAACTAACGTTTTCACAATTGCGTTAATAATATTATCATCAATAACTATGTTACTGTTGGTCTGTTGTTGAAGTTGTTTTTTATTTTTTAATATTTGGTCGGAGGTTTGAGGCAACTGATTTGTCCTTGGGCTTACAGCCCCAGGCTGCTTTTGAGATGGTTTTTGTAATTCTGGGAAATTCTTTGTATAGTCATTTTTTGCCACATTCGAATATGTAATTGTCTGTTTTTGTTTATTTATTCTTTCCATCTTTACCGGGCATGTCCTAGAAATGGCTAGATGCGCACCACCACAATTACTGCACTTAATATCTTCTGATGTATTTTTGTTGCAGTCCTTGTAGGAGTGTTCACCCGCACATACTGAGCATACCTGTGAGTTTTTACACACTTTTGTACATTTATAGCATTGCATGATAGGGGGTATATATGGATTTACTGGTATTCTCCAGTGATCCATATATACATGCTGGGGTAAAACCCCAGTGACAAACGTCACTGAAACAGTCTTTGTATTATCAACTTTCTTGGAAAATCTACGCACAGCTACAATTTCAAATTCGCCTGAGAGTTTCCGGTATAGATCTTCATTGCTTAATTAAGTTGATACATGTTGTATGACTCCTATTTTTTCCACAAAGGATGATGGTATGTATACTCTTATGTTGTGACGGCTTAGGGAGGGTTCATTGCATAAAAAGTCATTCGCATCCGTAGATTGTTTGAATGTAACTTTAAGTTTCTGAGCATTGACCCGGCTCATTTCGTACTGCCCTTTTATGTAGTGTCCTAATATTTTTTGTATGGACATGGGGTCTTTGTTTCCTAATTTATCATCGGCGGTGCTCTCAAGGAACACTGAAAATTCAGAGTGGTTTGATTTGTCTGGGTATAGTCTTTTATAGTTCGGCTTGAAAAATGGCTTAAACTTAGCTGAATTTCCAGAATCGCTGCCACAGCTACCAGCAGAGGCTGACGCGTCGCTCTTGCCCCCGCTCTCACTTTGGATTTTTCTTTTCTTAACCACTTTCTTGGTAACAGTAGTGAATCCAGTATCCTCTCCATCACTTTCCGACTCCATCCTGCCAATAACACTCGTAATCTTTTCAAAAATTAATTAAAATTTGTTTTTTGTTTCGAAAAACGCGCGTCTCCAGTTCCCGCCAAACCGAGAGCATCAATACACAAAACCAGCCAGTGTTACCAACAATCAAACTTGCAAATTACCCGGAAGTGTGGGAGAATGACCAAATTATGTTCGAATACAACTTATACACCTATATTGATCATAATTAGAGATCTGACTATATGCAAATGCATATTTCCATTATGCATATACATGTGCTGGTCTTTGCAGGTTAATAAATATTGTACCGGTAATGGATCTACTAAGCGTGCATATTTGTGCAGGTTTTCTATAATGTAGAAAAAGTAAAGTAACGTAGAAAAATACGATTTATGTGTTCATAAAACATTTTAAGGAACACCCTGGCTATAAATCTTCGTGCCAAATAAACAGTTTTATTAACTGACTGGCTGACCCGACCCGCCCCCTAATTACCTAACTCGCAACAGGTTTGCGACAGGCGTAAATCTCGCGGTGATTGCTGTCATACATCATTAGTGGTGTCGAGAATGTATGCTTCGCTACTGCTGTCGCATTGCTACTGCTGTTGCATTGCTGTTGCAAATTTTACGTAATTACCCCGCCGGTTAGTTAGTTTTACGCCCTAACCCTGTCCAAAGGAAGAAAGAACTGGGAGGGGAAAAGGATGAATGGAGGCAGGTGCGCCTCTCTTCACCGTCATACATTCATCCTTTTTCCTTATCTTTTTCGCTCTCCCTTCTCTCTTCGCTATAGCGTACAGGGTATATTCCCAGTTGCCCCCACATGCTTCGCCCCCGGGTAACAACTGGGAATAAAATTCCCAGTTGCCACCCGGTGGAGACTGGGAAGCTATTGCTCCCACTTCATTCGCCGTACATTGCTACGTAGATCGCCAACATGTTTATATTTTAAACAAATCTAGACTAAATGAAATTTGTTTTTGTGCAGTTATTTTTCTTAGACTGGGAACACTGCTAAGGTTCAAAAAATTATTCGTTATTCGTGCTAAGTTGACCAGCAGACAATCAAGACGCTTTGAACGATACCTCATTTGTCAAATTATGATTAGTTCAGAAGCTATTAGGGAACAGATGAGCATACATATACCTACAGGCTGAATTTTTCGAGTAGGCGTGGTAGGTTGGCCTACCGAATCTATGAGGAATAGCGAAGTGTTCGTACGTAATTTGGTTCTGTTCAAAAATCCATGTTTGACGCTTCCCTAGTCTTTTTCTGACTAACTAAAGAGAAGAATAAACTTTCTATTCCTCTGAGCGAGGTTCTGTAATACGACTGTCAATTTAGTGGAAAAACAATTACAGTTTTGTTTATTTTTAATAGGTAAGTGCTTTCCTAGTATCATTTTCATATGATTGTACGTATTTTTACAATTTAAATTCTTATCAACTTCTGAGTATTGCCTGACTGAGATGTGGTGTTGTAGATATATTAGTCGAAACAATAACATATAAGGCTCTCTAGACAAAAACTCCGTGATGAATGGCTTTGAAGAGGTGCCATTTCAAGATTGGCTGAAAGAAGTGAGTAATAAAAAGCCCAAAGCATACTTTAGTCATTGTCGCTGCCAATTAAAGCCCGAGAAGGCTGATTTATTGAATCACATACCCCCGGTTTCTCGTACGTTTGTTAAAGTTAAACTCATATGAGTTTGACTTAAAAATACTGAACGCTCATTGGTTGCTGACTTAAACCAATGAGCGTATAGTATTTGGTATGTTAAGTTAACATGAGGTTGACAAACGTACGAGAAACCGGGGGATAAAGTGCAAAAAGCATGTTAAAACTGCAGAACTGTCAAGGCAGAAATTGGTATTTCCTTGGTTTAAGCTCCTTTTTACTGAAAATTTTAGCTCTTTTTTACGACGCTAGCTAGCTCTCTTTAGCGAAATTGGCAACACTGGTTGTCCTAATGTTGCCCGTCAGTAGGGATGTGCTTTTTTATGCTTGATCCAATTTAGTGTATCGATATGGATCGTAACGTCTCGATCCGATCTGCGGATCGGATCACATCCATTTGATCCGATTTTCAAATGATCGATCCAAAAAATCGCATTTAAATACATTATTTAAATACTTCTAACTTTACAGGCGGTGCCATTTTAGGTGTTAGAGTTGCTGTTTAAACCAACGCAATGAATGAGATAGTAAAATATTCCTAATTTACATCCTACCCACTAAGTGTACCTCTTGTGTATGTACATTATTTCGTAGAAATCATATTCGACGCCACCCGCCGCTACCTTGCTTGACCACCTAATAATAACATAATATAGCTTCCTACATTGCATTGTGTTTATGTGCAAACCACATTGCTTGGACCACGATCCAATATTTGAAGAGTTAAATTGATCCGCAGTTTGGATCGCATGGTTTCGATCCGATCCAAAAATCGATTGGGTCGTATGCCCACGACCCGATCTTCGAAAAAATTGGATCGGATCGGCGCATCACTATCCGTCAGTCAAGTGAGTCAAGTCAAGTCAAGTCAGTGTTGTTATTGATACGGCAATTGCCGTAATATACGGTAATCCACGTTTTTTTTTCACAAAATACGGTATACGGCAGGCCTTTCAATGCCGTATCAAAAAATACGGCAAATGGCTGTAAGTGAAACGAAACGTTTTTTAACCAGCGCAGCGAAACGTACTACTTACATCCGATAGCCGGGGAAATCCCGACTCGCAACTAAAAACAAAGTTCATATCGCCGTATCGTGCCATTCTTCACTTTAGTTAAAAATAAAAGAGATAACGTATTGAACTAAACTATTGGGATTATCTATGAATCTATGAGACGAATAGCTCAAACATGTTAGCATAATACTCGAGCTCATTCGTTTGTTACGGTTTTGAGAGAAATAATTTCTTAATTAGTGTTTATTTGTGATTTAAATTAATAACATAAGTGATTGTGACTCTGAAGGACCTTCTTCGACAAAAAAGACTAAAAATGGTAAACACATAAAACAAAAATATCGACAACAGTGGGAGAGAGACGATGTTTTTAAAGACTGGATTGCTCCTGTTGATGATGATCTGTATAGAGCAAAGTGCACCGTATGTGACGTTAAATTATCGTTCGCAATTTCAACTTTGCGATGACATGTGACAAATCATCAACATAAAAAAAGACACTTGCTTCATCTTTTACAAAATCTCTTAGTGCTTATTTTAAACTGCGTGAAAAGGACACAAACACCCTTGTTGTGGAAGCCGAAATAACAAGTACACACTAGATAAACATGAATCTGAAATTATAGAAACGATAAGAAACCTTTATGGAGAAGAAATAAATGAGGAATAAACATTTTTAAATTATATACGGCATTTTAGTATTTTTTTCCTTCAAATACGGCAAATCAGAATATGGCATACGGCAACCCAGATTTTTACGATAACAACACTGAGTCAAGTAGTACTCTGTGGTCCTGGTCAGTCTCTTAAAGTACATTGAATGTCAGTCTGTAAGGTATTTTTGTACGGTTTGTTGTGCTATTTTTGTGTTCTAATAAACAAGGATGTAATAAAGTTTTATCAATAAGCACATAGCATCGAACTTTTCTTTAAGTTACGTTATCGTTATTGGCTAGAATCATTCGGTCATGATTCACGAGTGATACTTGGACTTTCTAAAATAGTTGTCAAGTGCTAATTTTACGTAATTTTATCTTGTTTACGTGAGGAAAAATGCCGTCTGGACAAAACGAAACGACGGTGTCGATGCCGATGAGACAAATCAGCACGGATCCATACTGGCGACGGATATTCGACAAGGTAAATAAATTATTGTACATCGGCCTATTTCGACAACATTGTTCCCATACCTACCGGTTTCTTGACCTTCATCCTTTCTCCAGCTTCAGCTCCAGCTAAAATTTTCATGACTCCATCTACATATTTTTTTTCATTAATTATCCTATCCATGACAGTATGTATAAAATGCGGTACTTATCAAACTGCACACCTACATAGTATCATGGATTTAGCCGTGTGGTCCCGACGTAAGAATAGGATTCCCTTCTCTTCCCGCGAGTGCCGTATGAGCCGGCTAAGGGACTATCCAGGGAACGGACAGCATCATCCTCTAGTCTGCATTTTATTCCACTGCAATCACTAAGACACCTGCTAAGTGTGGCAAACCCTTCATATAGTGGTTTGTGTAGTCTTCTACATCCTAGGTCTATGGTTGTAGCAGTGAAAGAGAAATATTAACACCAGAAAAATTCGTCACTACTAAAAGCATCTCTTATTTATTTTTCTCATAGAGGAGGATGAAAAGCAGAGTGTGCAAACAATACCAAAATCATTTAACCTCATGTGACATCAAATCAAATCAAATCAAATTCAAATCAAATTATTTATTTGCTAGAATATGAGTACATAATAAGATGTCAGAATAATAATATTTAGCTCTCTAATATTCCACCGTATTGGCATGCAAAACTAGTAAACCACAAGCAAGATTTAATTACATCAAGAATTTAAATTACATGAGTCATAATATCAATAATAATTAATTAAATTTAATAAATAATAACTATACAATAAATTCAATAATATTAAAAATGTCAATTGGTAACATACACATTAAAATACTACTCAACAAACCGATACAATAGCAATAGAATACCTCAATTACAAGAACCTATCATTTAAATATTCCTTAATAGTATAATAACCCTTATTGACCAAAAATTCAAACAGCTTTCTTTTAAACAAGTCAACATCTAAAGTTTCCAAAATACATTTTGGTAAATTGTTACAAAGTCTTGGGGCCATACTTAAAACACTCTTATCATGTAAAGCAGTTTGATGAGTAGGCATACAAATTTGATTTCGAAGCTGTTTACTTTTTGGGATGTTAAATAATTTTAAGTTTTTCTTTACAAATAGCGTCACTTCGTATATATATAGACACGGGTAAGCTAGTATTTTCAGCCGCTGAAAATGTTGTTTTACTTTGAATCCTTCACTATGCTTAGGATTCTACTAGAGAATCCTCGGTTTCACTCTGGATTCAAACAATCACTTTCACCCTAAATACATTATTTGGTCCCTTGTGGCACAATGTACTATTCAACAGTAAGCAAAATTAAGAGTGAAACCATACATATAGTAATTGTGTGACACCCTCACATGACTCATCATTATTTGAAAACAGGTGAAGTGCGAGTTGGACTCGCACACGAAGGGTAAAACAAAAAACAAGCAAAAACATCACGTTTCTTGTATGGGAGCCCCCTTAAATATTTATTTTATCCTGTTTTTTAGTATTTGTTGTTATAGCGGCACAAGAAATACTAAAAAACAGCGGCGGATTTTGACAGAGGTGATGTAACAGAAATACATCACCTCTGTCAAAATTTCAACTAACTATCACGGTTCATGAGATACAGCCTGGTGACAGACAAACAGACAGATGGATAGACGGTGGAGCCTTAGTAATAGAGTCTGTTTTACCCTTTGGGTACGGAACTCAAAAAAATGAGGCTGAAAGTTTGTATGAAACATATTGTTTTTGAAGCTAGAGTAAGAAAAATCATAGAAACTCATGTGTGTAGTATTTATAATTATAATTAATAATTACAACTAGTGAACGGCTAGCACTCACGAAATTTAGTTGATATACTCGGTCAGCGCAGAGCCTTTGCAGCCGCACATACTCCATGAAGACGGACACCTGCCTGAGCACAGGACACAGGTCGAGTTTTCCGACTCAATTTTGCTAATGCTAGCCATTTACTAGTTGTAATTGTAATTAAAATCAGTTTGTCAGATAATTTGTTCTAAATAATATACTGGTTACCTACTATAATCGGTACAGTGGTTTTTTTTTTTTTTTTTTTTTTCATATATTTTGGCTCCACACATAGTGTATTTAGCCAGTGTCAAGTATTGTAGTTTTTCATCGCATTATGAAATATTTCATGTAAAGTCAAGTCTTAGTCACAGTCAGTCAGGGTAGTCATAGTCCAGTCTAAGTGAGGTAGTCATAATCCAGTCTAAGTCATGTCCTAGTAAAGTAGTGGCAACTTTACTAGAGGTTTTCTATGGAATTTTGGAAGCAACACGAAAAACCACGTTTCACTACATTATATCACTTGCCAACACTTATACTCGTAATTCAGCACTTAATGCGTAAAATGCCACTAATTTTAAACATTAACACTAGAAAAAGCATAAGTTTTGTGAAATAATACAATGCAACGACGTGACCTTTTTCACGTTCCCGCCAAAACTCCGGTACAGTGGTTATAGCTCCATAAACATACAGACAAATTTAATAAAAAGCCATTCCTAAAAAATCATATCAATTTTATCTATTAGATGACACCACAGACCTAGAATTTTATCGGAAGTCTATGGATGACTAGGGTGTCATGGTGGGTGTGGGTGGGGTGGGGTTTGTACATTGTCATTAGGGATGTGAAATGATAATGTACAAAACACTATTTATGCGATGTTAGTGCAGGCCTTCATCACCCCTATTTAGAAGTAGAATGGTAGTGATCTCAGGGTGTGAAATTGTCAGTGTGAAAACACCAAAATGTAAATCATGACTCACTCTCAGGCATTTCCGATTACATGCATGTGTATTCTGTTAATTCAGTGTTGTCTCAGAGCAAACAATGTTTGATACCGGCAGCTAAGTAAGTACGTAGGTAGGTTGCTCTTAGAATTAGTAAGTTGAAATGGCAATGGGCAGGCCACATCGCTCGTAGAACTGACAACCGATGGGGATGAAAGGTTCTCGAGTGGCAACCACAAACCGGAAGAAGCAACTTAGGCCGGCCACTTACTAGGTAGAGCGACGATCTGGTGAAAATCGCAGGGAACCGATGGATGCAGGAGGCGAGCAGCTGCTCAAAGTGGCGCTTTTTGGGGGAGGCCTATGTTCAGCAGTGGACGTCTTCAGGCTGTTAATGATGACGTTGAAATTATTTCGTATTTGAAAACTTTATCGCGATATTTATTCAGAGTTGCGTCATGATTTTCACGCGAAAACACTTAATTTTTTTGAGAATAACCGTATATTATGTTCTTATTTCCGTGTGGTCCCGGATGGCGAATAGGACCACCCCATCTCTTCCTGGGGGTGCCGTAAAGGCGCATACAGACATTGCGAGCCATGCGAAGCGCCGCGCCGCGCAGCTATTCGGAAACAGGCTCAGTGGTGGATTATCCCTAAGGCAAAATAGGCAAGGTAGGGGCGCAAGAAGCCCCTAGTCACGTGCCTGAGCAGAAGTTTAAAATAAACTGTCTTTTCACAACTACACAACACAATGTAAATATTTTTTAATTTCTATAGAGATGTAGTGCTTCTAAAGTGTAATCCGCCTTCTTGATTGGGGCGAAACACAACGTCTCTCGGCTCACCAAGTTGGAGGGGGAGGAAACCCCAAGGGGCGTCAATGAGGTGCTTGCCTATGGCGCTTTCTACATTTAATATGCCTCTGCAGACGCTGGTAAAGAGTTCCACTCCCTACGTGTATTAAAACGCGGCAGACACAACGTAGACAAGGTGGCTTATTAGATACTGTAATCCACCAAGGGTTGCTCTGCAGGTTGCAAAAAAGGGTGTCAAGATAGGATAGTTAATTCTTCAGCCAATGAGTGAGTCTTAATTCTTTTCTGCACCCCGAATCACAACAGGTAGGTATATCTGAATGGTTCCGACTCGGGATCTACACTCCGTCTCAATCATCCTCTTTTATTCTCAATGTTCCTCCTCACTTCTCTAAAATCACTTTTGTTTGTTTCTATCTCACTTCGAAGCGGAACCATTGTGAATCACCTCGCTGATCTGAAAGCATAACTATGAATGTAACCGCCTGAACAAGTTTACCTAAACTGCAATAAGTCCAAGTTATTATTTTGCATGGCAGTTTCTAGTTTTTTTTTACTTTTATAGGTGTACTAGAGATTCTGTAGTGGTTATCTTTACGATGTTTATATACAGCTACTCAGGCATTTAGTTATAACTAAACAAATGTTTGACGACATTAAACCAGGTAAACATAACGTAATATGATGGAATGCCTTAAGATAAAACAATAGCTTAAAGGCGTGTGCCTTTCGTAATCTATTTATCAGGAAATATGTCAACAGGTACGTCATAATATAGGTAGTACGTGCGCAATGTGGTATTAGGTCCTGATAAAGATGCGTTTAATCCATTGTAATAGTTAAAGCAACAATAAAAATTTAACAAATAAAAAATAAATACAAAATTCATTGGTCACATGTATTTGTATACTACACATCATCATCAGCCGGAGACGTTCACTGCCGAACACAGGCATCCCCATAAAACGCCACTTTGGACGCTTATCATAGGGGTTTGCCATAACCACCACGATTGGCAGGCGGCTTGGTCATCGCAGGAGATTTTAATGTACCGAGGAGTATGCTGCTACCCATTCCCTGGATATTCCCTTAGCCGGCTCTTACGGCACCCGCGAGAAGAGATGGGGTGGCCTTAGGCCCCCCAATACACGTTTAATTTTATTGATCAATAAAATTTACGAGACCACTTTCGTCAATGTTTTCTCCATACTGTAAACCGAAAAACATTGACCAATACTAACCCTACACGATCAAAAAAATTGATTAATCACAAAGATTGATCAATAAAATTGAACATGTATGGGGGGCCTTATTCGCAAACCGGGACCACACGGCAAACTATAGGACACATTACACGTATTTCATGTACTGTAGGGTTAGCACGGCCGGTAGACAAAACTGTCTTTCCCCTGTTTCACTCCAAGCAAGTATGAAGAAAGTGACGTAAAACGGGGAAAGACAATTCTGTCTACCGTCCATGCTAACTCAGCTGATATTAACAAAACGTTTATTATGCTCAAAACTTAGTTTGCTGTAAAAAGGAATTCGCCAGTTTGAATCAATCCTTTCATTTGTTTGTGTCGTTCCTTTATCAATTAGTACCTATACCCTGAATATAAAAAAAAACATTAACGATTTACGATTATACCGCCCGGTAGAGTCTTTGATATGACTAATTTAGTTTGAACATTAAATAGAAAGCGTGCTATAAATATCACACAAAAATTGTGTATAAATAAAAATACAAAATCAAACAATACAAAACAATGATTCAGAGATGGACAGGAAATTACGAAACTACCAACATTCATGCATATGTATAATTTTTTTGCAGGGATTTCCCTATAGATAAACAGGTTGTTTTGTTGTTACCAGAGCGTGCTTGCATAAATTAAGTAACAATTCCAAAGACAAGGTCAACTAGCTTGTTTCTTGCAAGAACCAACTGAGTGATTGAATTTCCCGGGATTTACCATCATAATTATTAGGGAAAATACAGCGTAGTACAGCTACTTTGTTTAGATTATCATTTTAGCATTGTTGGCATACCAAATACCCACATGGTTGCCTAGCGTGCGCACCGCGAGAAAGTGTCGAGAAAATTTTGACACGATGCGCATTCTAGCCGGGCTAGGGTGTTTTATTAGTAGCGGGTTCCAGTTGAACAAAATTATCGTTGTTTTGGTTTTTTCCGTTCACATTGACTGGAACGATCATATGTGACATAGCCTTGTCTGGGTAAAAAGTGGCATAATTTCGTAGCGTTCTTGGCGTTTTTAGCAGCTACTGGAACCCACACTACGTATGTGCTTATCTGTTTGCTTTGACACCATAGCTCCCTTCGGATGAACCGATGTTGATATTTCTCTGGTTCGAAATGTGACTTGATTTAAAGTGATCTTAGAGAAAATCCGTTCAGGCATTTGAAGACAATCAGATCTTTTCTTTGTAGTTATGAAAAAACAATAACTTAACAATAAATTTTAAACAATTAATTGTTTTATGTGAACCAGTGGCGACGTGACGTGAGCGCTGCCTGTACAGTTGCAGTGTCATCATCATCATCATCATCAACAGCCTGAAGACGTCCACTGCTGAACATAGGCCTCCCCCAGAGCGCGCCACCTTGAGCGGCTGATCGGCTCCCCGCGGCTTTCACCAGATCGTCGGTCCACCTAGTGGGGGGGCCGGCCTACGCTGCGTCTTCCGGTTCGTGGTCGCCACTCGAGAACTTTTCTTCCCCATCGGTTGTCAGTTCTACGAGCGATGTGGCCTGCCCATTGCCATTTCATCTTGCTAATTCTAAGCGCTATATCGGTCACTTTAGTTCTCCTGCGGATATCCTCGTTCCGGAGCTTATCTCGCAGGGAAACACCGAGCATAGCTCTCTCCGTAGCTCGCTGCGTGACTTTGAGCTTACTAATGAGGCCAACAGTAAGAGACCATGTCTCAGTTCCATAAGTCATCACTGGCGACACACACTGATTGAAAACTTTCGTTTTCAGGCTCTACGGTATTTTTGACGAAAAGATAGGACGAAGCTTCCCGAACGCTGCCCAGCCGAGTTGGATTCTTCGCGCCACCTCTTTGTCGAAGTTGGACCTACCTAATTGGACAGTCTGTCCTAGGTAGACATATTAGTTATTAGTTGCAGTGTCACCCAGAACGAATATCTTGCGTAACACTGCACTGCGATCGTGTGTACTTGTGTATAGTATGTTTCAAATCCTCTGAAGAACTCGTGCATTCCTTCCTCGGTATTATGTTATTCCCGAAAAAAGCGACAGTATCGCTTTCCATACAATTATGCATCGCTTCACTGTCGTTTGCGCATATACCGCGTTTCGTGGTACAAGGAAGTGTGCAAGACAAGGTAAATCAGCGGTGATAAACCTGTTTTGACATGTTTAAATGTACGAGTTTCTCAAGGGATTTGAAAATATAAAGCAACCCACCAAAAAAAATAGGTTGAGAGCCACTGCAGTCCGCTCAAACGTCAATGTACGAGTTTCTCAGGGGATTTGAAACACGCTATAGTGCTTGCACACTGCTTGGCGGCGGAATATCTAGTAGTGGTGGTACTGGTGGTACTCCACTACAAAAGATTAGATTATCTATGTAATCTACCAACCAAACCAACTAATCCTGCCTATAAGAACTAAAGTGAGGTTTACACATCGAGGAATAGATCTTATTAGAAATTTGAAATGGCTAAGGGTTGGGCAGGCCACATCGCTCGTAGAACTGACAACCGATGGGGAAGAAAGGTTCTCGAGTGGCGACCACGAACCGGAAGACGCAGCGTAGGGCCCCCATTAGGTGGACCGACGATCTGGTGAAAACCGCGGGGAGCCGATGGATGCAGGACGCGAGCAGCTGCTCAAAGTTGCGCTCTCTGGGGACGGCCTATGTTCAGCAGTGGACGTCTGCAGGCTGTTGATGATGATGGCTGTAATAACTTATAACCTGGGAGTCTTCAAGGCCAGAGTGAATAGGTACCTTCTAGATTTACGTGGTCCATCTTCGACCACACCGTCAGACGGCTTGGTGGTCAAACGTAAATCTACCTATTAAGCCTGGTTTTCACAGGCCCAGTTTCTAACCGCCCAGTAGTCAGCAACTGTACAACACTGTAGAAACAAAAAAAATGAAGTAGCTGACCTAGAGCAACTGACCGAGAGCAACTGACCGATCAGTACTGGCTCAACTTTGTTTTCACGGGCCCAGTCGCTGCCTGACAGTAACTGTCTTACATTGTCCGCCAGCTACTGGGCCTGTGAAAACTAGGCTTTAGGTACAGTAAAAAAACTAATCCAACTTTCTTTTCAGTATGATCGAGACGGAGATGGCCGGATATCCTACGTGGAACTTAAAGGCATTATCGAATCCAGGGAATACGACAAAGACCTCCCGGACAATGTCGTCGACAAGATCATGAACCTTGCTGACAGAGACAACTCTGGCTACTTAGACTTCAAAGAGTTTCTAGATATGATGCACAATCCTGATCTAAAGGCTGTATTCGGGCACTTCATGGCGAGATATGTGCACTCGATTATACCGCAAAGAAGACCAGTCGATACTACGGGTATGTTGTATTGTATATTTATTTTTGCATTGAGTTTAATAGGTCAGGGACAAAGTCTTCGTATTTTGTACGAATTTTACTATTAATTTTTTTTTCTTTGAAATTGAGTAACCTAATGTAATAATGAGTTATAACTACACTACCGGTATTGTTGTTTTTCCAATAAAGAAATATAATTGTGACACAAAAACACCTTTATGATCAGATTGCCTAAAAACGATGTCTAACTTGCAAATTGCCTATGGCGTAATACTAATATGTCTAAGGCCCGATTTCACCAAAGTTTATTCCAATGCTATTCTTTACTCTTGGATACAGCTAATTGACAAATGAAATTACACAAAAAAGATGCCATTTTAATTGTATCCAAGGACCTTATTCCTTCACAAAATTGGTGGTATAAGGGCTATATTCGCGGAACTCAGTTGTTCTCGGAAAGTTAAACCTGGAATAAAACTTATTCTAGTTTGGTGAAATCGGGCCTTAAAAGCATTAAAATACGTGTTCCATTTACGGACCATCACCCACCATGGTTTTTTTATACAAACAAATGCGAGCTAGTTGTTCGCCTGATGTTAAGCGTCACGGCTGCCTCTATCAAAGTGAGGATAGCCCAACCATGGTCCAAGCGTTTCCAGTCCTCAAAAATGCAGCTAGTTTCGTACGTTATGCAGAGCTCTCGAACAAAATACGAACAAACTTTATCCCCGACCGATATATAGCTAGATATTTGTTTACAAACAATAGCTGTTTATTTTTGTGTTTATTGTGTCATGATAAAAATGATGAATACTAATAATTGATAATTAAATTGCAGCGCCTAGAGAGCTCATATCTTACAAGTTGAGATATCATTGATGATCGAATCTCATTTTGAGCACCGATTCAAGGCTCGTATATTCGTGCATCATCTATATCGCACGCGACATTTTTGATAGGTTGGTATTGGTGCGAGAGGCCACTGCACAAATACCTACGTCATCGGGTACCCCAATAGGCTATCTTTAGATCGTTAACTGACATCTAAATATGTAAAAAAAAAAGAGTTCTGCCTGTTCCAATCCTGCCGGGTCATGGAAATAATTGTTTTTTTTTGACTATTTTTTTTGTCAAAATGTACCCTAATGAAAGTTCTGGCAACAGTTAACCATTGATTAATTATGTAAAAAAAAATTGGTTTGCTATTGCGCACCCTGCCGGAAGTACCTGGCAGACCCCTAAGAATGTGCCCTTCACATTTTTTACCTACCTCAGCGAATACCCCAATGAAACCTACGCCCAATAATAGCCAATATCTCCTGATAATAGATTAAAAGGTCTGCCAGGTCTAAACTTGGCGAAACTTAGTATTCAAGGCATTTGAAGTTGGTGGGGGTGGATTATTTCCATGACCCGGCAAGATCGGAACTGGCAGACCTGATTTTTTACATGTTTAAGTGTCGGTTAACGATCTAAAGATATCCTATTGGGGTACCCGATGACGTAGGTATTTTTGCAGTGGGCTCTCGCACCATATTATTATGGTAGAATTTACTTATGAAAAATCTGTATATAGAAAAAATACCTATTGATTCCGTTTTTATGTATGAAAACTTGTTTAGGTTAATGTGATTTTTTGAGCATTTGTGATGTTATTTTTAAGGTTATTTCTATGGACAGATTTTTCGTAACTAAATTCTGCCATTTAACACCTTTAAAAATGTCGCAATGCGCGAGCGAGACAGGATGCAAGGATTATACGACTGTAACTGAATTTACTGTAGAATTGGTGTAGTTTTTAAAAGTGTGACGTAATGCTCATTAGGTATTCAAGTCTTTAGCGATGTTTTGAATGTTATTCAAGACAAGACGTGAACGTAAGTTGCAACTGCTATTTTTTAAACAGTTATAATTTATAATTATTGCCAAAGGAAACATAAAACTAGATTCTTATCTGAATTCATATTTTATTCTCATTACTATTTACCTCGTGTAAAGGCTCTGTTTTTGTATTTGAAAGGTTACTTGATTAAGTGTTCTTAAAGGTAATTTTTATGCCGGAAAATTAAAATTCAAAACTAAATAAAATGTGTTAATGATTGATTTCTGGGGGGCGTGTTATTCGTAAACACTATTTTTCTCTTGCTCAGGTAATCGGGCTAACGTGATCTAATGCATACTTTATGATTCAGACAGTACTAATGCTGTTACGATTGTTTAAATTGACTTCTATTGACCTAAATAGCGCCAATTAACGTGATGAATTCAACTGTAAAAGTGGCACGTCTGATTTTAGTAGCTAACTTCGCAGCTGCAGATAGTGTTTGCTACAGCGACAATGTTAAGCCCTATTCAAACCAGCGCGGTATTCGTACCGCGGTGGGTAGCGGTATCTCGCGCGGGATTCCGCCCGGGGTATTTTGTATGAAGTTTCGCTCAAGTTTCCCGCTAGCCGCGGAACTTCAGTACGATGTACCGCGCGATATTTACCGCTACCCACCGCGGTACGAATACCGCGCCGGTTTGAATAGGGCTTTATGTTTTGTAGGGCTCCGTACCAGCTTCGAAAAACGGAGCCGTTATAGGTTTCACTTCGCTGTCAGTCTGTCTTTCGGTCTGTCAAGACCCTTTTCGTCAATAATGGATTAGTTTTAAGTTTGAAATTCATATGAAATACGAAAGGTACTCTAATAAATTCAAACTTCTATTTCAATGTAATAAAATGATATTTATAATCGCGTTTTTTGGACCAATTTGTTTGTATTTCACGTGTCATCAAAATCTATAGGGTACTTATTGGTGAGTTTAAAAACTTATTTGGCATAAATAAATGAAGTAGGAGTACTTCATCTGTATTACACAAGTAAAGAGTATGATGTAAAGTAAATCATCATACATTATTAATCCCGTGTGAAGTTATAAAATTCGATTTGGGAGTTACTTTAACACTAGGTACAAAAAAGAACCCAAGAATTTTCGGTTATATAAGTAGTTAGTAAATTGCTCCAGTCTGTGGTTTATCGGGGACTGCACACAGAAAGATTTAGGAGGTACCGCGGACTCACAGAATAACTAAATAGGTACTAGCCTACCGGAACCCTCATGGTGCTAGTTTCACTCGCACTTATCCTTTATTCTAATTGAGCATTACGTCACATTTTTAGTCAGCTACCAGCGCTTGCACCTAATGTCGTATTCATTCAGTGCAACAATAATAAACATAAATATAGACATAACTTCGCAATATCAGTTGTTTTCACGTAGAGGCATGTACTAGCTAGCTGTGTTTTCTTAGACGTTTTCATAACAAAGCAGAATGTAAATATTGAACGCCCTGCTGTATTTAGCATGCTAACAAATTGTGTTGTACATTTTTTACATATTAGTATCGTCGGACTTGTATTTTTAGCCAATCCAAGAGGATTTAGGTAGTCTAGAATGAAAAGGCTCCTCATAGGCCAACGTGTTATACCTTCGACTACATCGTCGCTTAACATCACCCCGGCTAGCATGCGCACCGCGACAAAATTTTCTCGACACTTTCTCGTGAGAGACCGTGACAAGATTATGGTAGCGCCTAAGTGTGTCTCACTCTGAGAGCGACGACAAGGTATCTCCGCGGTGCGCGTGCTAGGCCGTCGGGGTGTCTGGAAAAGATTCTAGCGTGAGGCGCTAAGTCGTCACGCTAACTCCTAAATGTATGGGAATGACAGTTCTTGTGCGGATAACTTTTCCGCAGCTAATGTCATTCCAATACATTTTGGAGTTAGCGTGAGGCGATAACGGCTCACGCTGACATCTTTGCTAGACTCCCAGGGGGTCTAGCAAAGATGCCTTTCCATTAGCGTTAACGCTTCACGCTAACTCCAAAATGTATGGAAATGACATTAGCCTTTGACATTTGCCTGCGGAAAGTTATCCGCAGGCAAGGTCGTTTCCCATACATTTTGGAGTTAGCGTGAGGCGTTGAAGCCTCACGCTGGCATCTTTGCTAGACCCCCAGGTGAGTTGCAGTCACAACGTTGGCCTATTCGTAGTCGTATGTACATGAAAAGTCTGTTTTTGCATTTGTGTGATTTTAGATTTTGTATGTGTGAGGTTTTTGGCAAAGAATACATATTTACATTCCTTATTATACTGTCTCTCGAAGATTTCTCAGTCCCGTTATCATAGACTGGTCTATGTATTAAAATTAAGGTGGAAAGTCCATACTGAGGCGAGGAATTCAAATCGTTAAATAAATATTAAACAGTTATAAATAAATTATAGTCTGAGATACTTAATAATAATCGCAGGAAAAGGAAATTATTCCAAAACGTGGTCTTTTTATTATTATTTTGATGATGTAAAAGAATTTGCGAATGTTATTATTACCAGGCTATAAAATCAATAACCGGGCAAGTGCGAGTCGGACTCGCACACGAAGGGCTCCGTACCATTATCTATAAAAACGAGCAAAAAATATCACGTTTGTTGTATGGGAGCCCCCTTAAATATTTATTTTATTCTGTTTTTTTAGTATTTATTGTTATAGCGACAACAGAAATACATCACCTGTGAAAATGTCAACTGTCTAACTAGCACGGTTCATGAGATACAGCCTGGTGATAGACAGACAGACGGACGGACAGCGGAGCCTTAGTAATAGGGTCCGTTTTACCCTTTGGGTACGGAACCCCAAAAATTTTAAATTTTAAGTCTCGTTTATCTAGCTTTGTAATGGACCATCCACCAGACTAGACCGGTGTATAATAATTTATAATTAGTTTGTTCACTCATAGATTTCTTCAATTATATTATAATAGATTCATAATACCCGAATCCTGACTAGTCCGTTAATTGAGTAGATTATAATTATATTTGTAGAATCTTCCTAATTTAAATAACAATCTAATTTAAATCGTACTGTAATTAAATAAACTAAATCCGCGGGCTTCTAACAGGTGGTAGGAGTTGTAATTTCTTTGACGCTTTTTACGACTTGTTTGTACCTATATTATACAGGATGCAATTTAATTCATTAGTATAAATTGAGTTCATGATAGTACCTTATTAATTGATGATTATTAAAGAGTAAAAAGTGCAAAAAACAAATTTTTGAATATTGCCGCGGCGCCTAAAGTAGTTGACACGAATGGTTTTGATACTGTTAATAGTTTTTTCACCTTGTAATGTATAATAATTGAAAACAGTACGTATTTATTTTAATTTCTACTATAGCAGTTGATTAAGCTGGAACGTTACACTAGCGCAGCAAATTCAAATTTTCTTGTGTTCTTTGCCAATAATAGCTTAATTACTCAACGTGAAAATTAATAAAAAAAAAAATTTAAAAAAAATGGGAAAATGGGATAAGTTACACGTTTCCCTAGCGCGGCAAATTTTCTTGTGTTTTTGCCAATAATAGCTTATTATTGGCAAAAACACAAGAAAATTTGCCAATAATAAGCTATTATTGGCAAAAACACAAGAAAATTTGCCGCGCTAGGGAAACGTGTAACTTATCCCATTTTTGAAATTATTATCAATATCAAGTCGATGCGTTAGATTTCAAAAATGTTGGTCCACACGTGATATGTGTCAGAAGTAGGTACCTAGTTTCAAAGGACGCTAATGAATTTAATTACACCCGGTAGATAATGTATTTTTTTTTATTAGTGTATGTTTTTATATGTATTGTAGTGTAATCTAACCACTAATTTTTTTAGGACAATGGACAGGTTTTGAGGCTGTGGCTACAAGCGACGGCGGCGGTACTTTGTTTTTTTTAATCATATTTTTGTTGAGTGTTGTCCTTTTGTCATTTTGTACTAATTACATTTCATTCTTTCATAAAATTTACTAAATCCATCGCCCATGATTCATTATAGGGTTCATTTTTTTCAATAATAGGCTATAGGTAGGTAGTAGCGCTAATAGCAAAGCTTGACTTTGTTGTTACGTTCATGCTACTACTACTTGGATGGGTGACCGCGACAAAAAGTGGCATTTATTTACAACTGAGCTTTACCGTGCTTCGGAGGACACGTTAGGATGTTTTTGGGTGGCTCTTATGGGTGGCTGGCTCATCGTGCAATATGTTTATAATAACGCCTAAATACATTGGGAATGCCTTTTATTAAATTACTAAGATATTGTTGAAATTAATTGTTGAAGAGGTTTGTTCACTATCAGTCTTGCTTGGCTACAAAACTATGACGTCAGAGTCTAGCAAACGCTTTACGCGTAATATGCTGCTGTGGTTAAATACGTAATAACTGTTATCTATTCTGTGGTTTAAGGATTTTGTTTTATATAAATCCCGTTGTTGCCTAGGTAGGTTTAATATGTAGAATTATGCACTATTGACGGATGACGAACGAGACTTACGTCTTCTTTTGCGATTGATAATAAAATGACGTCTTCAATAAATAAGAAACTGTTGGTATTACGCTGAGGTATATGACGAATGACGAAATAGTCTGACGTCTTCTTTTGCCATTGATAACGACGTCTTTAATAAATAGTGACTATTGATATAATTTTTATAAGTAGGAATGTCACTCCCGCCTGTTACACAGAAACTTGTTTGCATAAACTTCTAGGCTGAGACTTCAGAATAAAGAAAATTTAATTACAATTTTGTCCAACTTCGAAAACGTTCAAATTCTCTGATTATTCATTGTGTACGCCCAAGTCTCATCTTGTGGGTCACGGCTTGTTTGGTCGAACTATCATTTTATCCGCAGACCTAGAATTTTTTCGTTACTCTCAAAAGACTCACGAAGCGTGGGAGCGAGAGAGAAGTACAAATCAAGTACTCACTGCCCGAGAGGAAAAGAGACAGTGAAATAATGTGATGTGTCAACGTTCTAGCACAAGAAGAGCACATATCGGTACAATCTGTTTCACGACGAAGAGCATATTGATCATGTACTATCATAATTCCGTTATTAAAGTGCAAAATACTATTTTTGCGGCTTTTAAATGTTATTCCGTAAGTGAATGTGATGTTACAAAACATACTAACCCGAACAAATACACGTATCACAAATTTTATTGCATTATTAATAGTCAATATCTTGTTACTTTTGGTGTGGTATCTGAAAACCTTTTTGCTTATTAGGAATGCTCCTTCCGATTTATCGCAATATTTCAGTGTGTCAGTCATTTATTATTTAGCAATTTTACTCCAAAGTTTGAAGGATCCCAGTAAATAAAATGCCTGCTATTTTATTTAAAGAACTATGGGGGCCTATAGGTATGTTCAATATTTAGTAAATACTACAGATACTTGGTCGCAAATATTCAAGATCTTAATCATAACAACAGTTTTTCACACACACAATTTCTTAAATTTCTTGTCCCATTTTCAAACTGTCATTGTTGGTCTTGTACATCCTAAGTCTATGATTTTATCCATGCCATAATTGGTCTGAGTCTCGGAGTGTCTAAGCCTTGTTTGGTCCAAGTATCATTGTGTCCAAATAATAAATATGAAGCCTGTTTTGTCGGTAGCAGTAATTCTAACTTACAACTCACAAAACATGTGAATATATGAAGTTGATAGACTAACATAGTTCTGTAAATCCTTTACTATTATCTCAAATTACGTGACCGGCTCTAATGCTCTAAATCTTTAAAATGATGTCACTGAGAGCTATTGTGAAGGCAGCCAGCCTTGTCGTTTAGTGTCATATAATATTTGGTACATATCCAGGAAAATCTAAAGAATGTACTTGAATAATTCATGTTTTTTTTCTGGGGGAACTACCGGTCTGCCTAATACTTATTCATATTATTCATATTCACACGTGTGCGTGATACTAATTTGAATACAAAACCAAAGGTTCAATGTATTTTTATTAGATGTACTACTAACCCTAAAAACTGTAATCATAGTAGGTACATTCACAAACACAGATAATGTAATACTGCACTGTTAATTTTCCCAGCCAAAATAGGAATCAATTAAAATAGTCACCATAGCTTTCTCTTAACAAAATCACCTTTCACAGTCGTTCATACACACACTTTTACACTTACACATTCGCCCTCACACTTTACACAATGTCATTTGTATCAAACTGCAGATCTGCAGACTAGCATAATATCAAAATTCCATTTCTTATTACGAATGTGTTTCACATACATAAGTCGCGTGCCATAAAACAAACTTGTTAAAGCGAAGTCCGGGCCACCAAGATACAGGCACTGCCGAGTTTGGGCCCACTGAGAAATGTATACCTACGTGCAACTGTCGCCCTATAATAACCTTTGTGTATCCGTAACTAAATAAGTTTTATTTTCTTTATTCAGTTTTGTTAATTATTAACTTATAAAAAAAAATATTGTATTAACTCATTTAATTATTTTATTTTGTTTTATTGAATTGTTTTTTTTTTAGTTATCATTACATTAAGGAATGCATGTAATCTTTCTGGCTAAATAAATATTTACTTTACTTTACTTTAAATAGCCGTTAAAGCAAACAATACTGAAGGTAAATCGGTAATTTCAAAACAAAATTTAAATACTTAAATCGGTAATTCTTTTAGAACAAAATGTAGGTAAATCGTTACGTATAAAACAAAACGTAGGCAAATCGTTACTTTTAGAACAAGATGTAAATAAATCGGTAATTCTTTTAGGACAAAATGTAGGTAAATCGTTACGTATAAAACAAAACGTAGGCAAATCGTTACTTTTGGAACAAGATGTAAATAAATCGGTAATACTTTTAGGACAAAATGTAGGTAAATCGTTGAATGTTTTACTTATTTAAGATTTTGGCATCCTCACTAATTAAGATGTCAATGTAAACCAAAGCTAAGACGTCATTTTGTAGAAATAATAACGGAAGTTAAAACCAACGTTGTGAGCTTAAGATCAGTGTTTCGATTTCTGCCACTTTGCAGTCACTCTTCCAAGCAGTTTTAAACACGGTTACTTGGGCTACGTTGCGAAACCTCTAAAATCTTGACTTTGAAAATCCAAAATGTTTTCGACTACAGGAAAATCGCTGACTAAAACTATTACGAATGCTTCTAAAACCTTAGTCGTAAATCGCTACGACCTTGGCTTCGAGTAACTGATAAATGCAATGTAGATAATATAATATTTGATGATAATAAATCGACGTTATCGTACTATGTAAATACAAACTAAATATATTATGTTAGTATTTCGAGTTGCGATAAAAATAACGGTTTTAGGATTATACTAATCAGAGACACGCCGCTGTTCACCCAACGGAAACTCTTCGTTTTCCGGGACAAAAAGTACGATTTATTTATTTTATTTAGGGTGGATTTGACCAAACATAAAGGCCTATTACACTACACGATATTCAGGGCCCGGTTGTAAGGGCGATTAGGGAGCAAGGCTTGCCGGGACCGCCCGGTCGCCCTAGTTAGGGACCCTTACGCTCTAACTCTTATTACACCACCCTTAGTTAGGGTAAGGGTCCCTTAAAATTGGGTACTGTAATAAGCCTTTTAGATTTACGCGCGAGTAACTATACCAGAAATCTATTCCACGATCTTAAACTAGAATAATTCAAAAGTCGTTTTACCATGCAATACAAAGTATAGCTATGCTTATACGCGAATAGCGGAATGAACGATGAACGAAACTATTACCCAGCTAACAATTATTGTTTTACAACGCCAAGGTATTCAAGCTTATGTCATATCAACTGAACTTTGTCGTATTATAGTGCATGTAAGTAAATGTTGGAATTATATGGCGTGCTACCGCCATTAAAATATTCTCGGAGTAGTTTATTATTCCACCAAAAACGGTAGTATAAGTTATTATTCTCGAATAGGCTTGAGTGTAGATGGTAAAATGTGAAGTTGATTTACTCTCGGATAACTGGCGATTTATTCTAAGTATAACCCTTACTCTCGTTTGGTCGAATCCACCCTTAAACACGGCATTAACCATCACATTAATTAAAGATTAGAGAAAATAATTAAGTTGTGTAATGTTTATAAAGCTATTATAATATACGAAATCTAAAATTATACTGTGTCAGTTTGTAATACCCTGTAACAAATGTTAAATTCATTGAACTTTATATTAATTTTAATTCATATTGTTATAATTTTGCGTAATTGTTCATATTTACCATTAAGTATTCGCATGCTGCCGCTGGTGGCGAAATGTATCAGGCACTAATGATATACATTGTTCGACCTTATGTTACCGACATTTAAGCAAATAAATGAAAGATAAAACTCTTTATTGAAACACCACATTACAAGAACAATATTGACAATCACACAAATAAAATAATCTGATTTTTTTTTTATAAATCATTTTTATTTTATGCACTTCTTGTGCAAAATCTAAACTGTCAGTTCTAAATGTTGCATTCCGTGGCCGATCAGAGTCGACATCAATATTTTTAAGATATGTAGTTGATGGATTGTGTATCAGCTGGGAAGAAAAAGAAATAAAAAAAGTAAATAAGAAATTATAATTTCAGTAGGAAAGTAGATAGGGTTTTTTTTTTCTTTATATTTTGGCTCCACACATAGTGCATTTAGCCAGTGTCAAGTTTTGTAATTTTTCATCGTATTATGGAAATTTTCACTTAAAGTCAAGCCATAGTCACAGTCAGAGTAGTCATAGTCTAGTCTAAGTCATAATCCAGTCTAAGGCATGCCCTAGTAAAGTGGTGGCCACTTTACTAGAGGCTTCTATGGGATTTTGGAAGCAATACGAAAAACCACGTTTCACTACATTATATCACTTGCCCACACTCATGCTCGTAATTCAGCACTTAATGCATAAAACACCACCAATTTTAAACATTAACACTGGAAAAAGCATAAGTTTTGTAAAATAATACAATGCACCGACGTGAACTTTTCCGCGTTCCCGCCAAAACCTAGATAGGGTTAATTGAAGACAAGACAGATGACAGATGAAACAAAATCTCCTTAGCTAGCGAAATATTGTAGGTTCTATTTTGGAATTGCTAATAAAGTATCTTGATTTGTTTTTTCATCGAAATTGTAACTCGATGTTACATTGCTGTTACATTGTTTTGTTATGTTACTATGTAAAGTAGGTAGATCTAGGATGAGTTCTAAACTGTGCATAGGTACTATACAGCTTGGGTACATCTAATAACATTGTACGAACAAAACCCATGTTTATTCACGTATCAGAGTAAGTTGGGCTAGTTTGGAACGTTGTATAAAGATAATGATGTTTTATATTTGCAATTTTAAATAAGTAAGTAATTTACAGGCTGAAAGATGTTACAATATTTTCCGTAGTGCAGTTTTTCTGAACAAGTATTTTGTTTATCCCAGGATATCTAAGACGGCCGAGCAAGCTGCGCTTACATACGCGCGTTCACGCGTTGGTGATAGTCGAAAGCTCGCCGTTTCAAAGCTTGAACAATACGAGCACGCAAACCCCTCCACGTTTACGTGGGTAAAAGACATTTGATTTTCTTTTAATAAGTAGTTTAATCCATTTTACCCCATTTAGGGTTTATATTATTTGTAGATAATCATTAGTAAACTTTTTAAATACAGTAATTATTTTATCGTTTTAGTGTGTTCTTAATGTTATAATATTCATTTTACTGTAGGATATAGTAATCGGTAAAAAAACATATTTTATTGCGTTGAAATCGTACGTAATTTCGTACATTTGTATAAACTATTGCTCATTGCAGCTCACACATAATGAATCATTCTTCAGATATTTATTGACGTTTTTACAAACTTTTTCAACTTCACTATACCTACAGTTAGCCTTGCGGTGAAATAATCTTTGGTCGTTGACCTAGTGATTTACATTATCGAATCGGAAAATACTAAACCGTATTAATTTTATATAAAGCGAGCATCTAGCAACGTCTTTTATACCTCACCACAAAGAATTCTCTACAATTAATATTAAAGTATGACTGTGGTACAGCAGAATAATAGAGGATCGGGTTTTCTGTGGTATTTCTTTAAAAAAGTAAATTATGGCTTATATTATTTTCCGAACTGCAAGTTGGTTTGTTGTTGAATAAGTTTTACGTTAGTAGCTAAATAGCTAAGTAGAAAAGATATGAAAACCCAACCCTAACTCTCAACTTTGTTCTGTGTAATATTCTTGTTAATATTCAAGCCTTTAGTTCTTATTGGTTTTAGATCCTGTGAATTTTATATTATCTTACGTATTGCAAAAGGTATCTGAAAGTTCGAACCTATGTGTCCGAATCTTACTGGCAATCAAGTTGTTAGGAAGAAAATAAATTATGGCAAGATTTGAACACAAAATAACCAAGATATACATTCAAATAAATTTATTGTTACGAAAGCAATTCGGAGCATTGGTTTATAAAAAAAATCGAAAGTACTTTGTATTTACCACGTACCTATAGGTCTGAATAACGAAACAAGAAAATTAGTTGAATAATGGAATAAACCCAACCAAACACGCATTGTTGTTTTGTTATAAATAAATCGAGTAAGAATAAATAAACATGTTAAACAAAACACGTAGGATGTTTACAACAGAACTTTTTCCAGAAAAGCCTGTGGGAGTTCACAAACCTTGTTAAAAATAATGTTGACTTAAAGTTTGTACACAGCAAGTGTTATTGTTACTCCAGTTTGCGCCACCAAATAAATCTACAATGACACAAATAATTGTCGATTACTTAATGATGACGAAATGGATTTAGATAAAATGTTTGGATGTATTAGCTAAATAATTTAGAAAATAGTCGTAGTTTAAATACAAAGCTTTTATTACATTATTATTATAACGCATGAGTACGCACTAAAGACTTTGGAAATTGTTAACCGCATAACCGTTATACTATAACATACTACCTACGGTAAAGTATGTTAATAATTACCCTCTGTTGATAATTACACTAAACAAACAGCTGCTGTTGCTGCATTTATGTTTGCTATGCAACCAGCTCAAAGCTTGTCTCCATCAAGATTGCGATAATGAAATTAAAAGCATTTAGAGTACAGAGGTCCGATTACGTTACAGCTCACCCGTGCATAACGCTATCCAGTGAACTAAGCCATTCCATAGTATCTCGTACTGTGCGGATCTAAGTGCACGTGCTGTGACCTCAACCAGAACAAATAGACCTCGATAATACTTGTCAATAAACGCGAGAAGGGACGTTGGGGAGTTCAAGGCAACCTGGTTATTTGTTAAAAAACATATCATGTAAATAAACAAATGGAGTGCACCATATTGGATCTTGATGTGATGCTAATGACTCAATCGCTCAGTGTTCACTTGAAAATGTGGTCGGAAACCAGTAGAAAGGCGATAGTGTGCCGATATAGGGTTTTGAATCAGCAGACGTATGGTTTTAAAGTATTCAGCCGGACGTGGAATAAAGCGTCGTGGTACGTTAAACAGATCGTCGAATATTTTGGTACGTTTTTGTTGACATTATGTGTTAACAAAACACACAGAACTATAACTCCACGTTCATAGCTATACATACGGTAGTTATTAGTATTACGCAAAAAATATCCACAGATCATCGCATAATATCACAGTACTTCATACAACAAATATTGTCACTTCCGTACTCATAACAAAAACATAATAACTTCAGTCAGTATCAGTAATATTGTATTATAGACGATGTCCTTGTATGTAAAGTAGGCTTACAGCTTGATAGGCAGGACAATATCTAACAATGCATCTGTAATATTCATGGATTTTGGTTGTAGTTAGCTAGGTGTATAATATCTATATCTATTCATCTCTTCATTCTTTTTTTCTAATTTGACGGTATGTCATCAGTTATCATTTGTGAATGCATCGTCATCTCATGTCAAGGTTGTGGGATCATGGTTAACTGGATGCATGTCTTGCGTTATAAGGAGCATTTTTTAAGAAGGAAAAATTAATTCCAATTATTTCTGAGGTTATTCATGTAATCTTTCCTTGATGTTATGATGCTTGGGAAGGTTTTGATTACAAAATCTCGAAATACCTACCTGAGTTTTATTGTCTTTTTTATTCGTGACTAGCATTCCTTCCAAGCCAAGCCCAAACAGAAATTATCATAAGAAAAAAAAGTAAATATCTTGACATAATAGGTCCAAAGTTATCACATAATTAATACAAATATAGTATCGCCAGCTAATTGATTGTTTTATCGTTTAATTATTGACTTAGGTTATCGTGTAATTGTTTTTATTTACACTGTAACCTAACCTTTGTGCGGTAGAGATAAGAATATAAATATTGAGTACATAACTGAACTATCACAATTTGCGTTACATGGTTTACAATTACATAGAGACTCAATATAAAAATTGAACAACGATTCCCAAGGAGCGCCTGTATCTTGGGCTTCAGAGATAAATAGATAGAGTATGTTCTTAGGATAGAGTCTATTTCGAGCTTTAGACAAAAAAATCACATTGTTTCCGTGCCAACCTTTTTCTGAAGTAGGTATTGCATTGCATGTTATGTGTACAAAGCTGTATATAATATATTTACATAATTATCATCAATTATTCATCATTCATCTTAATGTTTGTGTTAACATTTTATCTTTAAGGTGATGGATTATTTTTTATTCAATAAGCTTGAAACTAACCTTTTTTTTTTCTCTTTTTATCCTACTGTTTGTGTTTGGTTCATCCTTCTCCACTTGTTTCCCTAAAAATAAAACAATGCAATTTTTACAATTTATTCATGATTCGGAAAATAAAACACTATACCTACATCACGAATTAACTATAAAAAAAAAATTGCTAAACTGGTTGAACCCGCTAAAATTATCTTCAAATTGCCCTTTTCATCGCTTGCCTTAATTGACTAATATGTCGTCGACGGCGCTGGCGCAATGGTTAACGAACCGCTGTCTCTCGGACGACGCGTGATCTATTTTTGTACCATTGTTGTTTGCATTACTATCTGCTATTTAAAAACATGCTATTTATAAATAAAATACACACATATTACAATGATTGTTAAATTAATTGAATTTTAAACTACAATTTTCGTTGGCGTTTTCATAAAAACTGACGTCACCGGAAATCCACATAAACAAAAAATTACCTAAAGTTCATTATAATTTCTTTAATCGTGATGCTATGAATAACCGTAACCGTTTCAACAATGAATACCCAAGTATTCATTCAAATATTTCTACGCGGGCAAAAAACAACATATTAACTTTATATCAAAATCTGAATAACCATCGCATATATAAACAATACAAAAAACATCGCTCCAATATCATGAACAAAATGTAATGTTTAATGACGTCAACACAAAAACAATCTCTTCAATCGCGAAACTTAACATAATAATTTTGATGAACAAAAAACTATTCCCTGTCTTTCTCCAATATCATAAACAAAATGTAATTTATAAAATGATGTCAACAAAAAAAAACAATCTCTTCAATCGCGAAACTTACCATTATAATTTTGATGAACAAAAACCATTCCCTGACCCATTTTACCCCACTCTCCCTTGCCCTCCAAAACAAAAAAAAATACAACTATTAATTCAAAAATCAAATATAATCTCCTTTCTTCCTCCCAAACCCCATGTTGCGTTGTCAATCCAAACAGCAACCCCACAAGTCCGTAGCAAATCCATCTTCACATACTCAGATGGTAAATACGAGGAGGAGTACGCCTGCTGGCCGCCAGCTGTCTGCATGATCCTGATCTCTCTCGTGGAAATAGTGCTGTTCTGCTATGATGCTGCTAACGGATACACCCAGGCTAACGGAGATATCGCCAAGATATTCATATACAACCCGCATAAAAGACAGGAGGCGTGGAGATTCATTACGTATATGCTGGTACATGTCGGGTGAGTTGAGTATTACCTACTTTATAAATAGGCTTTTTAGCACTTTTATAAAAGTGCCAAAAACAACATATTCTTTAAAAATAAAACAGTGGATGTCGTAAGAGCCGGCTAAGGGAATATCCAGAAAAGGGGTAGCATTATTCTCACTGGTGTTTATTTTAATCTACTGCGATCACCAAGCCGCCTGCCAAGCGTGGTGATTTAGGCAAACCCCCCTATGATAAGCGTTCAAAGTGGCGTTCTTTGGGGAGGACTGTGTTCAGCAGTGGACGTCTTCAGGTTGCTGATGTGTTTTGATGTAGGGATATTATATTATTGTGTTATTCCGATGCAAAACTGTTTTCCATGAGTCGGTCGGGTCTTCGCAGCAAGAATCGTATCTCGAAGTTAGATCTAGCTAATTTCTTATATCTATTAGCGTCTAAAACGTGAATTGTATATTTTTCCAGTGTCGTCCATCTCTTAGTAAACCTCCTAGTGCAAATATTCCTCGGGGTTCCATTAGAGATGGTTCACCGCTGGTGGCGAGTGACGCTGGTGTACCTGGCAGGGGTCGCCGCGGGGTCTCTCGCGACCAGCCTCACAGACCCCAACGTTTATCTAGCGGGCGCCTCGGGAGGGGTCTACGCGCTTATTACTGCGCATATAGCTACTATAATTATGGTAAGTTTTACTCGATATAATTGTTTTACTCGTCATAATAGTTTTACTCGTCATGGTTTTACTCGTCATGGTTTTACTCGGCATGGTTTTACTCGTTTTACTTAATAGTTTTATTGCCAATAAAACCAGGAGCACCCTTTAAACTTCTGTTTATTCTTTATTCTTCAACATAGGTACATGTAACTTCTCACTAGCAAGCCAAAGACTAGTGCCCGTATTACAGAACTAAGCTTGGTGGTGAATCTCTGCTCAAGACGAGATTTCAGTCATAAGAGACCAATCGCTTTTTCTGCTCAACCGCCTGACTCCACTTCTCGTCCAATCGCGCGCCAGCGCCAGGCAGTGCTGCCAACCAGAAAAAATAATTCAGCAACATATTTCAAAAAATAGGAAGAAATTAATAAATCCACGATGGTCGTTATAACTTACATTTAGTTTAACTCATTACAATAATATTACTCGTTATAATAGTTTAATTTAACCCGTTATTATAGTTTAGTTCGTTATAACGGTTTTACTCCTCATCATTTGTTTCTTTGTTTTACTCATCATTATAGTTTTACTGCAAGCTCAAAGTCGCGCAGCGAGCTATGGAGAGAGCTATGCTCGATGTTTCCCTGCAAGATAAGATCCGGAACGAGGACATCCAAAGGAGAACTAAAGTGACCGATATAGCTCTTTAGCAAGTTGAAATGGCAATGGGCAGGCCACATCGCTCGCCTGGGGAACCGACGCGACGATCTGGGGAAAGCCGCGGGAGCCGATGGATGCAGGAGGCGAGCAGCCGCTCAAGGTGGCGCGCTTTGGGGGAGGCCTATGTTCAGCAGTGGACGTCTTCAGGCTGTTGACGATGATGATGACAGTTTTACTGATGACGAGTAAAATTAGACACATCTCGGGTTGAAAGGATAACGGTTTCTTGTAAAGTTACCCAGTATAGTGACTTCTTAGGTGTTTTTTATTTTGCTCTGAGCAATCCTGGTGGTAACTAAACCATGTTAACTTCCAGAACTGGTCGGAAATGGAGTTCGCCATCATCCAGCTGGTAGTTTTCGTGATGTTGGCGGCGGTCGACATCGGCACCGGCATCCACGAGCGCTACTGGCTCAAACACACGCAGAATATCGGCTACGTCGCGCATATAGCGGGCGCTGCCGCTGGTAAGTTACCTTTAACAGGTTTAAAAAAAAACGACCAACGATTGCATACATGGATCCGGGACCCTAACTAGGATTCCCTGTATCTAGGGACCCAGGAACTATGAGGACCATGCTCCCACAACACCCACACACAGAACAAGTATATGCCATTTTTTTCATGTGCACATATATACTTGTCTTGTCGCGGGAATCGAACCCGTCGAATTATATTTATTCATTAACTAGCTGACCGAGCTGACGGGAAGTGACATGGCATGTATCACAGCCACCCCTTACATAAAAAAATATAGTTTTTTTTTCTTTCAATATTACTTTTTAAATGAACCTTATTTTCAGGCCTTTTAGTCGGAATCGGCGTACTACGAAACCTGGAGAAGCGTAAATGGGAGAAACGGTTGTGGTGGGCCGCCGTCGTCCTTTACTTGTCATTGATGCTGGCCGGGATCCTTGCCAACATCTTCTGGACCTCACACTTTCCACAGAAATAAAAAAGACCGAACAAAAATCTACCCCATAATAGAAACCTAAGTTTAATTTCAATCTTCTTCTTCTCGTGTAGGCAAGTGGTCAGCCCTGGTGTCAGAATTTTTAGGCCGCCCAAAGGCTTCTGACTTGGCTTAACGACTATTATCTTCAGACAACAGCCGGGACCGACGGCTTAACGTGCCCTCCGAAGCACGGTAGCGCTCAGTTGTAAATACCACTTTTAGCTGTAGCGGTCACCCATCAGAGTAGTGACCGCAGCGAACGTTGCTTAACTTTACCGATCGGTTAGAAACGGTTAGTCGTGCTTCGCTATGAGCGCTGCAAATTCATTAAATTTGAATAAAAAGGTGACTGTATTGTGAACTCGCCAGATATTCGAAGTCAAAAGATGTTATTACAAATTCTTAAATGAATTTAAAGTAATTTTTGTTGATTCTAGCTGGTAAGACATTTCTGCAAAGTTCGTCTAGGTAGGTACCACCACTTTGCCAGTTATTCTGCTGCCAAGCAGTAGTGTGCAAGCACTACTGTGTTCCTATTTGAAGGGTATTGTAGCTAGTGAAATGACTGGGCAAATGAGACTTTATGATCTGATCTCAGTTGGTCTCTCAGTCTATAAATCTTATTACTAGACTGTGCTAATGTCTCAGGATGACGTGCGTATTGCAGTGTCACGCAACTCGGTAGCAGCTGATATGGACAGTGACGCTTAACATCAGGCGAACGACTTGCTCTTCACGTCGTTCGTTTACATAAAAACCCTGGAGAACTCGTATCTACCGTTGACACATCTAATGTGTTTACTCCTGATATAGTTGTGTTTAACGCCATCTATTAGCAAATTCGAGGAACTGCGCCGATGAGCTTAGATCGTGCTACTTTTTTTTCAAATTTAACTTTCGTTATAAATTATTGATACATCCAAACACATAATATTATGGTGATTTAATTTAAAAATTTCAAAAGACAATTCAAAACATGCACCAACCGTAGTAAAAAATATAAGATAATAAAAAAAACACATTAGAAAATATAAATGACCAAGTATTACGCAGCTATTATCAACACTACTGCTTTATAAATAAGTGCCTTGAAAACAATTCATTACAAGTATTTAGTGTACGAATGAAGCTGTTTATGCTCAATGTAATTATTTTTTTTATATTATGGAAAGGCAAGATATAACTACTAATGATCAAAAGTTACACAATTTGGTCAATAGATGGCGCTGTATAATAAATACGAAACGTAGTGAGGCGTTTTATCAAACAAAAAACTAGTTCCGCTTCTTTTACTAGATGGCGCTGTAAGTAAATAGTTTAAACCTTTCAAACCGCAGAGTAGTTTAAACATAAGAAAATGCTTAGACTACCTACAAAGAAATGTCAAATTCAGGTGAGTGGACCACGAGTACATTGGCTGTAGTGGTCTGTCTGTAGTATCTCCTAAGTAGTCTGTGGTGCATTCTTCTTAAGTAAATT
Organism: Ennomos quercinarius; assembly: GCA_910589525.2. Classification (NCBI taxonomy): domain Eukaryota; kingdom Metazoa; phylum Arthropoda; class Insecta; order Lepidoptera; family Geometridae; genus Ennomos; species Ennomos quercinarius. Next base: position 2,489,892 of record OU342509.1, read on the forward strand.
TAAGTACAGTAGAACTGCGAGATAGATAAACGTTAATATTATGATCCAAAACAAAGCCAAGCTATCGCGCAACGAAACTAAAAACAACGAAAGAGAAAGAGTTGTCAGTCAGTATCGTGACACATTTCCTCTAACCTATGGTCTATGCTTGAAACAGTGACATATTTTGGTAAAACCACAACTGGCGCCATCTATTGGGTCATACATAGAATACAATTTCTTTTTTTTTTTTTAATAAAACGCCTCATAAGGGGAGAGCCTTTGCCACCTGTAGCGCCTCTATTGGGCAAATCAAGAACTAAATAGCTTTAATTTTGTTATTTCTTGTCTTTAACTCTTTTGTATGTGAACAGTATTCTCTCTTCTTTGTAATGTATTGAACGCTTGTGCCGTCCTTTGTACTGAACGATTCAGAAAAGTCAATTTTAATATGTAATAAAAGTTTATTTATATTATTAGAGAAGTTTTCAATTACAAAAAGACCATAAAATAATCATGAGTGTAATAAAATTCACTTTTGTCTTTGCATTTAGTTTTCATAGTTTTTAGCAAAGCGACCTCTCTAGGCCAGAATGATAATTAAAAACTTTTCTGAGTCATTCAGTATACGTATGTCGTATGTTTAAGTGTTGCCATAATATTATCGACTCTATTCCTGAGCACTAGAGTATTAATTTTAAACGAAGGTGTATTTAATGTATAGTGCCTTATTTTAAAAACTATACAAACGTGTTAACTACTTTTGATGCATTTACAGAATTGCATTTTCCACAATTACAATAATACTGTAACTAATTTCTTACTTGCCCCTTTGGGGCGGACCCAGGCAAGAGGATTAACCGAAGCTATTTAGGTTAGCCCCTTTATTTAAAATCCTGGATCGGGCCCTGTTTCTTCTAAGTACAAATAAGAACCAGATTTGTAATTTTTACAAGTTAGTCTAAGATTGTTATTTCGTTTTGTTTGGTTGTTGAATTTTATAAACTGTGCTTAGTATTACAATTTAATTAGAATAAAGGGCAATGGGCGATTTTTTTGTATATCGCGTCCTAAAATTGTAACTGCGACATGTAATCCATTTTTGTTCCATGTTTCGCGTCTCGGCCGTTTAAATTAACAATATAAGGTATAGGTATCATTTTACGTGAAACAAGATAACTGGCCAAGTGCGAGTCGGACCCGCGCACGAAGGGTTCCGTACCATCACACTAATATTATAAAGGCGAAAGTATGTGTATATTTGTTACTCCTTCACACTTAAACGGCTGGGCGGATTTGGATGAAATTTGGAACAAAGATAACTTTTATACACTGGATTAAGACATATGCTACTTTTATCCTCGAGGCGCAGCTAGTTCTATAAAAACGGCAAAAAAACACGTTTTTTGTTGTATGGAAGCCTTCTTAAATATTTATTTTATTCTGTTTTTTAGTATTTGTTGTTATAGCGGCAACAGAAATACATCGTCTGTGGAAGTTTCAGCAAATTTTCCTTTCCTTTGTATTATATTATTGCAATTTTAGGCCGCAATACCCATTGTCGTTTAATAAACAATCTAAACGAGATATCAACAAAGACTGTTTTTATCAAAACCGTAAATACTATTGATGTGCTTTTAATTTAGAATGGATTTAGGGAGTTAATTGTAATGTGTTCATGTTATAATGTGCTTTATTTATTTTTAAGTTTATAATTAGTATTACGTGTTAGAATAAGTTAGTTCTGAAAAATCCTGTCTCTTAGGAAGTAATGTGTGTTCATCCGCATATTTTGAGATTGTGTTTCAAAGACCTTGTAGAATTTTGGTAAATAGATTGGAAAGTGAGATTGTGTTTCCAAGGCCATGTGAAATTTTGGTAAATAGATTTAGAAAAACAAAGAACAATACAGCAAACTGTTTATTAATTGATATTTTGTCTTGTGTTTGGCGCGTCGTATTCTTGAACATTGATTAGAAATGCATGCCTATTAGACTTTAGACGGCTGCTATGGGCGCCATAGAAGGTTGGTTGAATACAGCGGGTGGATGGTACGACTTTGGTATTACTTACTTTTGGTGACTAAAAACTCCCGTCTATCTAATTCTTTTAGTTTGATGTATTATTATAATGGTCAAATAGTATGGATCGATAAAGTATGTTTTATGTACCTTCATAGTAATTAATATGCACAATTTTTCTATGTTGTGATATAGAATGAGATAAAATAAATGCTATTTTATTATATAAATCTGGATTTTTATTTAACTTAGATGCCTCTTGGTAGAGGTCTGAAACTTTTCAGTTTATACCGGGTGTAATTGAATTCATTAGCATCCTTTGAAACTAGGTACCTACTCCTGACACATATCACGTGTGGACCAAAATTTTTGAAATCTAACGCATCGACTTGATATTGATAGAAACACCAAAAAATTGGATAGCTTACTCAATCAACCGTTACAGTGCAAAATGAAATGAAAATAATAAAGTTTTTAATTATTACATACAAGGTAAAAAAAAAATCAACAGTATCGAAATGGGATAACTTACTTAATCGACTGTTACAGTACAAAATTAAATTAAAATAATGAAGTACTGTTTTTAATTGTTGCATCAAGGTAAAAAAAACTTTCGACAGTATCGAAATCATTCGTGCCAACTAGGTAGGCGTCGCGTCGCGGCAACCTTCATAATATGCGGTAAAAAATATTTTCACTTGCACTATTTACCCTTTAATAACCATTAATAAATGATGGACTATCATGTAGTCAAAATATGCTAATGATATAAATTATATCCTGTATAGTAGTCGATCCATGGGAGATTTTTATAAGGGCAAGTAATAGATTAAAACAACACGGCCCGCATTTTGCCCGCTTTTTTTCTTTGTAAATTGTTTTTCCTGTTCTTATAATGCTTTATTTGGCACTCTATTTATATTACAATCTAGCCATTATTTGACTGTTTTATTTTATCGAATTATTTAAGAATGTATCCAATAACACTTTCCTTGTCTATATTAAGGTGAACACTATAAATAAATAAATAAATGTGTGGACATTTCACACAGCGCCATCTAGCCCCAAACTAAGCATTATAGCTTGTACTATGGAAACCAGATAACTGATACAATACTTGTATACTTTTGTTTGTAAATACATACATAGAATACAATATGACACCCAGAACAAACACCTATGTTCATCACACAAATCTTTGTCCCGGGTGTGAATCGAACCCACAGCCTACAGTTCAGAAGGCAGAGCTACTACCAACTGAGCAGTCAAACTTCACTATTCTTGCGTTTTTCTAAATACAGTTCAAGTGGTTATAGCATAACTGTATACTCTTTGCTACAGGTGTGACAGTCCGGTCAGCTCACAGATTATAATTCGTGGGTCAGCTGTGCCCCGATGGTCCAGTGGATGGTTCAGGATGGGATGGCGGGTCCCGATTCTGACCCACAATCTTGCGATATTTGTAGTTCACCGCATTTTCATGTGTGTATTTTGATTTTAACATCTTCAATTGAAAAATTAAAATGAAATCTTACAGACTATTTAATAAACAAGGATTAAAATAAACAATCTGAATTATACGGCAATCTAATTTATTAATAATAACATTCATAATAATATCATTACGATTCTATCACAAAATTAATTAAACATCGTTCGTAATTGACAAAAGCACCATTAATTATGTATTAATAATAAAACATATTAACAATACGCTACGTTAATTTGTTTAACATGAAGTTATAAAACGAAGTCGAAATGTTCATGAGCTATATGTTCCTATACAAAGACTCCAGTTGAATAGTCAAAATGTAAATTATATGGCAATCAGAGTATTTAATAAATTACCTGACACTTTCAAAGTATATGACATAAATGAATTTAAGAAAAAAATATTTGACTTCCTACTGGATAAATGCTAATATTCTGTAAAAGACTTTTTAAATGACGCTTCGATTAGTACTTTTAGATATAGATTAGTTTGACCAATTCAATGTATTTAATTTGTATTTAATGTGTTCAATGTATTTTATGTTTTTTAAATAATAACTCAATGTTCAAAAATGATAACTATAATTTCTTAATCTCATTATTGAATACTGACACAATTAAATTAGATCCAATTACGAATATTTGTACGCCTGTACCTATGGGCAGAATTTTGTTGGAAGAATTACGTGCTGATCCATCTTTGCAATATTGTAACCCAAAATTCTTACAAATAAATTATTTCATTTCATTTCATTTCATTATTATTTTAATAAATAGGAAAATAATAACGTAGCGTAGGTGCATATTAATAAGTTACAATAATTATTCACGTTAATAAAGTAAATATGGATTTTAATATAGGAATGGTTATAATATGCAGAGATTCACTAACACCTTGATAAATTCGTTAACAATTTCAATAAATTAATAATATTTAAATATAATAATGAACAGTATTGTTTTAAATTTTGTATAAGTAATAAAGTAAGTATATAAAATCTATTATTGCATATAAGGCACCATTTTTGTTTTATAAATAAGAAGGAATGTATAAAATACTTGGAAGAGGAAAATTTTTCGAGTTTGATAAAATTACAGTCTATCCACCAGTCTACCATTGATTACATAATAATTATAATATAAAATAATGTTTGTATAAAAATATTTATTAAAATTACTGATATGACTAAAACGATTATGGATCAAATTACTAATCATAATAATTATAATTATGCAGGGTATAATAAAATGTCATATTAATTATAATAAAAGCATTAGTTTTTTTAATGAGATGAGTGGAAACAAGCAGGCGGCCTCTGATGGTAAGTGGTCACCGCCACCTATAGTACTAAAAATATATAAATTAATTTGGAATTAACAGGAATGTAATGCAATCTCCAATTGAAAAAAATAAATACACAACTTTATTATAATACTGACGATTAAATGGAAGAGATCTACTAAATATTAGACTATGGTGTGTACTCGTAGTCTACCGACTTTTACTCTTGGTCTACTGCCTTCCACCCGAGGTCTTCTCTTCGCAGCAAATCTATCTCGTCTTCCGAGTCGCTGCTCTCTGTAGGTATTACGTCGTCTTCGTCGAAGTACGGCTTGCGTACTATTTCTGTAAGAAAATGTTTGCATAACGAATCGGCAACGTAATGCGGACAACATAAAATGTAAAGCCCCAAGTTTTTTATTATTTTAATTAAAAGTTATTTGAAATATAACCGACACGTGTTTTATTGTACATTTTTAAATATTTCGTTATTATTAGGCTTAATTATGTTTTTAGCTAGGGTTATCCCCTGAGTAAGCCGATCCTCGAGGCCCCCGTTCCGGGGGACCCCGTATACGATAACTTGATTATAACATTTTTTTTTTCATTTTTCTACATTTACGGTAGACATACATAATGAGTGCTTTAAATGTATACATGTGTTTGAATAGAAGCCAAAAAGAAAAGCCGTTGTGGTGAAGTTTTTTTATGACGGTCGTTGAATAAAATCTCCTCACTTTGTTTTATAATTTTTTTTTATTTTTTTTTTTATTGAAAGTTTACAAAACTGGGAATAAGCTACATATGGTACTTAAAAAAAACTAACCTTAACTACTAAAATCATGCGGTGAACATATTCCCTTCTAGATGTAAACCTAACTTGCGTTTATAGCTAACAAAATGACGCTATAATAATATCATTGTCAGCATTTTTTTTATAATAGCTCTTTATGGTATTTATAATTTATATCACTATCGCCTGCTTAGCGTGAACAACAAAAAAAAATGTATAGATAATCTTAAACATGGTTTTCAAATTTTGTGTACATCTATTAATTTCCTAAATTTCTCGTATGTTAGCTAAAGTTAAACTCATGTCAACTTAAAAATGCTGAACGCTCATTGGTTGAAGGCAGCGGATGATCAACAGGCAAGCGATCAGCGTTCTATATTTTTCAGTTGACTTGAGTTTAACTTTAACAAACGTACGAGAAACCGGGGGCAAGTATTTAAAACTAGAAAAACTAAACTTATAAATAAAAAAACCGCGTTTATGTCGCTAACTTTACTATATACTCTATGAATTTTATTATATACTCTATGATGTCTGTCACTTGATAGAATCTGACGCCTGATCTAACCATCCCTGTTACTGGTTCCTTATGGGTTGCGAGGTCAGATGGCAGTCGCTCGTGTCATTCTGGTAGCTCGCCGCTACAGGTTAGATTCGGAGCCGACCCCAACAACAAATGGAAAAAGGCAATGACGATTTTTTTTTGTTTAAACGAATGACGTGACGAGCTAGTCGTTCGCCTGGTGTTAAGCGTCACGGCCGCCCATTACAGATTGCAGTGTCACTCGGAAATCAAAATTAAAAGTTTCGCGTGACACCGCGCACTGCGCACGTCATCCTGAGACATCACACAGTCTAAAAAAGATTTCTAGACTGTGAGATCAGTTAAGTCTCATTTGCCCAGTAATCATGATGATGATGACTCAATGATGTATGTAATGATACATACCATACGCGGCGTCTTCACACAGCGGCCGTTTGTCGTCGGAGGGTATCTGGGTGAAGAGGTACTCTTTGCGCGCCTCCCGCGCCCTCCCGCGGCAGCTGTAGCAGGCCGCCGCCGCCACCACCACCCCCACCCCCACCACTCCTGCAGGAACCACCGGGCATACGGTATTTCACTGTTATAATACGCTACTGAGGCCAATTTGAAAGGCTTTAGTTGACAGTTTTTTTTATGCGATTGAATGACGTGACGAACTAGTCGTTCGCCTGGTGTTAAGCGACACGGCCGCCCATAACAGTTGCAGTGTCACCCGGAACTTCAAAACAATAAAGTTTCGCGTGACACTGCACTGCGCACGTCATATTGAGACATCACACACTCCAGTAATATGATTACTAGACTGAGTGATCAGACCATAAAATCTCATTTGCCCAGTAATTTCACTGCCCTTCAAACCGGAACGCAGTAGTGCTTGCACACTACTGCTTGGCGGCAGAATAACTGGCAAAGATCTAAAACTAATAAAACTGTTGCTGTCCTTGTCGAATGGACGGCAATGTAAGAGACGGATATATTTTTAGTATTTTAAGGACTGTCAACTAAAGCCTTCAAAATCAGGCCTAATGTCCTGCTATTTTTTTTAATTTAATAATATTCCTTAAAAAATAAACAGTCGTGAAAACAATAATTAAATACCTTAAAAAATGATAAAGTTACAAGCGTTTTAAAATACAGGAATAGAAAGAGCCAGCTCAAACATGCAGTGACGTCACTCTTGCTCCTTCATAGTACCTCATTACTAAGCTGTGGTAGCTGTACATACAACCTCTTTAGCATGTGACGTCACTAACGTGCGTTTTCATAGTATGTGGGGAAGCTCTGTTTTGCGTGAAAGGGACAGGCGATGCCCCCTCCAGAAACTTTAAACGCTTATTACTCCGTGATTTATATACCGGCCCCCTAATTACCTAACTCGCAACAGGTTTGCGACAGGCGTAAATCTCGCGGTGATTGCTGTCATACATCATTAGTGGTGTCGAGAATGTATGCTTCGCTACTGCTGTCGCATTGCTGTTGCAAATTTTACGTAATTACCCCGCGGGTTTACTAATTTTTTTCAATTATCTTTTTAACCTACTTCATGAAAATAATATTTTAACTTGTTCATTTTTAATAGCAGGACACTAGCCTATTTAATTGCATACATAAATAAAGTTCCTCACAAATAAACAATCGTAAAAACAAAAATTAAATATCTCAAAAAATGACAAAGTTACAAGCGTTTTAAAATACAAGAATAGAAAGAGACAGTTCAAACACGCAGTGACGTCAGAAATTATTTCTTCATAGTATCTCGATACTAAGCTGTGGTAGCTGTACATACGATCTGCTTGCATGTGACGTCACAGCGTCATACTCTTCATTTTGCGAGAAAGGGACAGGCGGTGCCCAGTTTTTCCTAACGGATTGTAACGTCACATCTGAACATAAGCCTCCCATAAAACTCCCCTCTGGACGCTTATCATATGGAGGTTTTGTCATTATCACCACGCTTAGCAGGCGGCTTGGTGACCGCAGTAGGTTATAAAGCAGATCCAGGAGGATGCTACTGCCTATTCCCTGGATATTCCCTTAGACGGCCCTTACGGAACCCACGGGAAGAGATAGAGTGCTGCCATTCTTTCAGAACCTGTCTCATATGTTATCTTACCAGCCAACATGACGAAAACAAGTCGCGGCATTCCAAGCACGTAGTCATCGCTTTCCAGCTTGAACAGAATGTTGGGAGTCAAATTGTCTTTGTCGTTCAACTGAAAATAAGGTAATTCTTTATTTAGACCATCACACTATATATATTATATATAATATTATAAAGGCGAAAGTTTGTATGTGTGTATGTTTGTTACTCCTTCACGCTCAAACGGATGGATGGATTTGGACGAAACTTGGAATAGAGATAGCTTATGTACTGGATTAACACATAGGCTACTTTTTATCCGCGGATGAAACCGCGGGGCGCAGCTAGTACACTATAAATCTAGTTGAGCAATGATACAACTTCCCCTCGTACGAAAATTAGTAATGTATTTCAACCACTAATTTCTAATAAATACTAAGAATTTCTAATAAATCACGGGAGCCCGTTGATGTCTTTTGTTCCATCCTGCTCTGTTCTTTGTAATTTCGTATGAGTTTGTCTCGTTTTGTTACCTCGCCCCCTGCCCGCGCAGGTGTGTCGTGTTTTATGTTCACAGGCTATCAACGGGCTTTATAATCTTTGATTTAGACCATAGACCTGTATTTCATACTAGACAGCACGTCTCTAGGCACTAGAGATGACGACACGCTTTGCGCTGGAAAATTGTATTTGAAATACCATCGTGCATCCACAAATACTGCAAATAATCGGCCAAGTCCGACTCAGACTCGCGCATAAGGATTCCGTACCATCATCTATAAAAACGATCAAAAAAAAATCACGTTTGTTGTACGGGAGCCCCTTTGAATATTTATTTTATTCTGTTTTTTAGTACTTGTTGTTATAGCGGCAACAGAAATACATCATCTTTGAAAATTTCAACTGTCTAACTATCATGGTTCATGAGATACAGCCTGGTGACAGACAGCGGAGCTTTAGTAATACCGTTTTACCCTTTGGATACGGAACCCTAAAAACAAAAGCAACGAAATCACTTTTCACAAGTTAACATTGTTTTCTTTTATCATTTAACTTACTACAATATGTCTCTCCTTGTAGATATACCCGTCGACACCGGCTTTGATCAGCACCTCTCTGCCTTTATAGTCGAGTGGGAGCGAGATAGCAAACTTTCCGCTGTCGTTGCTCGAGTTGCGAACGAGAGGCGACTTCGAGTCGAGAGTGCGGACCGATAGTTGGACGTCTGCGAGCGGCTCACTGTTACGGTCTAGAGTTAAACCTGAAATAAAATAAATAAATATGTGAGGACATTTCACACAGCGCCATCTAGCTCCAAACTAGCGTAGCTTGTACTATGGGAACCAAATAACTGATACAATACTTAGATACTTTTTGTTTGTAAATACATACATAGAATACAATATAACATCCAGACACAGAACAAACATCGATGTTCATCACACAAACGTTTGCCCCGAGTGGGAATCGAACCCACAACCTACAGAACAGAAGGCAGGGTTACTACCAACTGAGCTATCAGGTCAGCCAATAATCAGTATAAAATAGTTGCTATATTAAACTCGCGGAATAAAAAAGTTCGCCCCCATGAGGTCGAGTTTCGCCCGCGCGGGAGCAAGGCACCAAGCTGGCTACATAAATATTGTACAAAATCCTAAACATCATTTGAATGTTCTAAAACTATAACGTTCCTTGTTATTTCGATCTAATATGACAGGGACAAGGGTAATTAGCAAGTTGAAATGGCAATGGGCAGGCTACATCGCTCGTAGAACTGACAAACGATGGGGAAGAAAGGTTCTTGAGTGGCGACCACGAACCGGAAGACGCAGCGTAGGCCCCCCACTCGGTGGACCGACGATCTGGTGAAACTTCAGGGAGCCGATGAATGCAGGAGGCGAGCAGCCGCTCAAAGTGGCGCTCCCTGGGGGAGGCCTATGTTCAGCAGTGGACGTCGTGGCTGTTGATGATGATGATGATGATGATGATGACGATGACGGGGACGGCAATATTTTCAACCGACTTAAAAAAGGATGTTATTTTTTTTAATAATGACGATATGAGTTTTGCTGTGTAAACTTTAGGGTGCCTGTTTTACGTGAACGAATGACGTGACGAGCTAGTCGTTAACCTGATGTCAGGCGTCACGGTTGCCATAACATATTGCAGTGTCATTCGGAACTTTAAATTATAAAGTTTCTCGTGACACTGCACTGCGCACGTCATCCTGAGACATCAGACAGTCTAGTAAATAGGATTACTAGACTGTGAAATCAGGTCATAGTCTCATTTGTCCAGTAATTTCACTAGCTACAATGCCCTTCAAACCGGAACGCAGTAGTGCTTGCACACTACTGCTTAGCGGCAGAATAACTGGCAAAGCGGTGGTACCTACCTACACGAACGTTGCAGAAAAGTCCTACCACCTAGTTTTTATCAGACGTACCAGTAATATAAAGAGTGTTGGGATCCTTCTCGATGGTTAGCTCCTGGAACTGCCCTCCCGGCAAGCTGTCCGTGTTCTGTCTCTTCATTATGAGATCATTGTGCTTTAGTAAACCCTCCACTACGCGCCATGTTAGCATCTGATGGATAAATATAAATAAAGAAAAAGTTGAATTGATTAATAAACCGCTTTGGACACAATTGAGCGGCGTGCCAAGAAGCCTATCAACGATGAGACTAGTTAATGCGGCGGGTAGACCAAACAAAGTGTTTTTGGGACGTTTTCTGGCGTAATTACAACACGTGGAGCTTTGAATTTAATATATCATGTAATTCATTTCATTAACTCGTTTGTGATGACCGCAAATACAAGATTAATAAATATAGCTCTATAGAAAAAAAATCGCAAACCTCCCTCAAACAATTTGAATGTTTCGATTTTACTGAGCTTCTACCGAATATATTTTAACAAAAAGTAAATTAGTGTATTCGCAACAAACAATCAGATGTCGTGATGACTTCATAACTTTAAAAAATACTATATAAAAATAGATATTAATTAAAAACCGTCAAAATCAGTGATTTCGTGCGTTGTCTTTGTCGTAAGCTCCGCGCTGAAGTGCAGACTGAATTGATATTTAAGACTACGACGTTAAGGTTGATGTTTCTTTGAACGGATTTGGACTTGCTCTTCTGGCTGTACTCATCACCTTAAAGGGAGAATTCAAAGTCTTGAACACAGACGCAAGGTCGCCGGTCTGTCGGTCTTCTGTCGGCTACATTTTGGAGAGTGTGCGCATGCCCTTCATCAGCTCATTCCGTCATCCCCTTTCCATCATAGAACTACAAGGCTTGGTTATTCTTCACATCCTTACGTCATAAGTGTACCACAAGTCCGTACTAAGCGTTTTGCTGAGTCATACATAGTCCGAACGGCCAAGGAATGGAATACTCTTCCAGCAACAGTGTTTCCTCCTGGGTATAACCTGGGCCTTTTCAACTCAAGTCAACAGTGAATGGACATCTCATGGGCAAACGTGCTCCACCTTAGACAACTTCGTCACTTACCATCAGGTCAAAACGTCACTTTAGCATAAAAAAATAAGAGCGAATTAGAAGTAATACTTTTCAGCCCTAGGGAGAATCGTCTTCAACTGACAGCTGTCAAATTAATAAATAAGCCCAGTTCTAGTAGATGGTAGTTCCAAGTTGAAGTGGCAATGGGCAGGCCACATCGCTCGTAGAACTGACAACCGATGGGGAAGAAAGGTTCTCGAGTGGCGACCACGAACCGGAAGACGCAGCGTAGGCTCTCCACTAGGTGGACCGACGATCTGGTGAAAGCCGCGGGGAGCCGATGGATGCAGGATGCGAGCAGTCGCTCAAAGTGACGCTCTTTGGGGGAGGCCTATGTTCAGCAGTGGACGTCATCAGGCTGATGATGATGATGATGAGGTGGGGAGCAAGGATTACCTGATCGTTGTAATTGTGCGCGCGTACTATAACCTTGTATTCGCCCGGAGGTAGTAATAGATGGAAATGCGCAGTGTTTTTAGTGACTCTGTACTGACGCTCGACGCCCGTGATGGCGACGATCGCGTCGCGAACCGGCACGTTGTCTTCACTCTTTATGTAGCCGACGATACCTAGGTTAGGAAAATTTATGAAAATAGTTATTTGCAGTGTGCAAAGTTGGTTCTTGACGCGAGTACTTATATTGAAATCAGCCCGGTTAGCACGGATGGCAGACAAAATTGTCTTTCCCGTTTTACTTCTATGAAAAAAGTGACATAAGACATCTTTTTTTTTTCTTTTTTGGCTCCACACATACTGTATTTAGCCACTATCAAGTATTGTAATTTTTCACCGTGTTATAGAATATTTCACGTAAAGTCAAGCCTTAGTCACAGTCTGGGTAGTCATAGTCCAGTCTAAGTCAGGTAGTCTCAGTCCAGTCTAAGTCATGCCCTAGTA